>CM062295.1:534031516-534779729 GCA_031216915.1 Pictodentalium vernedei | reverse complement strand
ACAATACAATATTTGATATCATTCGACGCGGTAATTATCGTAAAATAACATATCCAAAATCCGGTTTGGGGAAAATTTTTGGTACGTATCCTAAGTGATGCTAGCATTTATTTTTATAGCCGCCTTTTGTCACATACAAAGTTTAACACAGCGGATATAACAACACCAAAACATGTATAACATAACCCTTTACCAACGCAGACGATATCAAAATTTGTGATTTTCAATATTATTTTTCCAAATTTTCAAAATATTTTAACAAACCAATATCATGTGATCCCCCCTCATTGGAACGAGCGCGATGAGCTGGTTCCAATGAGGTATCACATCATATAGTTTTGTTGTAATTGTCTGAAAATTAATATTTTTTCAACTGCTGAATTTGCATATTAAGCGGGCAGATGCGCCCGATTCGTTAGGTAAAGGGTTAAAGGATACGAGAAATCATTGTCGGTGTCCAGTTCCTCGATGTCGATCATTCGCATTGTTAAAATGCTGAATCAATGGTCTTTATTATTTTGTTGACGGGGTATCAACAAAATAATAAAGACCGTCGACCGCGTGTTTCGCTTGAGTGTTCGAAGATTATTCTCGACCTAATGTTCGTTCTCGATCTGCCCAAGTCATTACAATTCTTATATATGTAATAGTTACTAACCTCGCTGTCGGTATTCATGAATTTGAACAACATGCCAACGTGCGAAATGTGACACCGAGCCGCGAAGCGGCGAGGTTTTACAGAACGTTGGCAGGTTGATTGATTGATTGATTTATTTAACGACATTATACATAATATTGTTCAAATTCATGACTACCGACAGCGAGGTTAGTAACTTACATGCCAATTCACAGAACGCACGGACCCGGGTATGGTAAGTGAGAACAGGTGTTGAACACCTAGTCTATTGTTCTATCGGGTATTTCACGTCTCTTACCAACCCAGAGAAGACAAAGGAATTGGTGTGTAATGTCTTGTCATTACACTTTGCTTATTGTGCTGTCTAAGGATTGTACAGCCAGTACAACCCGTCTATTGTGTAATCATGAAAAGACAAGGATTTCAATCACTTTCTTCATTTCTTAATATACTGGCTACTCCAAGCCAGTGCATCTAGATTAGCAAATAAACAGAACGACATGCGTGTGTGCATGGGTCAATCGATATGGCACGAGTGCCAGTGCGGAAGGATAGAACGAGAGGCCACAGGCCACGAGTTTTATCCTTCCGCGATGGCACAAGTGCCATATCCATTAACCCATTCACACACACGTGTCGTTCTGTGTTTGTTACACCTACATGTCTACAAAAATAATTAATAAAAGGACACTCAACAATTCATTTGACGACGATCAACTAAAAGAACACATTTTATCGCCAGCCAAATTTGCGAGGGGAACCCGTGTTAATATTTCGTGTGTGTTCTATATGCCTTCTGGCACACAGAACAATGGAACTCAGGGGACGAGTTTTAGCTATCGCTGGCGATTCAACTTGTAATTGCGTTGCACGATTTGTAGAAAATTCCAGTGAAATTTCGCTTCTTTATAAAAAATAGTTCATCAATAATTTCCATTCCGCATATATGTGCGGAACGGATTTTCATTTTCCGCATAGTTTGGTGTTGCTATAGTTGGCGATTTCATAGAACAGGCGTGCAATAAAATAGTCAGGTAATGATAGAAAAGGAAAAGAAGAATATATGTAGAAACTTCCAGAATTGAGTTAACTTCAGGGGACGTCCAACCTAACTTTGGTCAAATTTTTGGAAATTTTCTCCAAAATTCAAAAATGGCTAGAAAGAGATAATCCCAGTAAATTATAGACCAAAATGTTTGGAAAGAAACATAGAACATGCAGAAACTGAAATGTGCTGTAGAATTGTTGTCGTGTGGTTCAGGGCGCTGCCTGAAAGTCTGGTATGGCATAAGTGAGAGACCAAAAGTTTGACAATAAAGTACCTTAAAATAACTGAATGCTTGCATTTTGCAATCCTTCTAGTACAGACTCGGAGAAATCTTTTTGTCATTCATGAGAAGAATGGACAGTAACACTAATTCCAATCCAAGGTATTTACAATTCCCAAATGCTGTCATTTGTGTTTTCTTGTTGTTTGGATGAAGAAGGCTTAGCAGAGGGCATCTCCATACAGTTCAGAGCAACAGGTATGGGGGCACAAGTTGACTTCATGAAACGTGAAAATTGCGTAATGTGAACATTTTGTAGTAATTATGCGTCATAATTCAGTTGACGATGGTTTAATATTCTTGCCAAATTCACAAAAGTGCTTTCATTGATAAACGAGGGAAAAAACAACCCTGATTTATTTATTTGGTATCGTGTGGGTCATTTCTGGTGTTTAGTCATGACAGCTATCACTTAAATGTACAAATAAAATGAATTGCGGCAACAAAGATAGGAACAACCATCAATATTAACAGTCCCATTCCCTAGAGGAGGTTGGCTATCCCCTACTAAGCGGGTCCTTAGTTGGCGGATAGAGAGCCTGCTCAGTTGGACAGGTTTGCTGGTTTCCTAAATTGAGCTGGTTTGCTGTGGAATATACAAATATGCAGGCCCGGAACAAAACGGTTCAGAGATGCTATAACATCTTGCAGGCACCTTGTTCTTCTGTGATGTGCCTTCCGAAGGCTCCAGGGGAGGGAATCCTGACAGTTGAGGACACAGTGGCCCCGGTTAGGCCAGACTGCATTTTGGAGATACATGTCCAATGCACTGCTTTGGCGCCAACTTCGGGAGTAGACGGACGGTTGGATGGCACATTTTGACAAATCGGGAGTCCCCAAAAAGGATGTCACGTCGGGGGGCATTGGGTGGTCATTCAATCAGTTATTTCTTTTAACTCAATTTTATCAATGCTACGGAATACTGACTTTTAATGAATTTCGAACTTTTTTTAATATATACGTTTTTATTGCACTGTCTGTGACAATTATCCGTGGTATTTGTCAATGCATTAGTTTCGCAAAATGATTGGTTGATGACTGCCACGACCTGGCACTCTCTATCACATTCGAAGGGTAAATCCTCCAGGGTATGCATTAGCATCAACGCTGGGTGGGTGGGGGGGGGGGGGGAGGTATGCTTCCCATGTACTCGTGGTGCTGTTTGCTGGATATCCGCAACGTAACCCCCAAATTTGGGCTCGGAGTTAGGGTGGGAGTCATGGAATGGTGAATTACAATAAAAAATAAATATGGAAAATACAAAAACAAAAACGTGGTAGAGATTTCTCCTCGGACTCTGATTCTTACTCGGATCAAGATGTTCCAAAATCAAAACGCTGGCCAAAATTCGTTATTATGTATGCGGCTGATGAGAGTCAAAATGTATCCAGCATTAATCAATTTGTGTTGGAGAAAGACGTTAAGGGAATAGCAGGCAACGTTAAGAGTGGAAAAAAGATTAGATCTGGTGCATTATTGGTTGAACCCTTAAAAGAACAACAAGCAATTAGTTTACTCAATCTTGATAAAGTGGCAGATATGAACGTAAATACTTTCCAACATAGAACCCTCAACAACAGCGGGGGTGTAATTCGAACAAGGGAACTAGCTGGCATCGACGGACTGAAAATAAGAGAGGAACTTGAATCGCAAGGTGTCAGCGATGTGAAGCGAATAGATATTAAAAGAAATGGTATAATTATAAAAACAAACATTATTCTAATTTTGTATTCTTTTGAGCCGTCTAAATCAATTAAAGTTGGTTATGTGAATATCTAGGTGGATTTGTATATTCCAAATTCACTTCGATGCTTTAAATGTCAAATTTTCATCACGGTCAAAACAACTGCAGAGGAAAAACAATCTGCTTGAAGGATGAACAGGAACATCAAGACCCCTGTACGAACACTACTAAATGCTGCAATTGTCATGGCCTCCATGTAGCTGCGTCAAAAGACTGCCCTGTTTGGCAAAAAAGAAAAACAAATTGAAATGAAAGTGTCAATGACACTGTAGCTCAACTTGTTAAGACATGTACATGTATAGTATGTGACATAGCAATGACAGGCATCTAGGTAATGACCTGATAACAAAGGTACATATAAAGTATTGTAACGGTCTGTACATAAATACTGACCGTAGTCTGTAACAAATGTATAGGTAAAGTTTTGTAAAGGTGGGTGACAGTCAGATGCTAAACTAGAAAAGAAATCTTTGAGTCCCAGAGTAGGTCTGACTGAACTCCAAAATATTTGTTCTCATAGCACAGTGATAACAAAGGCACCCCAAAACACACTCGTTTCTGTCCCAAGGTGAAAACAAAGATACCCAAGAAGTTTCATGAAGATCAGTTCATAAATACGAGATGTATAGAAGTTGTGACAAAAAAAAAACTGATTGGACCTAATTTCGGTACAAAATGGCCACTGGTAGCCATCTTGAATTTTGGACCGCACCCAGAAACACTCATTCTCGTCCCAAGGTGATAACAAAGGTACCCAAGAAGTTTTGTGAAGATCGGTTCATAAATACAGCCTCTAGCCCGAGCCGTATTGACATGTGCACTTACAGTGTATAAGTAGCACCGAATAAATCTAAGTTCATCTAATTTGCATAATTTCTGTACGAGAAAAAAACCCGTACCATGTGTGATGTATTCCATGTTACTAAACATTCATACAAAAAATTATCCAAATCAGAACTTTCATACAGAAGTTCTGTACAAAAGACTGATTGCACTAACTTTGGTACAAAATGGCTGCTGGTGACCATCTTGAATTTCGGACCACACTCAAAAACACTCGTTCTCATCCCACGGTGATAACAAAGGTGTCCAAGAAGTTTCGTAAAGATCGGTTCATAAATACGGCCTCTGGTCTGAGCCGTATAGAAGTTGTGTACAAAAAACTGATTAGACCTAATTTCGGTACAAAATGGCCACTTGCAGCCATCTTGAATTTTACACCGCACCTAGAAACACCCGTTCTCGTCCCAAGGTGATAACAAAGGTACCCAAGACGTTTCGTGAAGATCAGTTCATAAATACAGACTCCAGCCCGATTCGTATTGACATGTGTACTTACTGTGTGTAATTTGTAGCACTGAAAAAATCAAAGTTCATCTAATTTGCAAAATTTTTGCACGAGAAAAAAACCCTTATCGTATGTGATGTATCCCATGGTATTCACTCACAAAATTATTCAAATCAGCGCTTTCATATTCTGAAGGTCTGTGCAAAAATCTGATTGCACCTAATTTTGTACAAAATGGCTGCTATCGGCCATCTGGAATTTCGGACCGGACCCAAAAACACTCGTTCTTGTCCCACGGTGATACCAAAGGTACCCAAGAAGTTTCGTAAAGATCGGTTCATAAATGCGGCCTCTAGCCCGAGCCGTATTGGCATTTGCGCTTACAGTGCTGAAAGTAACACCAAATACATCAAAGTCAGTCTAATTTGCATAATTTACGCACGAGAAACGAGAAAAAAACCGTATATATGTGATGTATCCCATGGTACTAAACATTCATACAAAAAATTATTCAAATCAGCGCTTTCATATTCTGAAGTTCTGTGCAAAAATCTGATTGCACCTAATTTTGTACAAAATGGCTGCCAGCGGCCAACTTGAATTTCGAATCAGACCCAAAGACATTCGTTCTCGTCCCACGGTCATAACAAAGGTACCCAAGACGTTTCGTAAAGATCGGTTCATAAATACGGCCTCTAGCCCGAGCCTTATTGAATTGTTGACGGACAGACGGATAACTGGCTATAGCATAAGCTCAAATCTGGCTTCGCCAAAGTTGAGCTAAAAAATCAAATGTGAAAAGCAGATAAGTTTCAAAGAGGCCAGAGAGATAGTAACATCGATGCCTCGCTGAATACATCATAGCCATCGTATGCAGCAAAATTATCACAGAAATGACCATCAGCATCAAAGGGTTGCCCAACAAATTTTACTTGGATCAAAGACACAATACCAACTTTTGTGCAAGCCTTTACAATAGAACAGTGAAAAGAAACTGAACCAAAATCGACCCAAACACCGTCAACTACTCACACAACAATAGAAAACCAATCGGCAACAAGAACGAAGTAAGAAAAGGAAAAACTTAAACTAGAAGAGACAAAAATAAAGGAAGCAAGATCAGAATAGAAAAATGACCAAACAAAGCCGAAACCAGACGATGAAAGTCTTAGTCAGAGGAAGAATTAAGGAAAAAAAAAAACAACAAAAGAGACGTTATAAATGTAAAAAAGCAGTTTTGAAACAGAACCCTGTAACTCGCAACAGGTTTGAAGGCTTTGAACTGATGGAAGTCGGTGAGTGCATCGACCAAAGTTTCGGGCTCTTACGCTCGACCGCCTCTAGATTCCCGGACACAAATCGCCTACGAAAGCTGCCTGGCTCATTTCACCCATCCGTCCAACAGCCAAATCCCCAACCAAATCGTCGTACGAACACTAGAAGGTTCTATGCCCCCTATGGGACATACAACATTCTAGCACTCAGACGACGAAACATAGATAGTACAAACACAAATAATGTAATACAGTGAAATTGTCGAGGCTTTAGAGCTAATTTTAATGAACTGGGTATTGTAAGCCCAAAATATAAACCTGCTGCTTTTTGCCTGCAGGAAACTCTTTTAAAGAAACCCGGAACGCAAGCTCATTTCGCTTTTAAGCATTATACTTCGTTTAACGCTTCGGCTGATGAAAATAATCTTCATATTCGTGGAACGTCTGTCTTGGTAAGAAACGGCATTATTTACAGTTCCGTGCCTTTGCATTCTAATTCACAGACCGTTGCGGCGCACCTAACTTTAGACAAGACAATTACATTATATTCTATGAATGTTTCTCCAAGTAAAACTCTACAGGTGAATGATCTTGAGCAAATAATTCAAAAGCTCCCAACTCCCTACATTTTGTTGGATTGAGTTTAATGCTAATAGTCGCCTAAGGTGTAATTCTTGCAACAAAGAAGACCTAAAAGGCAAACAGCAGAAGAACTCATTACAAAATTTGACTTGTGTTTGTTCATTGAAGGGTGAGACACTTACCTGCAACCCGCATCTGGTTCTTACACTCAAATAGATCTTACAATTGCCTGCACTTCGATCTTCCTCGATTTTTCTTGGAAGATAAAAGATGACTTGCGCGGGAGCGACCACTTTCCAATTGTGTTGGAGAGTATAGTTTCAGCGGACGAAGTGTGGATGCCCCAGTGGAACTTTGGGAAGAATGACTGGAACACCTTCTCATCACTATGTTCTGAACGCCTCCACGGGGGAAATTTGCGGAATGGTCTGAGCAAATAGAACATTTCGCAAAAGAGTTGCTTGACTTTGCAAACACAGTGATTCCTAAAACCTCGACAAATACAAAACATTTCACAAAACCATGGTTTGATACTGAGTTCAAACAGGCTATAATAGATCGCAGGAAAACTGAACGGGAATTTAAGAAGTCACCAAACACACATAATTTGGACAAACTACGTATACATCTGGCAAAAACAAGACGACTTTTAACCCTTTGAACTCTAGTGGTACCATGCCAGTTCAATGGCAGCAATTAGAAGAATCCATATTCATTATTTGGGATAGATCAATCAATAATTTCAACGTGCAGTCCCAAGGCTGCAGGTTGAAAATATTTATTGGTCTACCTCACACATTTACTGAACAACCATCTTATTTAATGATGTTATGACGTATCATGTTGCTGGCCGGAAAAACGGCCGCTAGGGTTCAAAAGGTTAAAACAAAAAAAAAATGAAAAGTTCTTGGGAACGTTATGTCTCTAAACTTAACCAGCACACATCAGTTAACAAAATTTGGAAAAGGACTAAACAAAATTAAAGGAAAGGAAACAAAATCAACTGTACAACACCTACAGGATAACAATACACTAATTACATCGAAAAACTAAATATCAAACAAACTGACCTCAACATTTTCGAAACATTCGTCGACTGAAAATTGTAATCTGTAATTTATTAAAATAAAAAACAACAGGAAAAACAAAATCTCAAATTTACCTCCAACAATTTGGGCGATTATCATGAACCTTTATCTGAGGAAGAGTTAAGTGAATCTTTGCATAAATCAAAAGATAATGCAACTAGACCCGATAAAATACACTACAAAATTTTAAAACATCTGCTGCAATCATCACTTGAATTTTTATTGTCAATTTTTAATGACATATGGGTGACTGGCCAGTTTTCACCTTCCTGGTGTAAAGTAACAATAATTCCCACTCCAAAAGCTGATGGTCACAGCAACTTAAGTAACTACAGGCCTATCGCCATAGCAAGTTGTCTGTGTAAAACCATGGAAAAGATGTTCAATGACTTGTCTGGTTTCTGGAATCGAATAATCTACTTGCGAATGTTCAGTGTGGCTTCAGAAGCCAGAAAAGGACCGAGGATAATTTGGTTAGACTTGAAACGTTAGAAGTATGTAATGTGGTTTTCACCCCCCCCCCCCCCCCCCATTGGCAGGACCTCGGAAGTGACGTCATGTCACCTGACCTAGTGGCGCCATGTTGTGTTGCCATGGTAACCCGCGTGAGCGGCCATGGTGTGATGTCATCTCAACAGTGATACGTGGTGTTAGTGCGCATGCGCATCGCGTGTTGTTAAGGTGATACATGTTCCCGTCATCCATTTTGTATACTGGAGGCCGCCATCTTGGTTTCAATGGTAGCACGTGGTTGATATGTTACCCAAAGGCTTCTTATGGATAGGGGTATGTTCGGAGGTTGTGTTCGATTAAGTAGGAATAATTTCCCGATCCGTAGAATTACACCAAACAACCCGACAATCCTTCCAAATCACCAAAACCGACTTATTTTTTTATTAATTTATTTAGTGGTGTTTAAGGTCACATACTTATGCACAACGGCTAAGCATGACCGTGAATGTTTTACGGGTGAGGAAGCCGGAGTACCCGGAGAGAACACCGAGCATCGACGAGCAACTGTCAGCTCCTCAACATTCTAACTCTGTTCAAGCTCCGCTCAAGCGGTTGAAGAGATGTGCACCATCGATGTGCAGTACGCCTTATTACACGGCGTCATCGTGCCCCCTTGTAGGCAACCTGGATAAAGTGCCTTGCCCAAGGACACACCGTGGGCCGTCCTGGACGGGGGTCGAACTCGGGACCTCTAGCATAGAGGTCCAACAGTCTACCACTGAGCCACCGTGCTCCCCCCAAAACGACTTTATTTACTACGGATTTCCACCAGAATATTTTGTAGTAGAGCAGCAGGTGGTGTTATAGGACCGCGGGGGCCCCGGGGGATAAGTTCTATTGAACTAGAGTAGTTTTTCTGGTTCAGATTCCCCCCAGAATCCATATTTACTTCTTGGAATTACCACAAACAACCCCATAATTGTTTACTTGGCTCTGATTTCCCAATAAATTCTCGGTTTCTGCCTATGTATCTACAAGCTCTGTTATGACGTCTTTATTCTATTTATTCTGACTCTCCTAAACATGTTTATGTTCTATCGTACACATTACATGTAGCACAAAAGCGCATGCTGGATGTGCCAATATGTGCTTATGTGAAAACGCACAATGTGACGACTAAAAAGGGATTCTATAACCACCGACGTTTCTCCAAAAAAGGATTCTACAGGGAATCCAAAAAAGGGATTCCATAAGTGGGATTCCGTCTTACCTCGAGTGACTCTTACATACTGCTCGAACACTCGATGCCCATCAAGCAAATATGCTTTAGAGCAACTGCTCGATCGAATGACTCGCACATACGACACTTAGCCTCATTTCAGGAAAAGGGGATTCCATAGCAACAGGCTATAGCGAACAAACTACCCATATCAGATCATTTACAGAAATTCAATGGTAGCCTGAGAGTTTAAATTTCACTTTGAGTTTCAGAGGACCCCAGTCGTTGGAAGTTGCGATCACGATTTGATAAATGGTCCTGAAGGTTGACTAATAAACGAATATGAATTTTCTACTCTTGGCTTGCGTTCTTGCTGGTACTTATAATGGCTGGTATTGGGACAGGCCTATACAATCTTCTTTGTTTACGCCACACGGAACTTGTTTTTTTCTGTTCGATCATAAAGAATATTCCCAACAAAACAATAGCACCTAAATAGATTTATCAATGCACTTTCTCATGTAAACTATATACCTCAAGTGTTTCAAGGTTCCACGATAATCGGGAAGTCTATTATGGAACTCTTGGTAATTGTCTTCGGACTTGTATTCCGACAATGTTTATCGATAACTCTTTTCATACTCTCAGAGAAAGCGAATTCCTCAGAGATGGTTTATTGAACGACCAATGCTTGACTGGAGATTAAAGAGTTTCATTCATTCGTACATCCAATGTTAACAACAATTGACCCTCTCCTGAGGGACGTGGTTAGAAGTTTTCGACGGGGGGTAGTGAATTTCCAACTAGGGGGAGGAACCTGGAGGGGGAACCCCCTCCCGGTCCCTCCCCTAGTTGGAAATTCACTATCGAGAAAACTTTTTGAAAATGAAGCCATGAAAGGGGGCATAAAACTGATTCTCGTAACTGAAATGTCAACACGTTTATGATAGAATTATCAGGTTATTATTATTTGGTATTATTCTGGGAATTGAACATGTGCTAAACGAATGCTCAAGCTCAATCGTGGTGTGATTTTCTCGAAGTTCATTTCAAGGATTTTTTTTTAAGATAAGTAAACGTACTATAGAAATCTTGTGCCGATTTACATCATGCATACTCATGGAGCTCGATATTGCGTACACTGCAGTTGTAAATAATAACATTTGGAATTTTTGCCGATTTGAAACCGAGTTGGAATTTGGGAAAGGAAAGGAGACATCAGCATCACCAAAGAAGCTCTACAATGGAGACAGACGGAATTTCCAACTACTCATGACTTGCCCTTCGAATTTTCAACTACATGAAATTTTGGCCAGGAGTGGGTCAACCCCTGAGGTCACGTCCCTGCCTCTCCTATACTAACGCAACGCAACGCCCATTTTACTTCAACTTTATTAACTTGTAAACATCGCCATTCAAATCTTATTATTTTATCAAGTTGCTCTCTCCGAGTGTAACATGTGATCTTTTAACAAGCTTCTTGAATTCCAGTGAGGTGTCACAGACTATGCTTTTGTGACAAAAAATGAAAATTGTTAGCTACTCAAAAACTGTTTTTTGTAAGTTTTGTCTGCAAGTCCTGTTTTGAGAATACTGAAGCACATTTCTAAGAGTTCCCAAAGTCGCTCTTATTAGGCACTTGTAAGAAAATTTCGGATCGGGGGTAACTCATCTCTGATATTACAAAATTGTATCTTCCATATTACTCCAATGATATTATTATACAATTTAACCCCTAAACCCAAATTTCTGTCCTCATGCGAAGCCGGGTTAGGCAAGTAAGAAGTTTCATAAAATGATGAAACAAGACAATTCTCAACATACACTTTTGGGTACAACTAGGATTTATTATTATACAGCATATCAATGACAACCCATCTGCTCCTACATGAAATAGGAGGCAGAGATACAATTTGACAAATGGACTACAAACAATACATTCCAAAATCTGGAGCAGAAAAATAAACATTTACAAATTTTACATGCATAGAAACACAATAGCTTTGCGAAATGTGACGCCATACTAACCTCTAAAAAATCGAACAACATACGCATGCTGTCAAACCCCATTCAAAATCTGAAACGAATCTGACGCTGCTATGGCACGGAACCAGTCCATCCCTTCGATCAAACAGAACATTTCAATTGGTCGAAAAGTGAACCTATGGTTCGCTTTTCCGACCAACTGAAACATTCCATCCGATTGATTGAATTTAAAAAAAACACCATAAATCTTCATTTGCAAGAATTTGAATCTACGCCATAAATGTTTCTCAATTGAGATGTGATTTGATCGAATATTGAATGGCATCACTGTTACTAGTAGACATGCTTGATTAAATAATTATGACTGGCCACTCACTGCAGTTGTACGTTTATGATTGAATCGCGTAGTTTCACCAGTTGTATTAACATGTTAAATGTTGATATATTTAGGGCGAATCAAACACGTATTGATTAGAATATATATGACTGGAGCCGAAAGAATATCTGTATATCTTTGTGAGTGAAGGGATAGCATATTAAATCAGCGGCAGTCAAACCCACGAAAAGTGGATAAACAAACATAATAGCGCCGTATCCCTTATACAATTTGGCTGGTGACAAGAGAGCTTGAAATATACAGAAACAAGTCAATATGATGCAACAAGTTTATGAACAAAGTAGTTCTGAACCTATAGAATCTCGTCCTGTGAGTTCCAATGTGTTCTATGTGCCGACTGGCACATAGAACACATTGGAACTCAGGGAACGATCTGGAAAGAATAATTGAGAATCACCATCCATAACAAAGCATCTGCTTACTATAGTAGATTTAATTGTGTAGTTATGCACCAACATGCAATCGGGCAAAGGAATAAAACCAACACAGGTCCAATAACCTAAGCAAGCAACCGATGTCCGGTTACATTTGCGGTCATCCTATATTCCCTTGACGCGTATCACTTGGCGTTAGTACTCAAGGGGGAGCACTGAACATTTCATTGAAAATTTACTTCGAAGGTACTACACAAAGTAATCAGCGATATTTAAATGAGATAGAATGGACCCATCCCCAGATTGTGCAAAACAAAGACTGAGAACCTCATGTAACGTATGTTAAACCTTTGAACTCGCAAGACCGACTTTTCGGTCCAAAGCATAATTTCGTCCCATTTTTGTCTTATTTTAAGCGATTTATACACGGGACATTGATGATAAAATAATAACTGTTATTATTTAATCCTCCTTGTATACCGATATTGGATATTCGAACCATCCCACTGTAAGTGTACGCAAAGGCGATACCATTCAGGAAACGAGGTTTCAAAGGGTTAATCCATCTGAATACTAACAGTCATCGATACGTTTTCTGATACACCTCAGACAGGCATTATCCGGCTATACAAAATTAGGTTTCGGCTTTTTTTTTGATGCAATGTTTTGGGAAAAATCTGTGTCCGTGTTTATTAATAAGACCTGAACACTTAAAAAGCGCAACCTACATAGAGATACTCAGTTGCGTTGTACATGGACAGAATTAAAGCAAAATCTTAAAATACTTCCTTGAGTGTGTTTTTAAACAGCTTTTGAAAGATTTGAGGTTGTCACAAGTGGTGATGTTGTTATCCAAGTTACTCTTAGGCTTCTCGGCTATCCACGGAAATCTTCTACATCCATCATTGAACCCTCAGGCGTTTTGACATACAATACAATTTCATTAAAGGGTCTCAATTCCCCACTGATATTTTCAATTGATCATGCCCGAAAGATAAGAAGGAGCCATATTTTGAATGCATTTATACGTGAGCAACAGAATTTTGAATTTAATCCTAGATCGGACTTGAAGCCAATGTAGAGATATTAGAACTGGCGATACATGGCTGAATTTTTGTAATTGCTTTACGAGTCGTGCTGCTATGTTCTGTTTCCTCTGAAGTTTGGCCACAGGTCTTCTCAGATATTACAAAGAAAAGAGAATTGCAGTAGTCAAGATGATAAGGGATGATAGTATGGATGCGAGAATGCATGTTCCTTTCCGACAGAAATTTTCTGGTCTGTTTGAGCCCGAATAACAGCATAGTATCCCTCTTACAAACGGTTGAAATAGTGATGTTGAAAGATAGATTCTCGTCCATCTAAACGCTGGAGCTCAGACGTGTCTGCATAATACGTGCTTTACGTGATTGGCAGTCTGTGCTGTTTGTGATTTGTGCATGGGCTGTGGTGACTTTCTGGATGAAATAAGCATCTTCGATCGCAAAATGGTAAGTAAATCATCCTATGTGTCACTAACAGTCGAGTGTTGGTGGATTGCAATGGGGTGGGGGGGGGTGGGGGGGGGGTTAAGGGGGGGATTGAGTGGGCTTTTAAGTGTTGTGAAATTGATACTTTATCCAGTTACTTTGCAATATACAGGAGTTTGATCACTAACATTTTCTCAAAAATTAACGGGTGTCTGACGTCTGATCGGGGTTGGTTGAATGAATGTCGTGTGAAGTATCTACAATAAATTTTAATTGTGACCAGTGATAACTGACCAACAAGGAGGGTAACTATTGTGTCGCTGAAAATGTTAAAAGTCCAGACAAATATGGGTGTTTTTGCGGATAACTGTACGCACCGGTGCTGTTTTTATTTTTGTAGTCGCACCGGGTCTTGTGAACGAAAATCAACTGCAACTGCACTTTGTGATCAAAATCCGTTAATGTCTTTGATCGATTCACACTCACTAAATTCCTTCTTATTCTCCAAATAGTGAACGTTGCTCTGGCAATACAAACCTACACATCGAAGACCGATTGTTGTGGTTAATTGGGGAGTATCATGGTAACAAAATTTGTGAGCACACGATGTAAGGTCAGGTACATGCAGCTCTACTCTCGTTTATGGGATTCTCGTTCACTGATCTGAAGCACATCCAATTAACTGACTTTTTATCTTCTTCTGTTTCAGGAATACCGCTGTTTCCAATGCTTTCGTAAATGTTGCAACACAAGAATGAACAATTCCATTCGTCGGTTATATAAATAAGCCGAGTTTTATGGGGACGCCAATTGCTATAAATTAACTAAAGCCCGTCCCACAGGGGCTTGTAACCCGCTCCTCTTCCTCCACGCCGTTGCTGATTTGCGCCCCCTGTCAGAAGTCTAGATTCTCATGCAATTAACAGTATGGTATTCTAGACTTTTATCAGGGACGTAAAGGAGCGGCGGCGTTGGGACGGCGAAGTGGGTTACAAGCCCCTGTCGTCCGTTCACTTGTATATTGCGTGATCGAGCTTAGTTGTAAGTAGATCAACCTGTTAGCCCTTTACCCAACGCAGACGATATCAAAATGTATTATTTGAAAAATCATTTTTTAACACTTCTCAAAACGTATCATGTGACCCCTCAGTGGAACGAGCTCGACGAGATCGTTTCAAAGAGGGGTCACATGATACGGTTTTGTTGAAATTTTTTGAAAAATAATATTTTTTCAGCTGTTAAATTTGCATATTACGCCGGCGGGTGTGGGCGATTCGTTGGGTAATGGGTTAATCGCATACAAGTGCGAACGCGTATACATGCATTTATAACCATGTATGCGTGATTAGAGTGGTATAAAATAGGTATTTATGCAAAACCATCGTCCTTAATTATAGCCGCTGGTTCAAACCGCCTTGCACAAGTTCACAATGTGGCTTACATTACATAATTTCTGCTGAAATCAACCGGGACTAGCCATCTAATCCCAACAGGACCGGCGCGAAAAAGCAGATTAATCGAGAAATAGTAACAAAACAAATGACCACAAAGTATCAACGTGCTGTTTGATTTCGTACGTCATAAGACGTTCAAAAGTATCAATGCGCTGTTTGATTTCGTACGTCACAAGACGTTCAAAAGTATCAATGCGCTGTTTGATTTTGTACGGCATAAGACGTACAAAAGTATCAATAGGTTAAAATGAGTTATTGGAAGTCACTAGGAAGTCTGTATTGTCAGAAACAAAGGCATACAGTCCACTGTGCTGAATGTTAGGTTTGAATCGAGCAATGTCTACAGAACGGAGCTTCCAGTGATTCAACGTTTCGATGAAAGGAGGTGGTCGCTTTATGCAAAGGTTACAGAAAACATAGCAATGATCTGCTATGAAATCACCCCCTCTTATATCATGAAATCCCGCTTTTGCCGTCTTTTTTCAAAGTATTATAATCAGGTTGAGAGTGTGGCCTGAAGTATCAGTTGCAAATTCAACTGCATTTTGTAGATCAGACACTAGACAACTTAGAACAGACGATATCAGTCAGGTTGATCTCTCAAACGCATGTTAAACACTCCAAGTCAGTCCAATTCGTATTTAATGGTATTAGTCCCCGTTTAATAGAATACATTTCGTGCGTTAAGTAAGTAACTTTGACAATATTTGTATTAGAAAAGAGTGTATGGCATACTGTTTTTGGAAAAGTCTGGAAAATTGTTGAGCGGAACCTAAACAGATGCGTTGCCTTTGAACAAGATATGTGAGTAGAGGCTGGCAATAGTTGTTACGTGGCATAAGGTCCAGATAGAAGGACCAGAGTATAAAATGGAGAAATTGCCCCATTAAAAGCTTTCGGAAAATACTGTATTCTCGGTTGAATGCAAATTTAATATTTGTTATATCCCAGCGTTGTAAGAACATGCAATATTTACAACTTGCAAAGCGGCGAGATTCAATGCGAGATTTGATTCAATCGGAAATTTGAGATTTCCAGGGCCTCAACAAAAACAGAATACACTGATGAAACAATACACTCTAACCGGCGGTTCATTGCATAAAAATTATAAAGCTCAAATAAGGCCTAAAAAGTTAAAAATCTGTAACTCAGGCCCTCCCTCATGATCC
The DNA here is from genome assembly GCA_031216915.1 of Pictodentalium vernedei. Taxonomy (NCBI): domain Eukaryota; kingdom Metazoa; phylum Mollusca; class Scaphopoda; order Dentaliida; family Dentaliidae; genus Pictodentalium; species Pictodentalium vernedei. The sequence goes on along the minus strand of CM062295.1, from coordinate 534,763,267 downwards.
TTTAGGCTGCCGCATGCTTTCTTGAACATTAATTTTTCTGCGAAAGAAATAATTACAAAAATAAAAAATAAATTAAAAAAACCGCCCGTCCGCATGCAATTTTGCAAAACATGGCCCGAGAAACGGAACATCTACTTTGTGGGGCCTAATGGTGGTTTCAGATTCAGATGATTTATTCACAGTATGCATAAGCGGTTACATTACAAAACGGTCACAAATTCAGATATTTCGCAAATATGGTAAATAGTATACCATAGAAGGTGGCGTAACAACATTCGCTGTCTACCTGTTACCATCTGGAAGGCTGTGAAGGTGCAGACTGTGATCAAATGGATCAGATTTAGAAAACTTTAAGTGACCCTAAATAGGGACTGCGGTACGAATTACTTCATCGGGCAGAATCCCAATACTGTCCAACACAAAAGCTGGCACCACCTGGAGACCGACTGTTCGGGGTTAATACGAAACTGCCATTCGTGACCACTCTACAACTCGGCACCAAGTGCCAACAAGCACTCGATGTCGTTCAGATATCGATAAAGCAATAAAGCAATATGCTTTTAGCGTCCAAGTCGGCCAGCCCATTCGGAGGGCATCATGTTGGAGTGTATTCAACGAATGTGCTTGCAGACAAGTCTCGTATCTTCATCGCGATTGGATTACTTTCATGGAGCCAGAAGTGATGCATTCCCCTAATTTTCTATGTGCTTAGTGCTCTTTGAGTTGATAGCTACTCTGAGCTAATTTTCTTCAGATTAATCGTATAGTTGTTCAGATAACTGACAGCAGACTGATAACTGCGTGTTGAACGCATTCACTGGTGAACTGTGTGGAGAGTCGGAGTGAAAAGGAGCTTGGTCTGAGCGAGAGATAAAGCGCGAAATGCATCCATTGTGTTTAATAGATCATGTACAGTAAGAATACAAGGAAAATAACATTACATGTTAGTATTATGCTTGAATCACGTTTTATAAACTGGATAACATGCCTGGATATAAAGGACCCGATGGCAGGTTACGCTATGTAGCATGGCCGTAATCTACAGGAAAGGGGTGCTGTGGTGCTTGTCTGCCTTCTCTGTTTTTCACTACTCCAGCCATGCTGTTTTATGTCTTGGGAATTTCCTCCTCAATAAATATCAACAACTAACGCGCGATCCCACCGAAACGAAACCGCAGGTTTGGTGTTGCTATTTATTTTGGCGGAAATTCTTTTATTTATTTATTTGTATTTATTTATTTATTGTTGTTTAAGGTCACATATTTTTGCACAATGGCTAATCATGACCATACATGGGTATCAACTCAAGACCAGGGGTGAGCGTTAATAAGCCATGTTGCCCATTTTATAGAGGGTTTGCACCTCCCAAGCATTGGTGACTGGGTCCTATTTTCCCAGTAAAACAGAGCCTGTTTACCGCAGTGAACAGACACTGCTTCACTTCCCGGAGTTCCCGCGGGGGGGGGGGGGGGGGGGGGAATTCTTTTAAGATGGAAACTGCATGCCATTCTATTCATATGTGGATGCAATACTCAACATTTGAGTCGGGATAGTTTCGAAAGATTGTAAAGTTTTTCCAGTAAAACGTGCGAGATTAGTAATTTAATACAAGTTATGTTGTATTACTTTGGCGTGTAACCTGTAGTTCGTTCGCGTAATTTACAATTGATGTAAATTATGTCGTGGCCTGCTGTGTGATCATTTCGAGGCCTGCTGTGCGGTCACAAAATCAATGTTTTTAATAGAAATTATTAAAAATATCCTAAAGATTGAATTGACGTAAAATCGTAAAAATGGCGATAAATAGAAACACAATAACAACAACCCACATCCCCACCTCGCCCCACCCCCTCCCCACCGCAGACATCTCCTATTTTTTTCTACAACATTGTGGCAGCGACTTTTAACAGGTGACAATTAGTTGGGCGATTTGACAACAACCCGAGTGCCTTTTTCACAAGATTAACTTTATCGTTCAACTAAGCCGAAATCGGCTTTTCAAACGCGTTTAATCTATCCATCGTTAACAAAGGCTTTGTTTCTGAAACAATAATACCAAATTCATAATAAGTCAGAAATCGCCTCTGATTGATGAATTATTTTTCCATCATTCATAAACTCTTTATCTGATAATTTTGTTAGCATATGTCAGCTGTTCTAACATGCCATGCCACATGGTATATAATCACAGTTTGTATATATTTGCCACTGTTACAATGTTACGTCACAGTCAGATACACTAAAAACATGAGACGGACCATCAGCAAAATGCCAAGAGCATCAGACCCTACCTATCCGACCGACCAACCATCAAGACCGACAGAAGGACCTACAGCTCAACTAGTCTGACTACGCCCAGCCAAAGGACACAGCAACTGAAGAGCTCGAGGCAGACTATACTTGCCAATGACAGCACCAACATAAAATGATAAACAAGTGGCAGACTATACTTGCCCGAAGACACGACAAGAATACAAAGTCAGTCACCTAACTCAAACACACTTCTCTCTTCGTTTCTCCCCCCAGTAACTGTTACGGAATTATCATAACCGCTAAGGATATTTAGTAACCGCCATGGATTCTGATCATCCTTCACTTCACCGACCTCCGGGGAGGCGAATGTCGGTCCTGCGTTCCTCTTCTGACCCTTTTTGTAAACGCCACTAGTGTGCATCCAGGCCCCGGCCAAATAGGTTAGGTTAACATGCAGGCCTGCTCCCGAGCGAAGGAACTTAGGGTCTTTCTTTGGATGGTCCCCATCTGGGCCGTTGGTTATGTACTTGTCTCAGCTTACTCCTCTAAAAGAAGCCTGCATGCAGAAGCCAGCTCAACCTCTCGGACAGTTACCAAAAGCAGACTATACTTGCCAATGAATGCCTCGGAAAAAAAACATAACAAGTGCCAGACTATACTTATCTGAAAACACTAGCACATCTCCCTCGGGGAGAGGTAGCACCTTTGTCGAGAGGACCCCCCTCTCACACGGGTCCTCACCCGAGGGAGGATATCAACTCAACTAAGAACATTAAGAAGAAGAGAAAAGCCTCCTCCCTCGGCATTTCCTCCTCTACTGCTTCCTGCCATGGTCGGCATCTGCAGAAAACTTCAACCAATTACTTCAGAGAAGGGTCGAAAGGGGCTTGCCCAGAACCGTCCCTGGATCACCGTTAAGTCACTTTGTGTTGGAAGTCTCCGCGAACGTCACTTTTCAACGTTCTAATCGGAGGCACGATTGTTCATAGGCTTGTTCATTCCAAATATACCAGAATGTTCATTTTATTGAAAAAAATGTAAATAAACCGCTAATTTCCCCAAGAGGTATCTTCAGAGAATTTATACCAAGAAACGGCCCTACCATTATTACCAAAACATACTAAAATTCTCAAAAACCTCCGACGATCCAATGACCTCCACCCCGCCATGACGTCCTCTCAGAGTGCGGCCATGACGGTTTGCAATTTAGTAGGGCGGCAACACATTTTTAGACAGGCTTTTGTTGACATTTTATTTCCAAAATTTCGAAAGGCTGAGGTTGAAAATTAAAGGTATGGGGAAGAAACCTAAGACTCACATCGCTCAAATCGTGAACCGAATTTCAAAAAGATAAAAACGGCAAGTAACTCGTCAAATAACGTTTAATCGACGCGTGAGGTTTCAAAGCTGCAACTCATACAGCCATGAAGCTGTGTGGGTCACAAAATCAGTGTTTTCAATAGAAATTGTTAAAAAATAACCCAAACTTTGAAGTTGCTTAAAAACGTCAAAAATGGCGATAAGACGAAAAACTAACAAGAGCACCACCAGGCGAAAAAGGACGTAACTCATGTAAAAATAGTTGGACGGAACCAATATTCAACTTGGTCAGCATTATTGGCTGGAAAATACGCATACCAACTTTGGTTGAGATCAAATGATCCACACTGAGGTTATCGGTAGGAAACCAAAGGCTCATTCTCAGTAAAATGGTGCAAATACGGTACAGAAGAAAAATAAAATTGTCGCAATCTTGATGAATTTAACCTATAATGAAAGAAGTGTATCGGTACAATCTCGAAATGAGTGGGTGCAATCATCATTTGACTGATAAGTGTTTTATAACCGTTCCCATCCTGACCTTCGAAAATTGTCTTTATAATTTTGTAACTTCCGTGATTATAAAAATCTGGTTTTAGAAAAGATATTATAATTTTGCATGCGATTTAAATGATTATTGTTGGCGATTTTCCAAATTATTTACTAGAGTGCAAAATATACTCAGTAGTTTGCCAATTCTGAGATCATATTCAAAATTGTTACAGTTCCTTGAAGAACAGTGGTAAAAAAAAAATTGTTTTACTTCCATAAAAAAATTTAAACTAGTGTATTTCAGTTTTAATAATTGGAACCATGCGAAAAAATTGAGTTATTCGCTGCAATCACACTGTTTGTCGAGGATTCGGCAATGTTTTCCAATAGTTTCGAGGTTCATCAACACCACGGCTCAGAAGATTGAGTTCGAAACTCCTTGTGGGTGCAATGTAACGGATGTTACAGCAATCTTCTAAAATATGGAAAATGATTTCCTGCTTCATAGAAGTATGCAAATGTGTAACAGTCGCATGTGTACTGCCTGTAATTCACTTGTAATGAATTCTAAGCAGTGCCCTTGTTAGGCAGTTACACACTGGTGTGGAGCATGAAATAATTTTCCAATGTTGTGGGTGAGTGGTACTCATCTGAAACACAAAATATCAAACACATTTATGACGAGGGGCATGGTAATGAAGAGGTTTTCATGATGGTCACACTGTTTGTTGTTCTAGTATGTTTTACAATAGTTTCAAGGTTTATCAACACGACCATTCGGGAGATTGTGCTCGAAAAGTCCTGTGGGTGGAATGTAACGGATGTTACGGCGATCTCCTAAAATACCAGTATACAAATGAGTAATGCTAGCATGTACACTGTCTGTGATTCACTGGTAATGGATTAGAGACAGTGTACATGCTAGCATTACTCATTTATAAAAGCCCCACACCCACCAAGAGAGGGATGCCGCCACTGGTGCTCTATTCCCACCTCTCCGCTGCACAGCTTGAATGATGCTGGGCATCGACCAGATATTTAACTCGCCCCCACGCCAAATTTTCAAATAGCAGGAGCAGAGAGTTAGAGTTTGAAGTATTCAACTGTTTCCATGGAGGGAGACGGTCATAGCAGGCCCAGAAACGCAGAGAACACTAGCTTTTGCCCGCCCACTCCCCTCCACCCCTCCCCGTTGAGTAAAAAACGGGGCGGGGGGAGGGTGGATATTTACCCCCTCTCCCAAATTTCCAAAAATTATTAGGCCATGGTCCGGATTAAACTTTTGGCGATGTTTAGAGACAGCCTTACAATGAAAGAAGCAGATAACTCGATTTGAAGTGTCAGGCAGTCCTCATCTGGGGTGTCGGTCACATGTAGCAACCTCAGAATCGCTGAGAGAACGGGTTTTGGCCCTCATTTGTTCAAAAGTTTCTCAAGGAGACCCCCCCCCCCTCTCCAGGACCCTCACTCCCCCTCCCCTCCGTTGCTGCGTGGCTCGCATGAAGCTGCGCATCATACTGTCAGCATAATTGGTGGCACCTCCATTGGGTCCACCCCAGCCCCCCCCCCCAATATTTTTCCGTTCTTACGCGCCTGCCCCCCCCCCCCCCCCCCGTGTGCTCGACCCCTGCACAGCGCGGATGATGCTGCGTATCATACTGTCAACTGGGGCGCCCTTTCACTATGCCCTGTTTTCTAAGCGCCCACCCCTCCCCTCCAATATCTTTACCTTCCAACGCCCCTAAACACAATTCAAACACAGGGAATACCACTTGAAAACGGAATAATAACTTTCCATTTCACACACGAAACATCCCTATTTCATTTGGAATACTCAAATGGTAACATGCTAGGAAAAAACACAGGATAAAGTGGCATTTCTGATCATGTAACATCCGTTACCAAATGTAACGGAGGTTACCCATGCCTGGCGGGTCTATAGCAGCAAACAGATGCAAATGGCGACATCGAAAATAATGTATATGTGTATTGTGATATTGATATTGTATACTCATCGCGTCCAGGCGAACTCAACTATCTAAACCATGGCGGGAGTCATGGCATGTCAAGAGTGGGTAATCACAACAACCAACTGATATTTATTTATCTTACCTGTAATAGTTATGTATAATTTCTCTTTATTGATAGCTCCTGTGCACTCAAACAATGGCGCTTCTCACTCTTGTAAACACGCGGCTTTGAAAAACTGGCGCACGTGCACCAGGGAAGACAAATAAACGGAGTGACGTAATTACAGTAACGGATGTTTCATTGGCGACAGTCTTTCTTCAGACTTCCAAGCTTCTTGTCGACGCAATGCATCTCGAATTCCAGCCACCGGGTTATTTTGCGAAGACTTCTGACCATATTAGATGCACGTCTGATGGTTATGTCGATTAGAACACAGTGTTCTCGTCACGAAACGTAGTAACGGATGTTACAGACTATTTCATACGCGACAGTGTCCTGGTATTATATACACGCGATTACAGCATTACACGCACCGCGCGGGTCAATGTAAAGGCATAGCACACCAAATTACGCACCACAGTCCTAGAAGGTGTACACGAACGTGAACACAAAAGTAATTTTCAATTCATTGTGACATCGCGAAAATAACGTAACGGAAGTTTCACGAAATTGGCGACATCGTACGAAGCTGAAGATTGGGAGCATAAGGTGGAAGTCTCGTCCTTATATTCTATGTTACCATGGGCGGGTATCCTGTTCCACTTTTAGAAGGGAATAATCTGTTGTTAACTAAATGATGAGTGGACGACAGCCTGAAAGGTCGCGATTTTTTTTTCAGGCGACAGTAACGGAGGTTACATTTGGCCCTATGCGATAGCCCACAACATCCAAATGCGACCAGATATTTTCGGGAAATGATGCTAGCTTTTTCGCCTTACAACCGCTGTATAAAACCACCATAAATCGGAAATCACTTGGCAAAGCATTTTGCAGGCACATCCCGGCGACACTATTTGCACCCCTTTATTGAGAATGAGCCCAAACATGTAGATCGAATTTTGAGTAAAAAAGGGCCGGAAGCCATGTTAAAACAATTGGACGGAACCCATATTCGAATTTGGCCGAAATTACTAGGCTAACTGGGCGCTACACATACCAACTTTGTTTGAGATCAACTAATCCAACTCGCCATCAACTCGAAAGATTACAAAATTACAAAAGAAAGCCATCCGAATTATATCTAACAAAAAATACAATGCTCATACAGACCCCCTGTTTAGAGAACATGGTATTTTAAAATTGACAGACCTGTATAAACTCCAGATCTCTCTGTTTATGCACGACTGGTACAACAACATGCTATCCGAAAGCTTTGTGGACAATTTTAGAATTTACCAAAACCCCTCAGGAATGGACACAAGACAGTCGGGTAAATTACATACATTAAAACCAAGAACTCAGTTCTCCACAAACTTTCCAATTCATACTTTCCCTAGGATGTGGAATTCTTTAGAACCATCGATTCAAAACTCTTCAGATAATCATTCAAAAATTCTCTAACGGAGCAATTCTTGAATTCGTACTCTTTTCGCGTCAGGTGTAATAATCCAGTTTGCCCCGACTGTAGGTCCTAGCTCTGTAATCTCATCCTTATCTATTAACTACCCCTAAATTGTTTCATTTTCTAAAAACGATGGAAAATTATTTTTATTTTTATGGAAAGAACCATTTTAAAAATTAATCCATTCATTTTTCTCCTCATTAACAAAGCCGTTGTCAGGATTGTCAAACATTTTACTTCTTTGTTTTTATTGGTAATGGCGGGAAGACAGCCCCAGTGGCTATGCCGTCTTCCTGTAGTACAAACTTGTATTTGAAATAATTGTATATTGCTGTATTTAGTTTGTATTTGTATACATGTTGTATTGCAAAATAAAATCATTCATTCATTCATCCAAACTGGTTTTATCGGTCAGAAACCAAAAATGTTAATAGACGGTCGAATTCTAAGTAAACAATGGACCGTAACTACCTGTAACCACTGTAAAAATAATTTGACGGAACCCATATGCGGATTTGGCCTGTACTACTATCTGGGTAATACATATAACAACTTTGGTTGAGATTAAAAAAAATCAACACTCAAGTTATCAGTCGGAATCCAATTGTTTACTGACGGACGGACAGACAGAGAGACAGACAGACAAGTAGACAGTTTACATAATAGGACCGTTTTTATAAGTGGGCGTATAAAAATCAGCAATTTCCTAATTTTATTATAGCTATACTACACACTAGTTAAAATTAAAAAAAAGTCCGACGTATTTTAATTTTGACTCTATAATCCCCTATGACACATCAGTGTTCGACCATAACGGCCGGAATTTCGTAGGACAGACAGACATTTTTAGATATATACTGAGTCAAAAAAGAAAGTATGATAGAAACAAATGTGAAAAAATAGCACAAAGGATGAAATATAATAGTTCTAATGTTGCATGTTTGTGGACAAGATGTCGTGCAAAGAGGTTAATGACATATTGTTCTTGTCCACCTAACCGTATACAATTTTGCTACGGATTTCAAAATAGCACATGCTACCCGAGAATGTCAAATTAAATGGGTGATCGACGATTTTCTTTTTGTTATGTTGTGCTAGATAGCCATGGTTATTGAGAAATCACGCTAGTTTTTGTCTTCCGACATTACCAAAAATGCCAAGGTTCACCGAAAATCAGAGGCTACGTGCCATTGGTATGCATGAGGCTGGGATACCTCCAGATGAGCTCGCTGCTGAGTTCGGAGTCAGTTGGGCCACTATTTACCATCTCATTGGAAGGTATTGAACCACTGGATCTACTGCCGACCGACCGCGTTCAGGTCGACCAAGAATTATGACCCCTGCACCAGACCGACACATCAGGACATCTCACTTGCGGGATCGCTTCCTTCCGGCGACGAGGACAGCAGCAATTACTTCTGGTAGAGCTAACAACAGAATCAGTGCACAAACTGTCCGCAACAGACTCGCTAAACACGGCATCCGAAGTAGGCGTCCATACCACGGACCAATCCTTACCCAACGTCGTCGTACCGTCAGAGCGGAATAGGTAGGTCAGCGTGTTCGCTGGACTCAGCAGCGTTGGAGCACAGTTCTTTTCAGTGATGAATCACGATTTTGTCTATGGCGCGCTGATGGTAGGGCAAGAATGTAGGCCCCATCGCCGCCGAGGAGAACGGTTTTCTGATGCTTGCGTGCGGGAATGCGACCGTTTCGGCGGGGGTAGTGTAATGGTTTGGGCAGGAATTTCCTTGCACCACCGAACACAATTGATCTTCATCGATGGTAATTTGCGTGGACAGCAATATAGGGGCGAAATTCTTAACGCTGTTGTTGTCCCGTTGTTCAACGCTAACGACGGATTGCAGTTATTCCAGCAAGACAACGCCTGATGTCACGTGGCGCGTATCTGTCGTGACTTTTTTGAGGAACAGAGCATCGAACTTCTTCCCTGGCCCCCACTTTCGCCAGATTTGTCGCCAATCGAGCATCTTTGGGATCAACTGGACCGTCGGGTACGACTTCATGACCTTCAGACGTTAGGCGATTTAAGCAATGTTCTAAGGCAGGAGTGGAACGCAGTTCCACAGTGTGACATCCAGAAACTTATCAGGTCCATGCGCCGTCAATGCCTTGCCATCCAAGAGGCAAACTGTGGGCATACACGCTATTGACTGCATGTGTGAACTTTTCATTTCAACCCATGTCTGAATTGCGGCGTTCTGGCGTGTTGCTGGCAATTGTAAGAACATGAAATTATGTAAATTCATACAGCCAGACTCGAAATATGAATTTACAATAATTTGTTTGGGATGAAAGTCGATAATACTACAAAAATGCTCCTCAAAGTTTATTGTACTTTCTTTTTTTACTCGGTATATTTTTATTGGACATAATATTTCCAAAATTTCAAAGAGTGGGCTTGATACAGGAGCTGATATTAAAAAAAGAATTGAAGTCCGCGTCGCTTTCATCGGGGTAGAATTTCGGAATGAGAATACTTGCCGCCTCCCTCCCCGCCCCCGCCCCCGCCCCTCGTCATCCACAAATTTAATGTTTTTGATCAGTGTGCCAAATTTCGCGAGTGTGGATGCATGGGATGTAGGCCTGCCTCTAATTTGTGCACAACCATTTCCGTTTCGAACTTCAGAAGTGGTCATTTTATTTTACCATCAACCGAAACCACAAGGCTGAAAATCTTCAACTCCAACGTTAAGTCAGTTCTGCTCTATGGATCAGAAACATGGAGGACCACCCAAACAACCAAGAAAATCCAAACCTTCATCAACAGATGCTTAAAAAGAATCCTGGAGATCTCTCGGCCAAACACCATCAGTAATACCAGGCTGTGGAAATTAACCAAACAAGACCCAATAAATCTCCAGAAACGAATGAGAAAGTGTACATGGATGGGACCGCAGGTCAATATCACAAGGCGAACTCTCACTTGGAACACACAAGGGAAACGCAGTTCTAAGAGGAAGGCCAAAGAACACCTTATAAAAAAGTACCATGGTAAACCATGGTAAATCCCAAAATACCCTGGTAATACGTATTACCAGGGTATTTTGGGATTTACCATGGTTTACCATGGTACTTTTTTATGCTGGCGGAGGCGCGTGGGAAAAGAGCTGAAGAATGAGGGGCTAACATGATAACAAGTGGAGATAATTTGTACGTGGCCTTTGTTCCGTCAGGGAATAAAAAGGCACAAGTAAGTAAGTCAATATTGGGGGGTGGGGGCGTGACAACCATTACCTATTCCTAGTTCCTTATTCGACATTCATTATCAACCGATTTTATCGGTTGATAACGAATGTCGAATATGGAACTAGGAATAAGTAACAGTTGTCACGACCCCGGAGATTTCCCCGATAAGAAGATGTGGGGTGGGGATAGACGTCCCCGACATGTAGAACTCCGCGTACCCCTCTCCCAACCAGACCCGCCAGCCACAAACCCACCCCCAACACCAATTCATCGCCCCTGGGCCTCGTATGGAATTTGTTTTGTTTGTTTATCGAGCCTCGAGGCAGAAAAGAAGCAAAAACCTTGCATCAGCACAGCAAAAATCTTCCGAAGCCGAATGTGAAGACTGGGATAATATTCGGGCTGCAACGATATAATTCAAAGAGATTATTACCGTGTTACCGTGTTGGTGCCCCGGGATATTCTCCAGTGATATATATTGCCCAGTCCTCCTCTGCTTTTCAAAGGCTGAAACTGATGAAATCAAGATTTTGAGGTGGCCGATGAAGCGACCCGCTTTCGATCAGTTTCGATGAGAATTTGTTTTCAGACGCCATCCCACTGAGTGCACACATAAAACAGAACAGACTATAGATTTTATGAACGCACTTCATTTTCCTTGTGCGGAAAAAAGTAGCAGAGGTCGCTCGCACTTAGTTTTGCGTAAAATTTTAGAAGGTAAGCCAATTTTCACCGTCACCGCTTCTGTGTTTTGTGAATGAACGAAATTATGCCTCTGAAACTTTGTATTATTATGGAAAACGTTCGGTAGGCTGTCATTGTTCGTTTCGGCTTTTTCAAGATTTAAATCACGTTGATGGGTCCAAAAAGACTGCCGAGTGCTGTGTTGATGCTGGCAGATCACGTTTTCTTTCGGTCTCGGTTATAGTTTGTTTTCATTTTCACGTTTTCCAAATGCGATCGGTTGTGGAGAAACGTTTCTTTCTGCAAAGGCTTTGAGTCTTTGACGTCAGGGACGTGGCTAGAGGTTTCAGATTGGAGAGGGGGTGTAGGGAGGGACCGGGAGGAGTGAATTGAACACACCTACCGGTACCTCCCCATAGTTGGAAATTCACAACCGAGAAACATTTTGAAAATGAAGCCATGAAACTTGAAAGGGGTCCATAATTCATAAAATTGATTCTAGTAACTGAAATGCCCTCACATTAATGAGAGAATTATCAGGTTATTATTATTTGGTATCGTTCTGTGAATTGAATATGTGCTAAATAAATGCTCAAGCTGAGAACTTTGAGCAGTTCACACTCTCCCAATATTAAATCAGATCTTGTGCAGGAATGATCAATTTTCGATGTTTCATCATTTTTGTATTTTTGTAACTGTGAGTGATGGAATTAACTCAGGGCAACGATTTCCATCCACTCATGACTTGCCCTCCGAATTACCAATTACAGGAAATTTTTGCCAGGATTGGTGGATGCCCCCTCCCCCACCCCTGTGTTGCCACGTCCCTGTTTGACGCAGTGGTGGTGATGCACACATGTTTGATTTTCCTCAGATTTTCATTTGCCGCTGACCTTCCTCGGAAAACTGTTAACATTGGTACAGAATTTGGGAATGTGGTTAGGAGACGGGGGGGGGGGGGGGGGGGGGGGGGGGGCGGGGGTCATGTCATGGCACACCGATGTTCTACGAGGTTGCGTGGAACGCAACATGGGGAGAGAGCTCGATTGCGGACTTTTTCACTTTTTGTCCGACTTTCAATTAAGCGAAATGCTTGTTTATTGATTCACTTTCCAAAATATGTTCGCGAGAGTGACACAATTGTTTAGTTTATGAAGTTGTAGCCTATGCCGGATGCCACAAGTGGTATGCGAGTTGACACAAATGGTAAGCACGAAATGACTATACGCGCTACGCACCAGCAGTGGCGGCCCAAAACTGTCAGGGGCTCTCCGGACATACTTAAGCAAGGGGGCCAGGATCCCATATATGCCCTAGGCCGCAGGCCTAGGGTGATGCTGGCCATAGGAGGGGTTGCCCCTCTCCTGTTGGTGGAGGTCTGCAGCAGTGGCAGAGTTTTGGGGTGTCTACGAGGTCTAGCCCCTCAATTGCCCCAACACCTCTCCCCAATCGCCCCCACCCCAATCGCCCTCCTCCAGTCTCACCCGCCCCAAATCAAACCCCATTTCAGCTATCTCCACCCATCGTTCACATGTTACAACCGCGTTGCTTTGGTGTTGGGAACGTTCATTATAGTTCGTTCGGGAATGAAGCACAAACACGACTCCGAAATCAATATGGGCTATTTTCATGGTGGGGAAAACCGATCATGTTTGTGTATATTGTTTGTTCTTCCCTCCATATGTTCTATCTGTCGTATTTTGGTTTACGTACGATAACTTTAGTAATGAACGGATCTTCTTCAAATTTGTTATGAAAGTCCTTTAAAATACCGACATTCAGATATTTGGTGACAGTCACTGACACCATATCTGATATATTAAGCCTTGGTAACTTGTGGCTGTAATTTTAAGGATTTGCATATTTATGAAACTTCAAACAATCGACAATCATTTTACCTATGTAACATCTGTTTGAGAATCTGTTCCTCGCGAGAACGATACAAGCATCAGCATGTCTGTCTACATCGCAATTTTCCTGCCTCCCTGATACAGAAAGTTACCTCCAGTTGGAAGCAAATGTTACCGCAGAATCAAACTCAGAGAACTACATTTTTCGAAACTTTCCCGGGGGGGGGGGGGGAGGGGGGGCAGAACCACACTCTAAGGAGGGGACATCCTCACTGAGATCCTCCCCCGAGACATGCCTATGGCATGTCACGTCGTGCCCCCTGAATATTGTCCAGGCCAAACCTTTTTTGAGAATCATAGCTCTGCCAATGATCCGGGGCCCTTCCCCGGGAAAATTCTAAAAATTCAAAGCCCTGAGAGCAAATCTGAGGGCTTTTTTTGCTTCAGAATTCAAAACTTGGACATATAGGCCTAGGTCAAGCAGCACGTGCCGCGTGGCTTGCAAGTGAAGCTAGGTACATACGTTTGCTGTTGCGGCAACGGATCTGAGGGCACAGGGTCCAATGCTTTATTTCTTCCGGTTGCATTTGTCGGAGAGAAAATTAATATAGGAACGCATTGACATCGGCACATGTATGCGGTTGCGCACGAATTTGAATATTCTGCTGCGAATTTCAACGGTATCGGACGAACGTCGGTATTGGCGTTCGAACTATGAGACCCATATAAAAATGGTCCCATACTGGACGTCTTCTTTCTCTTTTTCAGTTTTATTCTTGTATTTCTTCTTCTTCTTCTTCTTCTTCTTCTTCTTCTTCTTCTTCTTCTTCTCTTCTTCTTCTTCTTCTAGCATCAATTATTTTACCGTTTCACCTCCTTTTGCCCCCCCCCCCCCCCCTCAGGCCAGGGGCCCTCTGAACCCACTCCAGACCGTTCCCAATTGGTGGGCCGCCTCTGAGGACCAGTATCGTAATACTCTCCATTTTCTCGAGATGAGACAGTCATACCAGCAATTGCGCTAAGAAGCAATTGCAGTTGCTCTCATTAGTCATTACTCTTCAGTTCATTCGCTCCACCTCTCACACAAGCAGCAATCCTATCTTACAATCAATAGTACGTTTGCACCCCTTAGCCACTTTCTGACAAATTCGCTCCACAGTGTCATGAGGCACAGAAAGAGTCGTTAGAGCGAACAGTCAGTGTTCGACAACTGATAGCATTCTAAGAGCCAAACATGGAGGAGAACGGTGGTGTAAGCAGCAGGAGATGTCAAGTACAGGGCTATGGGGATACGAATCATACGATGGGCCAATAATGTTAGATGCTAGCAGTGTGGGGATGAGATAGTGGAGATAGAAGCAAGTGGCTGCTTCCACAGACGTCAGCAGTGGTTGGATCCAAGATAGATGGTGAAAATAGGTGATATCCACATTAGAAACCAGTGGCTGTGGCATTGTGGTAAAAGTTGAAGTACGGCTCGAGAACAATGGTTACTGGCATGATTGGCTGCTAGTGACAGACGCCCGTGGTTGTGATGAAAGGCTGCAGTAGTAAATATCAGAAGTGATATAATGACACAATACAACTCTCATAGTATGGCTATTTCCCCGCGGGAACCCCGGGAAGTGATGCAGTGCCTGTTCACTGCGGTAAACAGGCTCTGTTTTACTGGTAAAATAGGACCCAGTCACCAATGCTTGGGAGGTGCAAACTCTCTCTAAAATTGGCAACATGGCTTATTAACGCTCAACCCTGGTCTTGAGTTGATACTCATGTGGTCATGCTTAGCCATTGTGCAAAAAAAAATGTGACCTTAAACTCCAATAAATAAATAAATAAATAAATAAATAAATAAATAAATAAATAAATAAATAGTATGGCTATCCATTTGGAAATTGTGCAAGCATTGCAGAGGTCAATTGGAAAGGGTTGTGGGGCTGTATGGGTTGTGAAAACCATCAAAAGTACGGGGATAGACAAGGCTTGACAATAAAACCGTTCAACCTGGAAGGTTCTTCCCTTATACCTGAACTCTCCTGAACCATAAAATAGGCCAACATGAAAAACCATGTCCCAAGATTAGTCAGAACACCCCCGCCTCCTCAAACTAAAACTTTCAACTGGAATGGAAGGCTCTCCAGTTTTACCAAAGTACGCTCCATGCAAACGAACAGATCCTACTATCTGACCTCATGAAGTCCAGTAACATCAGTCAATTACCAGTTTTCAGTTCAGGATTGTGGGCTTCTCCGGTCCGTTTCTGTAATTTTAATCATTGACGGCGCGTTTTGGGCAATTGGACATTCTCTCATTGGATTGGACGCCTTTCCGTTTTGGCCATTTAGCACAAAGCGAATATGTCGGTGCTTGTTGGGCCCCCACGGTAGTACAAACTCTAACCCAAAGGGTGTAATGGGGAGCGCGGTGGCTCAGTAGGTAGAGGTGCAAGCTGCAAGCCGAGAGGTCCTCGGTTCGAATCCCACCTGCGGCAACCGCGGTGTGTCCTAGGGCAAGACACTTCATCTCCATTGCCCACGTGGGGGCACGATGACGCCGTGTACTAAGTCGTACTGCACGTCGATGGTACGCATTTCTTCAACCAATCTAACCCTGCCTGTGCTGCAGTGCGGAGTTACGATGTTGGGGAGCTGGCAGCTGCTCGTCGTTGCTCGGTGGTTCTCTCCGGGTACTCCGGCTTCCTCCACCCGTAAAACTGTCACGGTCGTGGTTAGCCGTTGTGCATAAATTTGTGACCTTAAAATAATAAATAAAGGGTGTAGTGTTATTTTTCTGCGCGGTACCGTACGGCCTGTGACTCATACACATCTCACTCTATGTACCAGTACAATGTGGAATATCTAATGTAAGATTACAAATCTGTACTTTATCCCATCAGAACAATACAGTATATCCTATCGCCATGGGGTTGAAAGTAGGGCTGCAACGATATGCTTCCCTAACGATACGATATGTATCTCGATTCAATCTGCACGGTACGATATGTAACCTGATACGCATGATCTCTCATGCCACGCAAATACAACTATCAACAACTTTGAACAACATGTGTTCATTTCCTGCAGGTTCCTTTTATTACAAATTTTCGATTGCACTCTTTAAACAATATATGTAACTTCTCAAAGTGATTACCATTGGCATTCAGTAATTTCAGGTTTTGATTTTGTGATCCGTTTTCCAGTGTTTTCCCCTAAGAAAATATGTTCAACCAATTTAATCCCTTATATCTTGTTTGACAGAGCTCTGTGAGCCCTGTCAAACAAGATATAATGGATTAATCAAAAAAATATTTAGCAAATTATAAGGAATTCAGCAACCTTTGGTTAACTGAATAGTCCTATGTTAATGGCCAACTTTGCATTGTCATTGCCGGTATGCAAAAAAAAAACAGGTTTCATTGCACCAGTTTTCAAAAATCTGCGAAAGTGTTTTGCCTGTAATTATTTATATTAATTGTATCGCGATACACTGAACAACGATGCATACTGAACCGTGATTAATCGTTGCAGCCTCAGTTGAAAGGGGTTGCTTTGCAGTCATCAATTTTGAAATCGGAATCTGTCTGTCTCCAGATTATTTCTCAGACGATATTTTTTTTAAGTTTCGAACCGCTCACCGAAAAAAACAAAAAAAACTCAATGTCCGTTTATGTCAGTTTATATAGGAAGTATTAAGTCGCTCATCGAAAATGAATATCTCACAGTGTCCGTATGTAGAAGTAATGTTAAGCGATTGCCTCAAAACAGTCGCGTGTTCACCCTGTATTCACATAAATTACCACCTCCCTCTTTCAGTCCCCTGTGGCATTTTTATGCTCATGCTGAGGTCTTTGGAGTTTGGAAAAGCCAACTATCTTTGACAGGTAATCAGAATAGTGTAGCATAATTAGCCCCTAAGTTTACTCCTCCACAATGGAATTGGCAATTGGTTGGTAAACTGGTCAGAAGAGTGAGGAGAACCGGAGACGTCACCAAGAGAAGTGGTATAAAACCTGGATCGAGAGAGGAAACCCAGTTGTTGCTTTATATCTTCAGGTGAGTTAAAAGTAGCCGTCCGAAGGAGGAAATAACCCGCTTGATGAGCTTCGTGACTAGTTGGTGAATAGTTGTAGAATAGTATGTTATTATAGTGAGATAAAACCCCTAAAATACTACAATAGTATGTAAATTAGTTGACCTCGTAATGTTCACAGGTATTGAAATTGGTTCCAATTCTCGAGAATCTGATTGGGGGAGTTTTGGTGAGTTTCTTGTCCTGCATGTTCATGAAGAAAACATGCCCCATCATGCAGGCTTTTGATGGATTTGTTGATGGAAGTTACAGTACCCATGGCAGAGGAGCCAAGACATCACCAAATACCACTATCTAGTCAGGGCGTTTCCTTATTATGAAGGAGCAAAAATAAGTAGAAATCTCCAGGTTTTCAAGGACACAAGTTTTCAGTATCTGTGGAGAGAATCAAACAAACAGTTTGTGAGAATCAAAGTTGATTCTCATTAGGGAGAGCGGTGGCTCAGTAGTAGACTGTTGGACTTCTATGCTAGAGATCCCGAGTTCGATCCCTGTCCGGGACGACCCGGGTTGTGTGCTTGGGCAAAGCACTTTATCCCGGTTGCCTGCATGGGGGGACGATGACGCCGTGTATTAAGGCGGACTGCAGTCGATTGTGCACATGTCTTCAACCGCTATAATCCTGCTTGAGCGGAGCTTGAACAGAGTTAGAATGTTGAGGAGCCGACAGTTGCTTGTCGATGCTCGGTGGTTCTCTCTGGGTACTCCGGCTTCCTCCACCCGCAAAACTGTCACGGTCACGATTAGCCATCGTGCATAAGTATGTGATCTTAAACACCAATAAATAAATAAATAAATAAATAAATAAATAAATAAATAAATATTCCATAAAGCCTGAGATGGGAGTTCTAAATTTTCTGGCCTGGAAATAATCCGCGAATGGTCGTTTTACTCGTTTAGGTTACGTGGGGATAACGTCAATAGTAAAATAAGCAAACGAAATGCAGGTTACGACAAAAGTAATACAACATAACTGATATTAAATTACTTATTTCGCATGTTTTGACAGAAAAACTTGACAATCGCGACTCAATGGTTGAGTATTGCTTCCACATTTTTAATCGAGTGGCATGCTGTTTCCACCTTAAAAGAATTCCCGCCAACATAAAAAGCAACAACTCGCTTTGGTGCGAGATAGCGTGTTTGCTGCTGCTATTTATTTTGGCGGAAATCCCGTTAAGATGCAAAACAGACTGACTGGCGCAGTAAAACAGAACGCAGGGAAGCATCACAACACGTTTTTCTTCCAGAGGTTAATTCTATTCGTTATAGCGTAACCTGCCAACGGGTTACAATATAAGCCCTTTGTTTACAAGCTTGAATTTCGTGTCAAATTTGTGTGATTTCAGTGTTTTTCTATTCTTTTTTTCATTAATTTTTATTTCTATGAAATTTATACGAAAATGGTCTTTCCATTTCCATGTGGATTCAAAGAGCCCATCAGCTTAGTTTGAACAGGGTATTATTAATCTGAGGGTATAATCATTAATGGATGATTCTGATACATTTTACTCCATGTTGTAAAACACAAATTCATTTTATTTTATAAATCCTTAACTACAAATCCTTAACCATTCACCCAACGAATCGGCCGCATCCGCCCACGTAATATGCAAATTCAGCAGTTGAAAAATATTATTTTTCAAAACATTTCAACAAAACCATATCATGTGACCCCTCGTTGGAACGAGCTCGTTCCAACGAGGGGTCACGTGATATGGTTTTGCTGAAATTTTATGAAAAATTTGAAAATATGATATTTAAAATAATAAATTTTGAAATCGTCTACGTTGGGTAAAGGGTTAATGTTTGTCACGAGTCGCAAAAATGGCTTTTGATTCTCGCGAACTCTTGTTGCCAGAATCAATTTTCACCTTTTAAATAATTTAGAATTTGTGAGCACTGCGACCAAAACTATAAAACTTTTACAATTCTATAATTGTGTTTATTACTTATTAATGTAATGAATCATTAGTATTTTAAAAGAGAGGGCAATTTGCCAACTGTCTCATCTTTGAAAATGCTAATGGTTCATTTCAACCCATTTAAAGTCGTAATTAAAGTTTAAAGTCGTAACTAGAAAATACAATTCTAGAAAGTACAATTGTAAAGGTTTTATAGTACTGCGCCATGATATACCTTGTCATTGCAACCAGTACATATTTCGAAATAAAAAACAAACATCGTATTATATATTTATTATAGCTACACTCTCAAGGGCCACGTTACAAATTTTGGCGAGTATTTGTCTTACAATCTTACATGTACTTGTAGAACCCATCCTCCATCCTACAGGGTTTTTTGGTCTTGCTGATGAAAGTAAAACCATCTTGGCAGTGGTTTCTAGTAAAAACTTGACCACCTGTATAGTCAGCCCAAGGGGTGCGGTGGCGTTGCGGTAACCGGTTCTCGTCAGATCACCGAAGTCAAGCAACGTCGAGCCCGGTTAGTCCTTGGATGGGTGACCGTCTGAGCGATCGATTCGGACTCCCGCGTTGTGTCCTTGGGCAAGGGACTTAACCTCGATTGTCCACATGGGGGCACGGTGACGCCGTGTGCTACGGCATACTGCACGTCGATGGTGCGCATGTCTTCAACCAGTCTAACCCTGCCTGTGCTACAGTGCGGAGTTACGATGTTGGGTAGCTGGCAGCTGCTCGTCGTTGCTCGGTGGTTCTCTCGGTACTCCGGCTTCCTCCACCCGTAAAACTGTCACCGACACGATATGACCTTGGCTGCTAAAGTGTCGTTAAACCCTAATAAATAAATAAACAGTCAGCCCTGAGAACCATTTTAATATTTAACCAAATATATCTTGTTTGACAGAGCTCAATGAGCGATGTCCAACAAGATATAATAGGTTAAATTCATAGTTAAACCTGGTTAAACAAGAGAAAAACAGAGTAATGGGAGAGAATTCTGTTGCACTATCAGTATGGTAGGGGTTAAGAACACTTTCAGAATCGATGGCAAGAATCAAATAAAGATGTTTTGAGAATTGGAATTGATTCTCATTGTTTCATTTGCGATATTCTTTCGCACAAATCGATTCTGATTCTCGCACGATTTATTTATTTATACATTTATTGGGGTTTTTATTAACTCTTTCAACTGCCAGGTTCACTTCGTGTCGGACAGTTTTACGGGTAGAGGAGGGGGCGCGGTGGCTCAGTTGGTAGAGGTGCAGGCTGCAAGCCGAGAGGTCCTCGGTTTGAATCCCACCTGCGGCAACCGCGTTGTGTTCTTGGGCAAGACACTTCACCCCCATTGACCACGTGGGGGCACGGTGACGTTGTGTACTAAGGCGTACTGCACGTCGATGGTACACCTGTCTTCAGCCAATGCTAATCCTGCTTGTGTGGAGTTGGTATGTGGTTCTCTCCGGGTACTTCCACACGTAAAACTGTCACGGTCATGGTTAGCCATTGTGCAGAAATATGTGACCTTAAACACCAATAAATTAATAAATTACGGGTAGAGGACGGCGGAGTACCCGGAGAGAACCACCGAACAACGGCGAGCAACTGCCAGACCCCCAACATACTAACTTCACACAAGCAGGGTTAGCATTGGTTGAAGACAAGTGCACCATCGACGTGCTATACGTCTTAGTGCACAACGCCACCGTGCCCCCACGTGAGCACTTGTGATTAAGTGTCTTGACCAAGGACACAACGCGGTTGTCGCAGGTGGGATTCGAACCGAGGACTCTCGGCTTGCAATTGCATCTCGACCTGCTGAGCCACCGCGATCCCTGATTATCGCATGAATTTTTTAAGCCCAGTTAAACTTGAGTCTTACGTATGTAGTATCACTGATGTGTATGGTGTTACTTTTTTATATCGTTTCAGACAGAATATGACTTCAAGAAGGAAATACCCAGATAACAATGACGAGAATAATTCTGGTTCGCCGACACCAAACAAAAAACGAATGAAGACCGATGAATGGCAAGAGGAGCCGATGGACAACATTTGCAGCACAGTTGATCAAGACGATGATGTTTGTGATACTCTCATGTCCAGCAACTACAATCCTATAGAAAACCAGAGCACAGAATCCACCACGGGCACAGAAGTTCAGCGTTATGAGACGACAGACGGTGGTAAGTCCATGGGCTGAATTTATATACAGAAAGGAAGGAGCCAGGTGTGTTGCAAATGCTGCCATCAGCTTTTCAGAAATAGTTTGGGGTGAGGGGGAGAAAGAGGATGGGTGAGAGCCAGAGCGAGCTAGAGTGTTATTTTGTACTAGTTTGTGCTATTTATCGTGACTTTGGTGGATATACTTTTGAGATGTAAACGGCATGCCATTCTGTTCCAATGGAGATGCAATGCTCAGCCCTTGAATCGAGTTAGCCCCGACTGATTGTCATGTCTTTCTAGCAAAACACGTGAGATCAGAAATGTAATTATGCCCCCGACCTCCGAAGGAGGATTCTGGGGTATCTAGTGGAGGCCCCCGTCTGTCTGTCGTCCGTACAAACGTTTTGGGTTGTAATTTCAAAGCCATCGGTCGGATTTGGATCTCCTTTGGTTTGCTGATTGACCCGCATGGGAGAACGGATATGCACAAAGAATTGGTTCAGACTGGTATTTTTTCCAGAGTTATGGCCCCTTTTTACTCTTTCGATTTAGAAAATCTTTCTGTCCCACAATACCTTTAAGCCTCTTTCAAACATGGCTACTGGTCTGGCTACGGGTCTGGGGCAGTAGCCCATGCTTTGCGTAGCCGTAGTTTATATTGTATTACTTTATGATAACCCTTAATAGGTCCCCCTTCTTAAAATGCTAGTTTTCACCATTATCACTGGTTCCCTCCCACCACCTTTTGACGTACGTTTTCTCGACTATCTGGAGAATCCCACCACCCTTTCACGTAAGTTTACTTGACTAACCCGAGAAGGCTTCTTAGCTTCCCAGAGGCGATCCAAAGGTCTATTTGAAAGTAAATTACGCATGGCGTTTACTGGGAAATGCCACAAACATGAATATAATCGACCTCATGCTTTAAGTGCATGATCATATAGAATTCGCTACAGAAAAGCAATTGCCGTCGACAGTGTCGTGTACGACACTGTCGACGGCGATTGCTTTTCTGTGGTGGACGCTGTGGGGTTTTAAAGAAAAATTATTTATCTGTTGCATTGGTATCATGATTCTAGGGTAAGCTCTAAGCTCCATTGCAAACATCAGCGAAACGTGACCAAACTGTATATTGCCGAAACACTGCAAAACGTTGGAAAAAGTTTCAAACTCCGCATAATTTGGGCGCACTTATCTTATTTGGGCACAGCGTTGTCGTGAATTGGGAATAATTTAAAGGCCTGTGGAGTAAACCACACTTAACCTGAACTATCGTTCGTGGGCTAATTACATTGTGCCATCGGCTTATTGAAATGACGTCAATATGAATAGTAGTATGATAGGTTTCTTATCTCAGCTGGTGAATTAACTCTGGAAGCAGGTCAGTATTCCATCGTTTCCTTGCTCATGAACAATGGGAAAGGGTTATGTGAAAGTGGTAACCATTTACCAAACACGACTAGACGAAAATATCGTCAAAACTGATTTTTAGAATAACTATTTTCGTTTTTGATTGTTTACCGAAAAAGTTCAGCTTATGACCCCCAAATTGGAACCAGCTCGATACGCTCGATCCAGTGAGAGGTTATAAGCAATATTTTGAATGAAAATTGAAACAAAAATGAATGTCGATTTATTGTGAATATTGCTGTCCGTATATGACCGTTCCAATGCCGTATCCACTGCGTGGGGGTAGAGGCTGGAGGTGCCTTACGTCCCCTAAAATTTTCGTCCCCCTCCCCCAAATCGTTGGCCCAATGAAATGTTCACATAACATCGAGCCCCAAAATGGTATCCAATATACGGCTACACATGCTACAAATGCCTCTCATTCGTTCTTATAGCAGTGAATTTTAACATGCTGCCGAAAGAGACTATTGTCACCTATTTTATAATGCTTATCCGTACGTTCTGGTATGCGAAGATCACATCTACCATCTGATTAATTGTTGGAAAGGGCTCAGAGAGCCCTTTCCAACAATTAATCAGATGATAAAAGTTTCAAGTATGTCATAAATCTTATTAAACATCCTCGTCTACAGGCGTGCATCGAGGATCCATATATGGCTATAGTGGGCGTGGCAGTAAAAGGGTTAAAGTAGTTTCTTGGGTTACGACTAGTCCTGACTAGGACCCCCCCCCCCCCACCCCAATGATTACATCCGCATCTTACTTGTCTTCGGGGAAGTGGTAACGACCGGAGATTCGTAGTTAGTACTAACGTGTGGCCCCCGAACTCTCACAACGGCCTTCCAGAATCACGTTAAATTGGCTAGGGCACACCTATTGCAGAATCCTGGCTAAGCGCCCGGTCTCTTCCGTTTATATGTAAAGAGTTAAGGAAACCGTTTCCCATGCTGCCTCACTCTTAAGTTTCTATAGGTGACGTCAGACTCATCGTCTACTAATTTACGTTATAGCCTTCTAGGGATCGTGTCAAGTGTCTACCCTTTCCTAGTGGCATTTGGGCATGATTTTTCCCCAATTCCCAATCTCGAATTTTCCAATCTCATTCCCCACTCGACCAAAATATTAATGCACAATTGGTGTCCTGAACAGAGAAGTCAGTCATAAGGCCTTAAAAAAGTATTGTTCAAGATACCAATTGCGCACTAAATTTAAATTGCTTACCTATCGATACTTATAAAGTGTCTGGATTCAAAGGCAAACGAGAAATTCTTCTTTCATAGTATACGAACAGTTTAATAGAGACTAAATAGACTGGAGTGAACCTGATTCCACGGAACGCTTTGTTATAAAACGTACTTGTAGTATACATGCAGTTGCTTGGATATCGGTCTTCATGTCCTTCAATTTGACTATACAATTTCTTAGTCTATGTATGTTTCTTCCCCTCCAAAACAAATCCCCACCTGGAACCCCAATGACGTAAATTCTTCCAATGGCGTGGGTCCACTCCAGGTCTCTTTGCCAAAGAGAGCTGAAGAATCCCTGCTTTCAGGCCAATTTTGAAAATTATTCTCCCTTAGACGCCCTTGGGAACCCCGGGAAGTGGAGCAGTGCTTGTTTACTGCTGTAAAAAGGCTCTGCTTTTGTGGGTAAATAGGAGCCGAAAGGAACGCCTTTGGGTCTAAGTCCCCTAAAGTGGTCAGCATAGGTGTAAACGATTGGCTAAACTTGACTTCATACCTCTTTGGACTCATGATACAGACAAAGATGCTAGAAGTGGAACGTTTTACAGGTGGGCGTAGACGGAGTACTTTGAGAAAACTACCGGTAAGTAACTATCGAAACGGCTGAATTCCATGGTTAGGGGAGGGAGTCGCTAAGATTGTTTCACATGTTTATTGAAATCAATTCCCTGGGTCTATATTTGGGCTTTCTATGAGAGCCCAAATGTTAAATTAGTGCAGTATGAGGAATATTTTTTAAAAATTTTCTTCAGATCTACCAATAAGAATCTTTTGATATTTGGTATGCTGCATCCTTTGGGGGTGAGATTCAAGATTGTTCAAGCCAAGTCCCTGGGTTCATATATAGGCTAAAAATTTGGGGTCCCGTTCCGGACTTAGAAATTCTGGACCAAAATCCGGAAATTTTTTTTTGTTTTTTTTATGCGTTTCGGTCAATTTGAAGACAAAAATAAAAAAAAAATTTACACTGAAAATTTGGGTCCAGGTGGGAATTCTAGACCAAAATCCGGAAAGTAGCATTTTTTTTTAATGCGTTTTGGTCATTTTTAAGAAGAAAAAAAAATAGGCTGAAAATATTTTGTTTGGGACTTCGAAAATTTCCGAACAAAAATAAAAAAAAAATCTGTTTTTTATGCGTTTGTCTCAATTTTGGGACGTAAGAGCGCAGGAATTGAAAACAGAAAGAAAATCCTGTGTATTGCGTGAGCACAACTGCTTCATCTAGTTGGTATATGCTTTTCTTAGGAGGGGCGTATGCAGCTTATTCAAATCAAGTCCCTGGTTTGATATTTAGACTACCATGCCAGGTGAGACTTCCGGCCCAGTGCTGCACTCCCTCGTGAAAACTAATCTGCTGTGTATGCGCGCCAGCTTCTTTTTCCCTGTAGACTGAAACCATACAGACGGCTTCAGAAAAATCAGAGCGACTCGATTAAAGATAACAATGCAACTCAGTGCAGCTGGATAATGATAACCCAGCGTGAACTCATACTGACTGCCTAATTGAACGAGTAGTGGCTCGTGCAGGCCAACGTACTAAATAGACAAATCGAACAGCAGTGTATATCTGGAAACGCACAGCGCCCAAGTGTCCACAAATAGACATAAAAACTTCAAATAATTCTATTTGATACGAGATTCCATTCTTTAGTGAGTAAGTGACGTGCCCTATCTCCTCAGTCTCCTGTCTAAACTCGGCAAGTGTTTCTATCAGATATTACTATTCATTATATTTTGCGTTATTTGACGAAAAACAGTAACTGTGTCGCAAGCTAAGGGTATTTGCAATGGGTAAAACAGTTCATGAGTTCGGAATGTTTTATGGTATAGGGGAGATAACTCAAAATTGAATTGTTTCATTATTCGCGCGATGACATTTCAAAACTGTTCATCCCTGAAATACTATTTATCGAAAAACAATGCGTTGCATGGGCCACCCATTGGTATTACAAAACATGTCTTACATTACTTATTTTATGCATTAATTATTATTTCTTTGCTTGGTGTTGCTCGATTCTTCTCGGCGTTGCTCGAGATTTTGTCTGAACCAAATGACTGGCCAACTGTCGTCAACATCAGAATGTTACAAAATTAACTTGGACTTCTCACGTTACATAAAATGGCGGATCTGAGTTTGCAAATAGTGTATTAACGCACCCAAAAATTGCACGCGGTCCGCTTTTCCTGCATTGCACTTTCATACTATTTGGGAGCCAAAAATGTTGCTCCGTATAGTTTCATCTGTACACTCAGTTGCGTAACGAGGAAGGCGGGTTGTGGGGGTGGGGGGGGGGGGGGGGGAGGGAGTGGTATTTTCGTCAGGATTAGAGCCTAAGATATTAATTCTCTCCTGTAATTCTCTCTTACTGGTAATCGTGTACTTTCTTAATTTGACTAGACTTGTCACACAAACGGTCTGGGTGGGGGTGGGGGTGGGGGGGGGGGGGGGGGCTGCTCCGTATAACCATAAATTAACAGAAGAGATCTAACAACACAGTGTCAAAAAAGATACAGCTTGTCAAGCAGTTTGATATTCAACGTAATGTTCATGAACATCTCAACCAACACAGATTATCGTCTGAGTTAAATGCCAATAATGGTTTCGTCAAATGAGATTCATGTCCACAGGGGCGTCGCGAAGATGAACGGTTGGGGTGGAAGATTGTAAACCTGATTTGTTCCGGTGTGACAGGAATGGAAGTCCGTAGGAACGTTAGTCCCTCTGGACTATTATTCCGCGGAATTATAGTCCTACGTCTAACATTTCTAGGAATAGTAGTCCGCCGGACTACTATTCCTAGAAATGTTAGACCTAGGACTATAATTCCGCGGAATAATAGTCCAGAGGGACTAATTTTCCTACGGACTTCCATTCCTGTCACACCGGCAATAAAACACAAGTCTCGACCGACCAATATTTCAAATACATTATTAAGCCATGTCTTCGTCGAAGGTATGCCTCGAAGATGTAGTTGCAGTATTTGTCGCGATTTCAGGTCGATCTATTTAGGCATGGATTTCGAATCGAATCGGATCTCGAATCGAATCTCACTGGTCTGCAAGCTGTAATTATTGCACGTTCTCACACCCAAAAGTATTGCTGGTCTCACACCCATGAGTATTTCTGGTCTCACTCTCGTAAGTATTGCTAGTCCCAGACCCGTAAGTATTGCTAGTCTCACACACGAAAATATTGCATGTCTCACACCCGTTAAGTATTGCTTGTCTCATTCCCGTAGGTATTGCTAGTCTCACACCCGTAAGTATTGCTAGTATCACCCCGTAAGTATTGCTAGTCTCTCACCCGTAAGCATTGCTAGTCTCACACCCGTAAGTATTGCTAGTCTCTCGCCCGTAAGTATTGCTAGTCTCACTCCTGCAAGTATTGCTAGTCTCACAGTCGCAAGTATTTCTAGTCTCACACCCGTAAGCATTGCTAGTCTCACACCCGTAAGCATTGCTAGTCTCACACACATAAGTATTGCTAGTCTCACACCTGTAAGTATTGCTAGTCTCATACCCTGAAGTATTGCTTGTCTCATACCCGTAAGTATTGCTAGTCTCACCCTGTAAGTATTTCTAGTCTCAAACCCGAAAGCATTGCTAGTCTCACACCTGTAAGTATTGCTAATCTCACACCCGTAACCGTAAGTATTGCCAGTCTCACACCCGTAAGTATTGCTAGTCTCACACCTGTAAGTATTTCTAGTCTCACACCCGTAAGTACTGCTAGTCTCACACCCGTAAGTATTGCTAGTCTCACACTAGTAAGTATTGCTAGTCTCACACCCGTAAGTATTGCTAGTCTCACACTCTCAAGTATTGCTAGTCTCACACCAGTAAGTACTGCTAGTCTCACACCCGTAAGTGTTGCTAATCTCACACAGTAAGTAATGCTAGTCTCACACTCGCAAGTATTGCTAATCTCACACCCGTAAGTATTGCTTGTCTCACACAGTAATTATTGCCAGTCTCACACCCGCAAGTATTGCTAATCTCACACCCGTAAGTATTGCTGGTCTCACACCATAATTATTGCTAGTCTCACACCCGTAAGTGTTGCTAATCTCACACTCATGAGTATTCTTAGTTTCTCATCGGTAAGTATTGATTGTCTCACACCCGTAAGTATTGACTGCCTCAAACCCGTAAGTATTGCCATTCACATCCGTAACTATTGTTAGTCTCATGCCCGTAAGTATTGCTAGTCCCACACCCGTAAGTATTGCTCGTCTCACAAGCGTCTGTATTGCTAGTCTCACATCCGTATGTATTGCTAGTCTCACACCCCTAAGTATTGCTAGTCTCACATCCGTAAGTATTGCTAGTCTCACCCCGTAAGTATTGCTAGTCCCACATCCGTAAAGATTTCTAGTCTCACCCCCGTCAACACTGCTAGTATCACACCCGTAAGTATTGCTAGTGTCACACCTGTAAGTATTGCCAGTCCCACATTCGTAAGTATTGCTTATCTCATACACGTAAGTATTGCCAGTCTCACACCCGTAATTATTAGTAGTCTCACAGCCGTCAACATTGCTAGTGTCACACCCGTAAGTATTGCTAGTCTCACACCCATAAGTATTGCTAGTCTCACACCCGTAAGTATTGCTTGTCTCATATTTGTAAGTATTGCTAGCCTCACGCCCGTAAGTATTGCTAGTCTCACACCCGTGACCATTGCTAGTCTCTCACCCTTAGGTATTGCTAGTCTCACCCCGTAAGTATTGCTAGTCTCACAACCGTGAGCATTGCTAGCCTCACACCCGTAAGTATTGCTAGTCTCCCATCCGTAACTGTTGCTAGTATCCCAACCTTCTGTATTGCTAGTCTCACATCCATGTATTGCTAGTCTCTACTCAAGTAATGTAATCAATATAGAGATGAGCAATATACCGAAAACCCGAAACGATATCGATATCATAGGGATACCGAAAAACCGAACCGAACCAACGATTGAATGCCGAAACCGCCTGAATTTGCAATTTTTTTTAAAAATCTCTATTTACTATTTATAAGTCCCTGTTGAGGCTTGATACCAGTTGAAGTGTTCATTTTCATGAAAGAAGTGATGATTTTATTTTCAGTTTTGTTAACCTCCAGGGTTCTGGTCAGTCGTCCTGACTTCTCACTAGACTACAACCTGTACGTGTCCAGCTGCCAAACATTGATTTTTAGCCAAGTCTTTGTAGCCAGGATTTAGCTGGCAATCACTGCCGAGGTGATTTGCTTTTTGTCAGCAGGACCCCCTGAAGGTCAGGGCACAAACTCTGAGTTTTCTTACGCCTCAAGCAGACCTCTAAGGGTTAAGATGCATTTAGGAAAAGTTACAGAATTACTGTAGATATGATTTGTGTTCGTAAAAGAATGCCACTGTTGAGCTCATTGGCAGTGGCATTTGTGGAGCTGTGGTAGAATGATACAAGAACATTTTATTGTATATTTGCCTGTTGTGAATTACCCTTTGTTCTATTATCAAATCTCAGTCAAGTCAGATACCGAATACCGATGACGAGGTATACCCCCTTAAAATACCGAAACCGATCTTAAAATTGCAGCACTGCTCGTGTCTAGCAATCAACAGCGACTCGTCTCTTTTGGTATTAAAGAGAATGAAAACGCGGAATATCCCAGAAGGAAATCAAAGTAGTTTCGGGACGAAACCTCCTTGAACTCTTCTTCTATCGCCCCTGTTCCGGAACAGGGGACCTTTCTGATAGAATAGTTCCAGGGGAAACTGGTGGTTGGGTTTTGAGAACATACCGACGGTTCGAAAATTTCTGAACTAGCGCGACTCGAATCCAAGCCTGGAAATAAGCAATCTGTCATTTGCAGTATGAGGTCCCCAGAGGGTTGAATTTGCTGATGCTATCCCATACAATGGGGAAGAATCCCCCAATTTATCGTCTGGATACTTCTTTCTGTTTAGGTTGGCTGGGGGGGGGGGGGGGGAGGGTCGAAAAAAAAATTCCAGTAACAGTGTCGAGGGTGGTGGGTGTCCATCGGCTCCAAAATGAGTTTTTTCCATGAGCTAAACAACATTTTTCCACAAGGTTTTTTGCTACAATTTGTGATCTAGTTGGAAGGGAAATGACAAAACACAACTTCTAGAGTGTGTGCATATGGGGAGGTACCATATATAATGGGGTATGGCTTGGGAATTTTCAGGATATGTCAGAATATGTTGATTTTCATGGACACATGCCTCACAGCGACAGAAAAAGGAAAATTTGCAATCATTGACTTCGTCAATGGGTGCATTAACTTTTCAAATGAAATGAGAATTGTGTGATTTTAACAAATTTAATCAAAATAAAATACAACAAATAACTGAACTTAATTAAATAAACTCTTTGATTTGGCACTATCCAATGTGCATCACATAAAGGTGTCGGACATTTACAGAATGTGGTTCCCAGAGAGTGACTTTAGTGACGCTTCCTCTCATCAGGCTAGCATCACCCAAGTAACCCTCTGGGGGCCTCATTATGATGACATGTCTCATAGTCTGTCAGAGAATATTATTCATTTGCAGAATGAGGTTTCAAGAGCTGTCAGGGGGAAATCTGGTGACACTGTCCCGCATGACATGAACTGTCATCGTCTTTAGTCTTTTGGCTTCAAAAGTGACCAGAATATAACAGCACCACACGCACATAGTACCAATGTCAGGCGATGTGGTGAATATACGGGATTACTTCAAATATTCATTGAAATGGGAGGGGGGGGGGGGGGGGGGTTCTGAAAATTATGCGGAAAAACTTCCATTTTTTCAGGGTGGAGGTGGTCATTTTGGCCAAAATTAAAAAATGCACCTATGTTCCTGGATTGCCCCCCCTCCCCCTGTCTAGGCCTGAAACTTTGATTCAGATTGAGGTTCACAGAGGGTAAATTTGGAAATGCAACCCTGCTATGCATGGCAGCATCATCAAATTCACCTTCTGGGGACCCCATTCTGCGGGTGACAGTCTGCTTATTTCCAGGCATGCTCGCATCGAATCGAATCATCATCTGATTTCGAATCGAATTGCATTTTTAACAGTGGCGGCCGGAGGCCCTTGGGGGCCCCTGGCAATAATTATGATGGGGCCCTCGGACACAGGCGTTTTTCATTCATAATTTTCCAAATTGTCCCATACCGGGCCGAACCATGGTGCGGGAAAATTTGGAAAATTATGGTTGAAAAACGCCAAATCCTTCACTCTAGATGGGAGAATAAAGTTGTATAAAAACTTTTGATTCTTCCTTCGGCTTCTTCTTGATTTGTTGGACTATTGTCATCGTGTATTACTTTTGGTTTACTGTAAGCGGAGACTACGGAACGGCGTGTTGATGAAAAACTCTATTCCAGCGCGCGGAGAAATTTCATTTATGCACATAAGCCTGTAAATTATTAACTTCTCTGCGGAGGACCAAATTTTTAAAGAGGGGGCCCAATTTTTTAAAGAGTGGGCCCCCAAAAAACCCTACACATTTCTTTTTCCATTGGCCACCCAGGCCCTATGGACCGGCCGCCACTGATTTTGAGCTTGGAGAGTCCTGTCTATGTTTTGATTAAATTATTAGCAAACTCTATAAAGTTGTCTTTTATCTGTTTATTTTTGAAGGTACCCATAAATGTGATGAGAAATGTGTACAGTCTGAGGCAATTAGTGATGAAGACGTTGCTATGAGCTGGACACTTGGTCCTAAACCACAACGACAGACTTACAGAAATGATCGAGGGATGTTAAAGGAAACAAGACGCAGGCCCACCACGAGCCAAAACCAAATGACTAATATTGAAAGTAAAGAAAGTAATGTCTGTTCAACGGTTACGTCAAATGCGACGAGTTGGAGTTCTGTAAAAGACCAGACAACCGAAACGATTGACGACGATTGTCCAAAACCACAGAGACCGAAAAGAAATGTAAGAATACGAAATGTCTCGGCGTTTTCTAAAACTAGGGAGAAAGGTCCGGGTGACATTATTTGTTCTGGCACTGAATTGTATGAAGCAGACAGCACTACTGACCCTGTACCTTCAAAACGCTTGGAAGGAAATGACGTATCGGATACTAGTGGCGAATTTGAGGAAGGTCAATCTCGATTTCAGAATTCTTCCCCAGTGGTGGAACGTGGTGTTATTGGCGAATATTGTATTAATCACGAACTTCAAAAAACAGATACTATTGTACAAGCTTGTGACAATGATTTCCAACATGTTGGAATATCCCCGATGGAGGAAATCGGCAACAGCAATGGACGGTTGGACAAAGGCGAGTCATCAAGCGTTAGTGAGTTGGAAAATAAGTTTATTCACACAGACATTTCCACAAAGAAAGACAGTTGTGAGAACATTGATACTCATAACAAAGTTGAGAAGACCGGAAATACCCTGTGTGAGGGGGTTAAAGGCGACGATAGATGCTATCACAACTTGGAGTCCTTCTCTGCGGAATGCGAGACTGAAGGGAATTCTGATAGCAAAACTATTGCCGAAGAATGGGGTCGTCTTGGTAGTATTAAATTTGATGATGGAGATTATGTGACTCTGTCTGTTCCCGAGGCCTTCAAACAACAGTTAGTGAAACTATTTGGCCCGATTGCAGGTAATATATTATTGTGACTAGCTTTCAAATCTATACCTAACTCTATTGTACTTGCAGCTGTTCTTGGACAACAAAAATGTTCACCCCCCCCCCCCCCCCCTCCAATGGATCGAGTTCTGCGAGCTTATTGCATCACGAGATGACCACAGGCTGTACTTTGGAGGCAAACATTGAAATATAGTTTGGATTGCGATTTAGTGGAGAGCGCTATATTAGGGGAAAGTGTCTAAAACGACCCTTAAGGTTTTTTTTTTTTAAATAAGACCAAACAGTATAGGAAATAAATAGGAGCGCAGTGGATCTGTGGTAGACTGTTGGTCTTCTATGCTGCTATGCTAGAGGTCCTGAGTTCGATCCTCGTACGGGCGACCCGCGTTGTGTCCTTGGGCAAGGCACTTTATCCCGGTTCAGTAGTAGGAGAGCGATGGATCGGGGCCGGTTGGATGGACCCCGGGCTGGACCCCGGAAGTGACGTCATGTCACGTGTCCTGGTGACGCCATGTTTGGTTGTCATGGTAACCCGCGTGAGCGGCCATCTTGTGACGTCATCTCCATAATGATAAGTGATGTGAGTGCGCATGCGCAGCGCTTGTTGTTAGGGTGATATGTGTTTCCGTCGTCCATTTTGTATACTGGAGGCCGCCATCTTGGTCTCTATGGCAGCACGTGGTTTCTATGTGACCGAAAGGCCTACAACAAGACAGGGGTATGTTCGGAGGATATGTTCTTTTGTAGAAGAGTAATTTCCCGATTCGTAGAATTACCCAAATAAACCCGACAATCCCTCCAAATCACCAAAAACGACTTTCTTTACTACGCATTCCCCATTTTATCGGCATAGCTAACCGGGGGTTCGATCGATTGAAATGGAGTAATGTTCTGATTCGGATTTTCCCAGAATCCCTTTTTGGATCCCTATCCCATGACGTTTTTTCCCATTAAAAGACACGTTCCTTTGGTCATAACCCAAAATTCTCTGCTTCTATCTATATATGCAATAGCTTTCATCTATCTGACCATGTTCGTTTGTCCTGGAGTATACTCCAGTAGCCTAGAAGAGCCTATCATCTGGAACAGCTTTGCTTATTATTACTATATTTAGCTGTTCTGGTCTTTTATTGTTATTTCTGACCATATTCCGAGTACCCTTGTTATTTCATATATCTAGATCATTTATATAGATTATAAGTAACCAATCAGATTGCTTGATTTCCCATAATCTGTATGCAGAGTTATCGCCCTTGTGTGTAACAAAAACCTATATCATCTCCAAAGCCAATAAGCTATTGAGCAGTTAATGATAAGTCACTGCTTGAACGACTCGAAGCCCATCGAGCAAATGAGCTATCAAGCAATTGCTCGTTCAAGTAACTCGAACATATTGCTCGTCGACTCATTTCAGTATTTGAGGATACTCATGACCTGGTATTGTATTATTTGAGGATATCTATCGAGGATACCTTTCATAGGATACTTATATGGGGATACTATTACCTGTACCACAAGACATACCTATCCCAAATATCCCTTATAAGTTAAAGAGCCAAGAGAGCAATTGCTCGATCGAGTGACTTGACATACTGCTCAAACAACTCGAATCCCATCGAACAAATGAGCTTTAGAGTAATTGCTCGTTCGAGTGACTCCTTGAATGACTCTTCGACTCATCTCAGAAAAAGGGATTCTAGGGCCTATAAGGGATTCCGTAAGTAGGGCTTTTTTTCTCAAATAAGTCAAAGATCCAAGAGAGTAATTGCTCCATGAGCAGTTGCTCGAACGACTCAAAACCCATCGAGCAAATGAGCTATCAAGTAATTGCCCGATCGAGTGACACGACAATTGCTCGTTCGAAGATCGAGTGACTCGACATACTGCTCGACGACTCGTTTCAGAAAAAAGTGATTCCATAGCCACAGGCGTTTTCAAAAAAAGGATTCAACAAATGGAATTCCAAAAAGGGATTCCATAAGTGGAATTCCATCTTATGTCGAGTGACTCGCACATACTGCTCGAACGACTCGAATCCTATCGAGCAAATGTGCTAACGAGCAATTGCTCGTTCGAGTGACTCGACATACTGCTTGACGACTCATTTTAGAAAAAGGAATTCCATAGCCACAGGCATTTTCAAAAAAAGGATTCCACAAATAGGATTCCAAAAAAGGGATTCGAATGAGCAATTGCTCGTTAGGTCATTTGCTCGATGGGATTCGAGTTGTTCGAGCAGTATGTCGAGTCACTCGATCGAGCAATTACTCAATAGCTGATTTGCTCGATGGGTTTCGAGTCGTTCGAGCAATTGCTCATGGAGCAATTACTCTCTTTGCTCTTTGGCTTATTTGAGAAAGAAGCCCTACTTACGGAATCCCTTATAATCCCTAGAATCCCCTTTTCTGACATGAGTTGAAGAGATGTTTAAGGAGTCACTCGAACGAGCAATTACTCTAAATCTCATTTTCTCGATGGGATTCGAGTCGTTCTAGCAGTATGTAGAGGATGGCTTCTTCAGAAAGCTTTGTAGTGGCGGATAGTGCACAACTTCCAGGTTAAACAAGGAATCAAACCATGTGGGTTACACTACACTATATTGCTAATCTTATAATTTACAGTACAAGTTGCAGCATAACCACAAGAAACTAGTGTTCTGCTTCTTCTATGTTGATAACACCAGAATCTGTGAGCTTTCCAGGAACTGATGTCAGATTCTGGTGTTATCAACATAGAAGCAGTGAGATACTTAGTTTGTGGTTATGCTGCATCTTATTCTCACTCATACTTCCAAGATTTTTCTCAGGTTTCACGTGGTTCATGATATTGGCATGATCTGATTGAGTGAAAGATTCTGCACATTGATTGTGATTATATACACATGCATCTCGAACTACTTACACGTGTTAAAGTTACTTAAAAGTTTTCACCTCGCAACATACTACACATAGCAGCCACTATGCTTTGCCCCCTGATGATTTTTACACAATCGGACAGACCAGGAATTGCCGTAGAAGCACCAGTTCTCTACAGCAATTTTTTTGCCGAGGAAATAAGGATGAATTACCAGGACTGTGCATGTTGGTTAAAATGGGCCTGTTCCTTGTCCGAGTTCTCATTATCGTTTGAAGCAACGTATAAAGTGTTGCAAGTGTGTTATTTGGGGCACATTTCACAAACAAATGCTACACTTCATGGATGAAGCATGATCATCTCGAATGTGGTCGCTGCTAACAAAACAGACACTAGATTCACGTGTCCCCGGCCGTGTTATCTCCAAACACTCCCGGACGATAAAGGCGTGGGTGAAGGCAGGCCAAACGAGGGGTTGGGGTGTATTAATGGTGTATTCAGCCCCTCTCCTTTATTGGGGAGGTGCCCCCCCCCCCCCCCCCCCCATACACCTCCCCCGTCGAGGAAACCGCCTCCTTTATTGTGGGATTGAGCCATTCCCCTGCCGTGAGCACAAACGACTCTCCGAAATCCTGGCACAACTACTGGGTGGTGCCTTATTCAATCGCAGAATTTATTAGCTTACCTGACTGAAAGTCAGGGTGAGCTTTTCTTTTCACTCTTCGTCCGTCGTCCGTCGTCCGTCGTGAAGGTGGTGTTTGAGCCTCTTTCTCCTAAACCACTGGCCACATTTTAATTAAATTTCATATAAGTAGTGGTTATATAGGGGCATTTTGATTTTTATACAAAATAGGTTTGGGCTCGTATTGAGCAGAGGTGTGGGGAAAAAATGGCCAATTTTTTTGAAAATATTCTTCTAATGAACCACCAGTAGCAGAGACTTGATATGTGGTACACAGAGTCCTTTTGAGGTTTAGAATCAAGTTTGTTCAAGAGAAGTTTGTAGGGCATTATTTGCCTTCGTTATGGGAGGGGCAAAAATTTTGGCCACGCCTAAAATTTCTATTTTCAGAACCGTCAGGTCGATTTGAACCAAATTTGATATGAGATGATAATGGGTTATAAGTAGTTGATTGATGCAAAAAAAAACATTTTCTCATTGCCCTGTGGGAACCTCGGGAGCTAAAAATAGGAAAAACCTTAAAACTGCCATATCTCCAAAACTACACGGCACAGAGAATTCTTATTTTGTATAAAGCTTACTTTTATCCATTAGAATAGAATGGTTAAAAAAATCCTTATCGGTTTGATCACAAGGTACTTTTTTCAGGACTTGAAAAAGTGCTGAGTCAGCACTTTTTAACACTGTGGGCAATGGGAAAAAGATTTAAAAATCTTCTTCTCACCTTATTTGATAGCACTGTTTTAAAATGTTCCTGTGGGAAGACCCCTCTCTTCAATGCTCAGACTCCCTAAGACAGCTGATGTCCCTGTCCCGTGTTTGCCGCAGCTGCTTTCGAAATCTGTGTACTGTCATACAGTTGGGTCATCGTGGACAGATCAAAATCCACGGGTTGTCATTTTTTCCACGCATAAAATTCAGAGATGATCCGCTATGACACCTAGCAAAATTTCCACCAATTAAGCACCGGAATTACCCCTGTGCTTCATTGGTGGAAATTTGGCTAGGTGCCATAGCGGATTATCTCTGAATTACATGTGTGGAAACTGTGTGCACCCATAGATTTTGACCCGTCCACGATGGCTTTACTGTAATGGTCCACTTTATTATATCCAGAAGAACGGCAAACAGGTTATCTCAAATTTGGAGATATTAATCTCGGGCATGGGGGGGGGGGGGGGGGGGAGGGGGGAGGGTCAGGTATACTGACCGGTGGCTTCAGCTATAATGGTGGGGTGGCGGAGTACCACGTATAATGGCGGGAGCTGATTGGTAATCACCAAACAAAGGCGGTATGCAATCTGCGAGATGAGTCTTAATGCTTTAAATATCGTCCCTTGAGTGCAGGAAGGCGCCACCTTCTGTCGGACAGTTTTACGGGTGGAGGAAGCCGTGTTACCCGAAGAGAACCACCGAGCAACGGCGAGAAACTGTCAGTCTCCCCAATATACTAACTCCACTCAAGCAGGGTTAGCATTGGTTGAAGACAAGTGCACCATCGACGCGCAGTATGCCTTAGTACACAAGGCCACCGTGCCCCACGTGGGCAGTGGGGGTGAAGTGTCTTTCCCAACTTGGTCAAGGACTCATCGCGTTTGCCGCAGGTGTGATTCGAATCGAGGACATCTCCACTTGCAGCCTGCACCTCAACCTACTGAACCACGGTGCCCCTGCTCTCAAGTGACGATATAAATAATGTCAATACTTCGGAGTGTCGCCTTACCGTTTATGATAGGTTGTAAACTCCGGTCTTAACTCATCCAAGGTGAGCATGGAGGTTCCGTTGTTACGTCCCAAACTTCAAACGGAAAGAGCCACGACTCGATCCCCGTTAGGGGTAATTTAGTTGTGTCCTTGGACGAGGCACTTCATTCCGATTGCCCATGGGGAGGCAAAGGGAGGGGAGGAAGGGGGTGGGCTTGTGTGGTATTAGTACATTGAGGTGTCTGACAGTTGCTACCCATTGCACGGTGGTTGTCCCCGAGCACTCCTACTTCCTCCACCCGAAAATCTGTCCAACAAGAGGTGACCCTGGCTGTCGAAAGTGTCATTAAACCCCAATAAATAGATAAATAAATACATAAATACTAGTAAACAAATAAAACATCCCAGAGCCTTTTTTGATACATCCCCCCCCCCCCCTCACCTCCACCTTTTCCCGTCACCTTGCAAGTGGCAATTAGTTGACAGTTATCTCATTGCTTCGAGTTTTAGTTCCACGATAAAATCGTTGTGATTAGTTGTATTTCGTGGTATTAAGTGGCATTTGTTACAACCGATAATGTTGCAATGCCGCATAATGTTGCACCAACGCAAAATGTTACAAAAATGTAAACAACCGATAATGTTATAAACTCTGCATAGTGTTATAACTTTTTTTAACCTGTTATGTTATAAAAGTCGGCGCATAATGTTACAACTTTTTCAGCGCATAATGTTAAAACAGATTTACCGATAATGTTATAACTTTAGAAAAACTTTTATCATCGCAGACCTGGCCGTTTGAGGGGAGCTATTGCTCCGGCTCTCCTTGGATCTCCTAAAGGCAAATTGAGGAGAGCCATAATTGCTCTCCTTAAACTGTAATGGCTCTCCTCAATTTTTATATTAATAACCCTATATAATTGATATTAGTGTAGAATAGCTCCCCTGAAACACATTTAGGAGGACCATAGTGGCTCCCCTGGATTTTTCAAAAGGCCAGGACTGTCATCGGTAATTTATAGTGTCGTGGCATTATTTTCGAGGGACTAAGATCCGGCATTATGTTGATATACGTAGCACATGAGATAATAGTGCACTTCGTATTGAAGAAGGATGGATTGTGTAAATGTATTTTGTTAGCTTACACCATAGATATAATTGGAGTAGTATCGAGAGAGAGATATGGGGAGAGAGGATAGAGAGAGTAACTGGTTGATTAATATTTGGTGTTTTACGACATTAACAGCTGAGGTTATATCGTGTCGGTAATAGTGTTACTGGCGGAGGAAGCCTGAGTACCCGAGACACCCACCAAGCAGTGGTGAGTCACTGTCAGACTCTTCAGCTAATTTCGCCAAGGCAGACTGGGCATTTGGTTGAGGGCATGTTTAACATAAACGTGCGATACACATTTGCACATGATGCCACTTTTCTCCCAAACGGGCAATGGGAATTAAGTGCCTCCTCCTCCTCCTCCTCCTCTTCCTCCTCCTCCTCCTCCTTATCATCATCATCATCATCATCATCATCATCATCATCATTGCACTGCCTTCCCCCGTGACTCCACCGTTTTTGGAACCTGCAGTCCCAAATTCACCACTTACACCACCTGTTCCAACACCTCCACCATCTACATTATCATACCATCTAGCACTACTCTCTTATAGCATATTTCCGTAGCCTTCTCTTCACAATCACCACGACATCTCAATCCCTGATCCTCCTCTCCTCCTCAGCCTAATCCCTACTACCCCCCTTTCAATCCTCCTAAACCCAAATTCTCTTCCTTTCCTAGCCCCACCTTTCCTTCCTGTTCCGTGCGACGCCACCACACTACATCCACCATGATTATATACTCCAACCTCATGCATATTTTTCACCTCCTCCAACTCCACCTCATATTTGTTCAATCTAAATTGGTACAAAAGTCAAACTAATGAATAATAGCCTTTTTATGAAACCCAAGAAATATACGACAAATGCGATTTAGTTGCACAAAATAATCAGGAAGTGGGTTGTTTACCCATCCCAAAAATATGGATTATGGTACACTATTTTTCTGGAATACTCGTGTCGGCAAATCTACCAACCGGATAAAATAGCACCCCACCCCTCACCCCGTCACACGCACACCATGTTTTAATTGGAGACTGACTGACCATGGTAATGACGTCTCGCATCACGCTGTTGGGTTACCAGGATAACCTGAATGTATGTCACGTGACTAGGTCATTTCATGATAAATCCCCGGGGATGGGGGTCTCCCACAAATATCAACTTAAGCAGACCAGGAACCTTTATTATTTACTACGTGAAGATATTTATGCGGACAAAATGATAACTGGTAGCTACGAGACTTTAAGATGATGTTCGTGTACAATAGTGGTGACCGGAATGAGTATACGTGAGTTACAGCATAATCGGTTAATTTGTTTTAACATTATGCGTTGAAAAAAGTTGTAACATTATGTGTCGGTTTTTATGACATAACGGGTTGAAAAAATAGAATATTATGTTGAGTTTATAACATTATCGGTTGTTTACAACATTATTTGTAACATTATGCGTTGGTGTAACATTATGCGGCGTTGTAAAATTGTCGGTTGTGACAGCATTTGCTTCGTAACAGGATCATAATTATGATATGCATGGTAACTGGGTCATAGTGGTAAGTAATGATTATATAATGTCCGACCCTAATCACTTGTTCCGGACATTAACAGGATCTTCCCATCCCCATATTCTTCCTCCTCAGACCTACAGCTTCTGCTTGATTACACTATATGTTAAAAAAATTGAGAGCACCCCAATATGTCAGTACACATGAATTCGTTTAACTGGTTGAATGCTAAATTGTTTTTCAAAGTTGATTTGAAGCATGGGTATTTTTTTTTCAAATATACCCTGCTACCGGCACATGTCACCTTAGTTTAGCAAGATTTTGTTCATAAATAATATTTTGTTACAATTTATTGGAGTGCCAATAGACACTCTCCAATACATTGCAACCAAACAATTTTATATAAAAAATGTGCTTATGCTGATCAGGCCTCAAGCTAATGCATATAGTGTAACGCCACTCAAGTGGCTTCCAGAACTTTTCAGTGATAGTGGCTTCTTGCACTCAATCAGTTAAAACATTATCGGCAAATTTGAACAAATTTTGTTGCATAATGGTCAATGTATTTTAGCAGGTTCGATCCAGCCTTCAGATCGGACAATGGTTCGTGCCGTAAAATTCGAGAATTGGTTGTGATCTGGCGAACACCCGTTGCAAGAAACGTTCAGCTTTTATACAATCAGAATTTGAGGATACTATTTACTCCTGTGAGTGCAGTCAGTACGCCGGCCTCCAACCAAACCAGCCTACAACATTTTTACCCAAACCAGCTCCCAATGAACCCAAACTGGCCTCCGAAATTTTACCCTAAACGTCCGCCACAGTTTTACCTGAACCAGCCTCCAAGAATTTTACAGATGGGAAAAGAAAAACATGGACTTTTTAAATTATGGACATACATTTATTAACACAATAATTTAATGATCAATCTAATTTTTGCTAATTAAAACTGCGGCAGGTGTCTTTGGAGTTTTTCATTAATAGTATTTGAGGCTAGATGTATCAAAACAAAAAATGATTTCAAAAAGTACTTCTAAGCTTGGTCGTGGCATAACACAACACGTAAGTTGCTAACATTGGATATGGTAAATTCCATTTAAATAACGAATTCCGAATATAACTGGATCCAGTATATTATACGATTCCATTTCATTGTTTGCGAAGTCCATTCGTCTACTTAAAAACTCCGTACGGCATGGTCTGGGGCAATTATTAACCGAATATACACACACGCTCAATAAATTAGACAAGCCGAATTAATGAGGTTGAGTATATATAGGGACTACTTAGGGGGCTTATTTCTGTTCTCGGAAAACTTGCAGTGTGGACAAATGGAACACGGACAAAGCGGTTGTCCCCACGGGAACCCCAGGAAGTGAACTTTGTGAAGCAGTGCCTGTTCACTGTGGT
Source organism: Pictodentalium vernedei (assembly GCA_031216915.1). Taxonomy (NCBI): domain Eukaryota; kingdom Metazoa; phylum Mollusca; class Scaphopoda; order Dentaliida; family Dentaliidae; genus Pictodentalium; species Pictodentalium vernedei. The sequence continues at coordinate 534,721,250 of CM062295.1, read as the reverse complement.
AAACAGGCTTTGTTTTACTGGTAGAATAGGACCCAGTTACCAATGCTTGGGAGGTGCAAACCCTCTCTAAAATGGATAACATGCCTTATTAACGCTCACCCCTGGTCTTGAGTTGATACTCATGTTGTGGTCATGATTATCCATTGCGCAAGAGTAGTGAAATGCGTTGTAAAGGCCCAAAGAGGCAGAAAAAGACAGTAGTGAAATGCGTCGTAAAGGCTCAAAGAGTATGACTTACGAACAGGATCATAAATCAGTGAATTAAGCATGATGCTAAAATAATAGAATATGATACTAAATTAATATAGCATGATACCCAAATAATATAACATCATACTCAAATAATTAAGTATCATGCTTAATTATTTATGCAGCATTTATGAAATCACACCAAATAATATAGCATCACGCTGAATTATTAGAGTATCATGCTAAAAAACAACTATGACCCTCCCGTACGTGAACCTGATTTCAGCATCATGCTATATTATTTATGCTGCATCCATGAAATCGTGAAAAATAATATAGTATGCTACTAAATGAATTCAGCATCATACTCAAATAATATAGTATGATGCTAAATTAATTGAGTATCATACTGAATTAATTCAGCAGCATACTCAAATAATATAGCATGATGCTAAATTAATTGAGTATCATACTAAAATAATTACGCACATGCTGAATTAAAATGAATGATCCTCTCGCAATTCAGTTATTTGTGCAGCATTCGTGAAATCGTGCAAAATAAGATAGCATGGTACTAAATTAATTCAGCATCATACTCAAATAATATAGTATGATGCTAAATTAATGGCGTATCATACTGAATTAATTCAGAATCATACTCAAATAATTAAGTATCATGCTAAAATAATATATTATGATCATACTCAAAAACCTGTCAATCACATTTCGCTAACCAATCAGTGGCGCCGATACATACACGCTGGGAGCATGGCCGAGAAACAAGAAAATGTTGATGTAAACATCAAGCCACAGAGTTAAAATCTTTCAGAAGAAATCTTTCGTATACATGTCAAGAATCGATTCATTGGATTCTCTTTTAATGGTACATCAGGGTACATAATAAATTAAAACCAAGAATTTGAGCAGTGCTTGTTTACGTTTGAAAATGCACAGTCACCAGAAAGCAAGCAGTCCCCCCGAGTCCCCAATGCCAATGACTGAGTTTTTCTTCCCTAGCCCCTCAATCATTATTTTAACCAGCTCAGAGTTTTTTTTTTAGGGTTTAACGACACATTAACAGCCAGGGTCATATCATGTCGGTGATAGTTTTACGGGTGGAGGAAGCCGGAGTACCCGGAGAGAACCACCGAACAATGACGAGCAGCTGTCAGCTCTCCAACATCGTAACTTTGAACTCTGCACCGCGGCACAGGGGTTAGATTGGTTGAAGACATGCACACTTGCGACGTGCAGTACGCCTGAGTACACAGCGTCATCGTTTCCCCGTGTAAGCAATCGGGGTTAAGTGCCTTGCCCAAGGACACAACGCGGGAGCGCGAATCAGTGGCTGAAATGGTCACCCATCCAACTACTAACCGCGCTCGACGTTGCTTAACTTCGGTGATCTGACGAGAAACGGTTATCGCGACGCCACTGCACCCCTAGCTGAGACTTTTGTGATCTCCAGAAGGTAAAGGACTGTCAGACACAGCCAGTAGTACAGCACGTTAGAATCGGGCCCGGTTCCCGGAACTTTGCCAGAGAAACTTGTGTTAAATTGGAACCGGAGCTTTTGCCAGAGCAACTCTTTCCTGTGCAAAACGTCGGCCCCCATGCATCTTGACATGCAAGTGGTGTACGTGCTGCATATATAGTATGCTAAAAACGTGTAGTGGTACAGGACCGTGGGTATACAGTAGGAGTATTTGATGGAATATCGATGGGGGAAGGTGAGTTTTCCTGCAAGTTTTCCCCGCGAAACGGTTGACGTTGCTATTAACGACGTGACGTCACGATGGGCGTGAGCGACGTCATAGATACGTTAGCTGCCTGTGTTGTCCACTGTACAATCTGACAATGTTTTTCGAGTCTGGGGGTGTCGAGTTTCTCGGAACTGGCCTGGTATGTTAGTAGCAGTATACACCCCTGCAAATCCCCTGTTAGTCTTTGGTACTGCTAATCGATCAAATGTTTTGTACTATCCTATGGCTGGTATAGGTAGTACGTAATGCTAGTCCGGGCAGTATTATGGGGCGGGTGGGGGGGGGGGGGGGGTAATGCATGGTCGTCTAGTTGGGTATTTAGAAGTAGTTCCTGGTCGTTTAAAAATGTAGTATAGTATGGGCGTTATATAAGCCATGTAGGTCCCCTTTCAGTCCTTGGTACTACTAATCGACCTAAAGCTTTATAGTTTTTCTATAACGGGTATAGGTAGTGCGTAATGCTAGTCTATATTGTGTGTCTTGGGGGAGGGATAATTCATAATTGTGTATACCAACGATTGTATAGGGAGTACATTATTCTTGGTCAAGCAGTATTTTGACGTGCTAGTAGGGGTAATGCAGGCTTGTCTAGTGTGGCAGTATATGCTATACGCTATGTACCCCTATTGGTCCACTGTTATCACTTTATATCAGTATCCGCCCAAGGCTTTATATTATCATATAACTGGAAAAGGTGGTACATAATGCTTGGTCAAGCAGTATTGTGGGGAGGGGGTAATGCATGGCTGTCCAGTGTGGTAGTATAAGATGTAAGGTATGTACTCCCGCTGGTTCAATGGTGGTCCACCTTAGCGTTATACTGTCCTTGGTAGGTATGGATAGTACGTAATGTTAAGTCCCGTAGTGTTTTGCTTGGTTGTCTGATAGAGTAGAAACTCTGTGTATACCATAGGTCTACAATTAGCCCTTAGTAATGATTACTCGGTCGCTTATTAAAAGGAATTGGAAAAGGTATGAAAACGTTGTTCAAGCAAGCAAAAGTGGAATGGTAGTGGTGTGAACTGCGGCCCGTAGCGGCAGCAGTGTAATGATAGACACTATGAACTGCAATAGTACCAAACACAGAATAAGAGTAGCCGATAGTAATAACATGAGGCAGTAATGGTCCACAACTGTGAGGGTGATAGAAGACTGTAGTATTAGGTGACTACAATAGTATTGAAGCAAAGGACAGATGGTGGTGACTATGGACAAGTAGTGGCCTTGAAGTTATGAAGGTCTCGGGGTAGCTAAGAAAGTTGGGCCAAACGGGTACTAGGAGTCATAACTATTCAGATATCCTGCAAAAAGATATCCTATAAAGGATATCCTCAAGTGGATATAAAGGTATCCTCAAAAGGTATCGTCAAAAACAATACATTATCATGTCAAAAAGTTACATCATATACGCGCAATTATCTCGCAGTTTTATGATCTGCCATAAATGATATAGGGCCTAATGAACGTGACGTATGTTTCTGGATCGTACTAAAAACGATAAACGATCAGCGCGTTTATGGATCGTTTGTAAACGGAATGGGAAACGCAAATACGCGATATGCCTTCACATGTCTATATATCTTCATGTTGAAGCGTTGAGAAATCCATTTGTTTAATTATTTTGTAGGCTTACTCGATTGCTTGTGGAGTTCAGTTTCGAAGTTCGACCACAGATTCGTGGTCTTGACACACTACCGCTCCAGATCTCATCAACATTTAATAGAAATGGTCTGAGACTTTTAAAACACTCTTTTAAAAGCGTTAACTATTCTTCCCCCTCAAACTTGTGATGAGAATGAAAATGTTCATCCAGTATTCTCGTATAATTTGTAATTTCACTTTAAATCGAAAATAAAAATACCACGACAGACATGCAGAGGTTTGACTTGTATAGGTCCACCTAGTCCTGATGCTCCAAATCATCGACGTGAGTTAATGCTATGATCGTGATCTATCCTCCTTTCATTTTCAGAAAATTATATGATCTGTTTATGCCCTTTGTGATTGATGTAGAATTAGAGAAAAGTTTTACCCCCCCCCCCCCCCCCCCCCACCCAATCCAACAGACTTCAGTATGTTCGCTTTGGCTGAAGTTTCAGTTGAAAGTAAACTTGAGAACGTGCTAGATTTTGAGAAAGATATGACCTGTATCCAATTCACATTTAATAAGATTCATTCACACTATTTGGCTTACATCTGTCACAAAAGTAACCGTAGGTGAACAGAAACACCTTCAACCCTCCCCCCCACCGCCTCCCTCCCCCCATCGTCTTTCAAATCTAATTATTTTTCCGCTTGTTTTCTAAAGAATAACGGCTGTGATTCCTCATTGTACAAGCTATAGTTTTAAAATAAGCTATATGTTTTCGGTGTCCAGAAATGATTTTTTGCAGTAAGCCTACACCTAGGCCCCATTGCAGAAATTTATCTACAGGCGATTGCTGTTTTACACTGGTTGTGGGGTTAAGATAATTAAATATTGGTTAAAAATAAAACCTATTTGCCAATGTTTGTGTGTGTGTGTGGGGGGGGGGGGGGGGGGGGTATCGGGGAATAGGATTCGATGGACACCCCCACCACCCATCGATAATGTTCCGTCAGAAAACAGTAAAAATGATTGGTACTGATCGAGAAGTAATCAGTCGAAATTTATGGAAAAATATATACGGAAATAAAAACGTATATAAAAAAGAGCTCCACTAGTGATGAAGTACTGCTGTTAAACGTGACCATACAAAATAGGGTATTTATCGGTAGAGCAAACAAAAGGCAATATTGTGGTTTGTGCATCCGCTCAGCACCGGAGAAGGGTGGTCATTGGGGTGATTCGATATTCTGATGAACTCACTCAGGGCGTCGCCAGGGTTTTATTTATTCCACAAAAACGTTTGAAAGAATCCTCCAGGAAGCGTGTGTGTTTTTCACGAAGTCTTTTTTTTCACAAATTTCAAACGCGTGTATGAGAAGTCGAATATTAAATTTGTTTCTCAAAATTTCGCTCCTATGCATATCGACCCATTAAAATAAATTGAACCAAACACGATCTTTTTTGCATGCACAACTTATACTTTGCTTGAGGTTGTCAATTAGCCTGGCAAACACAGAAACAGTACATGGATAGTGGACAAATTTGGAAACACCTATCGAGTGCCAATTCCACCCAGATAATAGCACAAGCTCAGTGAAACTGCGCAAAAGAACACACTAAAAACTAAAGTGTTAAAACTGACACTTTCAAGGTGTTAAACCCATTCTAACTCGTAGGGGTTGATTTTAACACTCAAAGGCAATGCTTTAAGCACTTAGACATTACAATCGTCAGACTTCTGAAACTTGAATGGATGGCACTTCCCATGTGTCTAGCATTGGTGGTTCTCCCAGAATCGTCCATAATTTGATTTGCGCTTGGTGGGTACATAATTAAAAGGACACAACGCAGATGACGCGGATCAGGCTCGAGAGTTCGAGCCTGATCCGCGTCATCTGCGTTGTTTCCTTTTAAGTGTCGCGAAATTACACTTGTCAAGTGGTATTATCGTAACACCTGTCAAGTTCTTGGATAGGTACACTTGAACAAAGTGTTAGTTCAGCACTTAGTAAGTGTTAAATACAGCACTTCAAGTGTAGTTTTTAACACTTTAGTTTTTAGCGTGAAACCATTTAAAAATTATCAAGGCGGCTCCCTCATAAAATCAGGAAGCTGTGTCAGAGTCGCCGGAGCTTGAGGAGGGGGGGGGGGGGGGGGGTTAAAAAATGCCGATTTGGAGACCCAAGCTCCCACGGGGCGACTGTGGTTCGCTCCGCGGGTAAAAAACTTGCGTTGATAAATTAGCCACAAAGCACTCAATTTCCTTGCATTTCAGTATCATTTTAACGTAGAAACACTGCGTCCTCGTGGGCAGAAAGTTTCAAAATTCTAGATCGAGAACGCCCTCGAGAGCCCAATAACTAAATGGGGTATCTGGGGATTAAGCATGTCAAACGAGATCATACAAAGCCGAACAATAATTCAAGTTTGCCATAATTTATTACTTTGTTACAAGGATTACTCCAAACAAGTGTTGTTAACTGGCGAAATAGATTGTACAGATCGCTTAGAAGGAACATACTCGGCGAGAATTACGGTCCCTCCTTCTGTCTTGAGACAGACACCACACTAGGGGATTAGTGACGTAATCAAACAGCTACCAATTCTATAAACCTGATGTTTCCATTAACCTAATACTTCGATGTGTTAACTTGAAATAGTCGTTCCAGCAGAATCACTTGGCAATATCAATAGCCTAACTCCTCGCCCATTTGACACAGAAAATTAGGGCTTTAAAAAAAAAAAAAAAAAAAAAAGAAGAACTCTCTCTCTCTGTCTTTCTCTCTGCCCCTCTCTCTCTCTCTCTCTTATGGGCATCTCCAGGGTTTTCAAAAGTGATTCGACTTTAATGAAAAAGGTACACCTGGGGTATGTCTTGCAGATGCCGTAGGCGAGCATACCAGGTGGTCCGGGCGGGATAATTTTTTTAAATTTAGTATTTAATGGGTTTCACCTGTGGCCTTTGGAGGATTTATTTGGATACTACATTCTTGAAAAAAAGTAAAAGGGGTTTGTTCCCCCCCCCCCCCCCAGGCGACGCCTATCTCTGTCTCTCTGTCTTTCTCTCGGGCCTCTCTCTCTCTTATGGACGTTGCCAGGGTTTTCAAAAGTGATTCGACTTTAATGAAAAGGATACACCTGGGGTATGTCTTGCAGATGCCGGAGGCGAGCATACCAGGTGGTACGGGGCAGGACAGTTTTTTAAATTCAGTATTAAATGGGTTTCTCCTGTGGCCTTTGGAGGATTTTTTTGGATACTACATTCTTGAAAAAATGTAAAATGGGCTTGTTCACATCCCCCCCCCCCCCACCGGCGACGCCTATCTCTGTCTGTCTGTGTCATTGTTGTCTGTCTGTGTCTGTCTGTCCGCCTGTCCGTGCGTGCGTGCGTGCGTGCGTGCGTGCATACATGTATGTATGTATGTATGTATGTATGTATGTATGTATGTATGTATGTATGTATGTATGTATGTATGTATGTATGTAATGTATGTATGTATGTATGTATGTATGTATGTATGTATGTATGTATGTATGTATGTATGTATGTATGTATGTATGTATGTATGTATGTAGGCATGCGTGCATGTATGTATGTATGTAGGCATGCATGCGTGCGTGCGTGCGTGCGTGCGTGCGTGCGTGCATACATGTATGTATGTATGTATGTATGTATGTATGTATGTATGTATGTATGTATGTATGTATGTATGTATGTATGTATGTATGTATGTATGTGTATGTATGTATGTAGGCATGCATGCATGCATGCATGCATGCATGCATGCATGCATGTCTGTCTCTGTCTGTCTGTCTCTTTGTGTGTTTGTCTGCCCCTCTGTCTGTGTATGTCTGTCTCTCTGTGCCTGTCTCTCTCTCTCTGTGCCTGTCTGACTGTCTCTCTGTCTGTGTCTTTCTGTCTCTGTGTCTGCCTGTCTCTCCGTGTCTGTCTGTCTATGTCCGTCTGTCTGTCTGTGCCTCTCTGCCTATCTGTCTCTCTCTGTGTCTGTCTGTCTGTATCTGTCTCTCTGTGTCTGTCTGTCTCTGTGTCTCTGTCTGTTTCTCTGTGTCTGAATGTCTGCCTGTTCCTGTCTGTCTGTCTCTGTGTATGTCGGTCTGTCTGACTCTGTCTGTCTGTCTGTCTGCCTGCCTGCCTGCCTGCCTGCCTGCCTGCCTGCCTGCCTGCCTGCCTGCCTGCCTGCCTGTCTGTCTGTCTGTCTTTCTGCCTGCGTCTGTGTCTGTCGCTCTGTCTATCTGTCTGTGCCTGTCTGTGTGTCCGTTTGTCTCTGTCTGTCTCTGTCTCTCTCTCTTTTGTGTCCGTTCGTTCGTGCCCCCTCCTCCTCTCCAACCCTCTATCCATTCCCCCTCTCTCTTTATCTCTCATGGGCGTCGCTAGGATTTTTAAAAGTGGCTCGACTTTAATGAAAAGGTACACTGGGGGTACGCCTGGCAGATGCCGAAGGCCTGCATACCAGGACGGCCGGAGGCAGAAAATGTTTTTGAATTTAGCAATTTTTTTCTGGGGGAGGGGGTGCTGAGGAAGATTTCTACGCCACCGGTTGTGGGGTGCATTTCGCACCCAACGTATATTTACATTTATGAATAAAAGTTAAGGAACCGCTGGCAATATTTCAAATACGGCTAGCGCTTCTACTAATACCTTAAATTTGAAAATAATTGTTGGGTGGAAAACTCCCTTCCGCTGTGGTTTAGAGATATTCTACTTCTCCGGTTTCCTCCATTTTAGATGATTTTCGACAGGTGACTTCCAGTACCGCGCATCGGCACGAACCAATGGCATGGATTTTCTTCAGGTTAGCACAACGATTGTCTGGGCCGAACTTAATAGGGGTAATTTGTCCTTCAATTAAAAGCAAATGGTGGACCTTGTTACGAATGTTAAACGTTGATCTTGTAGCCTGTGTTTTGACTTTGAATATAGTTTAAAACTGACGTATCTGACAATGTTATGGCGAATAAATGAGATAATTGAAACTCATTCCATCGCATTTACTGTTCTTTTAGCGCGTTACTCAATTCCAGTGAATGAAAGCGAACAGGATATCAAAATACCACAAACTGAAATCCATACTTAGGGAGTCCGAAAACCTTGGCTACGAAATTTAAACGTTTATTCGTTCATTCTTCCAACGGTTGTCGGTGGGGTGGGGTGGGGTGGAGTGTCATATACCTTGACTCACGCCTTTATTCAATGGTAAATGACACCTCGCAATACACCGTGTGAAAAGGCAGGTAAATTGCACATTTTGATATCATATACTACTCAAAGTTTGCTAAGCACCAAGTATATCTAACTACCTGTTTTTCGTTTTAGTGGAAATATTGTAATGAAAAGTGTATATATTTTTTATTTAATTATATCTTTAACGATTTAAGTACAGAAATTAAGATTTTATTTGTGTTTGACATTATTTTTTAGCTTTTGAATACGATAACCATGGAGAATGGATATGATCAGTAAAAGAGGAAATTTTTCAGTTTGCCAAAAAGTTGACGGAGCGAACTGGTATATGGGTTCAATATCGAGTATGAGGCCCTTTACTGTTAATTACAGCATTTCATCGCCTTCTTATGCTCCCAATCAGGTTCCGGGTGGTCCTTTGTGGGATGTTCCATTCTTGGACCAGCATGACACCAAGCTCCTGGACACTTCTTGGCTGGACTTGATGGGCTGAAATTGCAAGCTGCAACTCATTCCAGACATGTTCGATTGGATTGGGGTCAGGGGTTCTTGGTGGCCAGTCCATACGCTCAATCCCCTCCCTCTGTCGATACTGCCCGACAGCTTGGGCAACACGCGGACTGGCATTATCATCCACCAGAATGATTATATTACCCACTGCACCTGCATACAATCTGATGTGGACCTCCAGGATCTCATCAATATACCGCAGTGTAGTCAATGTACCACGTTCAAGGACACAGAGCTCTTCACGTCCATCCCTGCTGATGCCACCCCAGACTATGATTTACCCTCCACCATAGCGGTTATGCTCAGCAATATTGGCTGCATGGAATCGTTCTCCTGGGCTTCTCCGTACCATAGAACGCCTATCTGTGTGGTCTTGGCAGTACCTTGACTCATCTGTAAAAAGGACAGGTCGCCAGTCTTCTCTGCTCCATCTAACGTGGTCCATGGTCCTTTCATATCGTGCCTGGCGATGGTTCTGGGACAGCGGAATGCGAATACATGGTCTTCTCGATCGGAGACCACCGTCGTGCAACCTTGCCCGGATAGTCTGCGTCAAAACATTTGCCTCGGATGCATTCTGAAGGTCACTGCGAAGCTGGGTTGCTGTGGCAAAGCGGTTCTTACGGGCCTGAATGATCAAAAACCGGTCTTCACCTGCAAATGTTGCCCTGTCTCTGCCACCACCATGCCGTCTTACTGGTGTGCCATACTGAAATCTTGCCCAGCCTATGTTGACCACCGTATGGTGCACACCAAGGGCTTCACCAACCTGACGATTGGTAGGCGCTTGCTCCACCACCCCTACAGCCCGCCACATTTCTGCTTCAGACAAAAGTCTTCTTACATTTGCATTTGCGATATTCAATCATTAAATCACAAGGGTTTGTTTTGAAATGGAGATTGAATGCCCTACACATGTCATGTACATGTAGACAGTACACGAAAACATCATGAAAATCAAGGGGTACATGCTTTCCATGACTGTCACGGAACGTCTGCCTGTCAAGAGAGCTAATGTAATCACAGGGGACCATCCCAATATATTCCTAAATCATATCCACCAAAAATATCGCAAATATGACTCAAGCAAATTTCACAATGATGTGTCAAATATTTGGGGCTTAGCAAACTTTGAGGAGTATATTATAGCAGGCCTATTTTACAGAATTCAAAATAATATGCACTAACACAAGCGCATCTCGATGCGATCAGAATACAGTTTCTTATATATAGGTGGTGCCCTTGCTTGCACTAGGTCAAGGCATCGTATAGACTGGTACAGGCTCAGAAGAATGGAGTGATCTTATTGAGCCTAGATTTGGCGAAAGGCAGATGTCAAGGCAGAATCGGGGGTAGCCACTAAGCTTGTAGTGGTGCAACAAATTAATAACAATTGTACGAGGTAGTAATGGTAAACGACTGCAAAGGTGATAGAAGACTATAGTAAGTACAATAGTATTGGATCACACGACAGATGGTGGTGGCCATGGAAAAGTAGTGGCCTTGGAGCTTGAAAAGGTGTGGGTGATCTGGAAGGCCGGATCAAACAGGTACTAGAAACCATAACTATCATCAGATAAATAGCCCCAAAAGGTATCCTCAAAAGTATCATCAAAAGGTATCCTCAAATAGGACAATACCGTGTATTCTCAAATACCGAGATGAGCCGTAGGGCAGTATGTGACGTCATTTATTCTAGCAATTGACCTATAGCTCATTTGCTCGATGAGGTTCAAGTCGCTCGAGCAATCTGATGTAACTATCAAGCATGGTAGAAAACTACAGTGTTGGGTAAATAAAGTCAAATCATAAGACAAATCACGGTGACTTTAGGTAAGTCAGCAGTAGTGGACTTAGAGTTGTGAAGTCTAGAATCCAAGCTTTACCCCCAACCCCACAATGGCCTAGCATTACAAAGTGCTTGTACAAACTGTGGGCCAGCATCACAAGACCTAAGATGGATATTGATTCTAAGAGCTAACAACAATAGACTTATGGGGTACAGAGAGTTTCTCCTGTACTACTCTACCAGACCACTAAGCTGCGTGATTTAGCATTACGTAGTACCGGTACCTACTTAGGGCAGTATAACTAGTAGGTGGATCAATAGTACCATGGGCTACCACTGAATCCGCGGGAGTACAGACCTTACAACCTATATCACCACAATATACAACCATGCATTACACCCCACCCCCACCCCCTCGTTGTCACTACAATAATGCTTGACCTTGCATTAGATACTGCCTGTACTAGTCACAGGATAATATAAAGCATTCGATGGATAGCGTATTAAGGGCTAATAGTAGACCAACAGATATACAGGCCGACATCATATACTACCACACTAGATAACCCTACATCACCCCACCCCACGTCACAATGCCGCTTGGCCTTGCCTAACGCACTACCTATATAATTTGTGGGCCAGCACACCACCCTAGAAGGATAGTGGAACGAAGGGCTAACATTGAACCAGCAACGATGCAAACCGCATAATCTGTACTGCCGCATTAGACAACCATGCATTATCCCCACCACAATACTACTCAGACTAGCATTACGTACTACCTATACAAGGTACAGAAGTATATGTACCATTAGGTCGATTGATAATACCAAGGAATAAAAGGAACTTACAGGGGGTACATAACGCCCATACTACACTACCGTTCTAAGCAATCAACACGCTAAAAACTAAAGTGTTAAAAACTACACTTGAAGTGCTGTATTTAACACTTTCTAAGTGCTGAACTAGCACTTTGTTCAAGTGTAGATTTCCCAGAACTTGACAGAACTTGACAGGTGTCACAATAATACCACTTGACAACTGTAATGTCGCGTCACTTTTAAAAGGAAACAACGCAGATGACGCGGATCAGGCTCGAACTCTCGAGCCTGATCCACGTCATCTGCATTGTGTCCTTTTAATTATGTACCCACCAAGCGCAAATCAAATTATGGACGATTCTGGAAGAACCACCAATGCTAGACACATGGGAAGTGCCATCCATTCAAGTTTCAGATGTTTGCCGATTGTAATGTCTCAGTGCTTAAAGCATTGCACTTTGAGTGTTAAAATCAAACCCTAAGAGTTAGAATGGGTTTAACACCTTGAAAGTGTCAGTTTTAACACTTTAGTTTTTAGTGTGAAGAACTACTTCACCATACCAACTAGATGGTCATGCATTACCACCACTCACCCCCCCCCCCCTCCCCCCGGACTGGCATTATGTACTACCTATACCAATTAATCAAAGGAAACCACAAAGCATTTGGCCGATTAGTAGTACCAAGGGCTAAAAGGGGATTTGCAGAGGCATATACGGATACTACCATATCAGGCCAGTTCGAGAAGCCCAACACCTCCTGACTCCAAGAACAAAAGCGGTCAACGTTTCTATGAAGTCGGGTGCGCCCCATGGCATTGTGGCGTCAATAGCAACATCAACCGTTTCGCGGGGAAAACTTTAAGTAAACTCACCTTTCCCATCAATATCCCATCACATATTGTTACTATATACCCATAGCTCTGTGTGTACATATGTCACTGTACATACCTTAGCATACGAAATATGCAGCACGTACACAACTTGCCAGATCAAGATGGATGGTGCCGGAGTTTCGCACAGGAAAGAGTTGGTCAGGCAAAAGCTCTGGTTCCTACGGGAATTTAACACTAGCTGCTCCGACAAAGTCCCCTCTGTTAATCCTTAGAATTCGCCGATCACAGACCTGGAAGATGTCAGCACCTCGGCTGAGATATCGAAAGAAATTGGGTGGGTAAAGGTCAGTCTAAAAAACAAAAGTATTGTAAGGATTGTTTACTGTGCGGTTCAGGGAAGCAAATCCGAGTGGAATGACTCAATATACTCAAAACCAAGGTCCAATATCACGGAACTAGAAAACGGAAGGATCGGTATAATTTTATGTGATACTTTAATGGACACATAGGTGATAAGGAAGAAGGCATAGAGGCGGGGATAAGAAAGTCAACAGGAATGGACGACAGCTGTTGGACTTCACAAATGAGCTCAGTCTGAAAACTCTGAACAGGGGCGCGAGGTGTAAGGGGAAATGGACCTTGGAGAGCAACGACTGAAGATCAATAATCGACTATATTCTCACACACATTAATTTGTGGGGGGAGGTGATAGGAGTAGAAGTGGACGATGAAGGTAAAAGGAAGTTGGATAGTGATGATAAACTGATTACAGCGACGATCAGGGCCAAAAAACTAGTAAGAAGCAAAGGAAGATTTAAGGAGATTTGGGAACTCCAAAAGGATGCTGACTGGGCGAAGTTCGAAGAAAAATTAAAACCAGAGCTTGCAACTGTACACGGGCCGACGCCATAGTAGCGAGCCAAGTGGAGGCAGGCAAGGAAAGTGTTGAAAAGATTAGGGTACCAACACGGGAACTTGGGTACAGAGTGAACGAAGAACTGAAAAGGTCTATAAAGGGCAGAAAAGTTAAAGGTGCCGAATACAGGACATGCAGAAAACTCAAGGCGGACGAAAGAAACTAGGCGATGGTAACAAAGGAAGAATACCAACAAGCGCGAAATAAAGTAAATAAGATTACAGCTGTTTGATTGCGTCACTAATCCCCTCGTGTGCTATCTGTTGTCTCATTACAAGATCATTGCCCCTGATTTTAATTACTGAACAAACCGCTGTAATCACACACAAGGACGCCTAAGACGGGGGCTTGGGGGGGGGGGGGCGTTGTGAGGGCTTCAACCCCCCCCCACCCCCATTTTTTCGCCGAGTATGTTCCTTCGAAGCAAGCGATCTGTATAGTCTCTTTCGCCAATTAACAACACTTGTTTGCGGTAATCCTTGTAACAAAGTAATAAATTATGTCAAACTTGAATAATTGTTCGGCTTTGTATGATCTCGTTTGACATGCTTAATCGTCAGATACCCAATTTAGATTACCGGGCACCCGGTGACGTTCTCGCTCTAGAATTTGGAACTTTTTGCCTGCCCACGAGGACGCAGAGTTTCTAAGTTAAAACGATACCAAAATGCAAGGAAATTGAGTGTTTGGGGTCTAATTTATCAAACTTTTCTTTCCGTAGGGCGAACCATGGTCGTCCCGTGGGAGACTGGACTCTCCAAACCGGCTTTTTACCCCCCCCCCCCCCCCATCCCACACACAAACTTCGAATACGGCCCCGGCGACCCTAACACACCTTCTGATTACATAAGAGAGCCGCCTTGATAATTTTTAAATGTTTTTTTTTCCGCAGCTTCACTGAAAAAATCTGGGTAGAATTTACACTCGACGGGTGTTTCCAAATTAGTCCACTATCCATGTACTGTTTCTGTGTTTGCACCGCGCTACTTGACAACCTCAAGCAAAATATAAGTTGTCCATGCAAAAAAGATCATGTTTGGTTCAATTTATTAGAATGGGTCCATATTCATTTTCAAATTTACATTGGTTTTTAAAGCTGCTTTCAGTCTCTGTGGCTATATCAAGTGCAATGTCAAATTTATCAAACCATTCTTACCCTTCATGCTCACTTTAGAGCACACACCCCAAACTATAATTAACGAGTCATATTTAAACAGAAAAACAGAACTTGTTTACAAACGTAAACAATCACTGTTTAATTTATTATGTACCCTGATGTATCATTAAAAGAGAATCCAATGGAACGATTCGTGATATGTATACAAAAGATTTCTTCTGAAAGATTCTAACTCTGCGGCTTGATGTTTGCATCAACATTTTCTTGTTTCTCGGCTATGCTCCCTCAATTAATTAAGCATCATATTATACTATTTTAGCACAATACTTAATTATTTGAGTATGATGCTGAATTAATTCAGTATGATACTCAATTTAGCATCATACTATATTATTTGAGTATGATGCTGAATTAATTTAGTATCATATATTATTTTGCACGATTTCATGAATGCTGCACAAATAATGTAGCATGATGCTGAATTACGAGAGGTTATACATTTTAATTCAGCATGATGCTTAATTATTTTAGTATGATACTCAATTAATTTAGCATCATGCTATATTATTTGAGTATGATGCTGAATTAATTCAGTATGATGCTCAATTAATTTAATATCATACTATATTATTTGACAATGATGCTGAATTAATTTAGTGTCATGCTATAATAATTAAGCATGATGCTATATTATATGGTATGAGTTCATAAATGCTGCATAAATAATTAAGCATGGTACTTAATTATTTGAGTATGATGCTGAATTAATTCAGCATCATGCTATATTCTTTGGGTATCATGCTATATTAATTTAGTATCATACTCTATTTAGCATCATGCTTAATTCAATGATTTTTGATCCTGTTCGTACGTCATAAAAGGGGCTGAAAAAAGACTGCAGTGGAATTCGCTGTAAAGGCTCAAAGAGGCTGAGAAAAAAGACAGCGAAATGCGCTGTAAAGGCCCCAAAACACTTCATCTCTATTGCCCGGGTAGGGCGGGGGGGGGGGGGGGTACAGTGACGTGTACTAAGGCGTACTGCACCTCGATGGTGCACTTGTCTTCAACCAATGCTTACCCTGCTTGTGTAGAGTTAGTATGTTGGGGAGTTGACAGTTGCTCGTCATTGCTCGGTGGTTCTCTCTGGGTACTCCGGTTTACTCCATCCATAAAACTGTCGTGGTTATGACTTGCCATTATGCAGAAATATGTGACCTTAAAGTGCCTTAAACACCAATAAATAAATCAATATAAATAAAGACCCAAAGAGGCCTAGAAAAGAAAAACAGTAGCGAAATGTACTGTTGAAACAAAAACCTCTAAATCTGTCAGGTTTTATACTTGCCAGTTCCAAGCCTGGGTAAAAAACAGTAGCAAAATTCAGTGTAGAAAAAAATTTAGGTGGCAAGTTTTATGATTGCCGACCCAAGCCCGGATAAAGGATAAGGGGAGTTTAATAAGTTAAGAAAAAGAGGAAAAAAGTACCAAAATTCACTGTAGAAAAAACTCTATATATCTGCCAAATGTTATAGTTGACCATCTTAAGCCCAGGTGAAAGATGAGGAGTGTTGATAAATTATATGCTATTTATTTAAAATTTAAATTGATTGAATTACTTAATTTGTTTTAACCGTAATACCTGTCAATGAAATGTATCTTATATCTTTTCATTATTCCAGTATAGGTCTGTATAAAATTTTAGATTCGATATATACAAGTGAGATATATGAAGAAATATATTTACATTTTCATCAAAAAGACAATTGAGGTATAGCACTGTGACATCGGGTGAATGATTTCAGCGATAGTTGGGTGCCTGACAAGCACAACCAAGCACTGAGCTGTAGAAGACACGGACGGTCAGTCAGAGAATTTACTCCAAACGTCCAATGTCAGCTTGACTGATGTTATTCCATTCTTCCTGCAGTGTAGCGGCGAGTTCCTGGACATTGATTGACGTAGTCGTAGGCACTTGTCAAGCAAATCCCAGACGTTCTCGATTGGTGAAAGGTCTGGAGATAGTGCTGGCCAAAGCAGTGTAATGACGTTCTGCTCCTGGGGGTACTCTGTAGCTGCATGGGCCCTGTGTTCTCTTGCGTTGAATCGACGGTCGTGACATGAGCTGCTGACATGTCACGGTAGTACATCCCTGTGACACGACCTTGAATGATATGTAATAGGGCTGCACGGTCTATTGATAAACCGATATAACCGATATATACCGGTATTCAAACCAATATCGATTGAACACCGGTGTAATTATAAAAAATATCTGTTTATCGTCATTATTTATTTACCCGCAATCTAATTTTCAAGATGTCTTGAGTTTTTTTTAACCGTAGCCCCGAATGAATAATATTATTCCTTTATACAAGGAATCGTCTGCTCGTAATATACAAATTCAGCAGTTGAAAAAATAATTTTCAAAAATTTCAACAAAACTATATCATGTGACCCCTCATTGGAACGAGCTCGTTGAGCTCGTTCCAGTGAGGTGTCACATGATATAGTTTTGTTGAATTTTTTGGGGAAAATCTGATAAATTAATTTTGAAAATAATAAATTTTGATATCGTCTGCGTTGGGTAAAGGTTTTTCGAACCGCATCATCAAGGCATGCTAATTCGTTCCAACTGTGATGCCTCGAGTCTCGATTGTGGTACTTGTGTTCATATATCTGAACAGTTTTCGATATACCGGTATACCGCGATATTTTATTGAATACCGATACCGGTATTCAGTTTTGAATATCGTGCAGCCCTAATATGTAATGCTGTTCTGCTTGTCATGGCTATTCCTCCCCACACCATAACCGATCCACCACCAAAACGATCGTGCTTCTTAACGGTTAGTCACGGTATCGTTAGTTCCGCCGCCGCCACACTATTTAGACTGTTGTGGAAGACGTGAGTGAACCGCGATTCATCGGAAAACATGACGTTACTCCACTGACGAATGTCCCAGAGCTGTCGTGCTCCACACTAATTACGCCTTGCTGCGATGTGATGTTCAGTCTAACGTGGAATTATTCGAGATCGTTGAGCACAAATTTCAGCTGTGTAGGCGATGTCGGATAGTCTGACAACTGACTTGCACATCTGTCGCTCGCTGCAGCTGCCGTCCAATTTCTGAGGCACTTTGATGGCGGTTACGTAATCATGTGGTTCGGGCGAAATGACCCTGGTTAGCAGCTGTCGCCTTGGACGATGTGATCGACGTCTGTCATCAACATTGCCTGTCTGAGGGTAGCGTGACCACAACCTGCTAATCACCGATTGAGTAACGTTGAGAATTTGAGCCACTGCAGTCGTAGTCTGTCTGTTGCCAGTTTCCAACATGCAAACGGCGCGTAAACGTTCGCCACGTGTCAGTCTTCACATACCTCAAAAGTTACGTTTCGACCAGAAACTACTGATGAAGGAGTTTATACTAAGAAAAGAATGATGAGACCTCCGAAAAAGCCTGTCTAGCACAATTGAAAATTCAAAACGTACCCCACAGACATTAATGCGGTGCTCGTGTGAAACACCTGCACGAACTTTTCGTTGGGTGGTGAAATTCATGATCCACACTAAACTTTGTAACATATTGATGTATCCAATCACGCGTATCCAATACCCTTTTTCGAAAATATCAACATCAGTTTGGATATCCGCTTCTTTTTCTGAATAGTATGTTTTTCTGGTCTCTTGGAAACATTATGTGATTTCTGTATACTCAAGACCGCAATGTGGGTTCCAAAGATTATATTGATGCCATGATCAATCCCTTTCAGTGCTGTGCACATATATGTTTCTTCTGGTTCCTTGGAAAAAAACTGATCTGATTCCTGTATGAATGTCTTTAATATAACCCTCTCATGACTGCGGTGTGTTTTCCAAAGATTTTATTTCATGTTGAATCCTTTCAATGTTTTGCACACGTTCTTTTCTGGTTTCTTCAAAACATTTATCTTTACTTTAACCCTCTCCAGAGTGCAATGTGGGTTCCAAAGATTTTATTGATGGCATGATCAAACACTTTCAATGCAGTGCACATACATGTTTTTTCAGGTTCCTTGGAAACAATTGATCTGATTCCCGTGTGGATGTCTTTAATTAAACCCTCTCATGACTTCAGTATGTTTTCCAAAGATTTTATATTATGTTGAACCCTTCCATTCCAGTGTGTTCACATATATGTTTTTCTGGTTTATTGGAAACATCTGATTCCTGTATGGATGTCTTTAATTTAATCCCCTCAAGACTCAGTGTGAGTTTCAAAGATTTTATTGATGCCTTGATCAGATCTTTTCAATGTAATG
The DNA here is from genome assembly GCA_031216915.1 of Pictodentalium vernedei. Taxonomy (NCBI): domain Eukaryota; kingdom Metazoa; phylum Mollusca; class Scaphopoda; order Dentaliida; family Dentaliidae; genus Pictodentalium; species Pictodentalium vernedei. The sequence goes on along the minus strand of CM062295.1, from coordinate 534,702,217 downwards.
CACATATATGTTTTTTCTGGTTTCTTGGAAAACATTCTCTGATTCCTGTATGAATATCTTTAATTTAACCCTCTCAAGGCTTCAGTATTGGTTCCAAAGATTGTATTTCATGTAATACTGTTAACGTAAACCTATTTGATTTCTTTCAAAATAGTTTACCCCCCAAAATAAGCCTCCATAAATTCTCTTTGTGTTTTATTTTTTGATGTTTTAACCATTTTTCACGCAGACTTGAATTTACTCTGTTTCTCTGGTTTGAAATCTTTCTCATTCTTTAAAACCACCATGCTATTGCCCGCGTGGGGGCACGATGACGCCGTGTACTAAGGCGTACTGCACGTCGATAGTACGCATGTCTTCAACCAATCTAATCCTGCCTGTGCTACAGTGCTACAGTGCGGAGTTACGATGTTGGGGAGCTGGCAGCTGCTCGTCGTTGCTCGGTGGAAATTCATTCATTTATGGCACAGACCATCTTTGGAGTAAACCTTTTATCCTTTGTTCAAATGAAGCTGCTGCCATCTTCAGGCTGTTTGAATTTACTCTTCTGACCCCCCCCCCCCCCCCAAAAAAAAAAAAAAAAATTACTGTATCCATTAGTGTGGGGTTAATGCTCCATAAGTCCAGGCATGTCAACCTGTACCAGTATCGGTATCGGTATCGCCGGTCACTTCATGCTCCAACCGGCACCGGTACTGAAGCTTTTGTCCCGCCGGGACCGGGACAAAATTAAAAATTGCTAACGAGGGTAAACAGGCTGAGATAATCGTGTATGGCACAAATGCACGACTTAATTTTAACTTATTTGTGTATGAACATATCAAAACGCTCTACAGGTACATGTTGTCTGCACCACAACCTCGATAACGCCGACCATTTTGACTTTCAGCTAATTCAAAGAAATTATTCTGTGGTGACATCAAAAGTAATCATAAAGCACGATTTTCGTGCTTTATGATTACTTTGATGTCGCCGCAAGATAATTCCAATGTTTGTCTTGCATCTTGGGCGGTTTGAATGCGAATTTCTCCCAACTGATTGCGGTATGCCTTCCAGTTGTTGATTTGTCCCGTTCCCGGTTTCGGCAGGGCAGGCTCTGTCCCATCCCAGTACCGGTTATGTTGGTACCAACGGGACTTTGACATGCCTGCATAAACATAATATGCTTTTAAAATCTATTTTTATGAACCACTTGCAATAATGCTTAGATTTCTTGTTTGGAACTTACTTTTTTCAAAGAAACTCAGTAAGCCAATATTTGGGCTCCCAAGTTTTGGGCTACACTCCAGATTTCTATTTTCAGAAGATCCATTATTGGCAGATGTGCACCAAATTTGTCATGTAGTATAACTGGGTCATAAGTATTTTTTGGGGGGGGTGGGGGAGGGGGTGGGGGGTAGAGAGAACCCCAGTAGTTGAAAACAAAACGAAAATTTCGTTCAGTTGTTTTTTAATACTTCACAGAACAGAGCTTGCTAAGAGGCTTTCCTTGGACCAGCAGAAATGAATGACCGAAAAGTTGCCTTTGGTTGTGTCATAGCAAATCAACATATTGCTCTTGTTGCTGGTCACTTTCTGATACACTAATCTCTGACAACTTGAACCATGTGAGAGTTTTAGGCTCACTTGAGCCTCTGCTTATTATATGCCTTTCTGATGGCTATCACGCTTCTGACAGAGTGCCAAAATTGACTGAACAGGTTGAAAAAACATTTCTTCCTCTCATATAGTCATAAAATTTTTAATTGTTTCGACACTCCAGTGGAGTATCATACGACGCTGACTCCACTTACCCGAGGTGGGACATCTCAAGCAACTCTCAAGCTACAGCAGATATCAGTCATGTTACAATTGACTTGTGTTGCAATTGTCCCCGACTCCCCAACAGCCTTCAATACCAGTGGTGTGCACCCTAATATCAGTCGGGTTATACATGGACCCAAATTAACTGTGTTGAGTGAATATAAACCCAAGTTACCCAAATGGGTTCATATTCAGTCAACCCAGTTGATTTTTAACACAATTGATTTTAGACTGCATATGAACGTTTACACTCTATAGAAAACAAGCCACATCTTGGGTTATCAGACTTGGTACACGAATGATGCCTGGAAAGATCTGAGCATCTATTGTTTTGGAGATCACAGGTCAAGACTGCCAGATTTTAAAATTAAGGATATACACAGAGAGTTATGGGCATGCATCTCTGCCATGTGTCTTTTAATTATTATCAGGAATCTAGTAGAGCTGAAACGGTTAAACGGTTTTCTTGATTGATTAATCACGTGGATTAACCATGGTTAACTGATTAATGACTTGTCCAAATAGATATCTGAATAACTGCCATACCATTAATGATTTACTGCATGAACCAGTCCTGGTAATTCATCCTTGTTGCCTCAGCAAAAAAATTGCTGTGGAAAACTGGTGTTTCTACGGCAATTGCTGTGAAGCCTGTTCGATTGTGTAAAAATCACCGAGGGGCAGGGCATAGTCTCAATTCCCACGTATATGCAGTATGCAGTGAAGTGAAAACTTTCAAGTAACTTTAACATGTAAAAGTAGTTTGAGATACATGTGTATATAACCACAATCAAAGAGCAGAATCTTTCACTCAGTTTAATCATGCCAATTTCATGAACCATGTGAAGGCTGAGAAAAAAATCTTGGAAGTGAGCAGGTGGCTTGCTCTGTATGTATAGTATGTGTGAAAATAAGATGCAGCATAACCACAAACTCACTGTTTCTATGTTGATTATACCAGAATCTGACATCCGTTTCTGGAAAGCTCTGTAAGAGCTTTCCAGAAACGGATGTCAGATTCTGGTGCTATCAACACAGAAGAAGCAGAACCTATAGTTTCTAGTGGTTATGCTGCAACTTGTACTGTAAATTGAAAGATTAGCAACACGGTGTAGTGCAACCCACATGGTTTGATTCCTTGTGTGACCTGGAAATTGTGCAATTTCTGCCACCACAAGGCTTTCTGAAGAAGCCATCCACGGCAGTATTTTTGCTGTGGATATTCATTCATTTCCTCGGAACTGCTGATTGCTGAGGGTGAATTACCAGGGCTGACGAACCCTTTACCCAACATAATAAACAATGCCGACTAGGCCTATATACAAAAATCTCCGTTCAAATTTATTATGTTTTCAATTTTTGTCTCAAAAACTTAGCTTATGACCCCTCATTGGAACAATCTCTTTGAGCTCGTTCCAACAAGGGGTCATAAGCTATGTTTTTGAGACAAAAATAGAAAATTTTCAGTAATTCATTATTTTATTTTGCAAGTATCGTCTGCTACCCAGTGGGTAAAGGGTAATGAATGACCATTTCCAGCCACCGATACAGTATGATGATCATGCAAATAAACAAGTATGTCAGCAAGTAACGTGCATGCTTTACTCTCTATCATATAATTGATGTGAGTCAGTGTGACAATGTTTGTCTGTTTTGGAGCATGTTTGTTCCTTTGTTAATCCATATAATATAGTACGGTAGTTCAAAGGAACGGTTAATCGATCAATTACTTTTTGGATCGATCAAGATGTTGATCATGGATTCATCGATTAATCAGTTAACTGTTTCAGCTCTAGAATCACCTTGCTGTTCTGTGATAACTCATGCATGTATTTCAGTTTATTCTATAATCTTTTGTTCAGGTGATGATAAAAAATTATGTATAGACCGGAAAGCCGCAAAATGTTTACACTACTGCATGAACTCTGAAGCATCAGTAGAGAAAATAGAAGTGAAGAAACCGGGTTTGTTTTTTAGTTACTCAGAACAATAGTTAGTGCGGTGTCCCAATTTCTATAACTGGATTGCCAGAACGCTTATTGGTCACCTTTTTAAAAAATATCTCATCCGCCAATCTCAACACTTATGAAAAAAAATAGTTTTCACGTGTGGTATACAGCATGCCACTTGGTGACATGAAAGCAGTTATGCCATGACTACTGGTACAGCATAATAGCGTTCACGTAAACAAGCATCATTGGCTGGAGGAGTTATTGTGTTAATTGACTCGCTGTCGTAGATAGGGGGAGGGGTGCAGAATTGAGTGTGGTCAGTAGAGTCTAGATATACATCGCGATATCTCAGATATGAAACCACGGTCGAAGAAGGTATGGAAGGAGGCCTGGGGTGGCAAGACATGGTGATTTCGTATGTGTGTGTTGGGGGATGAGGGCGCCATGGCAAACTGCCCTTCGACCTGTAATAAAGACAGAATTTAAGGGTCCCGTTAAGAGTCTGTGATCTGTATAATTGCATTCATTCCACTACAACCTTCTGTCTGTCTTTAACATTTGTATAAAGTTTGATAATATAACGATAACATGAGTTTGGAGAGCGTTACGGTTTGTTAACGGCCCGCGAGAAATGAATAACAGCCCGAGGGTTTATTACCGGTACGAGAAGAAGTCGATGGCCGTTAATAAGCCAGATAGCTGTTAATCATTCCTCGAGAGCCTTTAATCATTCCTCGAGGGCCGTTAATAAACCGGGACGCTCGACAAAATCATGTTATTACTATTATTACCTTGACCGGAAGCGGGCGGCAGGCTGTTAATGCATTTTGTTTTCATTAATGCCCGCGGCTCGCTTCCGATTGCATAACGTCATGAATTACTGAGTCTTACCGCCCCACTAAACTCCGTTAATATACTAGAAAACGCCCGCTAAAGTGGTAATAATTGTAGCTTGATAAGTTTCGGAGTTATAGCCAAGATACAAATATTGACAGGTAATACTTTTTGCCGGTAAAAAGGACGGTATCCGATAAAAAGGACGGTAAATGTATAAAAACTACGTTTTAAAGTACAAAATGTACCTCTGAATGTGTGAAAAGTGATTATTTAAGGAAGCTTACGCAATAATAAATATATAGAAGGAAGATTAAGTATTGTTTATTTTATTGTAGACTATTTTCAAGACAAAATATATCATTTCGCCATCGACACTGATCGACACACCATTTTGTGCAGGGAAAACAACGAATTCGCTGAGGTGCACGACAGGGGAGAATATCATACTTGCTCGATGGAGGTGTAACGAATTCGTGTGCGTAACATTTAGATGTTTCTGTTCGCTGCGAGGGGATTTAACAGAAAGGTTTTGGGAGAGAAACCATTTATAATTTGAAAATAGTCTAAAACAAAACAAACAATACTTAATCTCCGTTATATATATTTATTATTGCGTACGCTTCATTAAATTGTCACTTTTCACACATTCAGCTGCACATTTTGTTCTTTAAAAAATAGTTTTTATACACTTGCCGTCCTTTTTACCAGCAAAAAGTTGTGTTCAAGCTATTTTTTTTAAATGGGGGTTCATTTCATAACTTGGTTTCAGTGAGCGTTTCTCCAAACACATGCCAAGGTGATAATAAATATTAAAACCAACCACACATCAGTGGATACTAGTTCTAGATTCCTATATGTCCTACCCAAATGATACTCACAGGCGCCTATTAAGACTGGGCGCCTTGTTCTTACTCCTCCAATCCCTATGTGTGAGCTCCCAGTGGTGGGCTCGGGGTGGCGGGGGGGGGGGGGGGGCTTTGGAGGCCCCCCACAGCCATAATTAACTGTTTTTAACCCCCATGTTTCCCCAGGAGGCACCAGAATTTGAAGAAAAAAATACCATGGGAAGGGCTTATAATCGTGGGAGGGAATACGCACAATTCCATAATTCAAGCGTTATATCGATCCCCCCCCCCCCCCCCCCCCCCATTTCGAAAATTTTTGGAAGGTCGTTGTGGGGTTTGCCCCCCTCCCCCACAAGAAAAAAAAATGCATTTGGGGCCTCCTCCTAAACCTACACCCACCCAAAGGCCACTTGCCTCAATAATGCCTGCAGTATCACTTTTCGAGCAAAATCTTCCAGCCCCCTCCAAAAAATTTGGCCCGTACACCTATAAAAATATTATTTATTTATTGGTGTTTAACATCATTGTCAGCATCTGGGCTATATCATGACACAACATAAGTATAAAGTCAATTTGTGCCAATCGTTTATGCATATGTTGCCCACTTACTGAGTAATTGCACTCCAGCGGCATTGGTTACCAAGTACTATTTTACCAGTAGGGTGAAACAAATCTACCTCAGTAGATATGCAGCCCTTCACTTCCCGGGCGTCGCATGAGGAGTCAAAACATTAAAACTTTCGACTGTGAATATTTCCCCTAATTGCAACTAGAAATTTAACCAGTTCAATCTCGTTTGACAGAGCTTGAGGAGCAGTCAAATAAGATTGAATTAGTTAAATTTCTAGTTGCATTATGGGAAATATATTCGCAGGTAGAAATTTGAATATTTTGACATCAGAGGGGTGGGCGGGGCTAAGAAGCAGTATCCTTCATATTAACTTTCGACTCTAATTTAATCCTTGATGTCGAACAAAGACACACTGCAGACTGATTAAACCGAGGACAATATTTAAAATTGACAATCACTGCATTCATTTTGCAGTTGTTTTTTTTTTTATTACTTTGAAATAAACCGATTGGAAAATATCCAAAGCTGAAACAAGATCATACAATATTTTCCAGCAACTCAACCTTCCACATATTTATTAGGGAAAGGTTTGGGGGCGGGGTGGATTCATCAAACCCAGCAATTCACTGTTGATTTACACTGTTTATTTAACTTTATATGGGCCTTTTTATGATGTGGTCGCAGTGCCCCCCCCCCCCCCCCCCCAATCTGCGGTTCAGATTAACACTGAATGACACTGACCACTAAACCATGGCATTCTCTAAATACAATATCAACGGTGGCCCCAGTAACAGAAGGAGGATCTCCAATCGAAGGCCTGGGTGAGGGTTAAAAGCAATAAGTGACAGTTTGCATTTGGGAGCCCCACCCCGCTCCACCACTGGGAAGAAGGTTAAGTTGCTAGACTCTGGGGGAGATCGATCCTGGTGCCTCCTGAAGAAAGGTAGGTGTTGAAGACAGTATGTGACAGTTTGCATTTGGGGGGGGGGGGGGGGGGGGACCCCACAACGACCTTCCAAATATCATGATTCCCCCCCCATATTTTGGACACACTGTTTACAGTCATAACGACTTAACCTCAGGAGAACATTGCGATCTGCCAGCGTTTGAAAGTTTTCAGCAGTCAGCCCTCTAGGCTTAGGTACGCCATGACTATGCCAATTAAGATCCTAACCCATAACTGGAATAGCCATGAGGTACCTGAGGCTAGGGGCATGTAACACCACAAAATCATGCTGTGTCGGTGACACTATAAATGGAGGCGACCAGTAGATATATTTTGCATAATTTCAACGGTATATTTGTTTTCCATAGCGAATGGTGATGGAATGGTGATGGAGGAAATAAATGTCGTTGTATGTTTTTACTTCAATTCATGTATTGTCCCCAAATGAAAATCCTGGCTACGCCCTACATACGAGACAAACACGAGCTAAACTCCCACCCCCACCCCCCTCTGTATCGGCCATTGGTGAAAAGTGACAATTTAATGAAGCGTACGGAATAATAAATATATATTTCGAAGATTAAGTATTGTTTGTTTTATTGTAGACTATTTTCAAATTATAAATGGTTTCTCTCCCAAAACCTTTCTGTTAAATCCCCTCGTAGTGAACAGAAACATCTAAATGTTACGCACACGAATTAGTTACACCTCCATCGAGCAAGTATGATAATATGCACCCGTCGTGCACCTCAGCGAATTTGTTGTTTTCCCTGCACAAAATGGCTTGTCGATCAGTGTCGATGGCGAAATGATCTATTTTGTCTTGAAAATAGTCTACAGTAAAACAAACAATACCTAATCTTCCTTCTATATATTTATTATTGCGTAAGCTTCCTTAAATAACCACTTTTCACACATTCAGACGTACATTTAGTACTTTAAAAAGTAGTTTTTATACACTTACCGTACTTTTTACCGGACATCGTCCTTTTTACCGGCAAAAAGTAGTACCCTTATTGACGATTTTAGGTGTAACCTTGAAATGTGAGCTTGAAGTACAGACCCAATTATAATGTGTGGCACATGCCCGCCCATTGTCCCCTTTATAATTGTGTGAAGTGTGATGACTAATGATATGATCCCCAGTAGTTTCTTAGTTCTGCCTTAGACTTGGTTTTGTGACCTTGTACGTATAGTGGTCAAGATGTGCAAGCAACTGTTGTATGCTCCACACCTACTGTTTTCAAAATTTGTTCGAGGATTGATAATTATTATCATTGCAGTCCAGAGCCTTTTTTTATTAGCTCATCTGACTGAAAGTCAGGGTGAGCTTTTCTGATCACTCGTTCGTCCGTCCGTCCGTCCGTCCGTCCGTCCATCATCCTGCATGAAGGTGGTGTTTGAGCCTCTTTCTCCTAAACCACTGGCCACATTTTAATTAAATTTCATGTAAGTAGTGGTTATATAGGGGCATTTTGATTTGTATACAAATTAGGTTTGGGCTCATATTGAGCAGAGGGGTGGGGGGAAAAATGGCCATTTTTTTTAATATCTTCATTTAATCAACCAGCAATAACAGAGGCTTGATGTGTGGTATGCAGCTTCCTTTTGAGGTGTAGACTCAGATTTGTTCAAGAGAAGTTTGATGGGCTATATTTGGCGTTGTTATGGGAGGGGCAAAATTTTCGTCCTAGCCCCAAAATTTCTATTTTCAGAACCGAGAGGCTGATTTGAACCAAATTTTATGTGAGGGCCGATTGGGTAATAAGTACCTAATTTATGCCAATTTGTTTTCCCCTGTAGCCCCGTGGGCACCGCAGGAGCTAAAAATAGAAAAAAATTAAAATTCCCATATCTCCAAAACTGCACGGCACTGAGAATTTTTATTTGTTGTGAAGCTTCCTTAGGACCAACAGAAAAGATTAGTAAAAAAAAATTGCCATCGGTTTTATCATAGGGTACAGTTTTGGGACTTTGAATAAGTGCTGAGTGCACTTTTTAACACTGTAGGCAATGGGAAAAACATTAAAACATCTTCTTCTCCAGATCCAGCAGGCAGAATCTTTTGATACTTGGTCTGCAGCATCTTGGTATGGATCTGATTCAAGTTTGTTCAAATTGGCCCCCTGGATTCATATTTGGGCTCACTATAGAAGCCCAAATTCGAACTTAGTGCATTTCAGGCAAATTTCTTAAAAAATCTTCTTCTCCCGATCCAGCAGGCAGAATCTTTTGATATTTGGTATGCAACATTGTGGGGTGGATCTGATTCAAGTTTGGTCAAATGAGCCCCCTGGATTCATATTTGGGCTCAGTATAGAAGCCCGAATTCGAACTTAGTGCATTTCAGGCAAATTTCTTAAAAAATCTTCTTTTCAAGATCCAGCAGGCAGAATCTTTTGATATTTGGTATGCAACATTGTGGGGTGGATCTGATTCAAGTTTGTTCAAATTGGCCCCCTGGATTCATATTTGGGCTCACTATAAAAGTTTGAATTCGAACTTGGTGCATTTCAGGCAAATTTCTTTAAAAATCTTCTCCTCCAGATCCAGCAGGCAGAATCTTTTGATATTTAGTATGCAACATTGTGGTGTGAATCTGATTCAAGTTTGTTCAAATCGGTCCCCTGGATTCATAGAAGCCCGAATTCGAACTTAGTGCATTTCAGGCAAATTTCTTTAAAAATCTTCTCCTCCAGATCCAGCAGGCAGAATCTTTTGATATTTAGTATGCAACATTGTGGTGTGGATCTGATTCAAGTTTGTTCAAATCGGCCCCCTGGATTCACATTTGATCTCAGTATAGAAGCCCGAATTCGAACTTAGTGCATTTCAGGCAAATTTCTTTAAAAATCTTCTTTTCCAGATCCAGCAGGCAGAATCTTTTGATATTTGGTATGCAACATTGCGGGGTGGATCCGATTCTTGTTTGTTCAAATCGGCCCCCTGGATTCATATTTGGGCTCACTATAGAAGCTCGAATTCGAACTTAGTGCATTTCAGGCAAATTTCTTTAAAAATCTTCTCCTCCAGATCCAGCAGGCAGAATCTTTTGATATTTAGTATGCAACATTGTGGGGTGGATCTGATTCAAGTTTGTTCAAATCGGCCCCCTGGATTCACATTTGGGTTCACTTTTCAAGCCCAAATTTGAACTTAGTGCATTTCCGGCAAATTTCTTAAAAATTCTTCTTCTCCAGATCCAGCAGGCAGAATCTTTTGATATTTGGTATGCAACATTGTGGGGTGGATCTGATTTAAGTTTGTTCAAATCGGCCCCCTGGGTTCACATTTGGGCTCAATATAGGGGGGATTCAAGTTTGTTAAAGCCAAGTCTCTGGGTTCATATATGGGCTCCCTATGGGAGCCCAAATTATAACTTTGTTCAATATGAGGAATTTTTCTTTAAAAATCTTTTTTTTTTAGATTCACTGGTCAGAATCTTTGGATATTTGGTATAAGCTTTTCTTAGGAGGAGCAGATTCACCTTGTTGAAATCAGTTCTCTGATTTTAAAAATCTTCTTCAGATTCAGCAGTGTTTTGATATTTGGCACGCAGCATCCTTAGTGGGGTGAGATTCAAGCGTGTTCAAGCCACGTCCCTAGGTTCATATTTGGGCTCACTGTGGGAGCTCGAATTGTAACTATGTTCAAAATGAGGAATTTTCTTTGAAAATCTTCTTCCTCAGATCCAGCAGTCGGAATATTTTAATATTTGGTATGCAGCATCCTTGGGGGTGGGGGGGGGGGGGTGGGGAGAGTCAAGTTTGTTGAAGCCATGTCCCTGGGTTCATATTTGGGCCTGTGGGAGCCCGAATTATAACTTCAATATAAGGAATTTTTCTTTAAAAATTTTCTTCTTCAGATTCAGCAATCGGAATGTTTTGATATTTGGCTTGCAGCATCCTTAGAGGGGAGAGATTCAAGTTTGTTCATGCCAAGTCCCTGGGTTGATACTTGGGCTCCCTGTGGGAGCCTGAATTATAACTTAGTTCAATATGCTCGATATGCTTCAAAAATCTTCTTCACATCCACCAGTCAGAATCTTTTGATATTTGGAAAATGGCATCCCACTGGAGGTGAGATTCAAGTTTGTTCAAGCCAAGTCCCTGGGTTCATATTTGGACTTCCTATGGGAGCCCGAATTATAACTTAGTTCAACATGAGGAATATTCTTTAAAGCTATTATTTTTTTAGATCCACTGATCTGAATCTTTGGATATTTGGTATGAGCTTTTTTAAGGAGGAGCATATGCAACTTGTTGAAATCAATTCCCTGGGTTTTATATTTAGGCGACCATGTCAGATGAGTGCCCTTTCTTTTTCGTTAGACCAATAGTTTGGGTACTTCCCCTTAAGTTAACTCACACTCACAAAATTTGGCACGTGTATCACAAATATGAAAACTCACCCGGACAACCATCCAATTTCCAAAATTTTATCTAACAATCATATACAATTTGGCTTAAAAACCACGAGAAACCATATGTATCACATATTGTGTTCCGATTCCGTATCATATAGATGACTCATTCTCATTCCGTATCATATAGTTGACTCGTTTCCAGGAATGCACGGGCTATCATAAGGTGCATGAATACATTCTACGTGCGTTTCATTGATCGACTCAGCTGATAGCTTACAAAATAAAACAAAATTCATTACAATTAGCGACAGATCTATTAATAGCCAATGCTCCCCCCACACACAATAAATAGAAACTGCACGATAAAATATTATACACTTGTAAATTCAAGCTTATTATCATATGAAGTAACATTGAGAGTGAATAATTTTACAACGCAACATTGAAAATTTACGGTGACCGCATTACTCATTGTTTGTGCACAACAATATTGTACCATAAAAAATGGGTTTTTTTAAAACTTTTTCTCGCCCAACATTATGTCCCAAAACTGTATTAATAATTTAAGATTTAATCTGTGTATGTGACGGAATTGTTAGATAAATGAATTATCATGATAATGTGCATGTCCTGTGATTTGCATCAGATTCTCGGTGGTGTCCAGAATGGGATCACAACTCACTGGCAAAGCCGGCTCGTTGAGATCACATTCTGGACACCACCTCGAATCTCATTGATACAAATCACAGGACATGCACGTTATCATGATAATCTGTATATATTGACCATCAAAGCAATGTGGATTTTATGTTTTTTCCTTACATTTTAATATCAATGCCTATATCAACCTTCCACCTCCCCACTCCCTCCCATTTCAAAATTCGAAAATATCATCTACACTTAAAACCATCTTAAAAAGTGTAACCATTCTGGGAAATTCTCAACCCTTATGGTTGAGCAAGGAGTTAAAAACATCTAAAATGTGTGACCGTTCTGGGAAATTCTCAACCCTTATGGCCGAGCTAGGAGTTAAAAACATCTAAAATGTGTGATCGTTCTGGGAAATTCTCAACCCTTATGCCCGAGCTAGGATGTGATGCCATGGGGATCATGTATGTTGTAGAGTTTTCTGGTTTTCAAGAAACCACCATTTTTGATGATAGTATCAAGAATTAAAATGTGTCAGATTTTTTTTTAAATTTTAGAATGTTGCAGAGCTCACAAAATAAGGAGATGACTGTTTGTTAACTTTTTGATTTGTCGCCATTTTGTCATGTTCATGTCACTTCAAATTGTAGGCTGTTTTGGACATTCATCATTAAAACCTCAAATTGAATGGCAAGTCCTGCCCCAAAGTTGTTCAAGATGCAGTATTGAAGCACTGCACATCAACTTCCGGTTATCTGAAATTGTACCCTTTTGATTTTTAAAAAATTTACACCCCCAATTGGAATGGATTTTAAGCTTCTTTTTAGCTCACCTTGACAAAGTCAAGCTGAGCTACCGGCAGTCTCATCGCTTTCCGTCCATCCGTCCGTCAACACCATGTTTTTCTCCAAAACCAGTGGGCCAATTCTAGTGAAAGTTTGTGTGAGTGATGGTCCCAAAGGGGCATTGCAGTTTTGTTCAACTCCACATGCCCAGCCCCATAAGGAGGGGGGTGGGAGAAAATTCTTCAAAATATTTTAAACATCTTCTTCTCTTCATGAACCAGTGGGTAAAATGACTTGATATTTGTTATGGAGCTTCCTTTTGAGGTGTAGAATCAACATTGTTCAAACGAAGTTCGTCAAGCAATATTTGGCTTTGTAATGGGAGGAGTAAGATTTTTGGCCCTGCCCAAAATTTCTATTTTCTGAATTGATGGTTCAATTTGAACCAAATTTGGTATGTGATATTATTGGGTCATAAGTAGTTAACTTGTGCAAAAAAAAAAAATACCGCATCCATGGGAACCCCAGGAGCTAAAAATAGAACCACGGAATGGAGAGCTATTATTTGCGTATGAGGCATCCTTAGGACCAGTAGAATTGATTGGTAAAAAAAAAATGCCATCGGTTATGTTAGGGTGTTCTGTAGAGGGCACCGAAAAAATGCTGAGTCAGCATATTTGCAAACGTTTAAAAAAATAGTTTCTTCAGAACCAATGGTCAGAATCTTTTGATATTTGGTATTTGGTATACAGCATTCATAGTGGGGTCAGATACAAGTTTATTAAAATACAGCCCATTGGTTCATATTTGGGCTGAATACAGGAGCCCGAATTTTGAACTTAGGGCAATATGGGAAATATTCTTTAATAATCTTCTTCTTCAGAACCACCAGTCAGAATCTTTTAATGTTTGGCAAACATCATTGTTATGAGGGTCAGAGTCAAGATTGTTCAAACCAAGTCCCTAGGTTAATATTTGGGCTTCCTATGGAAGCCCAAATTTTAACTTAGTTCAATATGAGGGATAATTTTTAAAAATCTTCTTCAGATCCACCAGTCAGAATGCTTTTATATTTGGTATACAACTTTTCTAGGGGGTGTCAGATTCACGTTTGTTAAAATTGGGTCCCTGGGTATATATTTGGGCTCTCTGTGGTAGCCCAAATTTTAATTTAGTTCAATATGAGGAAATTTCTTTAAAAATCTTCTTCTTCAGGCCCAACAGTCAGAATGCTTTCATATCTTAACAAACGTGAATCTGACCCCCCTAGAAAAGTTGTAACTAAGATTAATCCACATAGGTTGTATCAAGGGGCTTCATAGGGGAGCTCTACATTTTACATTATGATCAACTGAAGAAAAGGCATGATGCTCGGACTATTTTTGTCACTCCTGAGGGGGCTCAAGGATTGACAGTGTATCCTATGGAGATGGATTGCTTAATGTAGATGCTTTCTTGGACTTTGATTATATCATATTTCTGTTTAAGGTGAGTGCTTCAGGCCCTGTGGGGCCTCATGTGTTTTAAAGTTTTTTAAGCATTTTGGAAACATAATCTCTCCAATAAAAACCGTCTATTTCTGTAATAGGAAATTCCCAACCATTATGGTCGAACTCGGAGCTGACATCACAGGAGGTTATGGAATTAAAAACAGCGAACGATCGAAGATTAAAATGTGTCAGAATTTTAGCATGTTGTAGAACTTAAAAAATAGTGGACAGCTGTTGTTAGATTTGGATTTATGGCCATTTTTTATGTCACTTGAAATTATAGGCTGTTTTTGACATTCATCACAAAAACCCTTAATTTGATGACACGACCAGGAACTGACAGGAAAGTAGAGTGATCACTCTCACTCTCCATCACTCTCCTAAACTTTTGTCTAGGGGAGCAATTAATCACTCGCCTTCATGTTGTATGTAGAAATTATGTCTGAACATCAAGTTATACATTGTATTCCAGTCACCCATCACATGACAGAACTCGGAGATGATACTTGCAAAACATTATCTCACAAAACTGAAATCTTTAAGTTTTTGCTTCAACCATAGCTTATGACACATCATTGGAATGAGCTCATTCCAATGAGGGGGCATCAGCTACGTTTTTAGAGGAAAAATAAAATTTATATGATCATTTTCATGTATAGTGCTGGCCAGTTGATCTGATATAGTATGCAAGGGGTTAAAATTACTCCTGAATTTTTTGCAAAATCAAAATGAGGAGAGTGATTATTCACTCGCCTGCATTCTCTACCCAGAAGTTACTGCTCGACCTTCTACAGTTTTTTTGGTTTTTCTGTTACAGATTTGAAACTTCGCACACCAACTTCTGGTTATGTTAAATTGTTTTTACTTTTGGTAATCAGTTCTGAGTCTTGGTTGAATTATAAGCCTTGCCAAGGGACATTTGTGCCCCAAAAATCAGTCACGGTCATTGAACTGCTAATTTCGACCCATGATTTGTTATTGCAGCGACCAGCCATAAAATTGTGACAATACATGTAACAAGCGGAAACTCCAGTGTTCATATATTTCAAACAGACAGAAGCTTTTTAACAATCTAATTTCTTTTGTTTTTCAGGTAGAGATATTTGGATAGTGGGCTCATCCATTGTTCACTGGGCACATCAGCGATCGCTGTTTACCCATGCCGAATCTTTAGGACTAGAAGATCGGGGTATAAAAGTATATTGGAATGGCAAGCGTGGAATGACGTGGAGAGAGTTAATTCCATTTCTCGCTCGCACGAAGAAGAAATTCCCACATTCAACGCCGTCCATACTTGTTATCTACCTTGGTGGAAATGACATTCTTTCCTACGGAAAGTATGCCCTGCCAAGAAGAATGGCACATGACTTAACTGTTATCAAGCAAATTAACCCAGATACGGAACTCATTTGGTGTCAGATTTTCCCTCGAGACTTTAGAGGGCGGTATACTGTTGATAATTTGGATCCAGACAATGTTCGGCAGGTTATCAATGATCAAGTGTCCATGTCGCTGGAAGCAATTGATGGGCATGTTATCAGTTTTCCAGATATAACCATGAATAAGAGAGAATTCTTCCGCGATGATGGCATACACTTAACTGATGCTGGTAATGATGAATTTCTAGACACGTTAGCTGCCAACCTTGAGATATTTTGTAAAGATAAAGGGATCTTCAGTGAAACATGAGTTTGGCTTACAGTCGGAGTGCTCTCCATACAGCAGATAATGCTTTTGGTTTAATTTTTTTTTGGCTCACGAAAGGGAGCTCAACTTACCACTTGCTGTCCGTCGTCCATCGTCTGTTGTCCTCCGTCGTCGTGAACATTTTTCAAACGACCTCTCCTCTGAAACCACTAGTCCGATTTTCACGAAACTTCATGTGGATGTTCATTACTATATGGCAATTCACGTTTGTTCAAATGAAATGGCCACGTCCCTTAGGGGCACTCTAGAGGGCATAAATCTGATAGCACTGTGTGAATTATAGAAAAAATTTTAAAAAAATCTTTTTCTCCAGAACCAGTGGGCAGAATCTTTTGATACTTGGTATGTAGCATCTTGGTATGGATCTGATTCAAGTTTGTTCAAATTGGCCCCTGGATTCATATTTGGGCTCACTATAGAAGCCCAAATTCGAACTTAGTGCATTTCAGGCAAATTTCTTAAAAAATCTTCTTCTCCAGATCCAGCAGGCAGAATCTTTTGATATTTGGTATGCAACATTGTGGGGTGGCTCTGATTCAAGTTTGGTCCAGTGAGCCCCCTGGATTCATATTTGGGCTCAGTATAGAAGCCCGAATTCGAACTTAGTGCATTTCAGGCAAATTTCTTAAAAAATCTTCTTTTCAAGATCCAGCAGGCAGAATCTTTTGACATTTGCTATGCAACATTGTGGGGTGGATCTGATTCAAGTTTGTTCAAATCGGCCCCCTGGATTCATATTTGGGCTCACTATAAAAGTTTGAATTCGAACTTAGTGCATTTCAGGCAAATTTCTTTAAAAATCTTCTCCTCCAGATCCAGCAGGCAGAATCTTTTGATATTTAGTATGCAAGATTGTGGGGTGGATTTGATTCAAGTTTGTTCAAATCGGCCCCCTGGATTCACATTTGGTCTCAGTATAGAAGCCCGAATTCGAACTTAGTGCATTTCAGGCAAATTTCTTAAAAAATCTTCTTCTCAAGATCCAGCAGGCAGAATCTTTTCATATTTGAGATGCAACATTGTGGGGTGGATTTGATTCAAGTTTGTTCAAATCGGCTCCCTGGATTCATATTTGGGTTCACTTTAAAAGCTCGAATTCGAACTTAGTGCATTTCAGGCAAATTTCTTGAAAAATCTTCTTTTCCAGATCCAGCGGGCAGAATCTTTTGATATTTGGTATGCAACATTGTGGGGTGGATCTGATTCAAATTTGTTCAAAGCGGCCCCCTGGGTTCATATTTGGGCTCAGTATAGGAGCCCAATTTGAACTTAGTGTATTTCAGGCAAATTTCTTTAAAAATCTTCTTCTCAAGATCCAGTAGGCAGAATCTTTTGATATTGGGTATGCAGCATGCTTAGGGGGTGAGATTCAAGTTTGTTCAAGCCAAGTCCCTGGGTTCATATTTTGGCTCACTGTGGTAGCCCGAATTATAACTTAGTTCAAAAAGAGGAATTTTCTTTAAAAATCTTTTTCTTCAGATCCAGCAGTCGGAATGTTTTGATATTTGGTATGCAGCATCCATTGGGGGTGAGATTCAAGTTTGGTCAAGCCATGTCCCTAGGTCCATATTTGGGCTCACTGTGGGAGCTTGAATTGCAACTTAGTTCGAAATGAGGAATTTTCTTAAAAAATCTTCTTCAGATCCAGCAGTCAGAATGTTTTGATATGTGGTGTGTAGCATCCTTAGGGGATAAGATTCAAGTTTGTTAAAGCCAAGTCCCTGGGCCCATATTTGGGCTCCCTGTGGGAGCCCGAATTATAACTTAGTCAATATGAGGAATTTTTCTTTAAAAATCTTCTTCTTCAGATCCAGCATTCAGAATGTTTTGATATTTAGCATGCAGCATCTTTAGGGGGTGAGATTCAAGTTTGTTCAAGCCAAGTCCGTGATTTCATATTTGGGCTCACTGTGGGAGCCCGAATGAGAACTTAGTTCAAAATGAGGAATTTTCTTTAAAAATCTTCTTCTTCAGATCCAGCAGATGAATGCTTTGGATTCAAGTTCGTTCAAGCCATGGCCCTAGTTCCATAAATTTTGTCTCATGACTTCATTCCATTGTAGTGTTGATGAACCATGTCTAACTGAATGTGACCCCCAAATACTTCTTTGAACCACTTTGGCCAGTGAGCGATTAAGGCTCCTTGAGGCCCCTTGTTTCATGAACTCCCTACAGCAGGAAAGGCTGTACGGTAGAGGTTCAGGTTAGAATATGTCCACTTTACCATCTGGGAGGGGTAGAGCATGAAACCTTCCTTTTTCTTTTTACTTGTCAAAGTACACTTAATTACTGAAAGGTCCAATGAGCTGCTAATTTGAAAGAAATATATTGACCATTTGACAAAACCACAATGTTCGTTATCCAAAAACATCCTTATGTTTCATATATCATTCATATATACAGGTCCAACAATAAAGATTGGAGGCCCCCCTGTGAAAAGGAAGAAATTCTAGATTAATTCGATAGTAGCATTGTGGATGATGATTTTCACATGTCCATGCCACAATAGATTCGTGAAAATATGTGGCCATAGTTAGATAATACATAGGCATGCTAATGGTAGAATTTTTAATATAAAATGTATAAACTTTGAAGAATTCGGCCTGGGGCCAGCACATTTCAGAACATATATTCCTCACCTGATGGGCTCCCAGCGGTGGAGGAGACCACCAGCCCAACACTGTATGCAGGCACATCATGTGCCCATTCTCACAAACAAAATATGTGAAAATTTGCAGAGTAATAGATGTATTTATTGTACATCTATAGCGTCAAGAAGTTTGCTTCTTTTGACATTGATCTTCAAACATTTCTCACGCAGGGTCAAACCATGGTCGGCCATGCACGTCCTTGGACGTCGGGGGGCCTGCATACAGTATTGGGCCAACAGCCTCTGGTGACCTCCTGCCACTGCTGGGAGTACACAATCTGAGCATTGCAGTGAGGAATATACATTCTGAAACGTGCTGGCGCCAGGCAGAATACTTCAAGGTTATTACATTTTATGTTAAAATTTCTACCGTTAGCATGCCTATGTATTATCTAACTATGGCCGCATATTTTCTCGAATCTGTTATGGCATGGACATGTAAAAATCATCATCCACAGTGCTACTATCGAATTAATCTAGAAATTCTTCCTTTTCACTGAGGGCCTCTGAACTTTATTGTTGGACCTATTTGTGCTCGCATTGATCAAATAAATTAACTTCAGTGCGAGAATTTACTGCTTTATTGAAAAACTATGCCTTAGTTTTTCATTCCTATCTTATTACCCAATCACTCACAGAAATTTCTGGCTCTCTGTAGTTTTCCATATTCGTCGAAATTAGGTCCCACAGAAAGACAAATGTGAAGTATGTGTACACTTGTTTCTCTTTCACACTCTGTAAACAGTGTCCTCGGTGGAGAATGACTTCCTGTAACAGTGTCCAGTGATTTCGTTTCAGTAAAAAACAATGACAAACACAACATGCTCATCAATGCTAAATTGTACTGTTTTAATGGCATAAATATTATTGAATCTATCCTAATTTGTGTAAAATGGTTATGTGTTAAAGAAAGTAAAACATCATTGGAAACAACCAAACTGTGGAAAACAGGGAAAATGGACACAAATGCCAGCAAATCGGCAACCATGTTGTAAAAAAAAAAACAATCGTTAAAAAATAAAACGGACATACATGTACGTGACTCAGTTATTTTTTCCAACCTGACCAAAGTAACACAAGTGTGGAGTCCTCTCTTTTTATCTTGGTTGGAAAAGTGAGTAGATTTGAAAGTGTCCTAAGAAAAACACTTAGGAGACTAGAAAATGTTAAAAAAAATAAAAGTTGCCAAACTTTGTTTACCAGGCCGGATTGTGTGGGGTACATAAACCTGGTAACCATCTAACAGATAAGGTGAGTCACTATTTTCAAATTCCCTCCAAAACATGTACAAAGATCAATTTCCTATTTTCCAGTGCAACCTCAAGTTGTATTGGATATTGCTCTGTGCATAAAATGGAATAAAGGAGTGGATTTGGAAGTATTCAGGAGGTGGCTGAAGATGAATCTGTGTTGGTATGAAGAGGTTTTCATGACCTATACAAGATTTCATCATTTATTCTCAGGAAAGCTACTTATAAGTTATCTTGGTCTAAAATCAGTTACAAAACTGTTTCTTGTCATCTTTTCGTGCAAGTTAATTTTGGTCCATTGGTGCTCCTGATATGGGTTTATTTACCCATATTTATGCATTTACATAGGTGCTTGATGCTTTCCTGTAATTTATTTCCCCTAAATCCACTTTACACACATTTGTTCCTGTTACATCCTATGTTTTAGCCTGGTTGCTTTTGCTCAGTGATATCATGCCTATTGTAGTATCATTGAGCATCATTTGCAGGCCATGACATTGTTGGTATTTCCTTTTAATTTTGTATTTCTGTAGAAAATTCCTTGGATGACTTCAAAATACCCCCCCTCTCCCCCTCCACCTTCATTAAGTTGGGACCATAGTTGAATTTTGTCTTTAATATTTATGCCTATGCACTGGCTTGGATTTCTGAAAAATCCAGGGTGGCAATAAATTGCTCACCTGGAACCTACTAAGGCGAGCAAATTGCTCTCCTGAAATCTTTTTCACTTTTTTGCTTCACAAAGATTTTCTAAAGACTTAGTTAATACTGGGTTGGGTAATTTCTCCTTTGAGTGCATTCAAGCCAGTCAATTTTAAATGAATTAATAAAATGTTAATGAATGAACCTGTTTTCATTTTTTTACTATCCCCTCCACCCCAGTGTGGTCAGATCAATCAAGAAGTTCAGGGGGACTGGTACATGTAGTGGCCGACACACACACATGTACCCAGCATTTCCGTACACATGTTCCATGGTCCGTCACCGTCGAAAATAGCTGAAAGTAGGTGAGCAAAAAAAGGCTTATGCCAGATTAAATTGCGTGAGCAGTTAAGGCAAGCTAAAAATCGTTTGCGTCAGAATTCAATGACTGTACGCACCACTTTTAGCTGTGTTATTACCTTTAAATATTGTTGTTTAGGTATATTACCGTAAATTGCACACTTGTTAATATTATTTTATGCCTTCTACCGATTTGTTAGCTTAAGTATACAGACATAAGCCAGAAGTCATTAGCGTTATTCTGTGGTAAATGCTTTCATCCAATGTTTTGTGAATAATCATTATGTATTCATAGCATTTTGTATTATCATTTGCAGGATATTACTGTTTTTGTCCTTCACGGATATCCTTTGCAGGTTCCGTGCACAGAATGCCGCGTACCATTATGTGTAGCCGCTGCAAGACTATGAAGCATATAGATGGCAACCATGCTATGTGCAAGAGATGTAAACAGGATTTCCCTTGCTCGATTTGTGGTTTCTGGCCAAAGAAACTTGGGTCAGAGGTTCAGACCGTAATTAAATTTGCGAAAATAAGGATCACAAATCTTTTCATGTTCTTTCAGACTCTCCACCTCTCACCAGTTCTTGATCGTTTTGATGTTAATAATAATCTTGTTCTTGCAGGTCATGATGAGATTCCTGTTTCACAGTCGTCTGATACACAGACGGTTTCCAGGTTTTCTGACAGGGCGAGCTCCACTAGTACAAGATTAAGAAGCTCTGACCCCCTTATGATCTTATTACTGTGTCACATGCTGCTGTGGTGTTGAGTAGCAAAGCAGTGCTTCCAGAGGCGGGTTCGTCATTTGCATATGATTTGCATCCTAGGTCCACTGGCAATCCGGTGTCAGGGACTATTGGAACCTCTTACCTGCCTGCCTCAGGACACAGTGTGAGCATTGCATCTGGTAAGGTCGTAACTGATAATGGCCTTTTTAAAACTTGCACTCCCAGCTATGCTAGTTCAAGCTCACACAATTAGGCTCTTGATTTTTATTTCAATTTTAGCCAGTGTTTTGGTAGATCACATCACTTAGGTTGTTTTTAAGAGCCTCAATATTCTGCAAATTCTTACTCTCACCGTTATGATGTGACAGAAGTGCTCAATTCTGGTTGCGTTAATACAACGAGTTTGCGGGGTGTATAAGTGTGTAGTCAGCTTACCCTGCCATCTGATTCTGTACTCTTGAGTGCCTAATAATCATACATGTATGATTATTCTTTTTCAAACAAAATTCCTGCCTGTATGATACTTATTTGGCCCTGTATGATTATTAATTTTTAGCAATTGAATGTGCAGAGCAGCCACTTATCTCAAGAAGTTCACCAAAACAAACTACTAAGGTACATGTACAAGCAAACACAGGATGCAATGAAAATGTTAATTGGTAGAGATCTGGAAGCATATATTTGCAATTTTGGGCTTTATTCTGAAGTGCTGTTAACATAACTTTAAGATCTAGTACTAGGTGGATGTGCTTCATACCATTGCTGAAACAGAACAGAATTAATTAGTCCATAAGGTTTTGCTTTGGTGCAATTTATGGGAGAGTGTTGGCACTCTCCCATAAATTGCGACAAGTCAAATCCATGTGAAAATTATAACTGAAAGTAATTTAGCCCTTCACCTCTTCAAGAGCATCAGACATCTGTGTTATAAAAATGACTCTGAGCATAGTGGCTGGCTCACGTCTTGGAATTTTCCACCCTATACTATTATTCGACCCTATACTATTATTCATTTTCAGAAATTTTCCACCCTGTACTATTTTTACGCCCTGTACTATTATTAGTCACTCTAGAAAACCTGTCTGTTTCAACGCGTCTCAAGCATATTCTCGACATCAGGTCACCTTGCAGCCGCCTTATGTTGCCTCTGATAGACAAGAGAGAGTCTCACAGTATTCATCGTGACTTACTCCTGTTTTTGACGATTATGTTGTAGATAATTTTATGACCAATACAGTCATGCTGACCATAGCCAATCAGGCTCTGCTCATCCGTTGGTGTCAGCTTCTGCTAGAGACAGATACTTATTGTATCCTCATTGGTTGTCAGATAGAGATTCTCATTCCACGCCATGTTACTCAGTTTCTTTCAAGTCTCCGGTTGCGGAATTGAGTTCTTTTAGTCTGAAGTCTATGTATCGTCACATCGCACAAGATTTCTCTTCTTTTGCGATTTCCCTAATACCACCAAAGAGACCTGCTGTACTGCTCTTATATTGGCACAAAAATGGAGTCATGTTGCTATGCATTCCGATTCCTAGTCCGTTCCTCAGGACAATATTGCTGATACTAACTATGTAACCTCTGATGAGGATGTTGATGTTGATGAGTCATATGATTCTGTTGTTTCATCTGATTTCCCAGAATCTCTAGATTTTACTTTTGAACTTGTTCCGGAGGTCAAACCAGATGAAACTCCTAGTTTGTCTCATCGTCTTTCTACTGTAGAAAGAACGTCTGCTATAGCCCTTCTCAGTCTTCAACCATTACAATCTTCATTATTAGATGACTCTCTTGCCTTAATTAATGAGAAATTGCATGTTAAGGCTACCAAGTCTGCTTTCTTTACACGTTCGTACACTTTTTTCTGAATAAAAGATTCCAACGTTATGTCTCTTCTGGACAAGCGAGATCTTCAGTCCTCTTGCTTTTGGATGAAGATTCAGCCCTCAGAATTTCATTTGCCAAAGTGCCTCCTATGACTTGCACCTCTATGCCTTCAGATCTCACGAGCACATCTCTACTGGATTCCACTCTTGTCGAAGGAAGCAATCAAGGTCGTTTACAATCACCTTTCCTCAGGGTTCCACAGCCATCTGTTCCTCCTGCCAGAGAAGAATGTCCAACTCACACTTGTCATAGATTGAAGTCTCCTGAACCTTTTCCTAAAAACTCCAAATTCTTGGTGGAGTCGTTCAGGTCTGTCAGGAGCACTGTTCACGAGAACCACTTCGTCACGAGTACAGATCTGACAGATACGTACTTTCATATCCTGGTCCATCGTCAATCTCACAAATTTCTCAGGTTCTCTTTGTTAGGCATTGTATATCAATTCAAGACAATGCCATTCACCCTCAATTTAGCTCCTTGGGCATTCCTGCACCTGATGAATCGGGTCATTTCTTTCATTCGGTGCATTCAGAAGTCCCTTCTTTGGCATATCTGGACGACATCCTCCAAAGACATGCACATCCCGTGCTTCTGGAGTCCGATACCCAACACTTTCTTCAACTGCTGCTATCTCTCGGTCAACAAAACAGTTTGGAGAAATCAGACCTTATTCCCTCCTAGACTTTCACTCATCTGGGAATGGAATTTTTGACCCACGCGAATCTGGTCCGTCTTTCTCTTCCGAGGGCACGCATCATTATGTGCTTTCGTAACTTTCTTCCTGATAGCAACTAAGATATCGTTGGAAGGATCTTCTCGCTCAACAGTTTCATTGTCAGATTCTTATCAGACACATTCTGGGTCGGTTGAATGTGTTGGCCAACTCTCTATCCTGCGAAGGCTGAATTCTTCCATCGGAAGGGATGTTGAACTCTCAGGTTTCAGGTCCCTTTGAGCCATCTGGGGAACTCACCGCATAGATCTGTTTGTGACCAGGTGGAATAAGCAGATCAGCACCCTTGTTTTTCCTTGTCTGCAAGTCTGCAGTTGACGTCTTGTCGATGGATTGGAACGGGATTGACTGCTATGCCTTTCCTCTAACATCAATTATTCAGTTAGTCCAGAACAAAATACAGGTATCTCACTGCCGGATAATTCTGACTGCCCCCCTTTTTCTCAAAAAGTGTGGATCAATCAGTTACGTCCACTTCTTTTAGAAGTTCCTATGTGCCTTCCTCTTCACAAGGATATACTTTATCAAGGTCATCCTTGCAGATTTTCTCTCAACATCAGTCATTTGCACCTTCACGCCTGTCTTCTATGAGGTCCTGTCTCAGAAAGAGAGGTTTTTCTAGAAGAGCAGTTGAGTGCATTTCTGCACCTAGAAGACTCTCTACTAGTCTAGCATACAACACTAAATGGAATATTTTTACTAATTGGTGTTTAAACATAGATGTTTCTTTCAGCAATTCTTCTATAGCTCAGCTGGCCAATTTCTTTGTTTTCCTCTTTGACACAAAAGGTCTTCAACCTATCACTAATAAGGGTTACCGCTCCATGTTGTTGGAAACTTGTTTTTGCCGGAAACTCGAATATTGGCTCCAACCCTTTCCTTGGAAACCTTATGAAACATTTTACTCTGAAGAGACCTTGAGTTCTCAGAATTAAACCTAAGTGGAACTTGTCCTGGGTTCTGCACTACCTCGGTGAGGCTCCCTTTGAGCCATTACCTGAAGTTGATATTAAAATTCTGACTTTCAAGACTGCTTTCCTCCTGGTTTTTACTTCATCTGGAAGAGTTAGAAAGCTTCTTATCTTTTCGTAGTATTGGAAATTCTATCACTTTCACTACTAATGCCTCTTTTCTTGCTAAGAATCCAGTTCCCAAGGTAACACCCTACCTATTCTTATTAGAACTCTTCCGCCTCAGGATGTCTTCCAGCAGACCCTTAATGTGTCCGTTTAAAGCTATCAGGACTTACGTAGATCTTACTAAATTCAAAAAGAAAGGTAGGAAGAGATTTTTCCTTTCTCTTATCCCTGGCAGGAATCTCACACTGGATTCAATTGGCTATCAGATTAGCTTATGAACACCTGTTTTCTGCTGATAGAAAGTTTTAGCAGATTTTGGCTCATGAGGCTGACTACCCCCTGGGTGCACGCTAACACAGGTATCCATCAGTGATCTTATGCCTGCAGCTTACCTTAGAAGCAGAACTTCATTTTCATCATTTCTATTTGAGGGACCTGCAGGAGCAGTCTGGTGATCTCTACTCGTTGGGCCCCTTAATTGCTGCTCAATCTGTTATCTCTTCAGGTCAGCATTGTACTTAAAAGTTTTGTTTGTCTTCAGATGGTGTACAACTTTGAGAGTGAAGACTAAGTTTACCTGCGACCACACCAAGCTGGCAAGGTTTGTGTGGCATATTTCATCAAGGGATGGAAGTATTGCATTATATGCTGGGTGATTTATAACCCATGTTTCTGTTAGTTTCTTTTAGCTCATCTTGGTCAAAGTTTTATTCGATTCACTTGGCTGTATCAGTGTTTGGAATTGAATGTTTGTATTTAGAGTTTCTATCTCTAATTTGACACAAACGGAATGTTCTTTCAGGATTGTATCTCAAGATCGTTTCCCTTCAAATGATACGGAGGAACAGGTATTGAATGTAGAGCATGCTTTATTGCTAATGCGGATATTGCTTTGTTTAGTAGATAGAGAGTAATCGCTTGACTGGACTGGTTACGTGAAATAATTCCTGAGAGGTGAGGGATGTTGTACAAACATGAGTGTGTGAATGCGCACAAGTGTTTTACAATATAGTCCCTCGCCTCGAATGAATTATTTCATGTAACCAGACCAGTCAAGCGATTACTCTGTTTATTACTTTTCAGTATTGACGATAAATATATTATTTGACCCTTTACCTAACGTAACGGCCCAAACCGGCCAGCACTATTCTCAAAAATTGCCAATTAATTGTCATTATTTTTTTCATTTTTGTCTCTAAAACATAGGTTATGGCCAGGCCTGAAAATAAGCAGTCTGACATTTAGAGAATGAGGTCCCCAAAGGGTGACTTTGATGGTGCTATCCCATACGGTAGGCCAATTTATCCTCTGGGTACCTCTTTCTGTTTAGTTTTAAGACCCTGATTCAGATTGAGGTTCACAGAGGGTAAATATAGTGATGCTACCCTGCTGTGCAGGGTAGCATCACTAAATTCACCCTCTGGAGACCTTATTTTGCAGATGACAGTCTGCTTATTTTCTGGCTTGGTTATGGACCCTCATTGGAACGAGCTCGTTCCAATGCAATGAGGGATCATAACCTATGTTTTTGAGACAAAAAATGAAAATAATACTTATTCAAGAATGAACAATGAAGTCCTCATTACACCTATAGCAAAGCATCTTCGTTTGCATGGACGGATACATGACCCAGTTTTTGATTGCATAATTCACTTGTGAAGTTATTGTTTATAATCAAACCCGGAAATCCCAGTAAATCACACTTTGGAATGTAATAAAATTGAATAATGCATGTGTATGTGTATGTACTGATTCTCTTTGATTTGAATTGATATGAAATGTTATCAGTTTTTGTAGTTTTGTTCATCATTTTCCACTTATTTGCTCTTTTTCTTGGTTAATGCTGAACTTTGGTCATGTTAGCTCAAATACCCTTCATGGTATATGACTCCATTTTATATAATTTCATAGTACTGTATGTATTACACTCCATCCACCTATTGTTTATTCGACACTTGTGTTACTTTGGTAAGGTTGGAAAAAATTGAAATTTTATACTGAATTTTATTTTTTTTCATACTTGCCAAACCAACACAAACCTAATTAATGCCTTCCTGGCATTCTAATTTCATTATGATGGCTGGCCTCCCAGCATTTTATATACATGCATAATTGTATTGAAAATTTGGAAAATGATCTTTGCACATGTTTTGGGGGGAATTTGAACAATAGGTGACTCACCTTTTCTGGTAGATGGTTGCCAGGTTTGTGTACCCTACACAACCAGCCCTGGTAAATCAGGTTTGGCTATTTTATTTTATTTTTTTTTTTTTTTAACATTTTCTAGTCTCCTACTGGTTTTTCCTAGGACACTTTCAAATCAATTTTTTGAACTGAGATAAAAAGAGAGGACTCCACACTTGTGTTACTTTGGTAAGTATAATAAAAAAAAAATTGGTGTAAATTTTCACGCAATTTGTGCAAATTTAATCAAAATCTGCTTCATAAATTGAAGTAAATTTGAAGTTTTCGATTGCATAGTGATTTGTGGTAAGTGGAAATTTGGTGCACTTTGAAACTCTCTGTTCTTCTCCTGTCATTCCGTGTTGCTGTTACTTGGTTATTAAATTTGTCTATAAACAAATGGCCTGTTAGAAACACCCATTGTGGGGAAATACAAACAATATTTGTACGGATGCATATCTGTGTGTATACTTGTTACATGGGTGTAGCTTCAGATAATCACATTACTGCAGTTAAGATGAAAAGGGACCTAATCAGTCATCTTCATGTTCTTTGATAAGCTTGTAGTAGTAGTGGAGGGAGCATGGTGGCTCAGTAAGTAAAGATGCAGGCTGCAAGCCGAGAGGTCCTCGGTTCGAATCCCACCTACGGCAACCACGTTGTGTCCTTGGACATGACACTTCATCTCCATTACACGCGTGGGAGCACAGTGGCATTGTGTACCAAGGCGTACTGCACATCGATGGTGCACTTGTCTTCAACCAATGCTAATCCTGCTTGTGTGGAGTTAGTATGTTGAGGTGCTGACAGTTTCTCGCCGTTGCTCGGTGATTCTCTCCGGGTACTCCAGCTTCCTCCACCTGTAAAACTGTCACGATCATGATTAGCCATTGTGCATAAATATGTGACCTTAAACACCAATAAATAAATATAAATAGTAGTAGTAGACGATTTGCAGATGTCAAGATTTAGGTTGTAGTCTCCCGATTTTTAATGCCTTCTTCAGTTTTCACAACTGGGAACAAATTATCACCAGTGTTGTGTCACCCATACACATGGATGTAAACTGGAGTCAGGATATTACAGTTTATTGTTCTACAAATAATGCGATGTGGAGACAGAAACGTATTTCCAACAAATTGTCTTGCACATACCTTGGTATAAGCCAGGTGTCTGAAAGATAAACCCATTTGTTTGTTTCGGTCTATAAAATCATGTTACAGAAATCCAAAGGCTTTATTCAGTCATAATAAATATTTAATTTAATTTTTCTGTTATTGAACCAAAAGGAGGTTATTTTTCCAAGACTTGTGAAAGTGTGCTTAGAAGACAAGAACCTTGACAGACACCAAAAATTCCACTTTGTTGAAATAGTGATTTTGAAGATGACTTGAACCACATGTGTATAAATTAATGTTAGTTGTTTCATTAAGAGTGTTTTAACTGTGATAAATCTTGTACTGTTTGCAATTTCTTGCCCTCCCAGACCATTGCTCCAAATGCTGCCTGCCGTGTTTGATACATACTATTAAAAAAAAAAGTAGGGGATATTTGCTAAAAGTGATATATGAAGAATTATATACTCAAAGTTTGCTAAGCACCAAGTATATCCAACTACCTGTTTTACGTTTTAGTTGAAATATTGTTATGAAACGTGTATATATTTTTTATCAAATTATATCTTTAATGATTTAAGCACAGAAATTAAGATTTTGTTTGTGTTTGACATTATTTTTTAGCTTTTGAATACGATAACCATGGAAAATGGATATTATTGGTAAAAGGGGAAATTTTTTCAAATTTGTCAAAATGTTGAAGAAGCAATCTGATATGGGTTCAATATCGAGTATGAGACCCATTATTGTTAATTATAGCTTGACAACGCCTTCTCATGCTCCCAATCAGGTTCCAGATGGTCCTTTGTGGGATGTTGTTCCATTCTTGGACCAGCATGGCACCAAGCTCCTGGACACTTCTTCTTGGTTGGTCTGGACGGACTGAAATTGCAAGCTGCAACTCATTCCATACATGTTCGATTGGATTGAGGTCAGGGGATCTTGCTGGCCAGTCCATATGCTCAATCCCTTCTCTCTGTCGGTACTCCCGGACAGCATGGGCAACAGGAGGACGGGCATTATCATCCATCAGAATGAATCTATCACCCACTGCATCTGCATACAATCTGACGTGAGCATCCAGGATCTCATTAATATACCGCTGTGCAGTCAATGTTCCACGTTCAAGGACACAGAGTGCTGTACGTCTATCCCTGCTGATGCCACCCCAGACCAGATTGACCCTCCACCATAGCAGTCATGCTCAGCAATGTTGGCTGCATGGAATCACTCCCCTGGTCTTCTCCATACCCTAGAATGCCTATCTGTGTGGTCTAGGCAGAACCTTGACTCATCCGTAAAAAGGGCATGTCGCCAATCGTTGGTCCATCCAACGTGGTCCATGGCCCATTCATATCGTGCCTGGCGGTGGTTATGGGACAGCGGAATGCAAAGACATGGTCTTCTCAATCGGAGACCACCTTCATGCAACCTTGCCCAGATAGTCAGTGTCGAAACAAATATCCCGGGTGCATTCTGAAGGTCACTGCGAAGCTGGGTTGCTGTGGCAAAGCGGTTCCTACGGGCCTGAATGATCAAAAACACGTCTTCAGCTGCAGATGTTGCCCTGTCTCTGCCACCACCATGCCGTCTTACTGGTGTGCCATACTGCTGAAATCTTTTCCAGGATCTGGTGATCACCGTATGGTGCATACCAAGGGCTTCACCAACCAGACGATGGGTAGCCCCTTACTCCACCATCCCTACACCCCGCCACATTTCTGCTTCAGGCAAATGTCTTCTTACATTTGCCATATTCAGTAACTAAATCACAAGGGTTTGAGTTGAAATGAAGACTGAATACCCTACAACGTCAAGTACATGTCGACAGTACACGAAAACATCATGAAAATCAAGGGGTGTACATGCTTTCCATGACTGTCACGAAAAGTCTGCCTGTCAAGAGAGCTAATGTAAACACTAGGGACCATCTCAATACATTCCTCAATCATATCCACCAAAAATATCGCAAATGGGTCACAAGAAAATTTCACAATGATGTGTCAAGTATGTGGTGTTTAACAAACTTTTAGTGTATATATTTTCATCAAAACAACAGTTGAGGCATTGCACTGTGACATCTGATGAATGATTTCAGTGATATCTGGATGTCTGACAAGCACACACCCATGCACTGAACGTAGAAGACATGGACGGCCAGTCAGAGAATTGACCACATTCAGTCCAAGAGCTCAATACCTTGTAAATCCTCCTCAGTTCGTGAGACACGCGCAGATCCGACGTGGCATACTCCTCACCAAACATCCAATATCAGCTTGAGTGATGCTATTGCAGTCTTCCTGCAGTGCAGTGGCAAGTTAGCGACATGGGCCCTGTGTGCTCTTGCATTGTCATCTTGGAAAATGAATAGATGGCCGTGACATCGCGCAAATGGTACCACATGAACTGCTAACATGTTGTGACAGTAGTACTGCTCTCTGACACGCCCTTGGATGACATGTAATGTTGTTCTGCTTGTCATGGTTATGCCTCCCCACACCATAACTGATCCAGCACCAAAACGATCATGCTGCCAAATGGTTATGTCCTGGTATCGTACATTCTGCCGCCGCCACACTCTGTTTCGCCTGTTGAGGAACTCGAGAGTGAACCTCGATTCATCGGAAAACATAACGTTGCTCCACCACTGTTGTGCTCCACACCAATTACCCCTTGCTGGGATGTGACGTTCAGTCAAACACAGAATTATTTGAGGTTGTCAAGCGTACAAATTCCAGCTGTGTAGGCGATTTTGGATAATCTGATCACTGACACACGTCTGTCGCTTACTGCAGCTGCTGTCCAATTTCTGAGGCACTTTGGTGGTTACATAATGCTGTGGTTCGGATCAAATGATCCTGGTTAGCAGTGTCACCCATGGATGACCTGACCGACGTGTGTCATCAACATTGCCTGTCCGACGGTTAAGAATTTGAGCCACAACAGCCTGTCTGTTGCCAGCTTCCAACACGGCAATGGCACGTGAACGTTCGTAAGGTGTTAGTCTTTGCATACCACAAATGTTATGTTTCGACCAGAAACTATTGCTGAACGAGTTTATACCAAGAAAATAATGATGAGACCTCCGAAAAAGCCCGTTCAGTACAAATAAAAATTTCAAAACGTACCCCACAGACATTAATGTGGCACTCGTGCGAAAAACCTGCATGAAGTTTTCGTAGGCCAGTGACATTCATGATCCACTCTAAACCTGGTAACATATTGATGTGTCCAATCACGCGTATTCAGTATCATTTTCCAAAAATATTAACATCCGTTTGGATATCTCCTACTTTTTTTGAATAGTATATATAACATCTTTGTTAGCATGTCATTCATGTTTCCTCAATTCTGGACCCTTTGGTTAATTCAGGCTTGCTATGTTTCTCTCAAATCTTGGCACAATGGGTAATGATAAGGCCTAAAAAAGTAAAAAATCTGTTTCTCATGCCCTCTCGCATGCTCTCTTTTATAACCAATGCAGACTTAAAAAAAAGTAATAATTAAATGGTTTATGTCTGATATTCACCCAAAGTTAATAAAATTGACTAATTTGTCCCTTGAGTGGAACAAGGCTTTGTTATGCTGAAGCATTGCAAAGCCTTCTTGCACTCAATGGACGAATTACACCACCACCCATGCCCTTCTAAAGATGATGAGGCCTAAAACATAAAACAAACCAAGAACATGAACTTTTGATGGCAAAGAAATAATTACAAAAAATAAATAAAACAAAAAACCGCCCGCCCACATGCAATTTTACAAAAAGTGGTGTGAGAAACAGAAGATCGACTTAGCAGGGCCTAAAGACAATATATTTTGAAAACTCTCTTCCCCCGAACTACTGCTCCTAATGCTTTTATGTGTGTTGTTTACATCAATCAACTTTGTAGGGATCATTTACATGTTTGTTCAGGTCGATGGGCTGGGATCGATTTTAGCGGGATCATGGGTTTTAACACTTATGGGTAATGGGGGAAAAATTAAACAATTCATCTTCACCTGATACATTGTTCCAAGGGCTTTTTATATATGTGTCGTCTTTGTAAGGATGATTCACACATGTAAAGTGTGTTGAAGTTAAGCCCCTGGGAGTCAGATTGCGGACTTGGGTTTTTAGCACGGTGAGTAATTAGGAAAACTTGTACACAGATAATCTCCAACGAGTGCCCATTTGATATCAAAAAACGAGTTCACTAAATTATGTCTGGACCAAACTTTAGCAAGTTCCAGATCTAATTTACTGGACAAGTTTTGTAAATTTGGATATAAACCAGGAACGAGTTGAAGGTTCTATTTATTATATGATGAAAAAAACCTACAAAAGACACTTACATTTACATGGAGAGTGTATTATCATTAAATCACCTGCAGAGTGGAGATTCCACACAAGCAATAATTGCAAATTTGTTGCAAAGCATAACCAGCACAAGCAAAGCTTCAGCCAATGGACCTCCGGGTTAAACCCGGAAGTCCATTGGCTGAAACTTTGCTTGTGTTTTTGTCGATATATACAAAATTTGAAAGTTATAGCTTGGGTGATAACTCCACTCTGTGGGTGATTCAGTTACAAGCCACTCTCTACATACTGTAAATGGAATGAGAACCAAACAGTGGTTTCTAACGGCCTGCGATTACGTTGCAACTTAAGATGCATTGTTTATCCTCAGTTCATGCATCTGTGCCTATCCAATGACCTGTTGTTGTCCTTTGGCCCTGAGCATCACTTTTTACTTTAGAAACCTTAAATGAAAGTGTCAGTGACACTGTAGCTCAACTTGACAAACTTGAACTTGTTAAGTTATAAATGAAATGACAAAATTGAAGATCATTGGTACCAATGTTATTTGATGAAATTTCAACATAACAGCATTGTGTGTGCACAACGTCAAGAGTAATCCATGCATTTTTAAATGTAAACTTTAAGACTGGCAAAAGGAAGAATGTTGATACACAAATGCAGTATGTTCAGAGGTTACTGTAAATGGCAACTTATTTCACAGAAATGAATGCTAATCAGTAGCTCTTATCTAAAGGTCTTGCCAAATGAGCACACCAAGTTCAAAAATAATCCTATGATAAATGTGACCTGCAGGCCATGTGAAAGAATGTTGATGCACAAATGCAATAAATTCAAAGATTGTTGCTAACAGCAACAGTTTTTGGTGGAAATGAAAAGAAAATGAATAGCTCCTATCAATGTCACCCTGCTTAAGCTTACAAAGTTTCAAAACAACCTGATAATGAATATGCCCTCGGAGGCATGCCAATCGAAGATGTTTATGCACAAATGCACTAAGTAGAAGGTCATTGCTTGTGGCAGTGTTTTTTTTTATGGAAATTCATAAATTTACCCTGCAGAGAGTGTAAAAGGGATAAGTTGATGCACAAATGCAGTAAATTCAAAGGCTGGTGATAACGACAATAATTTTTTATGGAAATGAAAAAAGAGCAATAGCTCACATATAGAGGTCACCCTGAACACATATACCTAGTTTCAAGGTGATCCGATCATAAATGTGCCCTAAAGGGTGTGTTAAAGGGAAATATTGAGGTCTGACTAAACTAAGTTCAAAGGTCAGCGGCAACATTTTTTGACAGAAATTGAAGAAAATCGACAGCTCCCATATAGATGTCACCCCCACACAAGCACACCAAGTTTGCAAGCGATCCAATCATAAATGTGCCCTGCAGGGTGTGTCAAAGGGAAATATTGATGCTTAACTGCACTACGTTTTTACTAAGTTCATTGAAGGTCATAGCCAGTGGCAACATTTTTTGACGAAAATCGATAGCTCCCATCTAGAGGTAACCCCAAACAAGCATACAAAGTTTCAAACCGATCTGATCATAAATGTGCCCTTTATGGCATGCCAAAGGAATATATTGATGCCTGACTAAACTAAGTTCAAAGATCATTGCCAGCGGCAACATATTTTAACGGACGGAAATGGAAGAAAATCGACAGCTCCCATCTAGAGGTCACCCCAAACAAGCATGCCAGGTTTCAAAGCAATCCGATCATAAATGTGCCCTGTAGGGTGTGCCAAAGGGAAATACTGAGGTCTTCTGACTAAACTAAGTTCTAAGAACATTGGCCGTGGCAACATTTTTTGACGGAAATGAAAGAAAATTGATAGCTCCCATCTAGAGGTCACCCCAAACAAGCATACCAGGTTTCAGAGCAGTCCGATCATAAATGTGCCCTGTAGGGTGTATCAAAGGGAAATATTGAGGTCTTCTGACTAAACTAAGTTCTAAGAATGTTGGCCGCGACAACATTTTTTGACGGAAATTGACGAAAATCGATAGCTCCCATCTAGAGGTCACCCGAAACAAGCATACCAAGTTTCAAAGCGATCTAATCATAAATGCGACCTGTGAGGTGTGCCAAAGGAAATTGTGGACGTACATACTAACTAACGTACGTACGTATGCCGACGGACGAGAAGTGATGGCATTAGCTCAGCTTGACTTTGTCAAGTTGAGCTAAAAATACTGGAAGCCATATTTTTTCGCTTACGTTATTTGTCAAACACAATTGGGAAAATGACGTTTCCAGGTAAATGAGGGAAGTTTTTGTAGGTCTACATGCGGAATTAATGATGGCAATAAGTAAGAATTAGGGGCATGAAGAGAGCTGTACACAAAATGCAAAGCAAATGAGATTCCGAGTCGTAAGCAGCTATTCACCGATGTGAGATTAGAGGTATTTCAGCTATACGAACTGCCACAGCTTCTCCACTGAGGAAGCCAAGATGTTTGTTTTGCTGAACTGGGAGTGTAGTAAACTTCGGACTTTATGAAATGAAAGTGTCAATGACACTGTAGCTCAACTTGACAAACTTGAACTTGGTAAGTTATAAATGAAATGGCAAAATTGAAGATCATTGGTACCAATGTCATTTTTTTTGCCAGTGGCAACATTTTTTGACAAAAACCGAAGAAAATCGATAGCTCCCATCTAGAGGCCTCCCCAAACAAGCATGCCAGGTTTCAAAGCAATCCGATCATAAATGTGCCCTGTAGGGTGTATAAAAGGGAAATATTGTGGTCTGACTAGATTAAATTCTAAGAACGTTGGCTGTGGCAACATTTTTTGACGGAAATGGAAGAAAATCGATAGCCCCCATCTAGAGGTCACCGTAAATAAGCATACCAGGTTTCAAAGCAATCTAATCATAAATGTGCCCTGTAGGGTGAGCCAAAGGGAAATATTGTGGTCTGACTAAACTAAGTTCTAAGAATGTTGGCTGCGGCAACATTTTTCGATGGAAATTGTAGAAAATCGACAGCTCCCATCTAGAGGTCACCCCAAACAAGCATGAAAGGTTTCAAAGCAATCCGATCATAAATGTGCCCTGTAGGGTGTGACAAAGAGAAATATTGAGTCTTCTGACTAAACTAAGTTCTAAGAACGTTGGCCGCGGCAACATTTTTTGACGGAAATTGAAGAAAATCGATAGCTCCCATCTAGAGGTCTCCCCAAACAAGCGTACCAGGTTTCAAAGCAATCTGATCATAAATGGGCCCTGTAGGGTGTGCCAAAGGAAAATATTGAGGTCTGACTAAACTAAGTTCTACGAATGTTGGCCGTGGCAACATTTTTTGCCGGAAATTGAAGAAAATCAATAGCTCCCATCTAGAGGTCACCCTAATAAGCATACCAGGTTTCAAAGCAATCAAATCATAAATGTGCCCTGTAGGGTGTGCCAAAGGGAAATGTTGTGGTTTGACTAAACTAAGTTCTAAGAACGTTGGCCGCGGCAACATTTTTTGACAGAAATTGAAGAAAATCGATAGCTCCCATCTATAGGTCACCCCAAACAAGCATGCCAGGTTTCAAAGCAATCCGATCATTAATGTACCCTGTAGGGTGTGCCAAAGGGAAATATTGAGGTCTGACTAAATTAAGTTCTACGAACGTTGGCCGTGGCAACATTTTTTGCCGGAAATTGAAGAAAATCGATAGCTCCCATCTAGAGGTCACCCTAAATAAGCATACCAGGATTCAAAGCAATCAAATCATAAATGTGCCCTGTAGGGTGTGCCAAAGGGAAATATTGTGGTTTGACTAAACTAAGTTCTAAGAACGTTGGCCACGGCAACATTTTTTGACGGAAATTGAAGAAAATCGATAGCTCCCATCTAGAGGTCACCCCAAACAAGCATGAAAGGTTTCAAAGCAATCCGATCATAAATGTGCCCTGTAGGGTGTATAAAAGGGAAATATTGAGGTCTGACTAAACTAAGTTCTACGAACGTTGGCCGTGGCAACATCTTTTGCCGGAAATTGAAGAAAATCGATAGCTCCCATCTAGAGGTCACTCTAAATAAGCATACCAGGTTTCAAAGCAATCAAATCATAAATGTGCCCTGTAGGGTGTGCCAAAGGGAAATATTGTGGTTTGACTAAACTAAGTTCTAAGAACGTTGGCCACGGCAACATTTTTTGACGGAAATTGAAGAAAATCGATAGCTCCCATCTAGAGGTCACCCCAAACAAGCATGAAAGGTTTCAAAGCAATCCGATCATAAATGTGCCCTGTAGGGTGTATAAAAGGGAAATATTGTGGTCTGACTAGATTAAATTCTAAGAACGTTGGCTGTGGCAACATTTTTTGACGGAAATGGAAGAAAATCGATAGCCCCCATCTAGAGGTCACCCCAAACAAGCATGCCAAGTTTCAAAGTAATCTGATCATAAATGCGACCTGTGAGGTGTGCCAAAGGAAATTGTGGACGTACGTACTAACGTACTAACATACTAACGTACGTACGCCGACGGACGAGAAGTGATGGCAACAGCTCAGCTTGACTTTGCAAGTTGAGCTAAAAAAATGAGAAACAATAACACTGCCAGAAAACTGTAACAAAGCCGAGAACATTTTGTAATTATTTGTTTTGGTTTAATCAGGGGTCAGCCGAGTGGGCGACTTGGGCGAAGAAGTCGCCTTGTCATTCCTCAAGTCACCTTGGCTTACATTGGGGGCGGAATTCAAGTCGCCCTCCAAAACTTCCTTGGGAG
Source organism: Pictodentalium vernedei (assembly GCA_031216915.1). Taxonomy (NCBI): domain Eukaryota; kingdom Metazoa; phylum Mollusca; class Scaphopoda; order Dentaliida; family Dentaliidae; genus Pictodentalium; species Pictodentalium vernedei. The sequence continues at coordinate 534,664,606 of CM062295.1, read as the reverse complement.
ACATGGCAGTTTACTGTATTTTCTTATGTTTTATTTTGTAAAAACACCCGCTTCCACATTCGCAAAATAAGTAAACACGGCTGCTGTTCAAATCCGTCACGCGGCTATGAAAATAGCCTAAACTAGCCCAATTTTATATTGGGTAAAGGGTTAAATCTAAGCCTCCTAAGGATGCTGCATACCCATTATGAAAAGATTCCGAGTGGTGGATCTGAAAAAGAATATTCCTCATATTTCACCAAGTTAAATACGAATGCACAGACCTGAATTGGACAAAACTTCAAATCTGGCCCCATAAGGATGCTGTTCAAAGCATCTCCAAGCCAGGAGAGCGGAAGTGTACATGTAAGAAGTATTGTTACATGTACCTAAAACTGATTTGTATGAAATTCACAAACATTTATGGTATTCACTTGTATGAGATTGTCATTGATCCCCTGTGGAGGGGGGGGGGGGGGGGGGGGGGGGGGTGTGCATTGGCTCAATTGGCAGAGGTGCAGACTGCAAGCTGAGGGCTCCTCCATTTGAATCCCACCTGCAACAACCACGTTGTGTCCTTGGACAAGACACTTCACCCCTGCTCAGGGGTCAGCCGAGTGGGCGACTTGGGCGAAGAAGTTGCCTTGTCATTCCTCAAGTCGCCTTGGCTTACTTTGGGGGCGAAATTCAAGTCGCCCTTCAAAACATCCTTGGGAGACATGGCAGTTGACTGTATTTAATTATGTTTTATTTTTTAAAAACACACGCTTCCGCATTCGCAAAAAAAGTAAACACGGCTGCTGTTCCAATCCGTCACGCGGCTATGAAAATAGCCTAAACTAGCCCAATTTTATATTTCTGAAAAGAATTGTAATGGCGTAGTTGTTCGAACAATATGCCCCAACTGATAGCAACCAGCACAAAATGGCTATTTAAAAACAAAGTGCCAGCCAAAACAACGAATCACGCAAGACACGTATCGAGTAAATTAGAATTTATTAAAGTTAATCACCGTTTCAAAACCAAAAAAATTGTATTGGAGACAGTTCATCTATATCGAAATTGCTTGCGGTTACGCTCTATTCCACTGAAAAATTGGTTGCATTGAAATTCGACCCGCAATTTGCATTGAATGTTTTTCTTTGAAAACTTGTGAAGTTGTGTTGGAAGGGGGTTAAATGTAATAAGGCTACGATAGAAATCACAGATATTATGATGGATAAGAATGACAGACCTTCATAGCACCAATCACACGTGTCAGTGTTAGATGGTTGGCAGAAATTGTCAGTTTTCTGAACAGTGTATTATTACCCAGCGCAGCCGGGAAGGGAGACAACTGAAATATTTGTCATTTACCTAAGAAATAAATTAACTCAAATTGTTAATAACGCTTAATTTACGAAGGATATCAAAAACTTTTTCAACTACGCTTTTCAATTCAGTTTTGGCATTCCGAAACCATGAATGACCACCCAGCTTCTTATATGAACTTGAAATTTATTTTAAACACTTTAAATTATTTTTTTTATAAAGAATATACCTTCTATTACAGAGAACACTCTCACCAAGGGTAATGCTAAATTTCAAATCCACTGCACTGAGGCAAATACAAAATCAACTGCATGGTAACCTTAGTCATCACTGTTAGGCAAAGAGTTAGGGGGTATTCAGAAACCATGAACGACACATTTTTTTTTGTGGGGTGGGGTGGGGGGGGGGGGAGGGGGGAATTTTAACCTGCATTCTGTTATATACCATCTGACTTAGTTTTGTGTGTGTATGTATGTTTGTATAACTTTTATTTATTTTTTTTCCACAATTGTGCCTTCTATGTTCATTTATTTTGTCACAATGTCATATATGTTTTATGTTTTTTTCTGATTTCTCCTTCATGTCCACTGACTTCTCCCTCCTGGACCCTGACTTCTCCCTAAAGTCACTGGAGGGAGAAGTCACTTCTCCCTAAAATCAGCTGCCAGGCTGACCCCTGCCCACATGGTGTGCTTAGGTGTAATGCACGACGATGGTGGACCTGTCTTCAACTAATTCTAACCCTGCTTATGTGGAGTTAGTTTGTTGGGGTGCTGACAGTTGCGTGCCATAGCTTGGTGATTCTCTCTGGCATCCTCCACCTGTAAAACTGTTGTGGTCATGATCGGGCCATTGTGCAGAAATAAGTGACCTTAAACACCAATAACCAACTAACTCATTGACCAGACCACCCCCCCCCCCCCCCCCAAAAGAAAAAAAAAAAGAAAAAAAAAGAAGATCTTGTAATTTAATATATGGTATGTCACCAGCAAATTGTGTTTAAAAGAGGTGGGCAACAAATTACAGAAAAAAACTCCTAAGTTTTCACCTTAGCTGTGACTGATGTTATGAAAGAAAACTCAAGCTCAAAAAGGGCAATAATTCTGACAAAAATACTCTGAATAACGCCTGCAATTAACCCTTTATCCAACACAGAGAATATCAAAATTTATTATTTTAATTACTATTTTTTAAATTGTTTCAAAAAATTTCAACAAAACCACATCAAGTGACCCCTCATTGGAACAAGCTCATTGAGCTCGTTCCAATGAGGGGGTCACATGACATGGTTTTTTTTAAATATTTTGAAAAATATGTTTTAAAATTTATTTTTTTCAACTGCTCAGTTTGCAAATTACGCTGGCGGATGTGGGCGATTTGTTAGGTAAAGGGTTAATAAGAGTCTACACATCAATAAGATACCATACAAACCAAATATGATGTTATCCCACTTGGCATTTTAAAAGTTATTCAGTTTGTAATATAGCTTAGCGCTTACCTTCGAATCAAACAATGCAATAGATAAATAATTTTTTTAAAAACCCACAGAGTTCTCCATAGAAAAGCAATCAGCGTCGACAGTGTCGTATATGATACCATTGACGGCGATTGCCATATGGTCATGCACTTAAAACTTGAGATCTATGATATTCATGTTTGTGGCATTTCTCAGTAAATGCCATGCGTAATTTACATTCAAATAGACCAACTGAAAAACAGGAGTGACCAACACAGCAGATATAGAGTTTGTTGTCTGGGTTAAAAATACACAGTGTCACCAAAAATGAGAATAATATTATAATTTTTTTTTATTTATTACATAAACAAAACATATGCATTTCACATGCGAGACATTCTAAGTTCCTGGCATGGCTTGAATAGCTTCTTTCATTTTAATAATGCCAACATCAAACTTGTTTGACTTCAGTAATAAAACAGTTCTCAATGGTTCCATATCATCTTCACTCTTCCAACCACCCTCAACCCCTGTGTCTCTTTCTTCTGCCACAGAATAATTAAATGTGATCTCTGAAAACTGAAAAACAAAAAAACATTTTAACATTAAAACTTGTTTTGTATCCTCTAATGATAATCCCAGAAGTCAAATAATCGCTAAAGTTTAGCTTAAGTTTAACCCTTTACCTTACACAAAAAGCAGATGACATTGCAAATAAAATTCTTCAACCACTAATTTTTTTGTGTCAAAAACATAGCTTATGACGCCTCATTGGAACAAGCTCATTGAGATCGTTTCAATGAGGGGTCAAAAGCTATGTTTTTGTGACAAAAAATGAAAAAGTAATAAAAACTGAATGGTGAATTTTGTGAATAGTGCTGGCCAGTTTTGATTATTATGTTGGGTTAAGAGTTTGAAGACCCCCTCCAGCATCTATGACAGTGTTGTTTCTTTATTGGTGTTCAACAACACTTTTGACAGCTATGGTCATATTTTGTCGACAAGGGTGCCAGAAGCATCCAAATGTATATGTCATCCCTTGAGAAAAGCAAGGTGGCATCTGCAATGCCAAGCATTACAGATGGCACCTTGTTCCACTCAAGAGATGATATGAAACTTTAGAAATCCTCCCGCTGATTGTACAGCTTTTTTGTTTGGTGATTATCGACCTAACTCCGTCATTATACCCAATCATGCATTCCAAACAGTACGTGTACCGCCGTTTCCCTCATGCTCCAAAGGGTATTGGTACTGAAGCTTTTGTCCCGCCAATACCGGGAAAAAATTATTTTATGGGGGAAACAGGCCTTTAAATTCTTCCCAACTAATTACGGTAAATGCTGCTCCCAAATTATGCGGAGTTGGAAACTTTGTCCAAACTTTTGCAGTGTTTCCGCAATATATAGTTTGGCCAGGTTTCCCTGATGCTTGTAATATAGCTTAGCGCTTACCTTCGAATCAAACAATGCAATAGATAAATAATTTTTTTAAAAACCCACAGAGTTCTCCATAGAAAAGCAACAGTTGACGGCTATTGCTTTTCTGTGGCGAATTCCATATGATCATGCACTTAAAACTTAACATCTATGATATTCATGTTTGTGGCATTTCTCAATAAATGCCATGCGTAATTTACATTCAAATAGACCTTTGGCTCGACACTGGGAAACTAAGAAGCCTTCTCGAGTTAGTCGGGTAAACTTACCTCAAAGGGTGGTGGAAGGGAACCAGTGATAATGGTGAAGACGTATAACAAGGGGATGTAAACTAGCATTTTAAGATGGGGGACCTAAAACAGATGCCAAGAAAATACCTGTGTTTCCACTCCAACTAAGCAGACCACATCCATATTTGCCGCTGATCCCAAGGTCTTTGGGGAAATTCCTAATTGAATGAGGGTAACACAGGCTGATAATCTTGAATGGCACACTTGCACGACATATTTTTAACTTATAATTTGTGAATGAACATATCAAAACACACCAAAACACTCTACTGGTGTATGTTCTGTCTGCAACATGGCCTCGATAAGACCGATCATTTTGACTTTTCAAACTTCATATCAAAGACAATGAAAGAGCTGTAACTGGCAAATTCAAACAAATTATTCTGTGGTGAAATCAAAGTAATCATAAAGCAAGATCTTTGTGCTCTATGATTACTTTGATGTCGCCTCAGAATAATAGGCACGATACCATGTTTGTCTTGGGGTCTGGGCGGTCTGAATTCGAATTTCTCCCATCTGATTGCAATATGTCATCCAATTCTTGTTTTGTCCCGGTACTGGTTTCGGTGGGACAGGATTTATCCCATACTGGTACTGGCGGTACTTTGACATGCCTGTACCCAAAATAACATCCCCTCCTACTTCCACATGTAAAATACGTCAGAAAAGAATACCTTTCTCAGTTACAGTTCTCAGAATTTATATTTAGTTTTTTATTTATTGGTGTTTAAGGTCACAAACTTCGGCACAAGGCTAATCGTGGCCACAAAAATGGAGATAAAGTCAAGCCCAGTCAATCGTTTACACCCACGTTGCCCATTATCAGAGGACTTCCACCCCAAGCATTGATGACTAGGTCTTATTTTACCAGTAAAACAGTTTGTTTACTACAGTAAACTAGAGGTAGCCACCAGGGGTGGCCAATCCCCTTGATACAGTAATCTTGGTAATATATTACATTAAATTAACACAGTCACTGTTGGTAGTACAGTAGAATCCTCTTAACTGAATATCCATTTTGCCAGTGAAAATTATTCAATTAACAGGAGTATACAATTAACAAGGATTTGGTCAGTTTCCTGTGTTCTGGAGGTAAAGTGAGCATTTATTCTATTATATCTTGTTTGACAGAGCTCTGTCAAACAAGATATAATAGAATAAATGCCTGTATTGGATGTAGTGAGGCCAAAAAGGTTGATAAATAAGGGGAATTTGGTGCATGTCACAGTAATTTTTTCGACATATTACAAAAATTTATATACAGTTAACAGGAGTTTACTCTACAGCCCATATGCAATTAACAGATCAAATTTGTACTGAAGGTATGGTCAATGGTTTTGTGTTTGAAAATTATATTCGATTAACAGGGATATACAATTAAGAGATATCCAATTAAGTGGGCCCACTGTATGTACTGAAATACTACAGATAAGATTACCTGTAATTTGATGACATGGCAAGTTTGCTTTTGATCGGGACCGATAAAATTTCAAGGTCACTGTGATATTGACATTTGGCACAATGACCTAAAAAAAAAATACATAGGCTTCTTTTTCTCATCATGCCCAACCCACATGCAGAGTTTGGTTTCAGTCGGCCACGTGGAACTTTAATTAGAGCGAAAACCAACTCTGGATAAAAAATTAAGTTCAAGGTAACTGTGACCTTCACTCTTGACACAATGATCCCAAAATGAATAGGGTTCTTCTTATCATACCTAACCCACATGCCAAGTTTGGTTACAGTCAGCCAAGCAGAATTTTTGTTAAAGAGCAGAAACCAACTCTGTCTACAGCGAACAGACAGTGCCACAGGTATATCCCCTCCCGAAAAAAATTCAGGGGGGATAAAAAGCACTATTTCCCTTGCCAGGGTTCCCATGGGGGATTTCTCAGAAAGTAAAGTCTTTTTCCACAAGTGCACTTTGGGCAAAAAAGGGAAGACACTCCCCCACCCTCTAGCCTTGGGTGTGTGTGTGTGTGGGGGGGGGGGGGGGGGGTGGACCCCCTCACTCCCACATGTAGTGCTCTTGTGTGTCAAAAATGACAGTGCACACATATTGAGTCGAATAATGATGGTGAAAAATAGTGCACCTAAAACTATAAGCTGTTTCAAGAGCACAAAAATGTTTGGTTCGTTCATGTACAGGCTCCATGAAACCAAAAGCATTAAAACTGTCAACTGCATAAACAAAACCTTATGTAGGACTGAACGGTATATCAATAAACTGATACATACCAGTATTTAAGCCAGCATCACTTAAATACTGGTGTAGCTACCAAAATATCGGTTTATTGTTATTTACCCACAATTTAATTTTCAAGATGTATTGAGTTTTAACAGGGGAGCGCGGTGGCTCAGTAGGTAGAGGTGCAGGCTGCAAGCCGAGAGGTCCTCGGTTCGAATCCCACCTGCGGCAACCGCGTTGTGTCCTTGGACAAGACACTTCATCTCCATTGCCCACGTGGGGGTATGATGACGCCGTGTACTAAGGCGTACTGCACGTCTATGGTACGCATGTCTTCAACCAATCTAACCCTGCCTGTGCTGCAGTGCGGAGTTACGATGTTGGGGAGCTGGCAGCTGCTCGGTGGTTCTCTGCGGGTACTCCAGCTTCCTCCACCTGTAAAACTGTCCCAGTCATGGTTAGCCATTGTGCATAAATATGTGACCTTAAACCATCAATAAATAAATAAATTGAGTTTTAACTGTAGCCCTGAATGAATAATATTATCTGTTTACCCAATGAACCTACCGCATCTGCCCACGTAATACACAAATTCAACAGTTAAAAAAAACTTTTTTCAAAATTTCAACAAAATATAATCATGTGACCCTCATTGGAACAAGCTTGTTCCAATGAGGGCTCATATAATAAGGTTTTGGAGAAAGTTTTTGAAAAATCCGATAAACTAATATTTAAAATAATAAATGTTGATATCGTATGCGTTTGGTAAGGGTTGTTCAAACTGCATCATCGAGGCATGGTAATTCGTTCCAACTGTGATGGATCAAGTCCCAATTGTGGTACTCATTTTCAGATATCTATATAGTCTTCGATATACCGGTATTTTTGGGAATACCAATGCCGGTATTCAGATGCAGCCCCAACCTTATGACATTCTAATTTCTAGTTGGAAAATCAGATCCCAAGAATATCTGTACTAAATAGTCTTGGACATACATGAGTATTGTAAAGGTCTGTACATAAATGCTGACCGCAGCCTGTAATAAATATATAAAGTATTGTAAAGGTGGGGTGACAGTTAGATGCTAAACCAGAAAAGAAATCTTTGAGTGGGTCTGACTGAACCCAAAAATATAGCACAGTGATAACAAAGGCACCCCAAAACACTCGTTCCTGTCACAAGGTGATAGCAAAGGTACCCCAAGAAGTTTTGTGAAGATCGGTTCATAAATACAGACTCTAGCCTGAGCCGTATTGACATGTGCACTTACTGTGTATAAGTAACACTGAATAAATCAAAGTTCATCTAATTTGCATAATTTCTGCACCAGAAAAATCTTGTATTATATGTGATGTATTCCATGTTACTAAACATTCCTACAAAAATTTATTCAAATCAGAACTTTCATACAGAAGTTCTGTGTAAAAAACGGATTGCACTAATTTTGGTACAAAATGGCTGCTGGCGGCCATCTTCAATTTTGACCGCACCCAAAAACACTTGTTCTCATCTGATGGTGATAACAAAGGTACCCAAGAAGTTGCGTAAAGATCGGTTCATAAATACGGCCTCTAGTCTGAGCCATATAGAAGTGGTGTACAAAAAACTGATTGGACCTAATTTCAGTACAAAATGGCTACTGGCAGCCATCTTGAATTTTGGACCGCACCCAGAAACACTCGTTCTTGTCCCAAGGTGATAACAAAGGTACCCAAGAAGTTTGTGAAGATCAGTTCAAGAATACAGCCTCAAGCCCTAGCCGTATTGACATGTGCACTTACAGTGTACAAGTAGCACTGAATAAATAAAAGTTCATCTAATTTGCATAATTTCTGCACGAGAAAAAAAGCCGTATTATGTGATGTATTCCATGTTTCTAAATATTCATACAAAAATTTATTCAAATCAGAACTTTCAAACAGAAGTTCTGTACAAAAAAACTGATTGCACTAATTTTGGTACAAATGGCTGTTGGTGGCCATCTTGAATTTTGGACTGCACCACAAAACACTCGTTCTCGTCCCATGGTGATAACAAAGGTACCCAAGAAGTTTTGTATAGATCAGTTCATAAATACAGCCTCTAGCCTAAGCCATATAGAAGTTGTGTACAAAAAACTGATTGGACCAAATTTCGGTACAAAATGGCCACTGGCAGCCATCTTGAATTTTACCGCACCCAGAAACACTCGTTCTCATCCCAAGGTGATAACAAAGGTAACCTAGAAGTTTCGTGAAGATCGGTTCATAAATACAGACTCCAGTCCGAGCCGTATTGACATGAGCACTTGCCATGTACAAGCAGCACTGAATAAATCAAAGCTCATCTAATTTCTGCATGAGAAAAAACCCTGTTTTATATGTGATGTATTCCATGTTACTAAATATTGATAAAAAAATATATTCAAATCAGAACTTTCATACAGAAGTTCTGTACAAAAAACTGATTGCACTAACTAAAGTACAAAATGGCTGCTGTGGTGGCCATCTTGAATTTTGGAACGCACCCAAAACCACCCGTTCTCATCCCACGGTGATAACAAAGGTACTCAAGAAGTTTCGTAAAGATCGGTTCATAAATACGGCCTCTAGCCGGAGCCATATTGGCATTTGCAGTTACAGTGCTGAAAGTAACACTGAATAGATCAAAGTTAGTCTAATTTGCATAATTTACGCACAAGAAAAAAACCTGTATTATATGTGATGTATCCCATGGTACTAAACATTCATACAACAAATTATTCAAATCAGAGCTTTCATATGGAAGTTCTGCGCAAAAATCTGATTGCACCTAATTTTGTACAAAATGGTGCCACTGGCCATCTTGAATTTCTGACCGGACACAAAAACACTCGTTCTCGTCCCACAGTGATAACAAAGGTACCTAAAAAGTTTTGTAAAGATCGGTTCATAAATACGGCCTCTAGCCCGAGCCGTATTGGCATTTGCACTAACATTGCTGAAAGTAACACTAAATAAATCAAAGTTTGTCTAATTTGCATAATTTACGTACAAGAGAAAAACCCATATTATATGTGATGTATCCCATGGTACTAAACATTTATACAAAAAATTATTCGAATCCGAGCTTTCATATGGAAGTTCTGCGCAAAAATCTGACTGGACCTAATTTTGTACAAAATGGCTGCCAGCAGCCATCTTGAATTTTGGACCTGACCCCAAAACACTCGTTCTCGTCCCATGGTGATAACAAAGGTACCCAAGAAGTTTCGTAAAGATCGGTTCATAAATACGGCCTCTAGCCCGAGCCGTATTGAATTGTTGACGGATGACTGGCCATGGCATAAGCTCAAATTTGACTTACGTCAAAGTTGAGCTAAAAATTAAATGGTTTCTGACTTTCATGTCTGATAATTTTTCACCCAAGTTAATAAAATTGATAAATTGGTCCGTTGAGTTTAACAAGCTTTGATTGTGCACATAAATACTGCCACATGATGCTCTGTCAAGCAAGATTGAATTGGTTAGTTCAATTGCGGAACAAAATTGCTGGTTAAAATTATGATATTTGGTCCAAAGTGTGCAGAGGGTTAAAACAATATTGCAGTGGTCTCCTGTGTCCACCCTTAACTGGTAGACTGATGGAAGCACATATTTGCTCTTTATTCTTAAGTGCAGGTGCCCCAATTTAAAGACTTCATAATCTGTGGATGTGCTTCAAATTATCTTTGAAGTGAAATTATTTATTCTGTGTGGAGGCTACCTTGTACAGTTTATGGGGGAAAATGCCTTTGAGCAGGTGATCTGTCTCGAGAGCATTGGCACTTATTGGAGTGGGTTAATTTATTACGTTCAACATCCTATAATGTGCCAGCTCACGTTGACCCCACGCACAAACATAATGACCTATCTTTTTGACGCAGTCTAAATGACACTAACTTCCTGATGGGCATGCCTTTAAATTCTTCTAAACTAACGACGGTAAACGCTGTGCCCAAATAAGGTAATTGTGCCCAAATTATGCAAAGTTTGAAACTTTTTCCAACATTTTGCAGTGCTTCAGCAATATAGAGCTTACAGCTTACCCTAGAATCAAACAATGCAACAGATAAATAATTTTTTAAAAACCCACAGAGTTTGCCATAGAAAAGCAATCGGCGTCGACAGTGTCGTATAGGACACTGTCGACTACGATTGCTTTTCTGTGGCGAATTCTAAATGATCATGCACTTAAAGCTTGAGATCTATTATATTCATGTTTGTGGCATTTCTCAGTAAACACCATGAGTAATTTACATTCAAATACACCTTTGGCTCGACACTGGGAAACTAAGAAGCCTTCTCGAGTTAGACGAGTAAACTTACATCAAAGGGGGTGGGAGGGAACCAGTGATAGTGGTGAAGACCTATAACAAGGGGTTGTAAACTAGAATTTTAAGACGGGGGACCTAAAACCTAAAACAGACGCCAAGAAGAAGACAAGAGGCCCCAGGGGGCCTGAGGGCGCTCACCTGACATTGTAGCCTAAATATCAACCCAGAGAATTGATTTCCACAAGTTGCATCTGCTCCTCCTAATAAAAGCTGAAACCAAATATTCTGACCAGTGGATCTAAAAAAAGATTTTTAAAGAATATTCCTCATATTGAACTAAGTCATAATTCGGGCTCCCATGGGGAGCCCATATATGAACCCAGGGACTTGGCATTAACAAACCTGAAACTCACACCCCTAAGGATTCTGCACACCAATTATCAAAACATTCCGACTGCTGGATCTGAAGAAGAAGATTTTTAAAGAAAATTCCTCATTTTGAACCAAGTTACAATTCGAGCTCCCACAATCAGCCCAAATATGGACCTAGGGACATGGCTTGAACAAACTTGAATCTTATCCCCCTAAGGATGCTGCATAAAAAATATCAAAAGCATTCATCTGCTGGATCTGAAGATTTTTAAAGAAAATTCCTCATTTTGAACTAAGCTGTCATTCAGGCTCCCATAGTGAGCCCAAATATGAACCAAGGGACTTGGCTTGAACAAACTTGAATCTCAGCCCCCTAAGGTTGCTCCATGCCAAATATCAAAACATTCCAACTGCTGAATCTGAAGAAGAAGATTTTTAAAGAAAAATTCCTCATATTGACTACGTTATAATTTGGGCTCGGGAGCCCAAATATAGTCCCATGGACTTGGCTTTAAGACACTTGAATCCCCCCCCCCCCCCCCCCCCCCCCCCCCCCCCCCAAGGATGCTACTCACCACATATCAAACCATTCCGACTGCTGGATCTGAAGAAGAAGATTTTTTAAGAAAATTCCTCATTTCGAACAAAGTTACTATTCAAGCTCCCACAGTGAGCCCAAATATGGACCTATGGACATGGCTTGAACAAACTTGCATCTCACCCCCCTAAGGATGCTGCAAACCAAATATCACAAGATTCTGCCTGCTGGATCTTGAGAAGAAGATTTGCATGAAATGCATTAAGTTCAAATTTGGGCTCCTATAATGAGCCCAAATATAAACCCAGGGGGCCGATTTGAACAAACTTGAATCAGATCCACCCCACAATGTTGCATACCAAATATCAAAAGATTCTGCCTGCTGGTTCTGGAGAAGATTTTTGAAGAAATTTGCCTGAAATGCACTAAGTTTGAATTTGGGCTTCTATAGTGAGCCCAAATATGAATCCAGGTGGCCGATTTGAACAAATTGGAATCAGATCCACCCCACAATGTTGCATACCAAATATCAAAAGATTCTGCCTGCAGGATCTGGAGAAGAAGATGTTTGAAGAAATTTGCCTGAAATGCACTAAGTTCAAATTCGAGCTTCTATAGTGAGCCCAAATATGAATCTAGGGAGATGATTTGAACAAAATAGAATCAGATCCACCCCTCAATGTTGCATACCAAATATCAAAAGATTCTGCCTGCTGGATCTGGAGAAGAAGATTTTTTAAGAAATTTGCCTGAAAAGCACTAAGTTCAAATTTGGGCTCCTATACTGAGACCAAATATAAACCCAGGGAGCCGATTTGAACAAACTGGAATCAGATCCACCCCACAATGTTGCATACCCAATATCAAAAGATTCTGCCTGCTGGATCTTGATAAGATTTTCAAAGAAATTTGCCTGAAATGCACTAAGTTCAAATTTGAGCTCCTATACTGAGCCCAAATATAAACCCAAGGGGCCGATTTGAACAAACTTGAATCAGATCCACTCCACAATGTTGTATACCAAATATCAAAAGATTCTGCCTGCTGGATGTGGAGAAGAAGATCATTTTCAAAGAAATTTGCCTGAAATGCAGTAAGTTCAAATTTGGCCTCCTATACTGAGCCCAAATATAAACCCAGGGGGCCGATTCGAACAAACTTGAATCAGATCCACCCCACAATGTTGCATGCCAAATATCAAAAGATTCTGCCTGCTGAATCTGGAGAAGAAGATTTTTTAAGAAATTTGTCTGAAATGCACTAAGTTCGAAATCGGGCTCCTATACTGAGCCCAAATATGAACCCAGGGGGCCGATTTGAACAAACTTGAATCAGATCCACCCTACAATGTTGCATACCAAATATCAAAAGATTCTACCTGCTGGATCTGGAGAAGAAGATTTTTTAATGTTTTTCCCATTGCCTACGGTGTTAAAAAGTGCTGACTCAGCACTTTTTCAAAGTCCCGAAACTGTACCCTATGATAAAACCGATGGCAATTTTTTTTTACCAATTCTTTCTGTTTGTCCTAAGGAAGCTTCACACCAAATAAAAATTCTCGGTGCCGTGCAGTTTTGGAGATATGGGAGTTTTAATTTTTTTCTATTTTTAGCTCCTGCGGTTCCCATGGGGCTACGGGAAAAAAAAAATCAGCATAAATTAGGTACTTATGACCCAATAAGCCCTCACATAAAATTTGGTTCAAATCAGCCTCTCGGTTTGGAAAATAGAAATTTTGGGCGGGGCAAAAAATTTTGCCCCTCCCATAACGACGCCAAGTATAGCCCCACAAACTTCTCTTGAACAAATCTGAGTCTACACCTCAAAAGGAAGCTGCACACCAAATATCAAGTCTCTGCTACTACTGGTTCATGAGAAGAAGATTTTTTAAGATTTCAGCACACTTTTTGGGTGTGGCCCTACCCACCGGCGAGGCAACTTGATTTGAACAAAATCATATTGCGATGTCATAACAAACTATTATCTCAAATATCAATTAAATTGGTTCAGCGGTTTGGGAGGAGAAGGCGCAAACACCATGTTCACGGACGACAGACGGTGAGTGATCACTATAGCTCTCCTGACTGAAAGTCAGGTGAGCTAAAAATACCAGTGCTTTATCTCCAACCATGCAGGTCACATCCATATTAGACATTGTGCCCAAATTAGACTGATCTAAAGGTCTGCTGCTGGGACCTGTTGTTGCTCTCAGGTGTTATGCAGAGTAGTGTAGGGAGTTCAATTACATTCAATTACATTGCGAACTTCCCACCAAGCCAGAAAATGAGCAGACTGACATCTGCAAAATGAGGTCCCCAGAGGGTGAATTTAGTGATGCTACCCTGCCCTCTGTGAACCTCAATCTGAATCAGGGTCTTAAAACTAAACAGAACGAGGTACCCAGAGGATAAATTGGCCCACTCTATGGGATAGCATGATCAAATTCACCCTCTGGGGACCTCATTCTGCAAATGTCAGATGCCTTATTTTCAGGCCTGCTTCCCACTGGCGTTTTTGACTGACTGTGTCTTTGGCCCTGGAAATGAAATAATTCGATCCTCATTCCCCATTATGTATCACATAAATTGAGCTAAGTTTATTCATGTTAATACGTTTACGATGTAAATCGATATAAAAATTTCACTGCATATACAGAATGAAGAGAGTGGGTTACTACTTAATCACAGCGCCATATATTCTCCACTCGAAAAGTATTTATAATTGTTCATAACAGCACAAGAAGCACTTGCAAACTTTCATCACATGGAGCAACCAGGCAGTCCATGTGGTGAAAGTTTACAAGTGATTCTATTTAGTGTCTTGTCCTCAGAAATTGTAAATAATTACAGACTGACAGACAGACCGACATTGCCACATATAGAGCTGCTCGTCACAGCTAAAAATTTGACTTCATATACAGAATGAAGAGAGTGGATTACTACTTAATCACAGCGTCATATATTCTCCATGCGAAAAGTGTTTATAATTGTTCATAACAGCAGAAGCACTTGCAAACTTTCATCACATGCAGCAACAAAGGCCGTTCATGTGGTGAAAGTTTACAAGTGATTCTATGTAGTGTCTTGTCCTCAGAAATTGATAATAATTACTGAGTGAAAAATCTACCCAACAGTGATTTAGTAGTAATCCACCTTCCACATACTGTAGTCGCAATATTTTCTTTCTGTTTGATCAGTTCATTATATTTTGCATTGCACAGAATAAACATTCCTTTGCGTTTCAGACTTCTTCATTCTTTTGCAGTAAGGAGCACATTAACTAACAAGCATTTTGTGTGCTAATTGTGACAGGACTTCTAGTATCAACTGTACATGCACGTATACTGTGAATAAAGAATCTGAATCTGAATCCTTACAGAATAGAGAATTTTGCTTCAGATTTCATATGAAGCACATCCATTTATTTATTGGATTTAAGGTCACATATTTCTGCTTAATGGCAAATCGTGACAACAACATGGAGATGAAGTCAAATTTAGTCAACAGTTTAAGCCCATGTTGTCCATTTTGAAAAGACTTCCACCCCAAGCATTGGTGACTGCAGTAAACAAGCACTGCTTCACCTGCTGGGGTTCCCATAGGGGTGGGGTCAAATTTCTTAAAATGCAACTTGAAAAGTTACCCAATGATATCATGTTGGAGCACCTGTTCTGCTGCAGTAAAAGTGATCAAATTCAAATTTGCTTTTTAGTCTTTCAAGGGTTAAGTTGCAGTACCTGCACTTCAGAATAAAGCCCCAGAACGAGGCTTCCAGAACAGAACCAGTCAATTGTTGAGAAACTGGAATGAAACCTGAAATTTCAATTTCCTTTACACTGGCGTGGGGTTGCAGTGGCGTTGTGGTAGCCGATTCTCGTCAGATCACCAAAGTTAAGAAACGACAAGACCGGTTAATCATTGAATGGGTGACCGTCTTGAGCGATCAATTCAGACTCCCGCATCGTGTTCTTGAGCAAGGCTCTTCACCTCGACTGTTCACGATGACGCCGTGTCCTAAGGCATACAGCATATCGATGGTACGCATGTCTTCAACCAATCTAACCCTGCCTGTGCTGCAATGTGGAGTTACGATGTTGGGGAGCTGGCAGCTGCTCGTCATTGCTCGGTGGTTCTCTCCGGGTACTCCGGCTTCCTCCACCCATAAAACTGTCATGGTTATGATTAGCCATTGTGCATAAGTATATGACCTTAAACATATTTATATATTTATTAATTGGGGTTTAAGGTCATATATTTCTGCACTGTGGCTAATCATGACCATGACAGTTTTACGGGTGGAGGAAGCCGGAGAGAACCACTGAGCAATGGCGAGTAACTGTCAGCTCCCCAACATACTAACTCCACACCAGCAGGGTTAGCACTGGTGGAAGACAAGTGCACCATCAACGTGCAGTACGCCTTAGTCCACAACGTCACCGTGGCCCCCCGATGGGCAATGGGGGTGAAGTGTCTTGCCCAAGGACACAACGCGGTTGCCGCAGGTGGGATTCGAACCGAGGACCTCTCGGCTTGCAGCCAGCACCTCTACCTACTGAACCACCATGCCCCTATGACCTTAAATACCAATAAATAAATTTACACTGGCGCGACCTTAAGGTGGCATAATTTCCCATAAACATACCAAGAAAGGACACAGATTTACTAGACCCATGCAAATTCAGATTCACCCATTGCCTATTGTTCACTATATAACCTGCAACTTAAATCACTGATTTTGTATACTTTGGATCAAACTTGATTATATATAGTTCATTATACATGGTTCCTGCCCCTTTTGAAAAAAATGAATTCTATGACTTTCCATAACCCACTTAATGCTCGGCAAACTGCTGACAGAAATTAAAACTTTAATATGCCAATTTTTCCCATAATGCAACTAGGAATTCAAACAATTCAATCTTGTTTGACATAGCTCAATGCACTCTGTCAAACAAGATTGAATTGGTTAAATTCCTAGTTGCATTATGGGACAAATATGCTATTTGAATCATCTGTATTTTGACATCCATGTGCCGGTTAACTGAAATTCCCTGACCTTACAAATACAAGAGCAATGCTACCGTGTGTGCTGATGCCCCCGAAGGTAGCGAAGTCGGACTTGCATGTAAATAAATAAGTTCTGAATGTCTGAAGAGAACTGGTTCATCCAAACAACATTGAATGAGCTGTCAGAGCAGAATTAAAAAACACTATGATTCTTGTGTCATCCATATTTACATGAATATATCGACATGTGGTAGGAAAAGATGACATGCAAACCTGTCCTCCAAACACTGGGTAGTACAGAAATAGTGGACTAGAAAAAAAAAATTGGGCAGCACTTCCCCTCAAAGACACTGGCCTGTAAGAATAAAGCTGAAATGACATGCAACCTGCCCTGCAAGCACTGGGCAGTACAGAAATAGTGGACTAAAAAAAAAATCGGGCAACACTTCCCCTATAGGCACTGAACAGTAAGAACTAGAGGTACTGTGAGCAAGCTCACAAAGTGATACCCCCGAGCCTGTCAGAACGGCATTATATTGCTTCATGCACATCTTCATACGGAGTTCTTCCATTGTGTAAAGTTTCATGAAAATTCTTCAAACGGTTTAGGAGGAGTTGCGCTTAGAAGGATGGACAGACGGATAGACGGACAGGGTGATTAGTATATACCCCTCCAAACTTTGTTTGGCGCGGGTATAATAAAGTTGAAATTAGGAAATTTGTGATTTTTGAATTCAAAAAGAGGCATAACTCTTGCAAGTATGGTCAGAGTGAACCTCCAAATCGAACTTGACCTGTATTTTGATATTAGTAATAAGCAAATAAAATCTGAAATCGATTGATGTGGCGATACAATTTTAAATGGTCTGGAACCAAAATCATATAATTCTTGTGTCATCCATATTTATATGGATGTATTGATATGTTGAGGTTAAAATGTCATGCAAACTCCCCTGCAAGCACTGGGCCACAGAAAAATAATGAACTAAAAAAAACAATTGGGCAGCACTTTGCCCTTTTGGCTATAGTACAATTTACCTTAGTCAGAAACAGAGGCCAAAAACAAACAGGGGCCAAAACTCTACCAAACATGCATGGACAAAACGCTAGGTACGAGGACATTCATTTCGCAAGCTGCCCTATCATCACACCAAAGAACATTAAAATCCGACAACTGATGCTTGAGTTATAATACAAAATGTTTGTACGGATGAATGGACGGACGGACACACGGATGGAGACCTCGACTATATACCCCTCGAAAATTTTTCGGGGCCCTAATAAGTGGACATAATTTCCACCAGCAATTGAGAAAATATGAAGGCAGAACCCTCCAACGTAAAAATCGGGGTCAATAAAAGTAAACTTCTTTTTTACTTGAATTCGTCAAGATTATATCTCTGTTTATTTATAATATCTATTTTTTGTTTCTGAAATTTTTGTGCTCTTTAATTTTTTTAATTTCTTTTGTAAAATTAATGTAACCAAATTTGAAGAGCAACCAACATTTCCCACAATGCAACTAGTAATTTAATCTCAATGAGCTCTGTCAAACAAGAATGAATTGGTTACATTGTGGGACAAATTTGCTTCTTCCATCAGCTATTGAGAGAATATCAATGCAGAACCAACCATCTTAACCCTTTATCTAACGAATCGCCTGCATCCACCTGCGTAATATGCAAATTGAGAAGTTGAAAAAATTAAATTTTTCAAAATATTTCAACAAAACCATATCATGTGACCCCTCATTGGAACGCGCTCACTGAGTGCGTTCCAATGAGGGGTCACATGATATGGTTTTAATATTTTTTGAAAAAAAAATTATATTTAGGATAATAAATTTTGATATCGTCTGAGTTGGGTAAAGGGTTAAAGATCGAGGTCAATTTAAGTAAAAGTCTGTCTCACATTAATTCGCAGAGACTATACCTCTGTATTTTCAATATTTCTGATGTATGTTTGTCCTACTTAATTTTTTAAATTTCTTACGCAAAATTATTGTCAAAATTAACTGGTCTTCCACCAAATTTGACCAGCAGCCAAACCATTTGACTAGAAAAAGTTTCCTATACCATTTTTATTATCACCCATTTCAAGAGTTTTAAATGGTCTGGAATTTCAAAAATTCAATTCCCTAACTTTCTACACTTTTCCATGCTCCGCAGAAACTACGATTTACATACTCAACAACCTTACATATGAAAAATATTATGTCTGACAATAAAACGTTTTGTTTGCTGTTCAGTTAATAAGGATTAAAACATTACCTCTGTCAACAATTCTTCTTCCGAGTTTGTGTAAAACATTAGCTCATTCTGTGGAGACTGTTTACTCGATGGAATTTTCGGTTTAAAAGTCTTGGAGAACAATAAATAATAATCAAAGGTATAGTTCATGTTCTTCCTCACAGCTTTGTCAATGTCTTTCCTGTAATATTGTAAAACATTATGTACTCTCATTAAATACACTACATCCATTTCTCAAATGTACATAGAAAAATTTAGGAGTAGTAAACCATTTCACAAATGCAGATGATATAAAAATTTATGTGGAAACAGATGAAAGTGGCCTTATTGGGCAACAAATCTGGCCTGGCATTCTAAAAAATGCAGGAGGGCTAAAAATCACTCTCTTCACATGGCCTAGGGGAGCGATTAGCTCTCCTTAAGCCTACAAAAGCTAAAAGTGGCAAAATGAAGTTGTACTATTAATGAATTCTGCCAAGTGGGCTTTGTACATTTTATTTGATGCTGCTAACCAGGGAATCTCTGGTAAGGCCCGGAGGTGTGGGAGGGGCAGAGTGGCCATATTGCTGAGACCACTAACATTGCAGAGATCTGAAAAACAGTTTTTCATAAATAGGCTGTTGTGGTAATCATTATTTTCTAAGGCTAGGAGGGCTATTTTTCGCTCTCAAATTTTTTAAGGCAAGCGAATAAATCGCTCTCCTGAAAATGCCAGGCCTGACAAATTAAGCCGAATACAGCACATGACTTGCATAAATGCGATTAAGGAGTACACTGTTAAGCAGATTTTATTTTTTCATCTTTCTAATAATAATAATGTACATTGAAGGAACAATATCAGTGGCGTTTCAGTCTTATTGTTCTCGGGAAATATTATTGTATTATCAGTTCTGGTAACGAATATGGTAGCCGACTTCCAGGAACCTGTGGTGCCTGCTGTCAACTCTATGAGTTGATTTCATATATTTTACGTGTTCTGTACCTCCCAACCTTCATTTTGATGTATTATTTGTGTATATTGAATTTGAATTTAAGGAATATCAGAGGTGGGAATTTCAAAATAAACAAAATTTCATTACTCATATAGCACCTTAATTTCAATTTACTTTTGGGGAGTTTCTCTATGAGACAAAAACATGAATATGAGAAGGTGGGGGCAAAAAATGCCCAAATGCAGGCTTCAACTGACTGATCAGTAGTGTTCAACCAATGATCGGAACTGGTGACCACAATCGGCCGATTGTAGGCAATCTGATGACAGAGCAATGGCTCCTGGAACATCGGTTCAACCAATTGTTGCCAAGCATTTTGTGATGATTCATTAACCGCATTTTATTATCTTCTGCAATTATTCAATTGTTCAAGTAAAATGATGTCAATGATACCATTCAATAAACAACCATAATGTGTATTCTTAATCTCTCTAGACGCCCCTTTACGGGATATACAAGTTTAACGACATGTAAAGCTTACAACTGAGCATACTTGCAGCAATTGCCAGTTCATACCGGAAAAGTGAAGGCTGCACTCCATTGACTCAGGTCACAGTAAAATTACCAGTCACACCCACTTGGGCTGCAAATGTGGCTCTGAGATCCACGTTTAACTCCCAAGTGTGTGCGACTGGTAATTTTAGTGTGTCTCCAGTCAACAAAGTTTAACACTGAGAAAAATGTTCAGTTTAATGTAGTTCTTTCGAGCCTCGACTTGAACAGTAGTGTGGGGTATTACAATCAGAATCAGCATCAGAATCGGCCGACTGAGAGTTCAAATAACTTGTAATCAGTCAGCAACCATTTTTGGTAATCGGTTGAACACTTTTGTTCAGAGAATGTTGAAGGAGACATTAACCCCACATACAATGAAGACAGAGAGATGACCATTGAATGATCGTGAATTCAAACCAGAGGCTCAAGCGAGCCTAAAATGCCCACCTGGCTCAAGTTGTCAAAAGAGATGAGTTTATTGGTAAGAGATCAGCAGCAAGAGGAACTTTTTGATTTGCTATGACACAACCAAAAGCAACTTTTTTGGCCATTCATTTCTGCTGGTCCTAGGAAAGCTTCCTAGCAAACTCTGTTCTGTGAAGTATTAAAAACCAACAACTGAACAAATGTTTGTTTTGTTTTCAACTACTGTGGTTCTCTCTACCCCGCCCCTCCCACCACTCCCCCCCCCCCCACCCCCCCCCAAAAAAAAAAATCCAGCATAAATGAAATACTTATGACCCAGTTATATACTACATGACAAATTTGGTTCACATCTGCCCATTGGACCTGAAAATAGAAACATTTTGAGTGTAGCCCAAATTTAGGAGCCCATATTTTGACTTATTGAGTTTGTTTGAAAAAAAAGTGAATCTGCATTACTAAAGTAAGTTCCAAACAAGAAATCTAAGCATTATTGCAAGTTGCTTATAAAAAGAGGATTTTTTAAACGTTTTTTCCAAACAAGAAATCTAAGAATTATTGCAAGTGGCTTATAAAACGAGGATTTTTAGGCTTATGGAGCATTAACCCCACCCCAAGGGATATAGTAATTTTGGGAGGAAAATATCAGAAGAGTAAATTCCACCAGCCTGAAGATGGCAGCAGCTGCATTTGAACAAAGGAGAAAAGGTTTACTCCAAAGATGGTCTGTGCCATAAATGAATGAATTTGGCCCAGTGATTTTAAAGAATAAGAAAAATTTCAAACTGGAGAAACAGAATTTTACTGCCACCAGTAAATTCATGTCTGTGTGAAAATGGTTAAAGCATCAAAAATAAACAAAACAGAAAGATAATTTATGGAGGCTTATTTTTGGGGGTAATATATTTTGAAAGAAATCAGAAATAGGTTTTCGTGAACAGTATTATATGAAATAAAATCTTTGGAACCCACATTGAAGTCTTGAGAGGGTTAAATTAACGATATTCATACAGGAATCAGAGAAATTTTTTCCAAGAAACTAGAAAAAACATGTGCACAACATTGAAAAGGTTTGATCAAGACATCAATAAAATCTTTGAAACCCACACTGAAGTCTTGAGAGGGTTAAATTAAAGACATTCATACAGGAATCAGATAATTTGAGATCAATGTTTCCAAGAAACCAGAAAAAAACATAGGACAGTTTTTACAGGTGGAGGAAGCCGGAGAGAACCACTGTGCATTGGCGAGCAACTGTCAGCTCCTCAACATTCTAACTCTGTTTAAGCTCCGTTCAAGCAGGGTTACAGCGGTTGAAGACATGTGCACCATTGATGTGCAGTACGCCTTAGTACACAGCATCATTGCACCCCCATGTAGGCAACAGGGATAATGTGCCTTGCCCAAGGACACAACGCGGGTCGTCTCGGACGGAGATATTCATTCAGGAATCGTATCAATTTTTCCTCTGCCACTTATGGAAGTCTGGAGAGGGTTAAGGCATTTCATGTCATTATAGCTTAACAAAACACAATAACGTGTTTGACAGGTAGATGTTGACAGAATTTGATGGAAGAGATAAAATTAGAAACTAACAATTTGTATAGGGAAATCTTATTGCAAAAATGTTGACTCATCATTTATTCAATACCCTCTACCGGGCACCTTAACCCTTTGAGACTTTAATTATCCTGGCGTTCAAACGTCACTGGGAATTCAGTTTCTTCGACGTTTTTTTTTTTCAAAATGCGACGTCAAACAAATAAGATATTTTTCACATTAGTGATTAACTGGTTGAGGGCTAGATTATTTTTGGTGGTCTGAATTTGTTATTCAACACTTGTTTTATTACAAATTATTGGAGAGTGCCCACAGGCACTCTCCAATAACTCATAATAAAGCAAATTTAGAAAAAACAAAATATTATTTGTGTTTGGCTGAATATAAAATATTAGCAAGAAAAGTCTCAACCAGTTATGAAGTCTTGCCAGCAGGATAATATTAGTATTTTAAGCTGTGATAACATTTGGCTCAACGGTTGTCACAGAGCACTATTGGGGAGAAAATGGGAATTGAAGTTAAAACTTTAAAAAATCGAAAACTAATAACAAAACAAATGACCACAAAATATCAACGCGCTGTTTGATTTCGTACGTAATAAGACGTACAAAAGTATCAAAGGGTTAATAGAAATGGTGGCAATTTTTTTAACCAATCCATTCTACTGGTCCTAAGGATGCTTCATACCAAATAACAGCTCTCTGTTCCATGTGGATTGGGAAATATGGGCTTTTGAATTTTTCCGTTTTTGGCTCCTGGGGCTGTGAACAATTTTTGGGGGGGCATCCAGCTGGGGCATCAATCAATTACTTAGGACCACTTATACTACATGTCAAATTTGGTTGAATTTGGCCCACCGGTTCTTGAAATAGAAATTTTGGGTGGAGCCCAAAATGGATATGCCCCCCACAGAGAGCCCAAATACTGACCTACCAACTTCCCTTGAACAAACTTTAATCTTCAACACCAAATATCAAGCCATTCCATCTGGTGGCTTGTGTGAAGATTTTTAAGCTTTTGGGGCATTATTCAGGGCCTGAATATGGCAGCTGCTTCATGTAAACAAAATAGAAAGGGTATACTCCATAGATGGTCTGTGCAATATATGTCTGAATTTGGCCTTATGGTTGTGAAGAAGTCAAGTTTGCAAAAGTTAACAGACGAAGGATGCCCGACGCCAAGTAATGGCAATAGCTCCCACTGACTTGCAGTCAGGTGAGCTAAAAAGAAAGAAACTCCCTATACAACAGGTAACCTCAGACACACAATTATTATTAAAGAAAAACACAGCTTAAGGAAATCTTACGAGACATAGTGACAAATTACCAAGGCCAAAAATGCTCCAGTACACTCGGCATGAGGGTGAAAACAAGTCACCTAACAATTGAGTGACCTAAATACAGGGATGAAAGTGAAAATGACAATGCCAAGCGCAGTGAGGCTAGAATGGCCAAATAAGGCTGGGGGCCATCTAGGCCCCCAGAAGCTCTGAGGGACCTAAATGCTCGGAGAATGATTCTAGCCATTTCCTGAGAGCTTTTGCTTGCCTTTGAAATCCTCAAAAATAAAATATTTTCTGCACCAAGTTTGTTTATTCTCCTATATATTTTGGAAATGGGGAAATATTGTGAATATATTTACATTAGTTTTACATCACATTGTTGGGCTCTGTGCTTATCGTCCTTCTCTTCTAACCACTGCCATCTGAACTTATTTTTTATTTCCGAGTCAATATTATTTATATCACACCTCGTATCCACTATTTTGCTCATTTTTTATTTCACTCGCGATTACTTTTCAAAGTGAAACGGCATTGTTCTTTTTGTTAAAACATGAATCGAAATCAAAGATGGCGGTGCCCAGGGGAGTTTTGAACAAGAGCACCGCGTAGCGGGACAATATACGCCCGTTTTGTATTTTTGAAGGGTTGGGGTAAGGATGGGGGTGAGGGTGAAAATTGTTTGGACCAACCCCATATTCGAACTTGACCTGTATTTTGTTGTGATTAAACAACATACCAAGTTCAGGGCTTGCCTTGAGTCGGGGCTGATCAGCCCAGGCCCCGAGATCAGCCCCGAGGAGCACTTGCTGGGGGCTTTTTTTCAAGCCCCGACATTTTCCACAAAAAAGCACTAACAATAATGGACAAAATGGAAAATCAGCCCCGAAAAGGCCCCGACCTCAATATGTGGGGCACTTTTTTTTAGGCCCCGACCATTTTACTCAAGGCGAGCCCTGCAAGTTTGGAACCAATCGAAAAACAAATAATAACAGTTATCATTCAGAAACCAAATATTTGATGCATTCTATGTCCAACAGTTAGGCCATACTAAAGTTAAAATCCGGAAAACACAAAATGCACAAATTCAAGAGGAATAACTCTGGAAAGGTACATGCGATTTTGGCCGAAAGTGAACCTGAGCTGTGCTTTGTGGTCATAAACAAAATCTGAGAATTTGAAACAAATTAGTCAAGGCAAACTGAAGTTATCATCCGGAAACCACAAAATCCACAAATTTGCATTCATTCAAGGGGAATAACTCTGGAAAGGTATATGCGATTGTGGTCAAAAGTGAACTTGAGCTGTATTTTGTGGTCAAAAACAAAAAACTGAAAATTTGAAATAAATCGGTCAAGGCAAACTAAAGTTATCGTCTGGAAACGAAAAGTTGGGCTAAATTCCCATAAATAAAGGGCCATAACTCTACCGCAAATGGGCCGCTAGAAACAGAAATCGAACCCATCCTGTATTTTGTCATACTAAATCCACATGCCAAATTTAACTCAGCTCAATCCATTACAACTAAAGTTATCGTCCGGAAATGAAATGTGTCCATGGACGGACAGACAGACAGACGGGTGGAGAGACCATGCACATAATACGTCCCGTTTTTCAAACGGGTGTATAAAATCAACATCTGAAAAATTTGGTGTCAATCCGTCAAGGCGTTCAGCTTTAAATGAACGGAAACCAATTTTTTTTCAAAAACTGTGGTTTCAAAGGGCCATAACTCTGCAGCAGATGGACTGAGAAACATCAATATCGAACTTGACCTGTATTTTATTGCTACAAACAACATCTGAAAGTTTGATGTCGATCCGTCAAGGCGTTCGACTTTAAATGAACGGAAACCAATTTCTTTAGAAAAATTGTGTTTTCAAAGGGCCGTAACTCTGCAGCAGATGAATTGAGAACCACCAATATTGAACGTGACCTGTATTTTAATGCTAAAAACAACTTCTGAAAGTTTGATGTCAATCCGTCAAGGCGTTCGACTTTAAATGAACAGAAACCAAATGTTTACGGACAGACAGACAGACTGATAACATAATACAACCGTTTTTTAAACGGGCGTATAAAAAGCGAAATGCTTAACAGAACACTAAAAAAATGTAAAGGAAACAACAAAAATCCACAACAAAAAACGGACCAACAAAAATACAAAAACCCGGAAATCTAGGTATTCCAGGAAAACTTTCATCCCTGTAAATAGTACCATCACTGAAACTATAGATGCTAGTAATGCCCCAGCACTAGCAGCAATGTAAATAAGGCAATGCGAGCTGTATCTCAAGGAAATATGGCCTCAGCATAATTACTCTGAGAAAAGCTAATTCTCCAGTTGCGACCTTACAGCAGCTACAGTGTATCAAGACCCAAACGCCCCAGTGTGGAAATTGATATGTTCAAACTAATAATGCCCCAGCACCATTAGACTAACTATACATGTAGGCCCACTAGGGCATTCAAATAGAAAATGGTCATAATATATATAGTGTACCTACTAAACTAATAGTGCCACCAGCACCATTAGCCCAAAAGACAGTACAGTGGAACCCTGTTAATTGAATAGACAATTTGCCAATGAAATTTATTCAATTAACAAGAGTATTCAATTAACAGGAATTGAGTCACTTTCGTGTATTCTCGAGATAAACTTCGCATTTATTCTATTATATCTTGTTTTGACAGAGCTCCATGAGCTCTGTCAAACAAGATATAGTAGATTAAATGCCTGTATTGGAAGTACTGAGGCAAAATAGGTAAAAAACAAAAGGCCCCAGGGGGCCTGAGGGCGCTCACCTGACATGGAAGCCTAAATATCAACCCAGAGAATTGATTTCAACAAGTTGCATTGGCTCCTCCTAAGAAAAGCTTATACCAAATATCCAAAGATTCTGACTGGTGGAGCTAAAAAAAAAGATTTTTAAAGAATATTCCTTATATTGAACTAAGTTATAATTCAGGCTCAGGGAGCCCATATATGAACCCATGGACTTGGCTTTAACAAACTTGAATCTCACACCCCTTCCACTCCCCTCCCCCCCCCCCCCCTCCCAAGGATGCTGCACACCAAATATCAAAACATTCCGACTGCTGGATCTAAAGAAGAAGATTTTTAAAGAAAATTACAATTCGAGCTCCCACAATGAGCCCAAATATAGACCTAGGGACATGGCTTGAACAAACTTGAATCTTACCCCCCTAAGGATGCTGCATAAAAAATATCAAAAGCATTCATCTGCTGAATCTGAAGAAGATTTTTAAAAGAAAATTCCTCATTTTGAACTAAGTTGTCATTCGGGCCCCCACAGTGAGCCCAAATATGGACCTAGGGACATGGCTTGAACAAACTTGAATCTCACCCCCCAAGGATGCTGCATACCAAATATCAAAACATTCCGACTGCTGGATCATCAGAAGATTTTTAAAGAAAATTCCTCATTTTGAACGAAGTTATAATTCGGCGCCCACAGTGAGCACAAATATAAATCCAGGGACTTGGCTTGAACAAACTTGAATCTCACCCCCCTAAGCATGGTGCATACCCAATATCAAACGATTCTGCCTGCTGGATCTTGAGAAGAAGATTTTCAAAGAAATTTGCCTGAAATGCACTAAGTTCAAATTTGGGCTCCTATACTGGTGAGCCCAAATATAAACCCACGGGGCCGATTTGAAAAAACTTGAATCAGATCCACCCCACAATGTTGCATACCAAATATCAAAAGATTCTGCCTGCTGGATCTGGAGAAGAAGATTTTTTAAGAAATTTGCCTGAAATGCACTAAGTTCGAATTCAGGCTTCTATAGTGAGCCCAAATATGAATCCGGGGGCCGATTTGAACAAACTTGAATCAGATCCACCCCACAATGTTGCATACCAAATATCAAAAGATTCTGCCTGCTGGATCTGGAGAAGAAGATTTTTAAAGAAATTTGCCTGAAATGCACTAAGTTCGAATTCGAGCTTCTATAGTGAGCCCAAATATGAATCCAGGGAGCTGATTTGAACAAACTTGAATCAGATCCACCCCACAATGTTGCATACCAAATATCTGCCTTCTGGATCTGGAGAAGAAGATTTTTTAAGAAATTTGCTTGAAATGCACTAAGTTCGAAATCGGGCTCCTATACTGAGCCCAAATATGAACCCAGGGGTCCAATTTGAACATACTTGAATCAGATCCACCCTACAATGTTGCATACCAAATATCAAAAGATTCTGCCTGCTGGATCTGGAGAAGAAGATTTTTTAATGTTTTTCCCATTGCCTGCAAGTGTTAAAAAGTGCCGACTCAGCAGTTTTTCAAAAGTCCCGAAACTGTACCTTATGATAAAACTGATGGCAATTTTTTTTTACCAATCCTTTCTGTTGGTCCCAAGGAAGCTTCACACTATATAAAACTTCTCGGTGCCATGCAGTTTTGGAGATATGGGCATTTTAATTTTTTTTTATTTTTAGCTCCTGCGGTTCCCACGGGGCTGCAGGAAATTTTTTTTTTGCATAAATCAAGTACTTATAACCCAATAATACCTCATATTAAATTTGGTTCAAATCGGCCTCTGGGTTCAGAAAATAGAAATTTTGGGTGGGGCAAAAATTCTTGCCCCTCCCAGAACAAAGGTAAATATTGCCCGTCCACCTTCTCTTGAACAAACTTGAGTCTACACCTCAAATGGAAGCTGCATACGAAATATCAAGTCTCTGCTATGGGTGGTTCATGAGAAGATTTTTAAAAATTTTGTGCATTTTGGCCCCACCCCACTCCATAATATGAGCAGAAATCCAATTTGAAGAAAAACCCAAATGCCCCTATATAACCAATATAACCACTACTTACATGAAATTTAATTAAAATGTGGCCAGTGGTTTAGGAGAAAGAGGCTCAAACACCACCTTCACGCAGGACGACGGGCGACAGACGACGGATGACGGACGAAAGAGTGATAAGAAAAGCTCACCCTGACTTTCAGTCAGGTGAGCTAACAATGGAAAACTGGGGAGAGTTGGGGTAATTTCTCGACAGGTTACACAATTTTTTATTCAATTAACAGGAGTTTACTCTATAAACTATATTCAATTAACAGGTCAAACTTGTACTGGGGTATGGTAAATGGTTTTGTGTTGGGAAAATATATTCAATTAATAGGGTTATTCAGTTAAGAGATAACCAATTAAGTGGGCTCCACTGTACCACTGACACTCTCCGAAGACAAAAATGATGTAGCGTTTCACTTGTAGATTTCCATGATAATAATGTCCCAGCACCATTATCCTCGGCTGCAGGAACAATGAATACTCTAGATACACACACACAATGTAGATAGTGCCCATGCAGCAATGGCAGGATACTGCAGGCTGAGTGATACACAACCCTCACACTCAAAATGTTAATGATTCTTACAGTATACAACATTTCTTCCACTGGGGTGGACCCAAATCGTGAAGATCTAACTGACATGATTAGTTGTCAAGTAGTGACTTAGGACTAGATTTGTTCGGTTTCGCATCACAAAATGCCAAGCAAACACTTTGAGTTGTGATGCAATAGCTAGAATTGGTTAGCAGTTTTTTGTTTTTACTTCAGGATGAAATGTTAGAACACAAAGTATTCTCACAGTCGCTGAATTGAATGATGTGATGTATAAGGCCGCAAAGTGTGTAATATTTCTTTTTATCAACTACCATATGTAGCTTGTAGAGCACATATAGCTTCTGATTGGTGGCTAGGGGAATCCCAATTGTGCCAAACCGGAATGAATGTCTTGGACACACATTTACGTATTTCTGGGACTTATAAATACAGGTCTCGTGAAAGTACAATATGTCACTTTTAATGTGTTCTGGAGGACACACACAATGATAATGTTGGGTATAATTAGATGAATTTGTAATATATTAAAGATGGTATCAACCTACATCACAGCAATAGATTTTTTACCTGGTCTCCTTGAGCAATTGAATACTAGTGAGTAACAGAATAAAATAGTTTCTTTTCATTCACTTGGAAAATTGAGTTTCAAAGTAAGACTAAGTTACAATCCCAGTAGTCCAAACTTGGACTTGAAGGCCGTAACTTATTTTCTTTTACGTTGGTGCGTCCTTGAAGGACGTAAAGAAAGTACAACCTTCAAGACCAAGTTTGGACCACAATCCCAAATGCCAGGAAATTATGTCTTTCAGGTCAAGATTTTTAAATTTTCTCACTCCAGATTGAACCATGGTTGGACCCTCAACCTGGCTACAAAAAAAGTTGCTAATCAATTTTTGGAAAACAAATCAAGACCTGGATACTGGCTATCCAGTGGCCAGAGCTACATTAATGGGGACCTTAACCTTACATAATGGAAGTTGTAGCATTGAAAATTCCACTGCCAGTGCCACTGCAGAGACAAGCCCATCACAAAAGGACAGTGATACATGTACCCCTCAATGAAAGGAAGGCTAAGAGAACATGGCAGAGATGTATTGTTGTATCTACCCAAAATGATAAATTTTAAGTAATTTGCATATTTTTTATACTTACCAATGACCCAGACTAGCTGGTGCTAACTCAAATTAATCCAGGGTCAAACACAAATTTTGCCCCCAATCCCTAAAATTTGCAAGCAAAACCGAAAAAATTAAGTCCTAGATGGGGTACTCCATACTTTTGAGATCTGCGCATGCACAGTAAGGAAGGTACCGAAATTGGTGCCAACCATCATTCTTTCTACAGATGCCTGTTAAATGTTATAAACAGCAGGGAGGTATGAGTGCCCACTCATGGGAGGGCCATACCCATCTGAGCCATTGGTAAGTACAAAAAAGATACAAATTACTTAAAATTTATCATATTTTTATACGACAACCAATGGTCCAGACTAGC
This sequence comes from Pictodentalium vernedei, assembly GCA_031216915.1. NCBI lineage: Eukaryota > Metazoa > Mollusca > Scaphopoda > Dentaliida > Dentaliidae > Pictodentalium > Pictodentalium vernedei. The sequence goes on along the minus strand of CM062295.1, from coordinate 534,633,883 downwards.
TGAATCGTAAAAAAGGCTGGAGGGCCTAGGACTTAAAGGAAAATTCAATCTCTCAATTACTTCAATAAAGGATAGCACCTACAGGAGAATAGGAGGAGAATAGGAGGAGATAGGAATTATATATGTCTTTCTCTTTTACGAGAAAAGAGAAAGGCATAACACCAACAATGTAATTGAGTATTACATAATATATAATTCTCCATTTGATACCAGCATAACCCATTATGCTAATTCGGTGAAGGAAAACCAATATATCAAGATAGTCCAGAGAATGAGACTCTTTATACTCATTTAAAAGTGTCCGAGGATTGTATATTAACGCTCGTTTGACACATAACATATACAAATGCTTCGCAGTGAGCTACACTTTAAAAACAGTACATAAATGAGACAATAGTTATTGCTTCACACCGAGGTACACATTAAAACCACCCCAGCGCTGAGGCAGGACTACTGTCACTGGAGGAGGTATTCCCTTGTTTTCACTATAAAACCAGATAATCATAAGGGAAAAACCGTCCCCCCTCCCCTTCCTCTGAGGTAAAATTCCAGAGAACGAAGAGGATAGCGGAACAGTGACAGTGTTGGAGCAGACTGCCTAAAGACCTTATAGATGTAACATTAATGGACAACATTCTGAGCAACAGAAAGAGGACCCAAAGATCTAAGGTCACCGAAGATGGACTCTAAATTTCTCAGGTAAAACTTGGTAAATGAAGAGGGCTAGTTGTGTCCAGTAAGCAGCCTTCGTGAGATCAGTAATGGCTATACTGTTAGAATAAGCTCAAGAAGTCGACAGTGCTCTAACCTCATGCACTGAAATCTTATTGAGAGAACGTTGATCCGAAGATAGATTTTCGTAGGCAATGCATATTGCCAAACGAATCCATCTAGTGACAGAATGAACAGAAATATCTTTTCTGTTAGGAATCAAAGAAAGAAAGAAACGTTTTCTTCCCTTTCTAATAAAATCTGATCGACATTTATAAATGCGCATTGCTCTGACTAGACACAGCAAAGGTCTATGGTTATCCGAGGATGGTAAAGCCTTAATGACAATAGGCTCGGACCGCTTAGCCAGAATCTGATTCTTAGCCAAAAATAGCACTTCTGTAGTGAGGGTAATGGTATTACTATGCTACAGTAGTGAGATTCATCAACAGATAATGCATGAAGTTCACTGACTCTTCTAGCAGATGCAAAGGCTAAGAGAAATGGCATTTTATACATCAAGAATTTGAACTCTACGATGTCTAACGGCTAAAAAGAAGCTTCTTTGAGCTTCAACAGAACCCAAGCCAAATTCCATTTAGGAATTAATCTGTGGGTTCTAGGTCTGTTGATAGAGAAATTTCTAACTAGCTTGGATAAAGAAGTATCTGATAACATAGACCTATAGCCCTTAAAAGTGGCGGGCTGCAGTTTGAGATCGTCAAACAAGTCAGGCCTGGCCGTTTGAAAAATGCAGGCGAGCTACTACTGCCCTCCTTAAATCAACCCAGGCAGGCGATAATGGCGGCCCGTAATTCACCTCTGGGAGCCATCAATCAAGAAAGCCTTATCACTTTTAAGTCCAGTGACACCTGGAACAGAAAAAACGCAGGCTTGTGAAAAGCACACTCGCAGTTTCCATTTCACATTCTTTACTTTATTTCGGATTTTCCCAATGTTAATTGTAATCGGAAATTAATAAATAGACTGTAATTTTATAATTTTCCCTGTCGTTTATTCAAAACTCACGGGTATGATTTAAAACACAGCGTGAAATTGCTCAAAATGTTCAGCACATCGAAAAACAAAAGTCCTTGAATACTGTTCCATATGAAAATAAGTTCCAGTCAATGCGATACAGTGTGCATGGATTCCCAACTGTTTAACTTGAAAGTGGAGCTTTTTTTCACTGAATCAATAAGAGGTTATGAAGGAGCACCATTTAGCAATGTTGTGCTTGTTGGAGAAAAAAATCACCATCGATATAAGTTCCGGAAAACACACTGCAGTATTCAGAGAATGACAAGTTCAATGGCAAGAGAACCTTTTTGTTATGTTAATGAATGATAAAAGGGCACCGTTTTTTGCAGCTGTGTTGATATTGTTCAGGAAAGTGATTCGACTAAAACGGATTTCATAATAAGCCGACTGTAACCAATAATAATGACACGTTTTTTTTTTACCAATTTTTATAATTTTAATCGCCCGTGCAAATTGACATTAGGCAGGCAAAATGTGCCCACCTTATTTTGAATCCAGGTGGGCAGAGGCGAGCGGGAGCGATCGCCCACCTCAAATGGCCAGGCCTGAACAAGAAGTCCAGGAAATTGGCAATATGTGGTATGGACGGATCATATATGTCCATCGACTGATCCCTACACCAACGGAAGATAACCCTCCACTTCGCTGCATAATTTAACGAAGAGGAGGCCCTCCTACAGTTAGAAATTGACTCCACTGCTCATCCTGTAAAAATGTTTTCCGTGCAAGAAGGACCACAAAATGGAAATACGTGAATGTTGAGACCATCCGGGTTGTGATGCAGTGCGCATGATTTCCCCTGATAAAGAAGATCCTCTCGTGGAGGAAGCTTCTGGGGAACGTCCCATAACAGACACCTGAGAAGACTGATCCAAGGTTTCTGTGACGACAGAGGTGCTACTAGCAGGATTTTGCAATGAGACTGTTTGATCTTTAACAGAATCTGCCGAATCAACGGAGCTGGAGGATGTGAATATCCTATCATCCCGTTCCATGAAATTGACAGAGCGTCTACTGCGTACACTCGATGGTCTGGGCATGGCGACACGAACGTCAGTAACTGATTGTTCAGGTGTGTTGCAAAAAGATCTATCATGGGACAATCCCACTGGTAGCAAATCTGCCTGAATATTTGCTTGTTGAGAGTCCACTCTGATGGCAACAGGCGACCTTTCCGAGAGAGTGAGTCTGCTAATACGTTCAGACGGCCCAGAATATGAGAGATGAACGTGATGATTCAGAACGAATAGGAGAATCCTCTCCATTAATTCGCATAATGGAATCGAATGAGTGCCGCCTTGGTTCCTGAGGTAAGCAGCTACTGTCGAATTGTCCGACAGAATTTGAACGTGGACGTTCGCTATTTGGCAAATCCAATGTTGTAGTGCTAGCCATATTGACATCATCTCTTTGATGTTTATGTTCTTCTCTAGGAACCGAGAGTCCCAAAGACCCTGGCACTTCAAGTCTGCGGGACTTAGGGTTGCGCCCCAGCCCGTCTGACTCGCATCCGTCATAATTGTGAAAGCCAGATCCGGCAGTTGAAGTGGAACTCCTGGAGTTAACAACTGAGGATCTGCCAAAATCTGAACCTTTTGTTTTACTAGGTCCATTAAAACAATACTAGTTTCGAGCGAATGCATCTTCACACTCCAGTTCTGGGTAAAGAATACCTGGAGGGGACACGTGCGCAGACAACCCATCGGAAGAAGATCCGCAGCCGCTCTGCACAGCCCCATCCGTAGCATGAACTCCCTCGCTGTTATTGCATCTGAGTTTAGACAAAAGTGAGCATAACAACTGACTAATTTCGCTCTGGGTAACGGCAGACGAACCAGATTATTGTGAGTCTCGAAGCTCATTCCCAAGTGTGCGAATGACTTGGACGGAGCTAGATCCGACTTTTTCTCGTTTACTATGAAACCGAGACGTCAGAGCAATTGTAGCAGACTCTGAACATCGTTCTGAAGAATAATTCTTTTGCCGTATCTCTGAAGAATGTCGTCCAAGTAAGCCGACGTTACCGCAGACGAATGAGCTCGGAAGTATGACATTACTGAGTTCATTATTCGAGTGAAAGCCTAAGGAGCACATTGCTCTGAACTGATAAACCTTTCCTTGCACGGGGAACCCAGGTACTTTCTGAATGCCAGATGTACCATGACATGAAAGTAAGCGTCCTTTAGATCTATGTTTGCTGCATAGTCATTCACTTGAATGCTCGCTCTTACCAACCGAATGGTTTCGATATAGAACTTTGGAGCCATGATTAACTTGTTTATCCAGCTCAAGACTATTACTGGTCAGAACGAGCTGTCTGGCTTCGGTATGAGGAACAGGTGACTGTAAAGGCCTTGAGAATTTTGCTTCTCAATGACCTCTATTGCTTCCTTTAATAAGAGAGCCTGTACCTCCGCTAGGAGAGACTCTCTTTTGAAAGGATTCCACCGGAAGATTTGTCCAATGCGGACATCTTGTTAGTGGGGGTTTCGCTGGGAATGATAGCCGTAGCCCTTCCGAGACTACATTTCTCACCCACTGATCTTCCGGGACTGCTATCCAGTTTCTCGCAAAGTTTGATAACCTTCCGCTAACTGGCAAGCAATAGAGGTCTTGACCATCACCTGTAGGACTTGCGAGGAGGCTTACGGGGGAGGGGGGGGGGGGGGAGAAACTACATCCTCCCTGCGAAGATCCTCGTCACGTTGCCTTAGGGGCGTTGGACCGATAATCCTGATCAGACTTGCGCCCCTTTCCCGAGTTGCTGTAGTGACGACCTCCGGAGTAATTATATGAGTGTTTCTTGAACCCTCGTGAGAAGTTCCCTTTTGATGATTTTGATTTAGAACGTCCTCGCTTACCCCGACGCCGATTTCAAAAGCAGAGCACGGGAAGCTTCTTAGTAACCTGTTCACAGACTAACGAAAGCTTGTCGTCAAACAGAGTATGTGCAGAGATAGGAGTGACCCGGAGAGAGCTTTTCACCTTGTCATCTATAAGTGATGACGACGCAAGGGCAGCATCACGCCTGATTATCTCCAGATTTGCCACTGTCAGGGCGGAGTTATACGTGGCATACATGACTGCACTGGAAAGAACTCTAAGCGAGGTACACACGTCCTCAAACTCCTTCCCATTGAGACGATGCTCCATAGCTCTGGTAAGGTGATCTATGTAGGACATCGCATCCAAATTCGCTCTATTCGATGATTTTAGGGCCAAACAAAGAATGATGGTTTCCGCCAATTTCGGTACCTTCCTGGATACTGTGCATACCCAGATCTCAAAAGTATGGAGGACCATCTAGGACTTAATTTAATTTTTTCGGTTCTGCATGCAAATTTGGGGGGTTGGGGGGCAAAATTTGTGTTTGGCCCTGGATTAATTTGAGTTAGCACCAGCTAGTCTGGGCCATTGGTTGTCGCATAAAAATACTCCTGTGTGTGCAGGAATGAACCCGTACTAGCTGCCCCCAAAGCATTTGATCCCAAGAATATTGAGGACACTGAAAACATGTGCATACGATATGAAGAGGATCCATGAGTTTATGCCAGGCTACTGGACAACCGTAAGCAAAGTATAAGGTTGTCCACATATATAAAATGTTTGATGCAATTTATTGGAATTAGTGATGAACCGATAATCGGAATCGGCACCGGCCGGTTATGGGGCATCGACTGATTATGATACTGGCAGTTAAAAACTGGCAGTTTCCAATTATTCTGTATTTAACACTGACTATTATTATTATTATTTATTGGTGTTTAAGGTCACATATTTTTGCACAATGGCTAATCATGACCACAACAGTTTTACGGGTGGAGGAAGCCTGAGTAACTGGAGAGAACCACCAAGCAACGATGAGCAGCTGTCAGCTCCCTAACATCGTAACTCCACACTGCAGCACAAGCAGGGTTAGATTGGTTGCAGACATGCGCATCCCATTGTGGCGTATGCCTTAGTACACGGTGTCATCGTGTCCCCATGTGGACAATCTGGGTTAAGTGCCTTGCCCAAGGACACAATGTGGGAGTCTGAATCGATCGCTCAGATGGTCACCCACCTAAGGAGTAACCAGGCTCGACGTTGCTTAACTTCGGTGATCTGACGAGAACCACACTGACTATTAAAAATCTCTTTGATATCTTGCCATTTCAATGAAGTTACCGCCAGCAATCGATACAAGATCGCCACCCTTTCCCAGTTCATCGAAGTCAGTGGCCTTCAATCATGATGCTGTACAATAAATACAATGTGTTCAGCTGGTAGTCTGCAGTATTTCTTCATGCAGGCATCACAAGTAGGGTTGGGACGATATACCAAATTCACATTACGATACGTATCTTGGAACATGAGTCACGATACGATATTATCTATATACGTATCTTGATATTCATCCTGTTATTGAAGCTACAGTTAAGATCACAGGGACAATGGCAGAGCCAGCAATTCATAGTTGGGGAGCACAGATACATTCGGGAGGAGGTCAACTGCAGCACCCCCCCCCCCCCTCTCCCCTCCCCCCCCCCCCCCCCAATTTCCCATATTCTCTCACATACTGCACTGATTGGTCATGTGTGTTTGAGCTCATACTCTAGCATAAGCCCATCACTAACTTTACAGATGTGAGTTACTAAGTGGCCCCTCTGAGTCTTAGCACATCCTTCTACTCTTCAGTTTTAGAATAGACTATTTTAGTCACAAGAGCCGGTAATTATGACCAAAATAGGTAAGTAGTTATCTGATGATCACGTCAACTAACCTTACCAAATACATAAAAAAAAGCTGGAGTTCCCTGGTCCCGTAGGTTGGCAATGCAAAATAAATACATCAGTGATTGAATGCAGACAGATCAAGGTTCAACTTCCACTTTGCAATTTTCAAATTGATCTACCCGAACGAAAAACGTGGAAGATGATTACGAAGAATAACTGGTGCCCATCAAGGGAGCTAATTAATAGGCACCGACATCACAGAAAACATGAGTAGAGTGTTATCCACTGATTTGAAAACACTTGTAAAATGGTGGTTAAAAATTTATCATTTCGCATAACCAACAGACGTTCATAATAAATTGGTGTATTGTTACACTGTTTATCTGTAGTTTTAACCTTTTTCAATCAGAATGTTGGATGAGTGCATAAAATATTGAATCACACCATGCGAGCAAAATTTTGGTGATTAGATCGCACCTGGGAGACTGGTGCAACTGGGCAGGTCAATTCATAACAAAGTCAATTCATAATCAAGTCAAAGATGAGTAAATTCATAACCAAGTCAATTTGTACTCAGGTCAATTCGTAATCAAAAGTCGGGTCAATTCATAACCATTTTTATATTATTTTTTTATTGGATTTTAAACAGTTATTATCTTAAAATTAGCAAACTTTGGTGCGAGTAATATATGTGTGCAATGAAATGAAAGGTTTCATATACAAGTTGCATTCAAGGTGTGTATATAAGTGAGGAGTCATTACCTTTGTTGTCATTATCAGCGACTGGTTTTCGTTCCACAAATATAATTTACTGTAAAAACACCTTGTGAGGCAATAATCACATGGTCGATACACTAAAGACAATGCCGAAACATGTTTTCACGACTAATGATGTGCACTCATATTTTCTCCAAACAAACACTTTTAAGGTGTGCCGACTCATTATTAACATTTGTGTTTGTTTAAAACATTGCTTATTGTATATAATCACTGATTTTCTGTGACAATTTATCAGTTGTTTCCCAGTATGGCTGGCGACAACAAGTGCATTGTTTGCAATTCATTTGTGCGACCCAGACAAGAAAGAAGCTATCCAGTGTGATAGTTGCCCTTGTTGGACTCATAGAACATGCTACTAGAGTATTTCGAGAGATGAGTATCGTAGAGCAAATAAAGAGGGGAGAGACATACCATTCACATGTCATGATTGCAGACAAGCCAGCAATAATGACGTTCAAAGTATGCAAGTTGATACCATTGACACTACGGGCTCCATATCCACAGAAATTGGTATATCTGATCTACAGAATACAGTGGTCGATCTGCAGAGTATGCTAATCGATTCTATTGAGACAGCTGTTCCAGTTGTACATAGTACGGCAGTTTCTAGTTCTACTCTTGCTCAACAAATCCTCACAGAAACGAATGATTTTTTCAATTGCTCACTATCATATAGTTAGCCGAGATTTGCCAAAGGTATGAATAATTATCTATTCATCTATTTTCATTTATTTATTACAGTGGAACCCTGTTAATTGAATAGACACTTTGCCAATGAAATTTATTCAATTAACAGGAGTATTCAATTAACAGGAATTGAGTCACTTTCCTGTATTCTAGAGATAAACTTAGCATTTATTCTACTATATCTTGTTTGACAGAGCTCCATGAGCTCTGTCAAACAAGATATAATAGATTAAAATGCCTGTATTGGATGTACTGAGGCAAAATAGGTCTATAAACAATAGTAACTGGGGAGAGTCGGGGTAATTTCTCGACAGGTTACAAGATTTTTTATTCAATTAACAGGAGTTTACTCTATAAACTATATTCAATTAACAGGTCAAATTTGTACTGGGGGTATGGTAAATGGTTTTGTGTTGGGAAATTATAATCAATTAACAGAGTTATTCAGTTAAGAGATATTCAATTAAGTGGGCTACACTGTATTATGTTTTTTTAGTATTATTATTTGCCTTTCCCGTCTTGTCCATCCTGCCCCTTATACATCCTCCCAACATTTTTTATGTTTTAAAACTATCATTTAACTGTTCAATAACATTTGCAAAAAATTATTGTAGAACTAAACATAGGTTTAATCCCTCACTGGAAAGAGCACAGTATTGCAATGAGGGGTCATAGCCTTTATTTAGTTATACCAGAATATTTTGGCAAAACTTTTTTAATACTTTTATTTTTTTTCCAGGTCCATTGAAGACGAGGACCCATCTGATTCTGAGGTAGCTGATGCACCAGTCAAATACACAATCGTTGAAGGAGGCACGGAAAGAGGAAGAGACTTACTGGTAGCTTCAAATGGATTCACATTTACCAAAAAGAATGTCATAGGGCGAATGACAAATTGGTGGTGTTCAGTGCGTAATAAACAGATGAGATGACGTCCAGCAGCTGTGCGTCAATGTCACAATCAGTTCGTCGCTGGAATGCACAAGTATTCTCACCACAGAGAACCCGGTGTTTTGCAAAAGGCTAAAATATCTGTAAAGGTGTGTATTGCTTCTATTTATTTTTTCAAACATTTTTTTAGGTTTGTGAGAAGAGTGGGGGGGGGGGGGGGACTTCTGCCTACCTGCTTCACAGTTATTAAAACAGAGAGCCAACAGAGTTAGAGAAAAACTATACTCGCCTGACCCAACAGATCTGGAATTTGATCTTGATGAATCCTACATCCCTTCGGATTTCTTCAGAAAAGATGTCCAAGTTGATGGAGCAAGGCATCTAATATTCGCAACAAATGCACAACTATCATTATTACAGAAAGCCAAGAGATGGTATTTGGATGCAACATTCAAAGTCGTATGGGATCCATTTGAGCAACTCTTCTCAATTCATGCCTTCTTGAAGAGTGAAGACGAAACAAAGCAAGTCCTACTTGTATATGTATTGATGTCAAGATAACGAGGGAAAGATTATAGAAGAGGTTTGAAGGTAAATAAGTTATTCTTATTAAATTTTAAATTCAGAGGGGGGTTGGGAGGGGGAAGGGGGGCTATTCATCCACAACTATTGTTTTAAACAAATTTAACAATTGCTTTTTTTCAGAAAATTTATTCAACAGTAACTATTATTTTAAACACATTCAATTGCTCATTTTTTCAGAAAATAAAGAAACTGTTGTCATTGCCACTACATGTAAAAGGTTCCGTTGTCGACTTTTGAGGCTGGTATGTGGCAAGCATTGCGAGCTGAATTTCCAGAAAAAGACATCAATGGATGCACAATCAACAGGGCACTGGCTCTTTGGAGAAAAGTACAGGTAAATATTTTTATATTTTTAACAAAAAATAAAATATATTCTGGAAGAATATGGTGGTAGGGTATGTATGGGATGATGGGTGATGGTGGTGGGGGGGGGGGGGGTTGGGTGAGGGGGTTGGTGGGGATGTGAATAAATAATAAAACTGTCATTTTTCTTTCTTCGCAGAACATTGGCTTGGCTACTGAATACAAAAAGAAAGAAACAACACATAAATTTGTCTGGAAGCTCCTAGCTCTCCCAATGTCAATGACATTGTAGCTCAACTTGACAAACTTGAACTTGGTAAGTTATAAATGAAATGGCAAAATTGAAGATCATTGGTACCAATGTTATTTGATGAAATTTCAACATAACGGCACAACGTCAGAGTAATCCATGCATTTTTAAATGTAAACTGTAAGACTGGCTAAAGGAAGAATGTTGATACACAAGGTTCAGAGGTTATTGTAAATGGCAACTTATTTCACAGAAATGAATGCTAATCAATAGCTCTTATCTAAAGGTCTTGCCTAATGAGCACACCAAGTTCAAAAACAAACCTATGATAAATGTGGTCTGTAGGCCATGTCAAAGAAGAATGTTGATGCACAAATGCAATAAATTCAAAGATTGTTGATGGAAATGAAAAGAAAATCAATAGCTCCTATCTTTGTCACCCTGCATAAGCATACAATGTATCAAAACAACCTGATAATGAATGTGCCCTCTGAGGCATGCCAAAGGAAGATGTTGATACACAAATACACTAAGTAGAAGGTCATTGCTTGTGGCAATGTTTTCTGGTTTTTTTTATAGAAATTCATAAAGATACCCTGCAGAGAGAGCAAAAGGGATAAGTTGATGCACAAATGCAGTAAGTTCAAAGGCTGGTGATAACAATAATTTTTTATGAAAATGAAAAAACGCAATAGCTCACATCTAGAGGTCACCCCGAACACACCAAGTTTCAAAGTGATCCGATCATAAATGTGCCCTGAAGGGTGTGTTAAAGGGAAATATTGAGGTCTGACTAAACTAAGTTCAAAGGTCAGCGGCAACATTTTTTGACAGAAATGGAAGAAAATCGACAGCTCCCATACAGATGTCACCCCACATAAGCACACCAAGTTTGCAACTGAGACCAATCATAAATGTGCCCTGCAGGGTGTGTCAAAGGGAAATATTGATGCTTAACTGCACCAAGTTTTTACTAAGTTCATCGAAGGTCATTGCCAGTGGCAACATTTTTTTATGGAAATCGAAGAAAATCGATAGCTCCCATCTAGAGGTAACCCCAAACAAGCATACAAAGTTTCAAACTGATCTGATCATAAATGTGCCCTGTAGGGCATGCCAAAGGAATATATTGATGATATATTTCTTCCATTTTCGTCACAAAATTTCTTGGAACTTAGTTTAGTCAGACCTCAATGATCTAAGGTCTAAACTAAGTTCAAAGATCGTTGCCAGTGGCAACATATTTTGATGGACGGAAATGGCAGAAAATCGATAGCTTCCATCTAGAGGTCACCCCAAACAAGCATGCCAGGTTTCAAAGCAATCTGATCATAAATGTGCCCTGTAGGGTGTGCCAAAGGGAAATATTGAGGTCTGACTAAACTAAATTCTAAGAATGTTGGCCACGGCAACATTTTTTGATGGAAATGGAAGAAAATCAATCGCTCCCATCTAGAAGTCTCCCCAAACAAGCATGCCAGGTTTCAAGGCAATCCAATCATAAATGTGCCCTGTAGGGTGTGCCAAAGGGAAATATTGAGGTCTGGCTAAACTAAGTTCCAAGAACGTTGGCCGTGGCAACATTTTTTTACGGAAATGGAAGAAAGTCGATAGCTCCCATCTAGAGGTCACCTGAAACAAGCATGCCAGGTTTCAAAGCAATCCAATCATAAATTTGCCCTGTAGGGTGTGCCAAAGGGAAATATTGAGGTCTGACTAAACTAAGTTCTAAGAATGTTGGCCATGGTAACATTTTTTAATAGAAATTGAAGAAAATCGATAGCTCCCATCTAGAGGTCACCCCAAACAAGCATACCAAGTTTCAAAGCGATCTGATCATAAATGCGACCTGTGAGGTGTGCCAAAGGAAATTGTGGACGCGTACTAACGTACGCCAATGGACGAGAAGTGATGGCAATAGCTCAGCTTGACTTTGTAAAGTTGAGCTAAAAATGGTTACGAATTGAATCAGTTTGACTGAGTATGAATTGACTTGGTTACAAATTGACCCGTTCCCAGGAGATCTTGCTTTGCAAACAGCGATGCAAACCCAAACAAAAAAAATACCCTGATTTAATAATCGGTATTCCGGTGTACCCTGGTGTTATATTCTGAATTGCAGGGTATTTGAGTTGGCAAATCACCCAAGACTAAAATGTGATGTGTTGAATGTACTGAGAGTGAAATAGATGAATTTTAGGATTGGTGACCATCCTATATATTGGTACTACGACAAAATTTGGACATCTGCAACAGTACCCGTATCGTGGGTTGTTGTATTGGTACATATCGGAGTAACTGGATATCATCCCAAGCTTGATCACAACACAATAAGAGAATAAAATTGGAGAAAAAACTCAAAAACACTCATTTTTGTCAATGACAGATGATTGTTATGCCTGCGTCAGCTTGTTTTGATCTGAGCAATCTCATCTCATCAGCTCAACGGAATACAACAACACAGATCAGTTGATTGTTGTAGTGATCTGTATGTATTGTATTTGTATTCTTACCATGTCACTGAGGCACATCTGCCATGACTGGTATATGTATAAATGTGGGTGCCCTTCTATGACTGTTTCCCACCCCCTCCAGTTCAAAATACCCGCTACACCCCAGGTGAGGATGCAGTTCCCATTTCATAACCCTATGAATAAAAATGCCGATAGGATCACTGATCCAATGTCGAGTTGTGACAGCACAAAAGTGGATTTAATCATTATCAACATATCATCGGGAAACAAATTGTTTACGATTTACTATGTGAAGGGTCAATGTGACCTTCACCTTTGACTTACTGATTACAAAATAAATTGGGTTCTTCCCCTCACCATGGTCAACCAACCTATGATGTTTCATGAATGTGGGTTGAAGCACTGTCAAATTATCATCCGGAAACCAAAGTTTACGATTTACTATTTTCAAGGTCACTGTGACCTTGGTCTTTAACCAAGCAAGTCCAATATATATATAAGGTTCTTCCTCTCACCAAGGCCAACCTACCTATGAATATTCATGAAGATTCATGATTGTGGGTAGAACCATTATCCTGTTAGCGTGCAGAAACTGAATGTTTACGATTTACTGTGTTCAGGGTCACTGTGACCTTGACCTTCGACCTAGCACATCCAATATACATAGGCTTCTTCCTTTTACAAAGGCCAACCTACCTATGAAATTTCATGAATGTGGATCAAACCATTATCAAGTTAGCGTCCGGAAACCAATTGTTTTGATCACTATGTTCAGGGTTACTGTGACCTTGACCTTTCACCTAGCAAGTCCAAAATAAATAGTGTTCTACCTCTCACCAAGGCCAACCTACATATGAAGTTTCATGCATGTGCTTTCAATCATAGCCAAATTATCATTCGGAAACCAATTGTTTACAATTTAGTATGTTCAAGGTCACTGTGACCTTGATCATTGACCTAGCTAGTCCAAAATAAATAGGCCAACCTACCTATGAAGTTTCATGAACGTGGGTCAAACCATTATCAAGTTATCGTCTGGAAACCAACTGTTTACGCCCGCCCGCCTGCCCAACCATCATTCATCAAATTGTGAGTCGAGTTTGACTTCATCACAACTCGACTAACAAGTTATCAAATGCCAAAGGGATTGGAGAAATTTTCAATTTGAAGGATAGAGGGCTAATATCTCAGGATCAAAATAACAGATTTACACCAAAAACTATACAGCTCGGCACATCAGTAACCTGAACACAAATATAAAGTAACTTGACAATCCAAGCAATATTTTTCAAGTTATTGAATGCCAAAGAGATTGGAGGAATTTTCAATTTGAAGGATAAAGGGTTAATATCTTGGGATCAAATCATCAGATTTACACCAAAAACTATACAGCTCGGCAAATCAGTAACCTGAACACAAATATAAAGTAACTAGACAATCCAAGCAATATTTTTCAAGTTATCGAATGCCAAACGGATTGGAGGAAATTTCAATTTGATGGATAAAGGGTTAATATCTCAGGATCAAATTATCCAACTTACACCAAAAACTATACAGCTCGGCACATCAGTAACCTGAACACAAATATAAAGTAACTTGAAATTCCAAGCAATATTTTTCAAGCTATCGAATGACAAAGAAATGGATACGGACGCCGGATGGACAGATGGACAGACGGAGGGACAGACGGACAGACAAAGGATGGACGAACGACGGATGGTCACCCCGGATGCTGGCATTATGTGTACCATACATAGTATGGGTACACATAAAAATGCACATGAATTACTACTGGTACAAGGTATCACAGCCATAAATATTTTCCTATAGGCAACCATTATAATATTCAAGCGAAAAAAAATTATGATCGCATCACTTTAATTTTGGAATTCAAATATCTTTGTAAAGTATAATCCTTCAGACAACTTTTTCTGACCCGAAAACAGGGGGTCATGCAACAAATAAGAGAGAAAACTTGACCGGAAGGGAAGTACCGGTCACATTCACATATTTTTCAGAGAAAATCCCAACAAAAACACACCAAAAGTCAATTGTATTTTTTAGGTCCAAAAGTCATCAAATCACCCTCTTTATTCATCTGGAATATTCAACAATAATGCAAGAGGTCATTAGAATGTTTCAAATGTTTATTGAAACAATATATTTTCCCAAGGTTGCTTATTTTTAGAGATTGCATCATTTCCAAGTGTAACATTTCAAGGTTGGTAACTCTAATTCAAATATTTACTGCAGCGTTACTATAAACACAGCATTTTTTCATAAATAAAAGGAAGATGAAGTTGAGAAGACTGTGAACTTGATATTTGTTTGTTTTCCGTTTCGTGGGTCAAGGATTTATATTCTTGTGCCTGTATTGACCTGTAGGCTGTTCATGAATACCCATTGCAATCTCTGCAAGGGGGATTCTGAATCCCCATTTTTTCATGTCAATGGTGTGTCTTAATTTGAATTATGATCATAGCATTAACTCACGTTGATGATTTGGAACATTAGGAATAGGAAGGCCTACCTGTCAAACCTCTGCATGTCTGTGGTAGTATTTTTATTTTTGATTTAAAGTGAAATTACAAATTATAGGTGCATGCTGGCTTGGACTGAACATTTTCATTTTCATTCACATCACACATTTTTGAAAAGCATTTTTAAAGTCTTAGTCCATTTCGATTGAATGTTGATGAGATCTGTAGCAGTAGCATGATGGAGCCAGGAATCTGTAATCAAACTTTGAAATTGAATTCGGCAAACAACCGAGTACAAAATGATTTCTCAAACCTTCAACATATATATATATATGAAAAGATATACATGTAGGCCCATCGTTTATTTGCATTTCCCATTCCTTTCACAAATGTTTGCAACCGCATTCATCATTAATTTTTTAGATTCACCTAGAAACGTAACTCACATTTATTATATCATTTAGGACTGCGAAAAAAAATGTTAGACAACTGCTTTTTTTCTACAACTACTTCCGACTTGTAGTGTACATGCAATTAGCAAGTCAAAATTGTACAGAAGGTATGGAACATGGTTCAGAAAATAGATTCAGTGTCTTAGATTCTGATGACTCTGGGGAGAGGATGAGGGAGAGGAGGTGATTTGTGGTAATGATAGGGTAGACAGGGTAAGAAGAATGGTCAAAAGGAAGAAGAGTTTGGATGCCAATCAGACGATGCAAGTTGCTGGTGTTATAGGTGATATACAGTACGTGGAGAGTGTATTATAACTAAATCACCTGCTGAGTGGAGATTCTACCCAAGCAATAATTTCAAATTTGTTGCAAAGCATAACAAGCACAAGGAAAGTTTCAATCAATGGACCTCTCTGTTAAACCCGGAGGTCCATTGGCTGAAACATTGCTTGTGTTTTTTGTCAATATCTACAAAATTTGAAAGTTACAGTTTGGGTGATAACTCCACTCTGCGGGTGATTTAGTTACAATCCACTCTCCACGTACTGTAGGGTCTGGGGAGAGAAGAAGGAAGGAGAATAGAAGGAAGTTAGTTGTAGCAGGATGCAGCATTGTACACAGGATTGATAAGGTTGTCTGTGGTCTTGACAGTTCACATCAGACTGTTTTGTGTTTCCCTGGGGCAAAGGTCAAAGATTTGAGGGACAGGTTGAATGGTGGGGGTCAAGATCAGATCTGGCGGTAGTGGTTCATGTGGGGTCCAACAACATCATGGAAAGGAGATCAGTTAGACATACAGGGATTTAATTGATAACCCTTTACCTAACATGAAAAGCAGATGACACTTGCAAATAAAATTCTTGAAGCACTCATTTTTTTTATTTTTGGGTCAAAAATATAGCTTATGACCCCTCATTGGAATGAGCTCATTGAGCTCATTCCAATGAGGGGTCATAAGCTATGTTTTTGTGACAAAAAATGAAAAGGTAATAAAAATGAAAAAATTTATAGTAATTTATATATTTTTTATACTAATTACCAATGACCCAGTCTTAGCTGGTGCTAACCCAAAAATATCTAGGGCCAAACACAAATTTTGCCCCTCAATCCCCAAAATTTGCATGCAAAACCGAAAATTATAAGTCCTATCTGGCCCTCCATACATTTTACCCTCTGTGCATGTGCAGACATCAGGAAGTCACCAAATCAGGCACCAATAAATCATTCTTTGTAGAAAAAAGATTATAATAATTCAGCGGGGAGGTATGAGTGCCCAGTACTGCCCACTCATGGGAGGGCCATTCCCGTCTGGTTCATTGGTAAGTGTAAAAAATATATAAATTACTATAAATTTTTTCATATTTTTATACTGTAACCAATGACCCAGACTTAGCTGAATCGTAAAAAGGCAGAGGGCCTAGAACTTCCGAAATAGTAGATCAACATAGATCAAATCCTTCAATCCATGATGAAGAAATTAGAATTTACATGTATGTCTCTTAATACCATAATAGAAGAGACATAACCTAATATGTATCCCAATAATGTAAATCCTAAATCTAAGCATAAAATCATGTTAATTAGGATGTAACAAATAGGATGTAATAAATAATTTTTGAGACTAGTCTGGACTAGGCCCTAAAAATTATTATGGCATACTGAGAATGAGAGAAATTGCCCATAAACCTACGCCACACAATAATACTGCAGCTGATCGCCGAACATAGTACGGACAAGACAGCTTCCTCAATAGTTACATACCTCATAAGGCAGAGAAGTGGTCAAAATGACCCCCCCCCCCCCCCTTTTTTTTTAACATATCTTCAAAAGAAAGAGGGGAGAGCTCTGGAATCAATAAGCAGAACTCGGAAACGATATAAATAAATATTGAACAGGCACTCAAAAAATTAATTCATGAATAATAAATGGTGCTTAACGCCACTTCACAAGCCAAGGCTATAGCGATGATTTTGGTAAATAACATAATCCGCTACAAAATATACACTGCAGACGCCATATATAGGTACAACGAAATCAGTGAGAAATCAAATATAACATACATACAAAAGCAGGATAAGATGAACAATCTCTGCAGAGAAAACACGCTTCAAGATCATTCACAGGAGGCCTCTGTAATATTAATCCGGTAAAAACACTCTCCAATGCGTACTATTTGGTATCTACAACTATAACACGTGAGAATATGCGATTTAAGAACCAACAAAATAGAGACCAGGATCTAGAAATGGAGGAAGGTATGATTAACCAGCTCTAACACAGACCGCCCTCAAAATATATAATAATTTCAAGGTCCACCAAAGAGATAGAATAATCACACATTGCACGAGTGCATAAAAATCCAGCCTATTACCTATTAATCATCTAAAAACCACTAAATGGCAATGCCATAACCTATGAGCTCAAATAGCAGCCATTATGATGATAAAATAAGTGCCTGTATATAAGAAATCAGAAATTAAATACCCGAAACAAATGCAACAGAAATGCATATATGCCTATGAGGGTGCCATCCACCACGACCCAGGCACAGAGTATGTATGTATTAAAATATATATACACGACAGTGTGAGTGTGTGGGGGAGGGGGGGGGAATTCAAATATATGTCGAAACCTCCTCACCCACATTACTTAATCATTGCTGGTGCAGACAGCAATAATATAGTGACCATAAAGCTCTTTCACATCTGAAATACTCTGTAATGCTACTGAGAGCGGAGAATGACGTGAAAAATAAAACTTCCCTTAAAGAAGAAAACCCTCTCATGGGGAAGCTTCTGGCGAATGCTCAATAGCAGACCCCATAACCTCAATGAAATCAATAGGAACAAATGAATTGAAGGATACACATATCCTATCATTCATTCCCATGAAAACGGCTGAGTGTCAATGTATGCGCTCAAAAGCCTTATACTAGCGACACAAATAATGGAAACTATTATTCCCATGCGCCGAAAACATTACTATCCTGAAGAGATCCTACATAAGATCATGTAATAGCCATACAGTTAGAATAAGGGCAAGATTTAGCCAGCACTTACTTATGCACTGAAACCTTAAGCACTGACTGCTAATTGGAAGATAAAATAACCCAAGGAGTACGAATAGCTAACCGACTTATTTAACAATAGAATGAACATAAACGTCTCTTCTATTGGAAAATAATGACAAAAGAAGCATTACTTCTCTTCTGATAAACTCTGATCTGCATTTATAAATACATGAACGGAAAAAAATTTGATGATGTAATGTAAACAATGAGACATCATTGAATATGTGATTTCCAATAACCGAGGGTCCCAAGATCCCTGCATAGAGAGACCGTCGGGCTCAGGATTGTAACTCAATATATGAACTCACATCCGAAATAATTGAGAAAACCGTAATATATGCCCAAACTTGACCTTATGTTAAAGGATTCTCTAAAACAAAACAGGTCAAGAGGGAAAAACGTCTACCACTCCAGTTAATAACTGGAGTGGACATGTGTGTAAGTGACCCACCGAAATAACATTCCAAGCCGCTCCACACAACTCCATCGGGCGCATAAAACTTTCACTGTTAATGTGTCAGATAACAGATAAAAGCGAGCCAAACAGCTGGCTAATTCGCACTGTGAAACAACAGATAAACCAGCCAAATGAATTGTGGGATATGTGTATCCTATCATACATCCCATGAGACATTATCTAGTTCACAAAACAAGTGATCTAAAGAACAATACTCACTACAATTGCCGAATGTTCACTTTTCGACTGAAAGATAATCATAAATAACCTAATTATCCACTTCCAGTCAAAATAGGTCGGACAGAGCTCTATAAGAGCCTCGAACCACCGGCTCAGGGGAGTCTGATCAGTAACTCAGACAGACGAGAAACCCCTATCCAAGTGGCTGTATAGACAATCCTAAAGAAATATATATAGGAGAGATACCTATACCTTCGCTATGAGCCCTTATAAGCGAATTGAGTCTAGGACAAACTCTCCTACTCTTTCTGTTGGTGTGGTCGATTAGACCCCAACTTAAAGAGTTGAGTATAGATGCTTTCTTGTAGTTAATCCTACAATAATGAAAGCTTACCATCAAAGACTTCGGTATACCTATACCTTCGCTATGAGTCCTTATAGACAATCTGAGTCTAAGACAACCTCTCGTACTCCTTCTGCTGGTGTTGGTCCATTAGACCCCAACTTAAAGAGTCGAGAATTGATGCTTCCTACCATAAAAGACTAGAGTTGGAAGACTAAAGCGACCTACAGCAAGTTTTCCACCTAGTCAGATGCAAAGATGAAGACACAAGGCTTCGTTACATCAGAATAACTCCCACTTAACATTAATTAAGACCGAGATATATATACTAGGTCTGGAAAGAATTTTAAAAAGTACAAACGACCACAAAATTCCTTTCCATATAGACAATGCATCACAGTACTTAAAATTAAAGTACATAAGACCATGAGACAAAATTCGCTCTGACAAAAAAATTATCTTCTCAATTGTGTCCGAGCGAACAGCTAAACAGCATTTTGATTCACTGGGACAAGTTCAAGGAAATGATAATGTATGGTATCTATGTCATCCAAGAGTTGTTCCGGAAGGGAAAGTTATCCTTTCCATCATACGTTCAAATCAGTTAGAATCACAGTCACCAGCATCTGAACAGGCAGGTGACTGGACCAAATAAGCACCATGCAACAGCTCAAGATTTGAGACTTACGTTGAGTGCTTCTGCCTTAGCAGGAATACTGCGATTAGCTGCGCAACTGCGACAGCAAGTCCGTTACAGAGGCCTGAGGTGCAGTGGTCATGAATAGCCTGTTCGCCGGCTGCTCCTAGGACAGGGAGTCCAATATAGTTATTACTGCGGATGACCCGATGAATGCAGCCTCATCTCCTTGGCTACTAGATGGTGCGACTTTCTTCACAAAAGATGGACCCTTTTGATGATGCAGACTGGAAGTCCTGAGTCACTTAGCCAAGGTGTGGTCGGGAGTGCTTGGTAGATGCTAAAGAAGCAAAACTATAGCCGTCCCCGGCTAAGAATTGAACTAAGTGTACCGGACAATAGCTATGTATCGTAAGCTCTGACTGACGCAAGTTCCTACCAACAACACCCGGCTCCAGATGTTGTTGAAAGAGAGAGAGGGGTCTCCCTCTTGCTCACGGTCCAGAGAGACCTGGACGAGCGTACCTCAGAACTTGCCGTCTTCTTCCTTCCATCAACACTGGGTGAGCATGATTCGATTAAACAGTGCTCACTACACCCTTATTCACTATCGACCGCCATGGACATACCCGGCATCACATCACCACATATGAGTGAGATCTGCTGGTTGAGCTAGCTGTAGACAAGGGACGTAAACCTCTTTTGAAGCCTAGCCCTTGTCTAAAATCATTGAGCACTTTTCCACTTGCTCTGAATAAATGCATATGCGACACATCCGGAGTTACAGTCTTTCTCGTATTCAATCTTAACCGTTTCACTGACGTTAGGGAACTGAAACCACTCATCGGGTTTTATAGCCGTGCAATATAAAGATCACTTTCTCCATTATGTAGAGGAAACCATAAGACTAGCCGGCCTCAGCTGCCTATTAGACAAGACGTCCCAGACAGGAGGCATGTCCCCAGATGATGCTGTAAGAGAGAGGGGCCTCTCTCTTGCTCGCGGTCCTGGATGACCTGGACAAGCGTACCTCAGAACTTGCCGGTTTCCTCCTTCCATCGTCGCTGGGTGAGCATAGTTGCATATCATATTGGTCGCTCTACCCAAAATCATCTCCTAGCCCGGATTCTATACACCTGGCATCACAGTTCTCAGAGGCCTGAGTAACTACTTCACCGGTCGAGCTAGCTGGCGACAACGGACTTGTGTGGTCATGTGTGCTGTTCGAACATAGAGGAAGCTATACGACTTGCCAACCCCGGCAGTCTATGGAAGGAGCGTCCCGTGGACGTAAGTTCCAACTGACACAAGTTTCTATCAACAACCTCTGACCCCAGATGTTGTTATAAGAGGGAGGGGCCTCTCTCTTGCTCGCGATCACGGAAGACCTGGATGAGCATACCTCAGAACTTGTCTGACAGACACAAGTTCATACCAACAACCTCTGACCCCAGATGTTGTTATAAGAGAGAGGGGCCTCTCTCTTGCTCGCGATCACGGAAGACCTGGAAAAGCATACCTCAGAACTTGCCTACTTCCTCCTTCCCAGGCTTCCTTCTTTCCGTTGTTGCAGGGTGAGCATGTTAGTATCTTTATAGTGCCCACTACACCCTTATTCCTCTTTTCGACCGCTACGGACATACCCGGCATCACATCACTCACGTACGAGTGAGATCTGCCGGTTGAGCTAGCTGGCGACAAGGTCGTCATTCCTACTAAGGATCTAGGCACTTGTCTAATTCCTTGAGCACTTTTGCCGCTAGCTCTTCATTGATTTGCGACGACGGCAGCACACTCCCAGACGGCATCTCGAAACCACACCATGTTCTTGTTCCTATATAAATAGAAACTAAAAAACTTTAGTGACATTTTGACGAGAGGACCAGCCGAGTCCCCTCACCGCGATAGGACTGATAGTGTCCACTCGCCTAACACAAACCATGATGCCCGTCATTCAGATTATCAAATCTGACACATGGAGCAGAATTAGTGGTAGTACATCAACTAAACTCATTACAACGACCAAGTAAATAAAGGAAAGGTTTCCTCTATTTGCCATACTATTAGATAAATATAATTACCTAAATACTAATATATGTCATTGTACCACCACCAAATCTACATATAATATAAGATAACATTAAAATATAATCAATGAAATAAATATATCCAAAAGAAAAACTCCTTCAAAAATAAAATAAAAATTTTTGAAAATTTTTTTCTAATCTTAGAGCCCAAGTTCCCAAAGGGACGATGAGCCCCAAAAAGCCTAAGTGTGGACAAGATTATAAAATCTGT
Organism: Pictodentalium vernedei; assembly: GCA_031216915.1. NCBI lineage: Eukaryota > Metazoa > Mollusca > Scaphopoda > Dentaliida > Dentaliidae > Pictodentalium > Pictodentalium vernedei. The sequence goes on along the minus strand of CM062295.1, from coordinate 534,611,529 downwards.
GTAAAATTAACTACCACACTATCAGAATATTTAATGTTACTTACAACTGTTGTTCCTAAACAAAAATAGGAAACTACCTAGAGTAATGTAATGTAAACAAAACACCGGAATCAAGACCCCAGGCAACACAGCCCAAAGTCAGTAACAGAAACAAGACTATCCGATGAAAACAATATCTTTCTCAGAAGAAAAAATGATACACTGGATGTATGATGCATGACCAAAACGCCCAAACACCCTAAGGATGAGGACATAACTCTGGGGTGTACAGAATAATCTTCTGTATAATACGTTAAACACTCCATAAATTTTATAAATTTTTTTATTAAAACAAGCCAAAAAACTTGGGAGCTTAACTGGGGGGATCAAGGGACGGCAGGGAAGGAGTACTAAATAAACAGTGGATAGATCATAATCAATCAGAGATAATGTCAGGTTCACGTCCCGAAATTAGGGAATATGAACTAATTTTAATAAATATTATAAAATTACAGCCCTGAACGTTTCAAACCACCATTTCTTCCTTCCTTCATCCAGTTCTGTCCTTGGATCCACCAATTTAACCATTGATTTGTGTATTGCATCATTATTAATTGAGATTTAAAAGGACAAATGTCAGTTTGTTGTTATCTGACAAGGCCCAAACAAAGAATGATTTATTGGGGCCAGATTCGGTGACTTCCTGGCATCCGCACATGCGCAGAGGGGAAAATGAATGGAGGGCCAGATAGGACTTCTAATTTTCGGTTTTGCATGCAAATTTTGGGGATTGGGGGGCAAAATTTGTGTTTGACCCTAGATATTTTGGGGTTAGCACCAGCTAAGTCTGGGTCATTGGTTACAGTATAAAAATATTGAATGGAGAATTTTGTGAAAAAAGTGCTGGCCGGTTTTGGCCGTTACATATTAGTAAAGGGTTAAACTCCTCAGTCGAAATGCAAGGGTAGTGGTATAGGGGGTTCTTTCTGTCCTAGGGGGTGGGAATGAGTGGAATTCAAGGATTATAGAATTGAATAAGGAGTTGGAGGAGTGCTGTGCTGATTGGGGTATACCCTTTATTGATCACGGAGACATGTTTTGGGGTAAGGGGAGCATGTATGGGTAGGACAGGCTGCATCTTAGCAGGATGGGGACACAAGTGTTAGGTTAAAAAAGTCTACAGGTAGCAGAACCTTTTTTGGAGACAAGTAGGGTGGGAGGCCAGAGGAAAGAGCAAGAGTGGACAAAGTTGAGGCAAACAAGAGCAAGGGGGTGAGAACGCTGTTATCGGGGTTACTGTCAAAAAACAATGGGATACATAGGGGGAAGCCATGGAATCCCGGTACTCTTGAAAGTGGGATACAGCAACATCCAGGCTCTTCACGGGAAAGTAAGTGAAATAGCTACTTACTGTGGATAGGTGTATGACAAACTGAAGGTCAGAAAAAGGGTGGACAGGCAGGCATAAAGAAGGATTTAAAACTGCAGTTTATCACAGATGTCAGGACCTAGGCTGCGGTATCTAAAGAAATTGGATGAGCAAAGGTTAATCAAAAAAAAAAAAAAGTGCTGCCCCTGGGATTGTGTACTGTGTGGTGGAGGAAGTAAACCAGAGTGGAATGACTCAATATACTCAACACTTATGTCAAATATCACAGAATTAGAAAACAGATGACTAGATATAATTCTGATGGGAGACTTTAATGGCCACACAGATGATAATAAAAAAGGAATCCAGGGTGGGGATAAGTTAACAGGAATTGAAGGAAGCTGTTAAGACTTCACAAGTGAGCTCGTTCTCGTGGTCTGATGATTTTGAACAGGAATGCGAGGTGTAAGGAAATGGACCTGGGATGGGAATGGCCAAAAAACAATAATCAACAATATTCTCACAGATAGCGATTTATGGAGGGAGGTGATAGAGGTAGAAGAGGACAATGGGGGAAAACGGAGGTGGATAGTGACCACAACTTCATTACAATTACTATCAGTGGCAAAAACCAAGTATGAAAAAAGGGAAATTTCAAGGACATTTGGGGACTCAGAAAGGATGCTGACTGTGTAAAGTTTGAAGAAAAATTTAAACCAAAGCTTGTGAATGTATACAGGGAGGCTAATGTCCAGGAAATGGAAGATGCCATTGTTGTGAGCCTAGTGGAGGCAGGGAAGGAAAGGAAAGATTAGAGTGCCAACATGGGAACTTGGGTACAGAGAGAATGATAAACTGAAAAAGGCCAGAAAAGCCAAATGTGCTGCATACAGAAGGAATAGAAAGCTCAAGGGGGTAGAAAGCAACGAGGCCAGGGTAGCAAAAGAAGAATACCAACATGCACAAAATAAAGTATATAAGATTAAAGATGATAATCGGAGAGTGTAAAACTGCAATCTTATTAGGATGATAAGGACAGGGGGATCGCGTTCCAATGTATTTTGGAAATGGGTCAATAAAATGAACAAACGAAGTAATTCACACGGTATTAAAGTAGAGTGCAGAAATACAGATGATTATGACCAAATCGCATCAGAACTTGTCAAGCACTGGGAAAAGGTAAGTGATAAGTGATAGTGATAGGGCATGGGGAACCCACTGGAGTGTCACACGGAGATCGGAGGAAAATTTATCAAACTTCGTGTGCAGCAAAATAAAAACCAAGGAGGTATGAAAAGTGGTTTCAAAATTAAGGAATGGAAAAGCGGGTGGGATGAACTAAAAAATGGGGGAGAGGAACTCTGTAAAAGTTTAATGGCGCTTTTCAATTTAGACATAGAAAAACAAGAGGTTCCAAAAGAGTGGCGAGAAATCAAGTTACAGATCAAGACAGTCTATCGACATCCATATCCCCCGCCGACTTTTATGTTATATTAGGAATAATCTCATTATCAACGTGGACATGTATTCCTACCCAATAATGTCACTCACCAAATATCATTTAATTTCTTTAATCGCAACTGAAGATATCTTCCAAAAACATGCAATTTTGGTAAATTCAAAGTCGACAAGGGCTATAACTCTTGAAAAATTATTCGAATCAAAACTTCCTTTCCATATGCACATGTATACATCATACTCATACTGCACACCAAGTTTTGTAAAAATCCAATAAACAAGAGGCCCCACGTGGCCTTAATCGCTCACCTGACAAAGTGACTCTAAGAAGTATTTTAGGTCACCTTCACCATGTCATGCCTCATCAACATTAACTGGTTGAGTGATAGATTTTGTTTGAAGTTCAACATTTGTTACCTAAAATTAGTTTTATTTAAAATCATTGGTGTGTGGCCAATCTCCAATGATTTTTAATAAAGCAAATTTATCTCTGCAGACAAACTGGTTTAGCATGAAGCACAAACAAGGAATGTGAAGAGATAGCCTTGGACATCTCTCCCTAACTGTGGATATCTTCCATGTGCTACATGTATATATTTGCATGCAAGAAAACAAAAATTTTCACAAATTTTCCAAAATATTAAAAGTACCTTAGAAAAAGACCATTAGCGATTTTTTTCTACCATTCCTTTCCATTGGTCATAAGCAAGCTGCACAGTAAATAAAAAGTTTCTGAGCCGTGCAGTTTTGGAGATATGAGCGATTTTAATTTTTTCTATTTTTAGCTCCTGAGGTTCCCACGGGGATATGGGAAAAATTTTTTCAGCATAAATTAGATACTTATGACCCAATAAGTCCTCAAAAAAAATTTGGTTCAAATCGATCTCTTGATTCAAAAAATAGAAATTTAGGGGTGGAGCGTCAGCCAATCAGAAGCTGTGGCAGCCATGTTGGATGGCGGGCGGACAAACCAAACACAATTCTGAGAGAGGACCACCCACTGGTTATCCCCAACAAATTTTATTCAAATTGATCCAGCGGTTCTGAAGAAGAAAATTTTAATGTGTTTTGCCAATCAGCAGCCAAGGCAGCCATATTAGATGGGCGACGGAGATTTCGAACACAATTCTTCGAGTGTTCCACCTAATGATCAATCCCACAAAATTTTATTAAAATTGGCCTAGTGGTTTGGGAGGAGATGATTGTTGACGCGAGAATAAGAGTTTTTAATGTTTTTGCATTACCTTCAGTGTTAAAAAGTGCCGAGTCAGCACTTTTTCAGAGTCCCAAGAAAGTACCTTAGAAAAAAAACGTTAGCGATTTTTTTCTACCATTCCTTTCCATTGCTCATAAGCAAGCTGCACAGCAAATAAAAAGTTTCTGAGCCGTGCAGTTTTGGAGATATGAGCAATTTTAATTTTTTCTATTTTTAGCTCCTGAGGTTCCCATGGGGCTACGTGAAAATTTTTTTCGGCATAAATTAGATACTTATGACCCAATAAGTCCTCAAAAAAAATTTGGTTCAAATCGATCTCTTGATTCAAAAAATAGAAATTTAGGGGTGGAGCGTCAGCCAATCAGAAGCTGTGGCAGCCATGTTGGATGGCGGGCGGACAAACCGAACACAATTCTGAGAGAGGACCACCCACTGGTTATCCCCAGCAAATTTTATTCAAATTGATCCAGCGGTTCTGAAGAAGAAGATTTTAATGTGTTTTTGCCAATCAGCAGCCAAGGCAGCCATATTAGATGGGCGACAGAGATTTCGAACACAATTCTTCGAGTGTTCCACCCAATGATCAATCCCACAAAATTTTATTAAAATTGGCCTAGTGGTTTGGGAGGAGATGATTGTTGACGCCCAACGACGACGGACGACGACGACGGACGGAAAGTGATCAGTAAAGCTCATCTTGAGCTTTGCTCAGGTGAGCTAAAAATGTAAGAGTTAAGCAGACAAGCCTTTATGATGGAAATTTTTCTATTTCCAAGGGTCATAACCACGCCAAAAATTGTCGTATCGAAAATTCCTGACCACATGCACATCTTCACTTGATACTGATAGCCCAAATATGAACCCAGGGACTTGGCTTAAACAAACTTGAATCTCATCCCCCTAAGGATGCTGCATATCAAATATCAAAACATTCTGACTGACGGATTATTAAAGAAAATTCCTCATTTTGAACTAAGTTACAATTCGAGCTCCCACAGTGAGCCCAAACATGAACCTAGGGAGTTGGCTTGAACAAATTTGAATCTCACCCCCCTAAGGATGCTGCATACCAAATATCAAATGATTCTGATTGGTAGATCTGAAGAAGATTTTTAAAGAATATTCCTCATACTGCACTAATTTAAACATTTGGGCTCCCATAGAGAGCTCAAATATGGATCCAGGGATCTGATTTTAATATACCTGTGAAACAATCTTCAAAGATGTTATATGTGAAATTTGAAAGCTTTTGGAGCAGTGGTTTGGGAGAAAAGTAGTCTTAAATGTTTTTCCCATTACTCACAGTGTTAAAAAATGCTGACTCCGCACTTTTTCAATGTCCCGAAAAAGTACCCCATGATAAAACCGATAGCAATTTTTTTAGACCATTCCATTATGTTAGTCCTAAGGAAGCTTCACACCAAATAAGAATCAGTGCAATGAAAAGTTGGAGATATGGGCGTTTTAAATTGGTTCTATTTTGAGCTCCTGCAGTTCCCATGGGGGTGGCAGGAACATTTTTTTGGCATAAATTATATACTTATGACCCAATAAGCCCTCATATCAAATCTGGTTCAAATCAGTCTCTCGGTTTGGAAAGTTAAAAATTTATTGTAATTTATATATTTTTTATACTTACCAATGACCCAGACTTAGCTGGTGCTAACTCTAAAATATCTAGGTTCAAACACAAATTTTACCCCCAGTCCCCCAAATTTGCATCTAAAACTGAAAATTACACGTCCTATATGGTCCTCCATACTTTTACTCCACTGCGCATGCGCAGTGTCAAGAAGGTCTCGAAATTGGCGCAATTATCATTCTTACAACCAGAGCCTGGTAAGCGATATGTACTCAGCGGGAAGGTATGAGTTCCCAACTCATGGGAGGGCCATCCCCGTCTGGGTCATTGGCAAGTATAAAAAATATATAAATTACTATAAATTTGTTAACATTTTTATACTGTACCAATGACCCAGACTTAGCTGAATAGTAAAAAGGTTGGAGGGCCTAGGACATAAAGGAAAATCCAATAGACTCAATTACATATAACAGAACTATCCCCTCAAGGAGAAAATGAGAGATAGGCCTTACATGTATCTTTCTTATGTGTATCAAAAAGAAAGACACAACACCATTCTGAAATTGAGCGCAATAACATCAATGATCTCTATTAACATCCAGTATAACCCTTTATACTAATATTTTTTAAAGGAAAGCCAATAAATAAGGAAGTCCAGCAAAATGAGACTCTATAAACTCATTTAAAAATGTGTGAGGATTGTATATTAACGCCCGATTAACACATGATATACACAAATGTCACACATCGAGCAACACTTAAAAAATATTACATAGATGAGTAAACATTAGCTTTACTTTAAAACCATCCATGTACCGACTCAGAATTACCGACTCCAAGGGAGGTATTCCCTTGCTTTACACTATAAAGCAGGTGACCTAAGGGAACACCTGCTGGCAACAAGCGGCCCCTCCATGAAGGGAGTCCGCTAATACGTTCAGACAACCCGGAATATGATGGACCGATAGAACTTGATGTTCTAGTACAAAGAGAAAGATTCCTTCCGTTAACATGAATAACAGAATGGAATGAGTGTCTCCCTAGTACCGAAAATACGCTAATACCGTCGAATTGTCGGACAGAATTAGCACATGAGCATTCTGAATAACGTTCATCCAATAATGTAGCGCAAGCCAAAATGACATCATTCTTGATGTTAATGTGCTTGATTAGGAACTACGGATCCCAAAGACCCTGGCTCTTCGAATCTGTTGGGCTCAATGATACGACCCAACCTGTTTGACTGGCATCCATCAAAACTGTAAAACTCGGATCCGGCAATTGCAGTGGAACTACCTGAGATAACCACTGAAAATCTGCCCAAGTCTGACTCTTATTCACTTGATTAGCAAGAAGATGTCCGTATCGAGCGAAAAAATCTTCACCCTCCAATTCTGGATCGGAAGAAATTGGAGAGGACAAGTGCGTAACCGCTCCATCGGAATAAAATCGCGGCAGCTCCGCACAAATGTATCAGTCTCATGAGATCTCTTGCTGAGACCTAGTCTGAGCGAAGACAATAGAGAGCATAACAACTGATTAATTTCACTCTGGTTAATGGCTGACGAACGAGAATGTTGTGCGTCTCGAAGCTCATCCCCCGGTGGGTGAATGACTTGGACGATACCAGATACGACTTCTCGTTTACTTATGAAACCGAGACGTCAGAGCAATAGAAGCAGATTCTGCACATTGTTCTGAAGCGTTAACTCATTGCCGTACCTCTAAAGAATGTCGTCCAGGTAGGCCGACGTTATCGCAGATGAATGAGCTCGGAAATGAGTCATCACCGAGTTCGTTATTCGAGTGAAAGCCCACGGGGCTAGATTCAGACCGAAGCACATTGCACGGAGCTGATACACGACTCCTATGATGAAGAAGCGAAGATACTTTCTGAAAGGTGCACCCCTTTTGCTAATTCTTTTGCATTGTACATCAAAGATTTAGGAGATGAACTCCTGCATAGCGATGAGGGGGTAGTAGTTGGGTACCTGAAGACCCAACAGGGCTATTTTTTGCAGATATAGTACTAGTGTCAGAAAGCGAAGACGGCTAGAGAAAATGCTGGAAATTGTTGGGAGATATGAGAATAAATGGAGACTCAAACTAACTGAAAGCCAAAGCAAAGTTTTACTTTTGGGTTGTAAAAGGAATCTTACTCAAAAGTGGAAAGTGGGGTGACTTCTGTATTCCAGAAGGAAGCAGCAAACCTCTTAGCATGGGAGAGACAGGTGACTACCAGTATCTGGGGGCAAATATAAACATTATGGGAAGAGGCATGAAACCACATGAACAACTAACTGCACAGGGGAAGCAAATCCTTAATAAAATGAAACTTAGAGAGACACAGCTTCAGTAAGGTTTTCGTGGGAAAAACAATTTGAGAAATGGTGGGTGTACCAAGTATAACATATGGTACGGAAGTGATACCTCTAAACCAAAGTTATTATTTATAATTTATTGGTGTTTAAGGTCACATACTTCTGCACAATGTCTAATCGTGACCACAAGATGGAGATAAAGTCAAGGTCAGTCAATCATTTATGCCCCATATTGCCTATTTTAGAGGACTTGCACCCCAAACATTAGTGACTTGGTCCTATTTTACCAGTCTAAACCAAATGGCTTTACAGAGCTTGGAAACCTGCAGAATGATGCAGGTGGATGGATAACGGGGTCAAGTAATGCCACAGCACTAGAAGCAATACAGGCTGAGCTTGGTTGGATGAGGATCAAGGACAAGATAGACTTAATGAAACTCTGCTATCTTAACTATTTGGTAAATCTCCCCGGCAGCTGATGGTGTAAATTAATGTTCCAGAATATTTGGAATTCAAACACAGAGACAAGGTGGATAGACCAACTGAGGGAGTTAATAGAGAACTATTCAACAGATATCTCAGACATAGAAGTGGGGACAACACAGGGTGAAAAAAAGAAAATTGTTGAGGAAGATTGTAACCTGAATTGGTGAGAGGGGGTCAAAGCAAAGAGGTCTTTGGGTGGCCTGTGTGACAAAGAGAAGCCAGGATTGCACCTTTAGCGGGAGGGGGTCGCTATAGTTCAAGATGAGGTCACGGTCGTTGGAGCTTCGGGAAAAAACTGGGAAAGACAATGAAAAGGAGTGCCAAATGTGTGATTTCAAAATACTTAACAGAATAAGATTCACTTGGAGTATGATGGGGAAGTGGGATGGAAGACATGTGGTTAGTGGGAGACACAAAGACGATGGTCGTTATGCTTATCAGATTGATTGGGAAGAATAGGGTATGGGATGTCATCAAGCAGTTCATAAGAGTGTTGGAAGGAGAGGCGTGGGAATTCACCTTCTCACCTCAGAACCATAACAAATCAGTGACCACCCAAGGTGTTAATATTATTATGGTTTGGTGTTTGGAAAAGATATACCAAATAACAAGTACCTGTCTCGTATATATAATTCAGGAAATACAAGCGTTTTAAATTTTTCTACTTTTTGTTCCTGGGAAATCCTTGACAGAATTTTTTTTGTTTTTGCATAAATGACCATGCTACCTAATAATACTGAATCAAAAAATTGGACAATCAGTTCTGAAAATTAAATCTTGGGAAAGGCCATAAACCTTGCCTCTGCTCGAATGAGCCCAAATATTATCTGACAAACTTTCTATATACAAGGTGAATCTTCATCACTAAAGCAAATTGAATACAGTGGCCCATTTAATTGGATATCTCTTAAATGATTATTTATTTATTGGTGTTTAAGGTCACATACTTATGCACAATGGCTAATCGTGACCGTGACAGTTTTACGGGTGGAGGAAGCCGGAGTACCCGGAGAGAACCACCGAGCAACGACGAGCAACTGTCAGATCCCCAACATCGTAACTCTGAACTCTGCACCGCAGCACAGGCAGGGTTAGATTGGTTGAAGAAATGCGCACCATCGACGTGCAGTACGCCGCAGTACACAGCATCATCGTGCCCCCATGTAGGCAATCGGGGTGAAGTGTCTTGCCCAAGGACACAACGCGGTTGCCGCAGGTGGGATTCGAACCGAGGACCTCTCGGCTTGCAGCCTGCACCTCTACCAACTGAGCCACCGCGCCCCCATCTCTTAAATGAATAACCTTGTTAATTTAGTATCATTTTCAAACACCGAACCATCTACCATACCTTTAATAAAAAGTTGGCCTGTTAATTGCATAAAGGTTACAGAGTAAACTCCTGTTGACTGAATATTTTTTTAATCTATTCAAAAATTACCCACAAAACCACTGAAATTTGTATTTGTTTTACCAATCTGGGACCAATACTATAAAACTTTTACATTTGCATTTTCTGGAATTGTATTTTCTAATTATAACTTTAAATGGGTTGAAATGAACTATTAGCATTTGCAAAAATGTGGCAATTTGCCAGTTGCTAAGGATTCATTTTAGTCAGTTATATTAATAGGTAGAAAATACGATTCTAGAAAATACAATTGTAAAAGTTTTATAGTATTGGATCCTGGCCTCCATACATCAAATATAAGTATTTAATCTATTATATCTTGTTTCACACAGCTCCATGAGCTCTGTCAAACAAGATACAATAGAATAAATGTTTAGTTTATAACCAGAATTCAAGAAAATAACAAGCCCTAGCATCTAGCCCATGGAAGTTTACAACATTAAACCAACATGGAATGGTACCCTCAAAGATAATTTGTGGAAACTTTGGTTGGATTTGGGATAGCTGTTCTAAACAACATGGAAAGGCAAAAGTTAACACATGGAAATAACCAACACTAAATTTCAATCATCTGAACTATTAAAAAATATAAGTGGTGAATAAAACTTGCCTGAGCGATTCATACATGGGAACAGAGATCTGAGGGGGAATGTTGATAAATCTTTCACTAAACACTAATCCCACTTGTTTGTTTGATAGAATATCTGTTAACTCCCCTTCATAATGCTTAGCATACTTCTGACACTTCTCTATCAAATATGACTTAATCTGTTTTATACATTCCAAGTCCTAAAAAATAAGTTACAACTGGAAATAAAATATTAGAAATTCTCAAATATTAAAAGAATAGAACTCCCTACAGGGAGTGGTGGATAAACATAACAATCAAACTGAAGCAGTATTTTTAACCTTTTGAGACTTTAATTATCCTGACATTCAAGCGTCACCATGAGTTCAGTTTCTTCAACGTTTTTCAAAATGCAACGTCAAACGTCAGAAAGTACAAATAAAGCCACACAAAGTAGATCTTCTGTTTCTCGGGCCATTATTTGTAAAACTGCATGTGGGGAGCGGTTTTTTATTTCAGTAATTACTTCTTTGCCACCAAAAGTTCATGTTCTTGGTTTATGTTTTAGGCCTCATAATCTACAGAATAACATGAGTGTTGGTGTATTTCATCCCTTGAGTGCAAGAAGGCTTTGCAATGCTAAAGCACTGCAAAGCCTTCTTGCACTCAAGGGACAAATTCATAAATTTTTTTAACTTGGGTAAAATATCAGACATGAACCATTAAATTTTTATTTTTTTTAAGTTTAAATTGGTTATAAAAAGATAGCATGCGGCAGCCAAAAGGACCATGCGGGAGGGCCTGAGAAACAGATTTTTTATTTTGTTAGGCCTAACAAGATATTTTTCACATTAGTGACTAACTGGTTGAGGGCTCGATTATTTTTGGTGGTCTGAATTTATTATTCAAAACTTGTTTTATTACAAATTAAGGCACTCTCCAATATAATTTGTGATAAATCAAATTTATGTAAGCAAAATATTATTTGTGTTTGACTGAATATGAAATATAAGCAAGAAAAGTGTTGGCTTTTGCTCTGGCATCCTCATTTTTCTGACAGCCCTGATAGTGGCTTCTAGCACTCAACCAGTTAAGAAGTCTTGACAGCAGGATTATATTAGTATTTTAAGCTGTGATAACATCTAGCTCAATGCAATGGTTGTCACTGAGCAGTATTCGGGAGAAAATAGGAATTGAGGTAAAAAATTTAAAAAAATCGAAAAATAATAACAAAACAAATGACCACAAAGTATCAATGCGTTGTTTGATTTTGTACGTCACAAGACGTACAAAAGTATCAAAGGGTTAATGAATGAGGAAATATACAAAATATGGACTGGATGAGTTGAGTTTACCAAAGTTACCACCTGAAATCCTGGAAACACAATAAAGGGAAGTAATTCAGAACTGGAATGTTAGACTAATGTCTAAATAGAAAGTAACCTGCATTTTAATCCTGGAAATCTGAATACAATAAAGGGAAGCAGGCTTGGCAATTTCAGGAGAGCGATTTTTTAGCTCTCCTTACTGCCCTCCTGAAAGAATTAAGGAGAGCGAAAAATTGCCCTCCTAAATATTTTGGTCTGGGATGATTGAGATTACATGTATTATGCTCACATTAAATTTTTGTTGTAAAGCAAAAATATAAATTTTATAGTAAATTTCCTTTCTTATTATACCTACTGAAATTGTTTACTACAGGCTTGCACTACAGTGGAAGAACCTAACTCGGATAAAATACTCTCTATTTTAATCTTTCCCAAGATTTGGGAAAGAAAAGTGGTGTAAAAACACCCTGAAAAAATAAGCCAAAACTGGGTTGAGCACCAACAGCGCACACCCAGTATGGAAGGCTCTTCCAAAGTACAAATCCACGACTTCTGTAAAACAGTGCGTAATGCGTCAATTCGTCATTCTTTTGATTCCGAACAACACAGGAGTTATGTGATCAGCGGGGAGGAAGGATTCTTACCTGAATAAGAAGATGGGAGGGCCTCCATGTAAACAATTTCAGTAGGTATAATAAGAAAGGAAATTTACTATAAAATTTATATTTCTTATCAACCTACCTCAATTGTTTACTACAGGCTGAATAGACAAAAGGCTGGAGGGAATCACATAACCAACCCACACATAACTCAATAGCACTGGGACTGTGAACAGAGGAAGAGATCCCTAGGCCTATCAAACCATAGCATCACAAACATTAGAAAAGACAATGAAAGATGAGGGGTATGGTGAAGTGCGACGCACAGACAGAAAGGACAGTAACAGCACAAAGCTGAAAGGCTGGGATAGACAATAGCCTGAGCCGAAGAAAGAGGGCCCCAAGGTTCTCTGTCGGCTCCTGAAACTGTCGCAGATAAAAGGAGAATGTAGCATTTCTCCAGAAGGCTGCCAGAATAACATCCGTCATCCGACAACATGACAGAGTTATTAAAAGAGGAAGACAAAGCACGCACCTCGTGGCAGAAAAAACAATTGGTAAAACAATCACCAGTAGCTAGACGAGCGAAAGCTGCACGAATAGCAAGACAAATCCATCAAGAAATGGATGCAGGAGAGATCTGGCATGTGAGAGAACGCATATCCATCCAGGATAAAGGCGTGAACGCCCCCCAACCCCAAGCAGAGCAGCGCCCAAGAAAGTGACCATCTTGGAGGAAAGTGCAAAGTCCTAGGCCTTTTCAAGGAAAAGAGCTGAACAAGCTTGAAGAGGCAAGGATGAGTGTCGAAACAATGCGGTATCACATATGAAAAAATGTCTCCGAAGCATGGACATGGACCCATTGCTGGAGACCCCCAGAAACAAACATATACCAGAAACTCCGCAAGCGGTGTGATCGAAGGAGTGACAGAAGCAACAGAGTGATCGCACACCATCGGCAGAAGAACCTTCCACTTAGCCACAGAGGCTAAACCAGTGGAGTGAGTGCCTCCTTCAAGAAAAGCAACTCCACTGCGTGTCTCGAAAAACCACTATGGAGGAGACAGGACCCGATAAAAGACATGTGCAAAGGCACAATGAAGTTGGGTCAACGTAACACCTTCTTGGGCGACTTTGGCAAAGAAAGTCGCGAGGTAGAGGGAGACATGCCGGAACCGCCGCTAACAGAGAGCGGAGCAGATTGATCCACACCCACCAAGGCGACGGGTGTGATCGAAAGGATTCGACAACTGCAGGTTCATATCTGGGCGAGAACCTGAGGCAGAATCTGAACCGGCAGGAAGGCGTAGCCGACAAGACCATCCCAAAGGAGGGCCAGAGCGTCCATGGCAAAAGCCAGAGCATCTGGACACGGGGACTCAAAAGTGTCCACCGGATGTTTCCAACAAGTCGCAAGAGAGCCCAAACCCGCCATGTGGAGCATCCACCTGGTGGAAATGACCCTGCCCCGACGGGACAGGGAGTCGGCTAGGACGTTCAGACGACCGGGAATGTGACGAACAGCCACCCCGGCGTGGACATCCTGAGCGAGCAGTAGAAGATCCCGAGCCAATTCGTACATTGGAACAGAGTGCGTGCTGCCCTGGTTCCGAATGTAAGCAACCACCGTCGAATGATCAGACAACAGAAGGACCTGGCGATTCGACAGGTGAGGGATCCACTGCCTGAAACTCAGAAGAAGAGCAAGAAGCTCCTTCTGGTTGATGTGTAGAGCTGCATGATCCTGGTCCAACATCCCGTGAATGGAAAGACCTTGAGGATCCAACGTCGCACCCCATCCGAGATTGCAGGCATCTGCCATCAGAACGCGATCGGACGTGGGTAAGTCCAACGGAATACCCTGCGAAAGCCACTGGACATCTGCCCAGAGGAGAAGGTGAGGATAAAGATATTCTGGAAACTGAAGCACCAGATCCAGAAAATCGACATTCGGCCTCCAACGACTGAGCAGAAAGTGTTGGAGAGGTCAGACACGCAGCCGACCTAGAGGAATGAGATCCATGACCGAACAGCAGAGACGCATAGCCGGAGAATACTCCGAGCCATCGCGGAAGTGGACTGGAACAGAGTCATAGTAAAAGCTGAGAGAATCACAGCCTTGGCCTGGGGAACCGCCACCAAATTGAATTGTGTGCGGAAAGCCATCCCCAGATGATAAAACGACTGAGAAGGGACCAGATCCGACTTCTCCTCGTTGACTCTGAAACCGAGCGACATGAGCAGGCTCAACAGAGTGGCGACATCCGACTCCAGTAAGGCAGCATTGGAATGCCCCTGGAGGATATCGTCCAGATATGCCGAAGTAGTCAAACCTGGACTGTGTGCGATGGAAAGCTATCACATGCGACATCAGTCTGGAGAAGGCCCAAGGAACCAGGTTGAGGCCCAAAGGCATGGCCTTGAACTGGTAAACTCGCCCCAGAAAAACGAACCTGAGATACTTCCGGAACGCCCAATGAATCGGAACGTGAAAGTAAGCGTCTCGCAGGTCGAAGCTGGAAGCAAAAACTCCCTGGTGAATTGAACGGAGGACCGACCTGCAAGTCTCCATGCTGAACTTGGGAGCAATGATAGACTGGTTCAGGAAACCCAGATTGATAACAGGTCGGAGTCGGCCGTCCTTCTTCGGCACCAAGAACTGGCGGGAATAGAAACCCACTGACCTAATGTTCTTAATGACCTCAATCGCCCCCTTTGTCAGGAGATTGTCTATCTCCGTGGACAAAAGTTCCCGATGTAAAATGTCTGAAGGAACTGTGGTTGGAAGAGGCACTCTGGACAGAGTGGGGTGCCTTCGGAAGGATATTCGCTGCCCAGACCAAACAACATCTAACACCAAAGGATTGGATGTGATGGTGGCCCAGCGGTCTGCGAACTCTGCCATCCTTCCTCCAACCTGGGACGGGTCGAGGTGAGGACCTTCATTTCGAAGCCCGATGAGGCTCGCGAGAGGAGAAAACACCTCCTCTACTGAATGAAGAATCCTGGGATTTCCCTCAAGACTACCGACGCTTACCCTTACCCCTTGAGTAAGAAGTAGAAGCGGAGGCAGAAGGATCAGCCCCTTTGCTTCGCAGAGGAAGCAGAGGGTACTTGTTAGGCTTGGAACGGCCCGTGCCTACCCTAGAAGGCTGATCAAGCTGAAGAAACAGCAGCTGATCGTTGGAATGACGTAGGACATCATCCCAGACCGTCAACACAGAACCATGGAAAAGTTGCGGACCTGCCAAAGAAGCAGATCGAAGAGTAGCGCACTGCTCCTCAGGAAGGGATCGGCCTGTGTCCAGCACAGAGTCCCCTCGAACTAATTCCAGATTAGCCGTGTTACAGGCAAGCATGTGAGTAAGATGCATGAGCGCCTTGGACAGCACACGCAAAGGAGCCTGTACCTCGTCAAACTTATCTAGGGGCAGATAAGCAGCTAAAGCTGAGACGACGTGATCAGAGAGAGAAAGCATACCAAGCATCTCTCTCGATAATCCCAATGTGGACTCCAGAGTCGTCATCGGAATGACGGCAGACTTGGACTTGGAAAGCCCGAGGGAAGTGGAGTCCTGATCCCAAACCGTCAAAGTCTGGTAGACCGAAGGATTGGCGGAATTGTAGGAACGATAACGCGCCGGAGGCAAAAAGGTGTCAACCCTGGTGAAGAACGGAGCCTTCATAATGCATATGGGGGAAACACATCCTGCTCGTGCCTCGGATAAAAAAAGAATGACGAATTGACGCATTGCGCACTGTTTTACGGAAGTCGTGGATTTGTACTTTGGAAGAGCCTCCCATACTGGGTGTGCGACGATGGCGCTCGACCCAGTTTTGGCTTATTTTTTCGTGGTGTTTTTACACCACTTTTCTTTCCCAAATCTTGGGAAAGATTAAAATAGAGAGTATTTTATCCGAGTTAGGTTCTTCCACTGTAGTGCAAGCCTGTGGTAAACAATTGAGGTAGGTTGATAAGAAATGTAATTTAACTTCGAAGTCACATAACATCATGTAATTTCATTTTGAAAGTGGTTTAGTGGTAAAAGGTAATGGCTGCAACTGTGTTTGGGTATGTACTTTGTACATACCCAAACACAGTTGCAATCATTTGAAGCAAAATGGGTCAAAGCAATATTTTTTTTCTGTCAGTTTCAACAACTGACATCACAGTGTGAAGGGTGATTAATCAAGGAATATTGACACTATAATATACTACCATTACTACTATCCTGTCTCTTGAAGCACATGCACCAGGATGTGACTGTAGATTCAAGCAGACCTGTTGTCCAAGAAAGTCATATGCCTACGACTACCACCTTCAACCCCCCCCCCCCCCCCCCACAACTTGTTGGGCACACACACAGGTCTTGTCAAGAGTGTGTTCTGTTGTTGAGTGAGACATCTAGATGTCTTAGAGATTTCGCTTTAACTTAGTAAAGCTAATAAAATTACTGATGTGATAGTCTTTTGGTTTCAGTTTCAATGAGTTCGTTCAACTGGATACTTAAAATGCTGTGTAAAGCTAATTCCTCTCCTAAGTTGATTGAGGAGAGTGATTTTTTGGAATGCCAGGCCTGGGGAAGTAAGTCAGAACTGGAATGTCATGCTAAGCCCCCCCCCCACCCCCTATCCCCCCCCCCCCCCCCCCCCCCCCCCCCCGCCCCCTCCAAGGTAGATCTTTGTTTCTCAGGCCATTTTTTTTTATTTTATTTTTCATTTTTGTAATTATTTCTTTGCCATCAAAAGTTCATGTTCTTGGTTTGTTATATGTTTTAGGCATGCGGGGGGTGGCATATTTTGTCCCGAGTGCAAATATATTATTAATCTGAACAGAGAAAATTCACAAATTCTGAATTGAATATTCCTATTAATGACATGTTACATTGACTTATCAGATAAAAACATGAGTGTGAAAAATTTCTCTTCTAGTTTTACTTGTGCATTTCCAATTAAAGACTTTGATCAATCCAGAGTATATATACTACTCAAAGTTTGCTAAGCACCAAGTATATCCAACTACCTGTTTTACGTTTTAGTTGAAATATTGTAATGAAAAGTGTATATATTTTTTATTTAATTATACCTTTAATGATTTAAGTGCAGAAATTAAGATTTTATTTGTGTGTGACATTATTTTTTAGCTTTTGAATACAATAACCATGGAAAATGGATATTATTGGTAAAAAAAGAAATTTTTTCAAATTTGCAGATAAGTTGATGGAGCGAACTGATATGGGTTCAATATCGAGTATGAGACCCATTACTGTTAATTACAGCTTGATAACGCCTTCTCATGTTCCCAATCAGGCTCCTGGTGGTCCTTTGTGGGATGTTGTTCCATTCTTGGACCAGCATGGCACCAAGCTCCTGGACATTTCTAGGCTGGACTGGACAGGCTGAAATTGCAAGCTGCAACTCATTCTAGACATGTTCGATTGGATTGAGGTCAGGGGATCTTGCTGGCTAGTCCATTCACTCAATCCCCTCCCTCTGCCGGTACTCCCTGACAGCATGGGCAACATGAGGACAGGCATTATCATCCATCAGAATGAATCTATCACCCACTGTACCTGCATCCAATCTGAAGAGGACATCTAGGACCTCATCAATATACCACTGTGTAGTTCAAGGACACAGAGCTCTGTTCGTCCATCCCTGCTGATGCCGCCCCAGACCATGATTGACCCTCCACCTAGCGGTCATGCTTAGCAATGTTGGCTGCATGGAATCGCTCTCCTGGTCTTCTCCATACCTTAGAACGCCTATATGTGTGGTCTAGGCAGTAACTTGACTCATCTGTAAAAAGGACAAGTCGCCAATCTTCTCTGGTCCATCCAACGTTGTCCATGGCCCATTCAATATCGTGCCTGGCAGTGGTTCTGGGACAGCAGAATGCGAATATATGGTCTTCTCGATCAGAGACCACATTCGTGCAACCTTGCCCAGATAGTCTGCGTCGAAACCCCGGATGCATTCAGAAGGTCACTGCGAAGCTGGGTTGCTGTGGCAAAGCGGTTCCTATGGGCCTGAATGATTAAAAACCGGTCTTCAGCTGCAGATGTTGCTCCGTCTCTGCCACCACCATGCCATCTTACTGGTGTGCCATACTGCTGAAATCTTGCCCAGGCTCTGGTGATCACCGTATGGTGCACACCAAGGGCTTATCCTGCCTGACGATGGGTAGCCCATTGCTCCACCATCCCTACAGCCCGCCACATTTCTGCTTCAGACAAATGTCTTCTTACATTTGCATTTCCATATTCAATCATTAAATCACAAGAGTTTGTGTTGAAATGAAGATTGAATACCCTACACATGTCACGTACATGTAGACAGTACACGAAAACATCATGAAAATCAAGGGGTACATGCTTTCCATGACTGTCACGAAAAGTCTGCCGGTCAAGAGAGCTAATGTAAACACTGGGGACCATCTCAATACATTCCACAATCATATCCACCAAAAATATTGCCATTATGTCACAAGCAAATTTCACAATGACGTATCAAATATTTGGTGCTTAGCAAACTTTGAGTAGTATATGTATATATATATTTTTATATCTTATTTACTTTCATACTCTATTTATTTTTATTGGGGTTTAATGACATTTTCAACAGCCAGAATCACCTCATGTCGGACAGTTTTATGGGTGGAAGAAGACAAAGTATCTGCAGATAACCACTAAGTAGCAGCAAGCAACTGTCAGACTCCCAAACATACTACAGCAGGATTAGCATTGTTTGTTTACTCTCATGTATTATGCAGCATTACATGATGGAAGGTGGGGTTTCACACTCACCTATAAATTATTCTAGGAAATCAGAGACCTGTCAAACAAGATTGATTTGGTTAACCTCCTTGTTGCATTATGGGAAAGAATTGCTGTTTGAGGGAGCATGGTGGCTCAGTGGTTATGGTATTGGGCCTCAAACCGAAAGGTTTAAGGTTTGATCCCCACCATGGGTAACTGTATTGTGTCCTTGAGCACAACACTTAATCCGGATTGCCCACTTTAGGGCACGGTGGCACTATTTACTCAAGAGTACGGCACGTCAATGGTGCTCTTGTCTTCAACCAATGCTAACCCTGCTTGTGCAGAGTTAGTATGTCAGGGAGTCCGACAGTTGCTCACCACGATGGTTCTTGAGGGTAATCTAGTTTCATTCACCAGTACAACTGTCCAACATCAGGAGACCCTGGCAGTCGAAAGTGTCACATGAAAAAAAATTGCTGTTTGAAATTTCAATATTTTGCCATCAATATACAGGGGGTAAAAAATTAGATGAAATTAGATACCAACCTCTATTCCCATTTTAAGATGCTACAAACCAAGTTTCAAAACTGTAGGTCAAACCATACTAAAGTTATTGCAAAGAAACCAATAGACAGCCCAATTTTCTACAAAGGGCCATAACTCTGGCTAAAGAGGGTAGGTGGGGCTGAAATTCATTATCAACCTGTATCTCCATACCTTAATGCTACAAACCAACTTTGAAAACTCTACATCAAATCTTACTAAAATTATTGCACGAAAACTTACAAATGGCCCAATTTTTACAAACAAAGGGCTATAACTCTGATCAAGATAGATGGGTAGAGCTGAAATTCATTATCAACCTGTATTTTCATATGTTAATGCTAAAAACCAAATTTGAAAACTCTAGGACAAATCATACTCTTGAAAGTTATTGCACGGAAACCAACAAATGGCCCAATTGTGTACAAACAAAATGCCATACTCTGGTGAAAGTTAAAAAATTTTTGTAATTTATATATTTTTTATACTTACCAATGACCCAGACTTAGCTGGTGCTAACTCTTAAATTCTCAGGCCAAACACAAATTTTGCCCCCCACACCCACAATCCCCAAAATCCAAAAATTAGATGTCCTATGTGGTCCTCCATACTTTTATCCACTGCGCATGCACAGTGTCAAGGAAGTCCGAAATTGGAGCCAAATCCTCATTCTTACAACCAGTGCCTGGTAAACGTTATGTAATCAGCGGGGAGGTATGAGTTCGCAACTCATGGGAGGGCCATCCCCGTCTGGGTCATTGGTAAGTATAACAAGCCAAGACCAATACCGGGTCTTGACCTGCGTCGCTGCATGCAATTGAATCGGCAAACAGGAAGTGGCTGCACGGCAGATCTGAAAATTGCATACACGATACAACTGATCATTATCAGGCTCCAGATGAAATATAAAATCAATCCCATGTATAGAAGCCGAGAAAAGTTTGACGAAAAATTTCAATGTTCAGTGGGTACAGTAAAATTTCAAAGTATCGGCAAACAGGAAATGGCTGCTCAGCAGATCTGAAAATTGCTCACACGATACAACTCATCATTATGAAGCAGCAGACCAAATATAAAATCATTCGCTTTCATAGAAGCCAAGAAAACCTTGACGGAAAAAGTGTTTCGGATGGACTGACAGACTGATGGACTGACGGACGGACGGAGTCGAGCGGTTACTAGACCTGCTCTGCCACTGGCGACACAGGTAATAAAAAATATATAAATTACTATAAATTTTTTAACATTTTTATACTGTACCAATGACCCAGACTTAGCTGAATAGAAAAAAGGCTGGAGGGCCTAGGACATAAAGGATAATCCAATAGACTCAATTACATGTAAACAGAATTATCCCCTCAAGGAGAAGAGGGGAACAGGCTTTACATGTATCTTTCTTGTTTATACCAAAAAAGAAAGACACAATACCATTCCGTAATTGAGCACAATAACATCAATGATCTCTATTAACATCCAGCATAACCCATTATACTAATTTATTAAATAAAGATAAATAAAGATAGTCCAGAGAATGAGACTCTTTATACTCATTTAAAAGTGTCCGAGGATTGTATATTAACGCTTGTATGACACGTGACATATACAAATGCTTCACACCGAGCTACACTTTAAAAATATTACATAAATGAGATGGACATTAGCTTTACACTTTAAAACCATCCAGGCACAGACTCGGAATTACTGACTCCAGAGGAGGTATTCCCTTGCTTTTCACTATAAAGCAGGTGATATAAGGGAACACCATCCCACCCCCTTCCCCTTGCTCTGGGCCAAATACCCCAGAACGAAGAGGGCAGCAGGACAGAGACACTGCCGGAACAGAAAGCCTGCATAACTTTAATTGCAACTGTTTAGTGGATGACATTCTGAGCAACAGATAACAGACTTAAACAATGCAGGTCGCCAGAAATGGACTCAATATTTCTAAGATAAAACTTTGTGAACGTGGAAGGCTGAGACCAATATGCAGCCTTCATCAAATCGGTAATAGCAACACTATTAGCATAAGCCCAAGATGTAGACAGCACTCTTACTTCATGCGCCAAAATCTTATGCACAGACTGCTGAGATGAAGATAATTTTTCATGAGCAGTACGGATAGTTAATTGAATCCACCTTGCAATAGAATGGACGATAATGTCCTTTCTATTAGGCAGCAAAGACAGAAAGAAACGCTTACGTCCCTTTCTGATAAACTCAGATCTACGTTTGTAAATACGCATAGCTCTGACAGGACAAAGCAAAGGCCTATGACCGTCTGAAGACGGAAGAGCCTTAATACCAATAGGTTCAGGGTACTTATTAGGAGCCTGATTCTTAGCCAACAATCCAACATTAGTAGTCAATGTAATACTATTACCAACACTACGATAGTGAGAATCATCAACAGATAGAGCATGAAGCTAACTAACTCTTCTAGCAGAAGAGAAGGCTAAGAGAAAAGCGGTCTTATAAAATGGCGCTTCTTTTAGCTTCAGAAGAACCCAAGCTAAATATCATATAGGAATTAACCTAAGGGTTCTAGGTCTATTTGTTGAAAAGTTTTTCACTAACTTAGATAAAGAGACATTAGATCCAATCTGTAAGCTATCATGATGAGCATAGGTATCCGATAGCATAGACCTATAACCCTTAATAGTTATTGGTTGCAGTTTGATCTCGTCAAACAAGTAAACCAGAAAATTAGCAATGTCTGGAATGGAGGGATCATAAAAATCAACAGAATGATCCCTACACCATCGAGAGAAAACCTTCCACTTAGCAGCATAATTTAGCGAAGAGGAGGTCCTCCTACAGTTAGAAATTGCATCCACTGCTCGTCCTGTAAAATGCTTGCCGTGCAAGAAGGACCGCACAACGGAAATACGTGAAGGTTGAGACCTTGCGGGTTGTGATCAGACCTGTTAACCTCTGAAGGTGACTGTCAGTGAGATTTTGATGAGCTCTCAGTGAGATTTGGATGCTTGTCAGTGAGATTTTTGCACGCGGCCAATACATCAATAGTTTCCTTGTTATGCCTCCCACAATCCCACCCGGGCACCCTCCCCCCAACCCAAATGCATTATATATGTCATTTTAATAATTTATTTTAACACTTTTAATGGTATTTGTCAGTAAAAGCATACAAATATAGATATCACTGGTCCAAGCCCCCACCCCCAGGGACAATGACCCCCCCCCCCCACTGACACACACAAATTTTATGTGAGTGGATGCCTATCTAGCCTTTGCCTGTATCAACCCCCCCCCCTCCCCCCCTCAGTCCAGCCATTTTTCCTTGCTCATGCAAGCCCATCCCGGTTCTTCAAAACATGGAGGCTGAAACATCTTGGGCCGAAACGCCCCAGGACCAAAACGTTCAAGAACCAACAGTGGCAACACAAGCATTCCTTCTTCGTTCATGCCATTTATTAAGGGCCTATATAAGTAATGAAATTTGGTTTATTTTGAATATTCTCACCTCCGATATTCCTTCAATTCATATTAAATATACACAAAATGTACATCAAAATGAAGGTTGGGATGTATAAAACACGAAACACACGTGTAATCAACTTATAGAGTCGACTGTAGGCACCACTGGTTCCTGGAAGTCTGCTGCTGTATTCGCACCAGAACTGATAATTTAATAATATTTCACGAAAACAACTTGTGGCCAAATGTGCGTTACATATCCAAGAACAAAGCTAGGGGATAAAAATTCTTCAAAGCACGGCGACAGAGCTGCATTGGGGAAAATTCCAATGCTTTTGCTTTTGTTTACGTATGAGTGTACTTTTGATTTCCGGCCGACGTCATCGGACAGAAAACGCATGTAAAAACAACGCCGTCTAAAATCAAATAATGAAAAAGATCGCCTCCATACAGTATACTGTTATTAGATAGAGATTGCACAGTTGCCATATTCAATGCAAGGTATCATGATACCTGTTGAAATTTCTTAGAATTACGATTTTGTTTTTTGATGGAACTTCGTGGTAACGAATGATTTGCGCATGTCTGTCGAGCATGGAAACTATCATCAATAAAAAATGCAGACAGTGTTGTCCTTTTCCAAAATGCAGACCTATCGCTGTATTCGAAAGTGTTTTGAATGCCTAGCTTTGTTCTTGGATATATGAAGCACATTTGGCCACAAGTTGTTCTGATGAAATATTATTTTATCAGTTCTGGTGCGAATACGGTAGCAGACTTCCAGGAACCAGTGGTGCCTACAGACGACTCTACAAGTTGATTACATATGCGTTTCGTGTTCTATACATCCCAACCTTCATTTTGATGTATAATTTGTGTATATTTAATCTGAATTTAAGTAATATGAGAGGTGAGAATTTCAAAATAAACAAAATTCCATTACTTATATAGGCCCTTAATGTAAATTCTTTGTTCAGTCTGCACATTTTTAGTGAGAAAATATTCATTCTTATTATCTTTTGACAGGTTTTAATGTACAATAAAAATTACTCAATGCTAACAATACATATCGTTTTGTTTAAAAAAAAAAACATTTGTTGTTGCCGGTACAATGAAGTTGTGTGTGTTTGTGGTAATTTCGTTTTCGTTTTTTATTAAAAAAAATATTTGAACTGTGTTTTGTATTACTCACATTAGAGAAGGTGCCCTCAGTATTCATAACTCCCATTGTGAAAAAAAACAAAACAAAATAATCCTGTTGGTTCAAAATGAAGACAAAATACTCTGCTGGATTCTGGACATGATTGTTCTGAATCTGTTTGTATATAAGTAAGGGGAGGTAACTTAATTCTTGTGATAACTCACAACAGATTTTTTTCAGTTTTCAACAAACTTTCAATTATATTTTTTTTTACACAAAATGAATAAATTTGTTATGAACCATAACAATAGTATATATAAAAGGTCAGCTGAAGTTAATTATACTTGAGGGATTATGTTTTTATTTAATTTATATTTTGAGTTTATATACTTTCGATTTAAATCACGTAACCGCGACAGTATGAGAATATATTTGGCATGCTATGCCACTTGTTTAATTGTCACACATTCATCACTCACTCATCAGTCTTCTTTCATCAAGCTGTTAACACCTAAAAATATTCATCAGCCTTCCAGGAAAGTGATTACAATCATATTCTGGAAAAATTAAAAGAGTCATAACTTACTTATACACATAGATCCTAACACAGATAGATTTAAACCTAGGAAAATGACGCAGTTCAGCAAATCATCATTAAACACTCAGGAAAAGAGAAGAGAAGAAAAGAAGGATGACAGGAAAAACAAAAAGGACAGGGAGATAGCTGCAAGACGAGAGTCAGCAGGAAACAAGGTTAGTGCTAGTAATTTTAAAAATTCCGGAGGGCAAGCGAATAGGGAGTCGGAGGGGAGCAATGAGTTTCTGGGAAAGCAGTTAGAAGCTCTAACAAAGCAGATCGCTGAATTGAGGGAAGAACTCAAAGCAAAGGCTGTCGAGATGAGGGAGGTGCTTAGGGCCAAAGACCTCCAAATTTCTGAGATGCTAAGAAATTCTTTTATAATGCCATCCCCACTATCACCTGGATCTCCAGTTAAAGAGATCCAAGTAGTGGCAGAGATCCATTCTGTTCCTGACAGTAATGAGTCCAGCCCGATAGAGGTCCTGGCTGCCTCTGAGGGCATTCCTCCTGAAAAAGAAAGCAGTAGCATCAATAGCACTAATAATAATGCCAATAGTCATGGTGCCGGAAGGACAAGCAAAAGAGATTCCACAAGTTCAGCAGCCACAGCATCGGAGGAGGGTAGCAGCCCAAAATCCTATGCTGAGGCTGCACGTGCTCATGGAGTCAACTCCAAAGCAAATACAAAAATCACAGTGGATCCTCTGGGAACCAAATCCTTTAACCCGGATAGATCTCTGTCGCATTTACTTAACACGCAGGCTAGTGGGATAGGTTCCAGTCACAATACTGAGCACAGCAGGGAGTCTGTTCCCGCTAGTGGCCCTAGCAATATGAGCAAAAAGGGGGGGGGAAGACCCCCCCCCCCCCCCCCCCCCTAAAAAGAAAACAAAACAGTTGCGATTCTGAGTGCGAGTTGCAGGAGGTGACGGGTGCTGATGGTTTCTCCACTTTGACACCTAGAGTGGTAAAGAAGTGCAGAAGCCTCCAGCATCCCTCCTCCTCCAGCTCCGCTCAGGTCAACAGTACTAACAGGACTAATTCTCATAATGGCAATAAGAAAAACTTAACTGTTGACGATAAGGATCTCACTGCCAACAAAAACATTACAGTCAGAGAGTCCGGCCAGGAGGAAGTCACTCAACTTATGAGTTTAGACTTCTCCACGGCCATAAAAAGGACACCCACGAGGGCTGTACAGAAGATATCCACGAGGGTACCCATGGACAAATATAAAAAACAAGATAAGCAGGCTACACAACCTCTAGGGGGAAAAACAACAGTTAATATTGCCGTGGTTACAAGGGTACACCCCGACACCCCAAAAGAAGCCATCAGCCAGGGTATACCAGACTGCAAGTGGGAAAGATTCACCTCCAGAGCCACGGGCAATCACACGTGGAAGCTGAAGGTGACCTGCCCTAACAGTACAACTAAACGGAAAATAATTTCGGAAGGGGTGACCATCAATGGTAGAAAGCACGTTACATAGGAGTACCGGTCAACCCCTCCCCCAATCCAATGTCATAAATGTCAAAAATTTGGGCATGTAGCCAACAGATGCAGGGGCACTCTGACCTGCATGAAATGTGGAGACAACCATCTCACCAAGGCATGCAAGTCAAAGTCCCCCTCCTGCCCTAACTGCAAAGGACCCCACACCAGTAATTATCGGGGGTGCCCCCACTTCAAAAAAGTGAAAACCAACATAGAGTTGAAAAACCTTAACTTAAATAAACCCGACAACGCTTCCTCACCTCAAAGAATATGCTCCCTTGTCGCGGGAGTGCTCTACTCGGTTCTAAACAAACATGTCAGCATTAGTCTGTCTGACATCTGTCAAGATGTTAGCCGGTCAGCGTCCCGGCTCTTCAAAACCCAAATATCCGAATCTTTAATTAAAGCCGCAATTAACGTCCAATAAAGCCACTAATCACTTCCAACCAAACACTGCGACTAAATTACAACCCTATCATGAATAAGTTACAAATAGCCGTGTGGAATGCTAGAAGCGTTAATAACAAAAAGCTTCAGATCAGCCGATACTGTGAAAGTTGGCTTCAACCCAGTAAAAATTTTTCAGTTAGCGGGTTCAGCACTATTAGAAGAGACCGACAAATCACTAAAGGTGGCAGCATCGCTCTTCTAATAAAGCAGAACATCAAAACTAAAACAATAAAAACCAATCACCTCGATGCAGAGGTGATTGCAACTGAAATCACAGTCGACAATAAAAACATCGCGATTGTTTGTTATTATAACGACCCAAGCAAAATTGTTTCTGACACTGTCTTTGAATTCTTCACGAGGAAATACAAACACTGCATTTTTCTCGGCGACTTCAATGCCAAACACCTGTACTTTGGCTGCAACAAAACCTGCCCAAACGGTGAAGCCCTCCTCAAAATAACAAAAAAACATAACCTACATGTGGTTATGAATGACAACTCAGCAACCCATATCAGTAACAACCCACTATTTTCATCTGATATCCTCGATCTAATTATCGCCAGTGATTCCCTGATAAACCACATCGATGACCACTGGGTCGGCGATGATGACTTAAGCAGCGATCACCTCCCGGTCCATGCCTCACTGCAGCTAGGAAACGGCCCACTCAGGTACCCCCCCCCCCCCCCCCCCCACGCTCCGCAGAAATTTTAGAAAAATTAATTGGAATCTCTACCACGAAATCATCGATGTCAAACTCACAAACACCCCCCCATCCAATGCAGCGGAACTCGAAACCCAATGCGAGGGCATAGAGAAAATCATTAACTCAACCCTAAACGAAATATGCCCAAAAGAAGAAGTGCGCCCCTGGAGAAATACTATCTCGGGCGACACACTGTCACTAATCAAAACCAAACATAGAGCTCTTTGTGCTCTTAAAACCGAAACTGACCCCGGCAAGAAAGCTGACCTAAAAAAAACATATAACTGCCTTCATGGCGAAGTCAAGGAAGTCCTCAAAGCTGAAAAACAAGCCAACTGGGAAAAGGCAACAGACAATCTAAACGGGGTCCAAGATGCCAAAAAATTCTTGGACTCTTTCAAAATCCTAACTGGGCAAAAAAAAACAAGGGTAGCAAAGCCGCTGCCAAACGTCTTAAAAGGGAAGACGGTTCCTTCACGCGCAATGACAAAGACAAGGCCGACACTTTTGCCGACCTCCTAAGAAAAACGCATTGCCCGTATCAAGGCACGGGCAATGATGACGCTGCCATTAACGCGATCGATGACCTCATCAATGAACACCCTGAAATCTACTGTGACCCCAAATTCGATAACGAGCCAGAAGATGGGGATGACGATGACATTGTCACCTCCATCACCAATGACGAAATCATCAACGTCATAAAAAAATGCAAAAATTCCTCCTCACCCGGCGAAGACGAAGTAAGCTACAAAATTCTAAAACAAAGCCCAAACTCCCTAATCGAAAAACTAAACAAACTGTTCAACGCATGCCTCACCCATGGCTACTTTCCCAAATGTTGGAGAAAAGCCATCGGTGTCATGATACTAAAACCTGACAAGGACCCCTCCGATCCAACCAGCTACCGCCCAATCAGCCTCCTCAGCTGCATTGGTAAGACATTCAAACGAATCCTTACCAATCGGTTCAGGGGGCACCTTGAAGACATCGATTTTTTCAACAAATGGCAAAGAGCCTATAGAAACCAGAAAGAAGACATCAAACATGTCTACCGACTAGTCACCCAAATGAAAACCGCTATCAACAATCAGCAAATAGGCGCGGCAGTCCTGTTAGACGTCGAAAAAGCATTTGACTCCGTTTGGCACAATGGAATGCGCTATAAATTATCAAAAATGAAACTCCCCAAGAAATTGCTCAGATTACTATCCTCTTTCTTGAATGATCGCAAAATTAAAGTCAGAGTGAACAATGAAATGTCTGACAGTGTCCCCCTTGAAGCAGGCACCCCCCAAGGATCAGTCCTAAGCCCCCTCCTTTACATCTTCTATGTAAATGACCTTAACTTCTCAGAGGATCGTGTTCAAGTCACCCAATTCGCAGATGATAAGGGTCTCTGGGACTCTAACAATATGGCCAATCTGCTCCAAAAACCACAGCAACGCGCTCTCGATGACCTAGAGCAATGGTGTGCCAAATGGAAAATTAAGCTAAACGCCAATAAAACCCAACGAATCACCTTTACCTGCAAGAAAAATAAACGTGATTTTGACCTAAAACTTATGGATAACACCCTCCCAGAATGCAAAGAAGCGAAATTCCTGGGCATCACCATTGATCAAAAATTGTCCTTTAACAAACACACCGACGACATGGCAAAAAAAGCCACCAAACGCATTAACTTACTAAAAATGCTTAAGGGAACTTCATGGGGGGCCAACCAGTCCACCCTACTCAAACTGTACAAAGCCTTTGTGCGCCCAGTACTCGAATACGGTGCAATCATACTAACTGACCTCAACCAAACTAACATGGGAAAACTCCAGAAGGTCCAAAATCACGCGCTTAGAGTTGCCCTCCGTGCCCCATGGGACACACCCATCAAAACACTCCATGACAGGGCTGATATCCCCACCATTAAAGACCGCCTAGCCACCCTGGCCACGAAAAATCATGACCGGTTAGCCGACAGCGAACTAATTTCTGAGCTTGGAGCCATTTGCGAAAGCCGACAAAAGCCCAAAAATTGCAATCAAAACTAAGACCACTCAAATAAAACTAGGGAACGAGAAGGTGAACTATCAGGCAGAAAAACAGCTTAACTGTGGCCTTCTACCAGAAAGGGCTGCCTTCACCGACTCAACTAAAATTAAATCACGATTGGATACTGTAGATCTCATCTCCGGCCGGGGAGGGGCTCGGCCCACACAGGTCGCTCGAGATACCAGGCGAGAGCACTTTGTGTGGGCTGGGCCTCCCCGGCTGAGGGTGGGATTTGCAGTGTTTAATCTTGATGCAAAATAAACTCAAACTAATCTAAACATGGTTGAAACCAGCGAAGGGCATAACAGAAACACCCTTGGGTGTGGTTTAGTGTCTAAACCTGTTACCCTCCCGCTACAAACTCACTATCACCCTAAGAAGGTGATCTAACAGGCAGATTAACAGCTTAACTGTGATCATAATTAAAACATAATGTGCTACTTTTATCTCTTTACTTCTACATATTCTAATGAAAACTAATTCTACCTTCTTTTAAGCAGGTACACAGAAGATGCTTTTTGACCAGCACCCCAATAACCGCTATGGACAGTCTAACCGTTACGGAAACGGTGACCCACATGGTTCCTGAACATCCTCCACTCCATCCCTAAAAGTGGTCGACCACTTTAAGGGAGGCGAGCGTTGGTCCTGCGTCCCGCCTCTGCCCCTTTTTGTAAGGGCATTGCACATCTTTTTGCCCCAACCCATCAGGATTACAATGCAAGCCTGCCCCCGAACCAGGGAAGTTTGGGTCTTCTTCTTGGTGGTCCCCGAAAGGGGTCGTTGTTGTTTCCTTCAAAGACATCCTATCAAACTGAGACAGCCTGAGGCAGATTATACTTGCCAGTGATGGCCATCACTCAATATCATCTCCGAAGTGGCAGACTATACTTGCCCGAAAATCCAGATCGACTGCACCCTCAGGGAGAGGTAGTACCTTTGTGAGAGGACCCAACCTCTCACTCTGGTCCTCACCCGAGGGTTCAACCGACATCAGTCAAAGAGACCATCACGCCGCAACTGGTGACACCTCCCGAGTACCTGAACCTGTTCCTCCTTCAACACGAGTAGACATGTGGAAATTACTCATTTACAGTCAATGAGGGTCGAAAGGGGCTTGTTCCCCATACCGTCCCTGCGCGCCTTTGGCGCGTTAAACCATTCCATTCGGCGTCTCGTGTTTAACTCACTTTCAAAATAAAACAGGACAACTATTTCTGAAAAGTGTCAAATCGGGAGAAAATAGGGTGTGACCGTGAGAGCGTGAGTTGGTGCCTCAAACCGGGAGACTCACGTTGAAACCGGGAGAGTTAACAGGTCTGGTTGTGATGCAGTGTGCGCAATTTCACCTGCTATAGAAGGTCCTCCCGTGGAGGAAGCTTCCGCAGAATGTCCCACAACAGACACCTGAGTAGATTTATCCATGGTCTCTGGGGTGACAGAGATGCTACCAACAGAATCTTGCAGTGAGATTGCTTGATGTTTAGCAATATCTGTTGAATCAACTGAGCTGGAGGATACGCGTATCCTATCATTCCGTCCCAAGAGATCGAGAGGGAATCTACTGCAAACGCTCGAGGATCTGGGCATGGCGACACATACGTCTGTAACTGCTTGTTGAGATGCGTCGCAAATAAGTCTATCATGGGACGATCCCATTGGTAGCAAATCTGATTGAATACTCGTTTGTTGAGAGTCCATTCTGATGGCAACATATGACCTTTCCGAGAAAGGGAGTCCGCTAGAACGTTCAGACGACCCGTAATATGATGGACCGATAGAAGAACTTGATGCTCTAGGACAAACAGAAGGATTCTTTCCGTTAGATTGAACAACGGAATGGAATGAGTGCCTCCCTGGTTCCGAATATACACTACTACTGTCGAATTGTCGGACAGAATTTGAACATGCAAATTCTGAATAATGTTCATCCACTGATGTAGAGCAAGCCAAATTGACATCATCTCTTGATGTTTATGTGCTTGTTTAGGAAATGCGGATCCCAAAGACCCTGGCACCTCGAATCTGTTGGGCTCACAGTTGCGCCCCAACCTGTTTGACTCGCATCCGTCATTATCGTAAAAATCGGATCC
Organism: Pictodentalium vernedei; assembly: GCA_031216915.1. Lineage (NCBI taxonomy): Eukaryota > Metazoa > Mollusca > Scaphopoda > Dentaliida > Dentaliidae > Pictodentalium > Pictodentalium vernedei. The sequence goes on along the minus strand of CM062295.1, from coordinate 534,579,960 downwards.
GGCAGTTGCAGTGGAACTCCCTGAGTTAACCACTGAATATCTGCCCAAGTCTGAATCTCTTGTTTCACTTGATTCGACAAGACGATGTTCATTTCGAGCAAATGAGTCTTCACACTCCAATTCTGAGTAAAAAATATCTGGAGTGGAGGAGTGCGTAGCCACCCCATCGGAATAAGATCTGCAGCGGCTCTGCACAAACCTGTCAGTCTCCTGAATTCTCTCGCTGTTACTACATCTGAGTGTAGACAAAAGCGAGCATAACAACTGACTAATTTTGCTCTGGTTAACGGCAGACGAACGAGATGGTTGTGCGTATTGAAGCTCATTCCCAGGTGGGTGAATGACTTGGACGGCACTCGATCCGACTTCTTCTCGTTTACTATGAAACCGAGACGTCGGAGTAATTGAAGCAGACTCTGAACATCGTTCTGAAGCGTTAACTTGTTGCTGTACCTCTGAAGAATGTCGTCCAAGTAGGCCGACATTACCACAGGTGAATGAGCTCGGAAATGAGTCATTACCGAGTTCATTATTCGAGTGAAGGTCCAGGGTGCTAGATTCAGACCAAAGCACATTGCTCGGAACTGATAAACGACTCCTAGGACAGCGAAGCGAAGATACTTTCTGAACGCCGGATGTACCATTACGTGAAAGTACGCATCATAGAGATCTATGCCCGCAGCATAATCGTTCACTCGAATGCTCGCTCTGACCGATCGGATGGTCTCCATATAAAATTTTGGAGCCACGATCAGCTTGTATATCCAGCTCAGATCTATAACTAGACAAAACGAGCCGTCGGGTTTTGGAACCAGGAACAGGTGACTGTAGAAACCTGGAGATTCCTGGTTTTCTACGACATCTATAGCGTTCTTGTCCAGAAGAGATTGAACTTCTGATAGAAGCGAATCTCTCTTCTGAACGTCTGACGGAAGCTGAGTCCAACGTGGACTTCGAGTTAACAGAGGTTTTTTCCTTGAAAGACAGTTTTAGACCTTCGGAAATAACCCCTTGTACCCATGGGTCGTCCGTAATAGACAACCAATTGGTTAAGAATCTCAACAGCCTTCCGTCCAGTAGAATGCAAAAGAGGTTTAGACCATCACCTCCTGGCCCTGCGAGGCTTACGGGAGGAGAAACCACGTCCTCCACGACCCGCACCTCGCCCAGTCGACCTAGGGGCGTCTCACCGGTATCTTGGCCAGCATTACGACCCCTACCTGAGTCGCTACTCTGACGGTCTCCGGAGTAAGACGTAGAGGCCTTCTTAGGTCCTCTATAGGAACTTCCCTTGGACGTATTCGCCCCCGAAATACCGGCCTTACTCCTCTCTGCTGAGTCCGACTTTTTCAAAGCGGATTAAAAAGCAGAGAATCCGAAGCTTTCTTAGTAATCTGTTGATAGATTATAGAAAGCTTACCGTCGAAGAGAAGCTCTCCTGAGACCGGAGCAACTGGAAGAGAGTTTTTTCACCTTGCTATCCACTCTTGTGAATGCAGCCAGGGCAGCATCATGTCTGACTAACTCCATATTGCCACTGAAAGGGCAGAGTTATACGTAGAATATGCTCTCGAAAGAACTCTTAAGGAAGTTTTGAACATCCTGGAATTCTTTTCCTTCGAGACGTAATGATAACGCTCTGGTAAGGTGATCTGCGTAAAATGCATCTAAACTGATTCTGTTAGACGAGATAGTCATCACCAGCGCACTGGAATAAATCGACATAGACGCCGGCAATGACAACTCCAAGTCATCTGCCTGGTCGTCTAAATGCAGAGGAACTCTTGGCACGCCCTGTCCTGCCGTTTCAAATCTATTTCTATGATTGATGAAAGGCAGCTGTAGAGCATGAGACGATAAGAAACCGGATTTGCCAGTCTTAGCAGCTAGCTTGAATATAGCGTCATTAAGAAGTTCAAATGTCCGCGTGACATTTCTGGACTGGGTCGGAAACTCAGGTGCAATGTCCCTATTCCGGCCGAATAAGTCTGAGTCCAGTGACGCTATCAGTCTCTTATCAGGTAACGCAGCATTTTGGTCCGGAGAAACAACTTCTGAAAGGTGTTGCCGGATGAAAATCTACGGCCACCTTAAGTTGTTTGGAAAGGGAAAATTTCAGCTCCGCTGATTCCCTTTCATCATCCGACTGGACCACATGAGAACCTCGGTCGTCCCTTTCTGACTCTGCAGGGGAGCGAACCGACCCAGCTTCCTCAGACAGTTTCTTTTCTGAAAAAGTTTCTGATGGCTGCTGGGATGCTGCGATGAGCTATCTGTGATAGCAAGTAAGTCACAGAGGCCTGTGGAGCCACGGTCTTACGTAATTTAGTCACTGGAAGCTCCTGGGGCGTCAATACCTGCATACTTCTCATATGCGAATGTCCCGACTGGAAAGGCCTCGTGCCTTGGCTAACAGATGGCGTGACCTCATCGACGTGGAATTCCTGGTCGGCGAAGCAGGCTGGATATCTGTGCGGTGTGGTCGTGTGTGCTGATGTGAGGATGAGGAAGCCAATAGACAAGCCGCGTCGGACTGTCTATGCGAAGGAGCGTCCCGGGCAGGAGGAGTGGACGTATGCTCCGACTGACGAACGTACATACAACAACATCTGGGCCCAGATGTTGTTGTAAGAGAGAGGGGCCTCTCTCGCTCGCGGTCCGGATAGACTGGGATGAGCTAGCTACCGGACTGACTGGCTTCCTCCATTCCATCCTCCGATCCGTCATTGCCGGTGTGTGTGATCCGACATTATAGTGCTCGCAACACCCCATCTCCTCTCCTGGACCGCAATGGACGAACCCGGCATCACAACCATTTCGTGAATGATTGCTTCACCGGGGGAGCTAGCGGGCGACAAGTGACCGTCGATTCTACTAGGGACCTCTTAGGCACTTGAGCACTTTGCCGCTAGCTCATTATTGCGACGACGGAAGCACACTTTTCAAGACATCACGGAAACATCACCCTGTTCTTGTTCCTCTGAAAAAGAGACTGAAAAAACTAGAGTGACCCTTTGGAGAGAGGACCGGCATGGACCTCTCACCACTAACAATATACTGGGACACACGTCTCCAACGTTTGTCATCCCAAATGGCACACACTGAGCAAGAATTAGTGCGAGTACACAGACTACAGCAAATACAATGAACATGAGAATCAGAAGGAGACTTCCTTGATTTTCAATTGAAAAAATTTCAATTTGAAAAAATATTAACCAGTCATCGTACTCACACCAACCCTTGAAAATAAAGATACATAATAATAATAATCCATTACAAACATTTCGAAAATTTAATTCAAAAGAAAAAAGAATTTTCGAAAAAATTTCAAGATGAGCCCAAGTTCCCAATGGGAACAGTGAGCCCAAATGGATCCCCAATGGGAACAGTGAGCCCAAATGGATCCCCAAAAAGCCTGAAAATATGGCCTGAAATCAGTAACCAATTTTAACACTATCCGATGTAAAACAGAGGCTTCCTGAGAAGAAACTGCAGTACATCGGATGGTAGATGCATGACCAAAATGCCTAACCACCCTAGGGTGAGGACGTAACCATGGGGGAAAACAGAATAAACATTCTGTTACCAAGCCAAAACTCCCAAGAAATTTCAGTAAATATAATTACAAAAATTGTGTCAAAAGCATGGGAGAATAGCAAGGGGAGTATTAAGGAAAGGGAGAGAGGAAACACTGAACAAACAATTGAAGTTTCATAACAAGAATGTAAATATCAGGCCCATGCCCCAAAATTAGGGAACATGAAATAATTTTGCATAAAAATTATAAGTTACAGCCCGGAACACATCCTTCCACTGTTTCTTCCTCTCATCCTCTTATTTCATCCTTAGATCCACAATTTCTTTCATGATTTTGTGCCTGGTATCATTTTAAGCACAGATATCGGTGAGATGTTACTGATTGAAGGGCCAAACAAAGAATGAGGATTTGGCTCCAATTTCAGACTTCCTTGCTCATGTTTCCGTAGTCCATTCCAGAATACATGGTTTATTCCGGGCATGCGCAGACAACTCGGATTACCAATCTGGTTCTTTTCTTTGCAAACCGTCATTCTGGAATATCATTCCGAATCATTCTGAGTAAACCACTTCGCGAGCAGGTTTAGATGGTTTACCTTTTATTCCTGACATGCGCAATTATCAACAAATAGTGGAAAATATTTCCCTGTTCGTTGTATTCTCCAAAACGTTTGAGTGATCAAGACAATAACAAATATGTTAGGTACATGGAATTCAGCAAAATATTTAAACATAGCATACCCACAAATATTTGATGAAAATAAAGAGAAAGAACTATGGAGTTAATTCAATTAAACAACAGGGCCGTTGACCCACCCCCAAATTGAATAAATGATTTTTTTTAACCCTGGAATTCATTTTTTTTGCAAACCGACCACTCTTGACCACTCAAAAATGACTCATTTATTTCCCCTTGACCCGAAACCCTGATTATTGTGACAGAAAATTACATCTGGATGTGAAATCCTAAGAGGGTGAACGTTGGGGGGGGGGGGGGGGGGGGGGGGGGGGGGGGGGCATGTACAACCAACTTGGTTACAAGGCTCAAATCTTACAGACGTAAAAATTCTGAAAACTGAAGATCTGGAAATCTTTCTCCACCCGCCCCACCAGTTAGAAATTTGAGGGGTGTGACCACACCCTGCCCCATTTTAACGCTCCAGCCAAGCTGTGTGGGTTTGCCTCCCCCACCTTCTCCCTGGTGAGATCGGATATTGTTACTGAACCTTAACAATGCGGCGGTGCTTTCATGACCTTCTTGTTCACGGGAACTCTGTGGTGAGAGTGCACAGACAGGCTTTGCTGGTTCTCAGTATACTCATAACCAACAAATAGTGGACACCAAATACTGAATTTTTTTTTTTAATTCTCGCTCAAATAACGTCAATGAGCAGAGTTGAATAGACACTATGGCGAGAACCTGTCCCCAATCTCCCGGCATCTGGGCCAGTGGCATAGCCAGGGGCCGGGGGTGGGTGGGCTGGAGGCTCAGGTCAACCTGAATCTTTAGCACCCCCCCCCCCCCCCCTAAATAAAAAAAAATATTGACCCAAATGCTCTCCAAATAGGGCTACACAGGCTACAATTGCCTCATATTCGATCTTTGAGTACTAAATTTTGTCGGAGAAGGCCTTGTCCAAACTAGGCCCCTCTGGTCGTCACCCGCCTCTTCCCATGTCCTTGTACTAACTGGGCCTCCATTCGTTACCCCCCTCCTCCCACTTCCATGAACGATGGGAGGGTGCTAGCTTGGACTAAGCACGGACCCGCAAAACCCCACAACATTACAAATATCATGGTATGTCCCCGCCCCCACAAAAAATGGCTAGAAATGGCTATCCCCCCCCCCCCCAATTATAGAATCCTGTCTACGCCCCTGAACAAATGGGAGTCGAAATAATAATAAAACTCAAGTGCTCTGTCCAGCGTTTCTTTGTAAATTTTTTGTTTCTTTTTAATCTGGTCATATTGACCTACCTATCGATAGGAGAGCTATGCTGTTTTATACAGATGCGGCACTGAGATGAGCAAAAACAGCATCTATGTTGTCATTGACAACATCATCAACAAAAATTGCCAGCCCCATTTCCTCAAATTCCATTCTGGTTTACATTTAAAGTGCAATTTGCTGTTTCCTCGCGATTACTATTCTGTATCTTCACTGCGCATATCACACTATTCCATGTAATCCGGAATAGACTACGGAACCATAAGCCTTGACACTACACATGCACAGTGGATAAAAGTATGGAGGACCACATAGGACATCTAATTTTTGGATTTTGATGCAAATTTTGGGAATAGGGGTGGGGGGGGGGGGGGGCAAAATTTGTGTTTGGCCCGAGAATTTAATTTAAGAGTTAGCACCAGCTAAGTCTGGGTTATTGGTATAGTATAAAAATATGGGCACACAGGCCAGAATTCAATACCAACCTGTATTCCATATTGTAATGCTAAAAACCAAATTTGAAATCTCTAGGGCAAATCATAGTGAAGTTATTGCATGGAAACCAACATGTTTACTGATGGAAGGCCGGACATACCCACTGATGGATGGATGGACGGAAGGACCAATAACATATTGTCCCATTTTCAAAACAGATATAAAAATAGCATCAGAGTTGCATCGCTTTAGCATCTCTTATTCGACAGGTCAGATTCCATAGTGTTGGAGTTAGGAGTGCAGGTACAGGAGTTTTGTCCAGTTGTAACCCAGTCATGATCCAGCCAAAATTATCCAATCTTCTTTTGTAATCGCAGTACTGTATACTGTATGGCAACTGTGGAGTGATCACTTTCCACGTGTGGGCAATATTTCTATGGACGCAATAATAATAGATTCCAAACACTAATTGTGAGAATAATTATCAAAAATTTTAATTAATGAAGCACCAGGTATGACCGGTGCTTCATTAATTAAAATTTTGGTGATGATTTTTATTACCTGGTAAACGCATGCGAAGACATCACTACCCATGTGTGGATTAGGACTAATCTGCAGTGACTGTAACGTAGAAAACACTACCGGGTACTTCTGCAGAATTATTGCTCACCTTTTTCTCAGTAATATTAATTACCGATGAGAGACCAAATACATTATCATCATCACTAATATCACTCTCGTCATCATCATCTGCAACATCTATTTGCTGAAATCATTGAAAAAATGTTACCAGATCAATACTGAGGTTCAGAAACTGAGTCTCAAACTTGGGATTGTGCAATCTTCAGCATACAAAATAACCAACTTATCATAACATGTGGAGATCTTTTTCTTTTTTTACTGTTGTTAACCGTCACATATTTCTGCATAATGGCTAAACGTGACTGCAACATGGAGATAAAGTCAAGAGAACTTCTGAAAGGGTCGTAATTTACACTAAAACAGAGCTTGTTTACCACAGTAAACAAGCACTGCTTCACTTTTCTGAGTTCTCATGGAGGAAATGTGGAGATACAGATGAAGAATATCAGTTGATAAAAGTATGTACTTCACACATGTACAGTTAAAACTAGAAGTCCTGTCATGAAATGCGCACAAATAGCACGTCGATCTGCACGTTAACATACGCCTTATGACTATAGTGAGGCTATCAAATTATGTACATATGGCCTATGCACAAGCAATGTTTCAGCCAATGGACCTCCGGGTAACCCGGAGGTCCACTGGCAGAAACATTGCCCGTGTTTGCTATGAATAACCAGGAGAACATGCCGTGCTTTGGATGCCATTCGATATAGCAATTGCGTGCAATTCCAATGCGCAATTAAGCCTAGATAAGCGCACAGTTCGCGACAGGACTTCTAGTTTTAACTGTTTTAGCTTAAATGGTTACACAATCCTCCCATTTTTCAAATTCACAGCTTGTATACTGCACCCAAGGATTCCTCCACATATTTTTTGAAATGCACTTGCTGCTGTGGATCGATTGTATCTCTGACACTTCGATAGCTCGTTTGCAAAGGGTAAAACAACAGTGGTATAAAACCTGCCTTTCATCTTGGACTCTCAAAAAAGTAAATTAATTATGTCTCATCAGTCCAGGACGAGTCAGGCTATTAAGCATTCTTGATAACCCATAAATAAAATATAATAGCCTCCAAAATCCGTTTATTAATTGTTGTATTATCTATAATAACAAGCTATTAATTGAAAATAGAATATGTTTTCCCTTTTGGAATTCATTTTTAAAAAAATTTCCACAATCCAGTAGAAGTTATTTCCATTAGTCCCTTGAATCCAGCACCCTACATGTACAGTTCAGTCGCAGTGGAGTGATCATAATTCATGCATTATAATTATTGAAGCACCGTGTATAACCCAGTGCTTCATTAATTAAATTTTTGATGATTATTCCTATGATTAGTGTTTGGAATCTCATATTATTGCGGCCTATCAACTAATCCTGTGCAATGCCTATGGTTAGTCAGTGCATGTTACCTTACCACCTAACAGGGTTAGTCACTCTTTTCTTTCCAGTTGTAAATAAGCACTTCTCTTTTATACGACTATTCCTGATTGCACAGCCTAAGTGAGTGTACATTTTTTTCATCTAGTGTGTGACATGGCAGTTGCCATTTGTTTATAATCAGAACGTGTGACAAACCCTGCACACTGCACATGGTTAGTCACACTTTCTGGTTATAACAAAAATGTATATTTACCCTAGTAACTAAGTCTGTGCACTGTACCACCTTTGTATAAATCTCATCCTTAGCAATTCTTTACCCAACGTAATGGCCAAAAACCAGTGGGTACTATTCCAAAAAAAACCTTTCAAACTCAGCTTATGAGCCATCAATGTAATGAACTGTGGAAAGTTTTTTTGAGTGAATTCCAAAAATAAAAACATATTCTATTTTCATTAAATAGCTTGTTTAATGATATTATTTCAGTTTTGTATCTGATCTCAAGAGGAGAATTGTTTGAATTTTAACAAACCCCTTTATCCCGAGCTTATATTTTGATGAGATCTGAGAATCGATTCACGCAACAAAACCAACGAGAATCCAGGTAGATTCTCACTGCTCCTCTGCTAGGACCCGTGTGAAAAGAATTGTGTCAATTTAACACTTTACCTAACATAGTGACAGCAAATTAACCAATACAAGGCTAACATGACCTGAAATATCCTGACACTTTGTCAATAAAATTGTACAAATATGGCTGTCATTGGAACCGGCTCAGTGAGCCGGTTCCAATGACATCCAGATTTGTAAGGTTTTATTGGTAAACATTGTTTATTTTTTTTAAAAATTCAGTTGTTTTCAAAATTAAAAAGCTGTGTTGGGTAAAGGGTTAACATGTGTTATCACTATACAACAGCGGTTTAACTATGGTGGCTTCATGGGATCTTGGGACACTCATAGCAGGTGAGGATTCTCACGATCATTTTCACGAGAATCCAAATGGATTCTCCCAAATTAAGATGAAATACTAGAGTGACTGTCCCAGATGGGCCTGTCCTTACCCCCTCATCGCTATGATTAATCTAAGATGAAAAGGGGCATAACTCTAGCAAAAAAAGTCTGATCAAAACTACAGTTGCAGATGCACATATTCCCATGGTAGTGAACATCCATATTAAGTTTCAAAGGAATCAACCCATAAACATCAGAGAAAATCTTCGGAGAAAATTCATGCATTCTAAGATGAAAAGGGGCATAACTCTGGAAAAAAAAGTCCAATCAAAACTATAATCACAGGGGCACAGGTTTGCATGGTAGTGAAAAACCATACCAGGCTTGAAAGGTATCAGACCTTTAAACATCTGAGAAACTCTCCAGACAAAATTCCTGCATTCTAAGACAAAAAGGGGCATGATTCTAGAAAAAAAAAGTCAGATCGAAACTATACTTGCAGGTGCACAGGTTTATGTGGTAGTGACCATCCATACCAAGTTTCAAAAGAATCAAACCAAAAATATTTGAGAAAATCTCCAGACAAAATTCTAGACAATTCAGGCATTCCAAGAAACTATAATCCCAGGCCTGCTATTTAAAGTTGCAACATCTGAGAAAATCTCTGGACAAAATTCACACATTCTAAGACAAAAACCCTGGCAAAAAAGTCCAATCAAGACTATAATTAGAAGTGCACAGGTCCCCAGGGTAGTAAACATCCATACCAAGTTTTAAAGGAATCGACCCATAAACATCTGAGAAAATCTCCGAACAAAATTCTAGGCCTGCTATTTAAAGTTGAAAAGATACATAATTCTGGAAAAAATAATCCGACTGGAAATATAATCGCAGGTGCACAGGTTCCCATAGTGGTGATCATTCATACCAAGTTTCGAGCAGATTAGTCTATAAACCTCTGAGAAAATCTCTGGACAAATTATGTCTTATGGATGGACAGACGGACAAGGTGATTCCAGGATCCCCCCCCCCCACACAACTTGAAGCACGAGGGGGGGGGGGGGGGAGGTAAAATAAGCTCTGTTTATCCCAGCCAATTGAGCATGTAGTTCTGGCTGCCTAACTGACACACACAGAAAGTACATACATGTATGTGTGTGTCAGCCATGATGTGATTATCAGTGAACCATGCAGAACTTCTTGCTCAATCGGCTCTTACTAGGGAAAAAGGGTCTGGAAAAAATTAACACTGTGACATTCAACAAGTTTATTGGCACTGCTCTGGTTTGAAAGCATCCCATGGACAACATACACCATTTACTGGACTATTAGAGGTTGTTTGTGAAGAAAGACAACAAATGAAAGTGTCAATGACACTGTAGGTTAACTTGACTGTGTGAAGTGTTTGATAAAAAAGATAATGTTCCAATGTTTATGAAAAGATTATGAAATAAGACAAGAACTGTGATAATTGAGAATATGTTAATTTCTGTTCCCGAAAGGCTATGCTTTCAATAAGAATAATTTGAGTGTAGACTGTACTAAAGAATTACGACCTGGGTTGATGTGGCCCTAATAGTTAACTTATGTCAACCAAAGTTACCAAGTTACAGTAAAATCATTCCAAAACGAGTCATCTTACCAAGTTAAAATGAAATCCCTTCATAATTATAACCTGTAGACTTTGCAAAAGGAATTTAGTTCACATGATGGTTCAGCAGTCACACATGACCGATCATGACGAAAATAGGAGTCTCATCTAGATATCATACCAAGTTATCCAACCAAGTTACAATGAAATCCCTTCATAAAAACAACCTGTAAGCAGTGCTAAAGGAATCTAGGTCAAATGACCAGATGGTGTAATTGGTGACCGATCGTGACCAAAATACAACAGTCTCATCTCTACATCATACCAAGTTATCCTTCCAAGTTACAATGAAATTGCTTCATAAATATGAACTGTAGACTGTGCTAAACAAATCTAGGTCATGTGCCTGTGCGGCTGTCACAGTTGACCGATCATGACCAAAATAGGACATTGTCATCTAGACATTATACAGAGTCATCCTCCCAAGTTACAATAAAATCCCTTAATACGTATGACCTGTAGACTGTGCTAAAGGTTTTGGGGCTTTGGGCCCACGTAGCCGTCATGGTTGACCGATCATGACCAAAAGGGGACGTTCCAATCCAGACATTATACAGAGTCATCCTACCAAGTTACAATTAAATACCTTCATATATATGACTTGTAGACTGTGCTAAAGGTTTTGGGGGTTTTTGGGCTCATGCAGCAGCCACGGTTGACTGATTGGATCAAAGGGGGGACGTTCTCATCTAGACATTATATTAAGTCATCCCACCAAGTTACAATGAAATCCCTTCATAAATATGACCTGTAGACTGTGCTAAAGGTTTTCTGGTTGACCGATCACGACCAAAAGGGGATGTTCTCATCTAGATAATAGACAGAGCCATCCTACCAAGTTACAGTGAAATCCCTTCATAAATACAACCTGTAGACTGTGCTAAAGGTTTTGTGGGTTTCGGGCTCTTGCAGCCATCATGGTTGACCGATCACAACCAAAGGGAGACGTTCTGATCTAGAAATTATATGAAGTCATCCTACCAAGTTACAATGAAATCCCTTCCTAAATACAACTTGTAGACTACGCTAAAGGTTTTGGGGTTTCAGGCTCTCACAGCAATCACGGTCAGCTGGTTGTGACCAAAAGGGGACGTTCTCATCTAGGCATTATACAAAGTCAGTCTTTCAAGTTACAATGAAATCCCTTCAAAAATTTGACGACCTGTAGACTGCACTAAAGGTTTTTGGGTTTCAGGCTCTTGCAGCCATCACGGTCAACTGGTCGTGACCAAAAGGGGACGTTCTCATCTAGGCATTATACAAAGTCATTCTTTCAAGTTACAATGAAATCCCTTCATAAATACGACGACCTGTAGACTGCAGTAAAGGTTTTTTGGTTTCGGGCTCTCGCAGCCATCACGGTCAACTGGCCGTGACCAAAAGGGGACGTTCTCATCTAGGCATTATACAAAGTCATTCTTTCAAGTTACAATGAAATCCCTTCATAAATACGACGACCTGTAGACTGCACTAAAGGTTTTTGGGTTTCGGGCTCTCGCAGCCATCACGGTCAACTGGTCGTGACCAAAAGGGGACGTTCTCATCTAGGCATTATACAAAGTCATTCTTTCAAATTACAATGAAATCCCTTCATAAATACGACGACCTGTAGACTGCACTAAAGGTTTTTGGGTTTCGGGCTCTCGCAGCCATCACGGTGAACTGGTCATGACCAAAGGGGACATTCTCATCTAGGCATTACACAAAGTCATCCTATCAAGTTACAATGAAACCCCTTCATAAAACAACCTGAAGACTGTGCTCAAGGTTTTTGGGCTCTCACATCCATCACGGTTGACCAATCACGACAAAAAGGGGAAGTTCTCATCTAGACATGACCACGAACCTGCATATGAAATTTTGTGATAATTGGACAAGAACTACGGTGTGTAGCCAGTGCCAAAGAGAATGTGAACAGACTGACAGACTTCCACATGGGTGATGGCAATAGCTTATCTTGACTTTGTCAAGTTAAGCTAAAAATAGTTCAAGAGAACAATTTTCTCACTCAAGTAGATCCCAAGAGAGTGATTTTTTGCCACAGTGGATTTTTCAAAAAGCCAAGCCAAAAGAAACCGTTTGTTTTTTTTTTATGATTAATGATTGGTTAGATAGAAATATTCTATTCACTATACATGTAGCATCCCTCAGGATGTGACTACAGAAACAAGATACCTAACAATGAGACTACACTAATGTGATGACATTTCTTGATGGACAGAACCTAGGCCTGTACAAATTAGGAAACTGATCATTTCATATGCCTATCGTTCACCTCAAAAGAAATATGTCAAATGATTTTTTGAATGCCAACATTATTGGACCTTGGAGAAATAACAAATCTGTTCTTCTATTGGGGTTAATGACAATTTCAACAACCAACATTACACTGTGTTGGAAAGGGTCGGAGACAAGAATGTAAATTTCCCTTATTTACACGTTCTTGTTAACCCTGTACCCAACGTAATCTCCAGTTAATTTTCATTATTTTTTCATTTTTTGTCTCAAAAACATAGGTTATGACCCCTCATTGCAACGAGGGTGTGAGCTTGTTATAGGTTATGACCCTTCATTTGAACAAGCTCGATGAGCTCATTCCAATGAGGGGTCATAACCTACCTTTTGGAGAAAAAAAATGAAAAAAATTAGTTATTCAAGAATTTTGTTTGCAAGTGCCGTCTGCTTTTCAGGTTAGGTAAAGGGTTAACTCTCCCAGAACCATGATCTTTGAGAGGATGATAAAACTTTTGAGATGGTGTGCTCCCAAAGCCCTTTCCAACAGTGTTTTAACTTCTAATAGCCTCATCAGTTGAATAAAATATTTCACGCAATCAGAGCTGTGCATTTTTTTTTGTTTTCTGGTTCAGTTCCAATTTTTTTGTGGCAAAACAGAAAACCAAACCACAAGACCCAGCAAATACCAGCAGAATGTTTTTTACTGTTTTTATTTATAAACTCATCAAACTATCATACTGGGAGGGAAATGGACTATCAGCCCAATATGGATTCTTATCACTATCTGGCAAAGTGGTGAATACATCTGTGTTCACATTGTCACATTTTCTCCCTTTTTGACTCGTTCACTCAACAGAGAAAAAATGAGAACGCAGATTAGATGACCTTTATTCATCTTGTTACCTTGATTAGAGCGAGGAGGTTAACTGCAACCATGGGTCGGGATCGGTGGTGTGTGACTACCGAAAATTTCAAGCATGCTCCAATAAATACAACTGCAAAGATGGTTTTAAAATTCCAGCGCATTCTGACAGAAATAAAATTAATATTGAAGGACCACATAATTCACTTAAATGCAATATATAGAGGATATCTGGTGTTTTTGAGTGGATACCGAAAATTATCACATGAGTGACAGAGACAAATGTTTGCGCAAGCAAAAATAACCATTTATCTCTGTCACAAGTGAGATAATTTTCAGTATCCACTCAAAAACAGTAAACTTCTTTTTATTATATGCGTTTTATAAGAATCTGATAATTCCACTCGTTTCAACCTTTAATTGATGCCTGAAAGTAAACAGCGCATTGAATCATACACGGAAGCGATTTGAGCGATACTCGGAACAGATAGCGTCTTACAATCTGATTTAGCTGGCGCTTTTCTAGTCCAAATATGGCCTGAACGTCCGTAATATAAGTTTTGGGTTTGGTACTCCTTTGAAATGTGAAAGCTGGAGGGGGGGGGGGGGGGGGCTGAGACAAGTGAATTAACTGAATTCTCGATCAGTAAGACTCCATCACTCAAATACAAACAACCATGATACCTGGGATCTACACTCTACAGATCAATATTATAATGGCTCGACCGGTGGCTGGTGTTAGCTGAGGAGCCCCAAAAGGGCTGTGCTATTTTCCCACAGTATATTTCTCTATCTTTCAGGCTTCTGACACCACCACAATTAAGGATTTGCGGACACCAAGGAATACAAATGAGGTGGCTGACTAATAACTACATGTAAAACTTGGGGTTGGTTGGGAGGCTAATAGCCTTGGCTGCTTAAAGGCAAGGAGGGGTTTCTGTTGTGGAGGGTCAATGCAGGCAGGAATTATGAGTACATCTAAAGGGTTAATCTGTGACATCTATGATTCTGAACATCTAGGCTAACTTCTCACTAATCTTGGCTAACATCTGGTCAGTATAAGTTTTTGACATTTGATCATCTAGGCTGACATCTTGGGTATAACATCAGTAAATGGCAGGTGGGGGAGTTAATTTGCAACACCACATTGGTTGTTTACATTTATGACAAGATCAATTTAAAGTTTACATTTATTTCTTTGATTTAATCTAGCTATATACAGTCATTGGAATTAATTTTGCATTGGCATGTTGCTGGTCAAGTAGTACACTGTGGGTTAACTTAACTAATTTATTTCTGACATAACTCGTAGCTGTTGGCCTGGGACTTTCTTAACAACTCTTTACTTTGCACCTATGTAGTGGAAGGGGAATAACTCCAAACATCTCTGAGTGACTTCCATTATTTACAAAAACAACTTATTTTACACTTTACATGTTAAATGATTGGGTTAAGGAACCCGTGCTATTGCATTGTATGCGACAACGCTTTAACAATGCCTAAGCATTCTCACCTTCCCCTTTTTCAATATAAGGTTGTTTTAATTTGAGCTTGATTCGGTTTATTGAATATTTTGATTTGATCAAAAGAGATGGGATAACGAGCGTCGGGGGCTCCTTATATAGGAAATTTTCGTACCACGTGACCATCAGCAACCAATGACATAGCGCAAATGTGGTCAGGATTCCTGAATTACGTTCAGGAAATGCTGACAGATGGACTACTTGAGTCAGGATCCTGAACAGGACCTACACAAAACACTTTATGTAGACATGTTGTCCACAATGGACCGATAAAACCCACAAAACACGAAAGAGAATGACCATTTACGTCATAACATGAGGACTATTACAACTTTCTTATAGCAGAAGGGATCACGAACGACATTTGAAAAAGGCGAATGCTGACAGATAAAACTCGACGATAAGTGCGCAATAATAAGATACACGGCCGCAAAACGTTAGCCAATGCGCCAAAAGAATCCTCCATTCTAAAATCGAAAGCACACACAAACTGCGTTAAATTTGACAGTATATTCGTGAATTAGTGAATGTAGACGGCAGAAAAGCGTCAAAACAATGACAGTTAATTTATTTATTTATATATTGATGTTTAAGGTCACATATTTATGCACAATGGCTAATCATGACCGTGACAGTTTTACGGGTGGAGGAAGCCGGAGTACCCGGAGAGAACCACCGAGCAACGACGAGCAGCTGCCAGCTCCCCAACATCGTAACTCTGCACTGCAGCACAGGCAGGGTTAGATTGGTTGAAGACATGCATACCATCGACGTGCAGAACGCCTCAGTACACGGCGTCATCGTGCCCCCATGTGGGCAGTGGCGATGAAGTGTCTTGCCCAAGGACACAACGCAGTTGCCACAGGTGGGATTCGAACCGAGGATCTCTTGACTTGCAGCCTGCACCTCTACCTACTGAGCCACCCCGCTCCCAATGACAGTTAATAAAACACCCCTATAATTTAACTGAATATTAAAATTTTTCAGTAAATTTTGTTTCTTAACATACCTAAGTAGGTGATAATTGCCGATTCCAAACCACTTGGTACATGTACCGTACACGTACACGTACATGGTGCGTTTACCATCATAGGATTCAGTGTTAAATTGCGTGCACGTTCACAAAAATGTCGTTTTTTGACTTTTTTCATGGTGGTCCAGAATCGGCTATTGTTTTTTTAGGGTTCACAGATCGCACTTTTCACGTTCAAATACCCGTTGGCAAACGTGTCGAATGTACACATCGCTCAAAAAAGTGGAAAATGTATGAAAATTGTACATGTACATTTTCTTTAAAATTTTTTGTCGACGTTCCCATCGTGGATTAGACCTTCAATCTATCGTTGGTGAACGCGTGCAAAAAATGCTTTGCCGATTCCCGACCAGCATCAAAAAAATGGTTTGCCGATTCTGGACCAGTGGTCCAGAATCGGCTATTGTTTTTGAGGCTCTTCAAAAAAAGTGAGTTTCAGAAAATTAGAAAATCAATGGGAAAAATCGTTTGTTTACGTTTTTGTCACTGCGAATTTTGTGAAATAAATCTTAATAAAAACACTTTGTAGAATTTGATTCATTGAAATAAAAATTGTAAGGAAATAAAAAAGTGATTGATATATATAGGAGAGAAAAATAATATAAATAAATAGTTATTTAAAAAAATAAATATATCAAATCGAATAGATAATAAAAATACGTAAATCATGAACGCTTCCCAGACAATTAGAGCAAGGTTTCTTTTTAAAATGCTGATGAGAGCCTACGCATTCTGTGTGAACGAACAACTAGGTCGACTCTTGTTAGAACGATGCGTCGGATGTCAGGATCACCTAGACTTCGATCATGAGAATCATTCATGTCTGACGATGGAAAGGGAAGATATGGTCGTCAAGTATTTCGAACCGGCGTTCGAACGCGTTCAAATCGACGAAGTGATCGCGTTTTGGAAGAGATTACTCTTCTGTAAGGATCGAGACAAGCCCACAGTTTCAGAAGAACTGAAATTGGCGCGTAGAAGTCTGACTTTAGGAGACAAGGGATGCATCATGAAATTATTGTTCAATGAAGTATACGTCTAAGTTTTCTCGTTGATATAAACTAAGGGAGAATAGAAAATAAAAATAAATACACACATCAATTTTTTATCTAATATTAGAAAGAAAAAAAACACAAAAATGAGAACCAGAAATAAATTGTATCCGACGTTAGATGACGAGGATGAGAAGCCGAACGGTGTTTTGCCGACGGCACCGTCGCTAGAAGAAAAAGAAAGAGGAGAGAGGTATCGCATCGAGCAAATCAGTAGAATCCAAGCGTATCTAACTCAAGAGAGAGATTCTCGTCGTTCTCTCAAGAAGAAGTATTCGCGTTTCGTGAAATTCGTCAACGCGATTGACACGGCACTCATCACGATTTCCATGGGTTTACACGCGGCCGGCATTGGATTGTTGTCGACTGCGGTCGGTATTCCGATCGTGTTAACCATAGAAGGAGTGGCTCTCACCGCTGGATTGTTTAGCACGCTCGGAAACTTTTTGTGTAGGAAATTATATCTGAAGGCGAGGAAACACGACAAGATTCGCGTCTTGGCCCACTCCAAGATCGACACGATATCCGAAATGATCTCGATGGCGTTGAAAGACGGTAGGATATCGGACGGAGACTACGTCACGATATTGGGTGAGAAAACAAAATATGAAGCCATGAAAGAAGCTGTGAGAATCAAGATTTGTCAGATCATCAAGGAAGAGATGAAGGATTCTCTCGTGGAAAAGGGGAGGAATGAGGCTAGGGAGGAATTCAGTAAGATGATAGAACTCAAGAGCAGTGATTGAAAAAAATATATATATAATAAGAACAGAATTTTTAAAAAAAGAAATATTAAATTTATATATAAAATAAAAACGAAATTAATTTAAATAACTCTAAAAAAATGTATTGCGTAAAGTGTAAGAGAGTTACCGAGACGAGTAATTCTCAAGAAGTACGAACTAAAAACGACAGATAGATGCTTCGCGGAATTTGTGACGTGTGTGGTTCTATCAAGACGCGATTCGTCAAAAAAAAGAATGCGAGCAAAGGTAAAGGCATCGTGAATAAAATGATCAATAATCTACCTTTCGAAATACATCTGCCTGGTCACAGTTTCACGGGACCTGGAACGAAATTGAACAAGAGACTCAACGCCGATCTGACTCCTAAATCTTGGAGCAAATCTGTGAATAGCGTGGATGCGGCCGCGTATGATCACGATCTATACTACGCCAGACATCCCGACAACAAGACTCGCAACGATGTCTGCGATAAAAACATGTTGGCAAAATTGAGAGGTATATCGAAATTAATCGAATCCAACCAGGAGAGAGAAGATAGAACGTTCGCTGGTCGGTAATTGGATCGGTGCGAAACGTCGATTCGGATGGGGCGTTCAAAAAAAAAAAGCGCATCTGAAAAGAAGAAGAAACGATTAATGATGAGCGAATTGGCTGAGGAGTTACACAAACCCATCGTGCGTAAATTTCGAAAGAGAAGGGTGATCGTGAAGGGTTTGGATGATATTTGGTCTGCCGACTTGGTCGACATGAGATCGTTTTTGAAGTGGAACGAGGGTGTCAAATATCTATTGACGGTCATTGACGTCTTTTCCAAATATGGTTGGATCAGAGCTTTGAAGAATAAATCGTGACCTTGCGTCGCCGAGGCTCTGAAGAGCGTGTTCGACTCGTCTTCTCGAAAACCAAATAAATTGTGGGTGGATAAGGGAAAGGAATTCTACAACAAGCACGTTCATTGATTGGTCGACCTCTACTCGATCGAAAACGAAGAGAAAGCCAGCGTGGTGGAACGTTGGAATCGAACGATGAAGGAAAAGATGCATAGATACTTCACGGCGAATTTGACCAAGAAATACATATACGCTCTGAACGGTCTGGTTAAAGATTACAACAACACACGACACAGATCGATCAAGATGACTCCCGTGGAAGCTAGCGATCCCGAAACGAAAAACAGGTCTACGCGAATCTATATCCTGAGAGATCTAAGATCAGGAAGAAGTCTAGAACGCCAAAATTTGCGGTCGGTGATCGAGTGAGAATCTACGCTTATAAGAAGCACTTCGAAAAGGGTTATACTCCTCGATGGACCTCGGAAATCTTCGTGATAATCAAAATATTTCACACCGATCCGGTGACTTACGAAATCGAAGATTTGGATGGAGAAGAGATCATCAGAAAGTTTTGCGAACAACAATTACAGAAGACAAAGTTTTGATAAAGAAAACAAATTTTTTTTTATTTACTCTAACATTTTCTTGTTTACACATATATATATAGGAGAGAAAAATAATAATAAAAAATAATTAAAACTATTTTTTAGATAAAAAAAAAAGCAAGCTAATTAATAAACAAAAAACAAAAACCCTTTAAAAAATGGCAAATATACTAGATATAGCACAAAGCATAGTGAAAGATGAAAGTATTCAACAATATGAGGTTCACGAATACAAACCGGTAGCCGGAACGAGTTTGAACAATGCGGGAGAGATAAGAATCAACGTCGAAACTCAAGATCTATTTGTCCTTCCTAGCGAGAGTTACATAGTGGTGCAGGGACGTCTCACCAAGGAAGATTAGAGCGACTACGCCGACGACGACACGGTTACTCTAGCCAATAATGGAATCATGCATCTATTCAGTAATATAAAATACATGCTATCCGGACAAGAGATAGAATCTGTGTTTCATCCTGGTCAGGCCACCACGATGTTCGGACTCTTGATGTATCCCGATGATTTTTCAAAATCCAGAGGACTTAATCAGTTGTGGGTGAAAGACACCGTCGGCCCTGCTAACGCCGGCGCCGCCGCGATATTCGACTACGTTGTCAAGACGTCCAGACCTAAAGGAACGTTTTCGTTCCGGATACCTTTGAAACACATCTTCGGATTCGCGGACGATTACAACAAGATCATGTACGGATTCAAACACAATCTGACGTTGATTCGAAAAGGAGTAAATTTAAAAAGAGTAAATTACCTGTGGGATTTAGAACGAGACAGTGCGACATGGCTAGCATTCCACTCTCCACGAATCACTTCAATTGGAGATTGACGGTGAAATCCACTTCTGAGAGACCGCGTTTCATCGTGGTTGTGTTTCAGACCGATAGGGACGGGTCTCAGAAAAAGAATGCGTCGCTGTTCGATCACTGCCATTTGAGAAACATGCAAGTGTTTCTGAACGCTACGAGATATCCAGCAATCGATTACAATGCGTCGTTCGACAAGAACGATTTCTGCAGACTGTACGGTGACTCCGCTGATTTTAGAAAGAAGTATCACGGTCTAGATGAACTGATGAGCAACCCTAATATATCTCCCGGCGAATACAAGTCGATGTATCCCACGTGTAGCGTCTTAGACATTCAGATCAAGATGCAATTCGATAGGCACGTGCCGAGAAAACCCAAAGCCTTCGCTCTGGTCCTGTCGGACAGAGAATTACAATTCGAATCGGATGGAAATAAGATGTCGATCATTCGATGAGAGATGTGTGTGAAAAAAATAAAAACAAAATAAAAAAAGTAATGAGTAATTATTAAAAACAAAAAAAACCAAAAAAAAAAAAATAAATAAAAGTAATGAGATCTAGAGAGATTGAATATCTTTCTAAATCTCATTACTTTTTTTTTTTGTTTTTAATAATCACACATTATATTTTTTAATTAATTATTTCCACGCGTTCACTGTTTGTTCAAAGGATCTAGTTCAATCAGTAGACTCACCACGGAAGTGGCGGCTTTGGGATTATTGGTTTTCGTAACGAAATTAATCCTGTCTCCGGCGTTCACTTTGAGAGGTGTGCCGAACGTGCTAACATTTGCGTGTTGATACTCAGTCTTTTCAACGCTGTATCTCTTATCGCTCTCTACTCCATTCACCATGAGATTGACGACCGCTCTGTTATTCAAATCCGAGGAAGCCAGAGTCATTTGAATGATTTCACCTCCCAACGGCATGGGATATCCCACCTGACCATGTTACGATCCACTACCTCCATTTCCGAAAGACCACGCAGCTTTTCCCTCCTCTAATGTGCCGGCCTCCTCAGCCCACACGGTGATCAATTGTCTAGCATATTTGACTTTCTCCACCACCGAAATCAGGGTGCAGGCATCCGTCATGTTTACGGGATCCGGTAGATTTGTGAGCGCGTGTCTACCCATGTCTAGTTTACCTTCCATGATGTCGCCCTTTCTCCAGACCGAGTTGTCATCCACGTACTTCCTGCTGACTGCGCTGGAATCGAATTCGGGATCGTGATTGAGTTCGAATAAATTCTCACCGTTCATGTTGATACCACCCTCCATGGTTCCGCCAGATTGTTTGTTCAGGTAGAGATCGTCCACTTGAGATTCTACGTATTCTTGTGATCGTATCACGGCAGAATCTACGTAGCCCTTGTTGACTGCGGTTGAGTCCGCATCCATGTCGTCGACCTTCGACAGATTCAATATCTTGTTCAATCCCGCATTCAGATCCGATTTCATTTCTCGTCCGTCAGACTTTCTCTGTTCCAGATCTACATAGTGTTTGGTCGCCACGTCCTTAGGATTCGTGGGAGTGGCCACGTTCGTTATCTTGTTAGAACTGGCATTCAATTCCGAGAGCATCGTTTTCTGAACATATCTATTTCTCAGATGTTTGCTGAATCTCGCGTGAGAGTCATCCGCGTATTTCTTGGTCGCGGCATCGGTGGAATCTATGGGATTCGCGACGTTCACCAAACGTTTAGATTTCAGATCGAGATCGTCGGTCATGGCTTTATCCACGTAATTATCTAGCATGATTTGTTCGAAATCCGCGTTCCCCCTGTCAACGTATTTTTTAGTCGCAGCATCTGCGAGATCTATCGGCTTGGGAAGATTGTAGAGCTTCTTATCGTTCATGTTCAAAGGTTCCTCTCGAGGTTCGTATCTCCGAATGTAACGTTCGTCCAAGTTGGCAATGTCGTAACCATCGCCGACTTCGAGCGTCTTCCTCTTCTTTTTAGGTTGACTTTTGTCGTCACTTCTACCAAATTTATCGACTGGCATGTTGTTTTGAGATTTTTGTTTTAAAAATATATTTCAAATGCAGTTTATTCAAAATGAATTATTTTACTTATTTTATTTTTTGTTTTTATTCGATTAAAATTTTTTCAATAATTTTTTACCTTTATATACTATAAAAAAAAAAAATCTCTCTCATGTAAATCATTGAGAATGTCTTGAAACCAATCTCCTTCAGACCATCTCTTGAGAACGTAAAGACACAGGTGACCGCAAAACACTTGATCTGGTGATTGCACTCGTTCTGTGTTGTAACGAACCATCGATTTGTTGAAATAGTTCTTTATTTCTTTCGGCGGCGAGATTCCGTAGCTGTCGAAATAATAATTCTTCTTCTTCCCGTTCTTGAACCACGCCACCCAGTGAGTGCCTTCACCCGATTAATCGTCTAGATTTAAAATTCCGCATTCCGATTGTCGAGGTCTTCTCTTCAGCAAGGCATCTCTAGAAAACACGCCTAGAAAATCTTTGATTTCAAATCCTTCGCCGCATTCATCAGATCGATGTTGGATAGGGGTTCGTTAGGTAAGACAACACCTTCTACAGATATCTCTATTTTCTTATTCATAAATGCGTATATTTTTTTTTTTATTTATTTTATTATAATTCACTAAAATGACGTTATTTTTTTTTTTCTTTTTTTTTTTTTCTTTTTAAACTAACTCTATCGACTTCCATAATCTTGAATCCGTCTAATTCCTCGACTTCCATAATCTTGAATCCGTTTAATTCCTCTTGATTTTCTGGAATCCTATCATCCTTAATCATATCTGGAATCTTATCATCCTCAATCATATCTGAAATCCTATCGTCTAAAATTAGATCCAAAGTCCAATGTCCGAGTGCCAAAGTGCTTATTTTATCATCTAACACGAATCTCTTATCGTCGTAGGCTGTCAGCGAAATCTTGTTGACTATTTCGGTATACAAGTCGTGATTTTCGCTTCGAATTGATTTCATTGTCTTATACACCGGACCACTTCCTCACAGACAATCTTTATACTCTTGGAAAGAGATGTTTTTCTTCACCACGCACGCTTTAACCACTTTGCGCTTCTTGATCTCTTCATCTTCTAGACGATAAGCATACAGTTTAGGTCTCAAGCCCACGAATTCGAGGATTTGTTTACCGCCGCTCTTGTCCTTAAATTTACCCAACACCTTCTTGTTGTTGTTCGATTGAATGTTGGACGGGTGATCGATGGGATAATTGCTCGTGTCGAACCACGCGGCCACGTCCTGAGATATATCTTGGTAGACATCTTTCGTCTCTATCTCGTAAATTAAACTGTCTGTATCGGTGAACAGTAGTTTGGCTTTATCACCAAATTTTCGTTTGATGTAATCGTAGTGAAACTTGTACATCAATCGCTTGCTGATATCTAAGATGATCGGTCCGAGATAATACGGTTTGTCGAACTTCAGATGCGTCTTTTGCATGTGAATGGCCACTAGATTTTCGTTGAATATGGTTCGGTGTTTGTAATTGGGTTTCGCCACTAATTTTTTAGCTTTTTTCTCAGACGTGACGAGTCGAACGGCGGTTCTCTTCCTGATGTTTTCCATCGATTTACCGTACACGCAGTTGTTCATGAGTTTGAAAAAATCTTTTTCGAAATCGTTCTCGGCTCGAATTCTGAGATTCGTGTTGAGATTGATGTATTTTTTCATCCAAGGCTCTTCGTTGAATCGAATGATGCGATGTATGTTGACTAATTTCATCCCGTAATCGACGTATTGTTTCAAATTCTCACTGTAGACGACGTAGTTACGTTTGTTAAATAAATTGGGAATGAGTTTTTCCTCATCTCCTTCGTTCGGTTCCATTCGTTCGGGAGATAATCATTGTGTAGATCGTGTAATTCTTCCGGATAGTTCAAATCGACTTCTAAAATGCAAGGATAGTCTCTCCATTTTTGCATCTCTTCCGGTTCCGTTACCCATTCGAAATTTCCAATCGGTAAAGGATGACTCATAGCCCAACCGTACAGATTATTAGCGTCCCAATACTGTATGTATTTATTCGACCGTTTTGAATCAAAACCTTCTTTCATGTAGGGATTGTTAGCTTCAGAATATCTGTGGGAGATCATCGAGACGCCACCTCTCGTAGTTCTTTCGAACATGAGCAACATGTCCACATCGGATAATAATTCCAATTGGACTTTGGTGGTCTTCAACAGAGCATCCCACGCCAGACCGGGTGCGGTGAAATACCAAGCCGGATCCAGATCGTAATTTCGACGACAGACATCTCGAAAATTTTCTAACACGTCTGCCAAGAGCAGAACGTCAGTCTTCAGATAGAGATCGTGATAATCTCTCATGGTTTTCATATTGAATGATTTCTGCACGTTTTTAGCGTGTTCGTAATTCTCGTTGGAAATGTCGGATTCGTATAATTTTGAATAAAAATCTTCTTTTGAAGGTAGTGCGGTGTCGTCGAATCTCTTTAGATCGTTCATGTAATCGTAAGGATAGACTCCTTTCAACATAACGTCTACTCGTTCTCCGAAATGTTCGCTCGTGATTTTAAATTTATCCTTGCTCATGTTATCGACTCATTTTTCCAGAGCGGTTGACATGAATTTAAAACTGTCGATGAAACGTATGCCTCTACGAATGAATTTCGTTTTTTCTTTCAACGTCTCTCCATCGACTACTCTTTTCTTCCATGAGCTTCCATTTCATGAAGGAAATGTATCTTTCTTCGCTGTTCGCAATTCAATTTAATTCTTCGTGGGAAGTGCCAAGATTTTTCACGAACAGATGACTGCCATAACCCGAGAGATTGTGAAATATCACTGGATAGAAAACGGCGTCTCGATATTTTAAATTACACTTGCTGTGAGCCGGACCGTGATACAGACCCGTGTAATGATCATGGTCTCTGACCTTCTTATTTTCCTCCGAATTCTCGTCGAACGATTATCTGCATATGTGACATTCGGTGGCTCTGTTATTTATGCTGCTCTCGAGTGATGATCATTTTCGCCGGAGTTTCGAATTTATCGTATAACATTTGAATTTTCGATTCTAACTCTTCCACGAACCTTTGAGCCACGTCGTCATCTTCACACTGTTTCGTGTAGGTGAAGGACCCATGTCGTGTTGCGAGTCGAAAGCGCATTTCACGTAAATGCAATAACCCAAAGGCGTGTGTTTTTGATATCTTTCAACTTAACTTCGAAGAGTGTCGGGTTGGCAGGAACTCATTTTCACTGTGAAGCAATCGAAATCGGCGTACACGACGAATGGTACTTTTAACCTTCTATTGCGATTTTCAAACTTCACGATGGTTTTGGGATTGGGCATTTCGATGGCGACACCTTGATTTTCGTTGCAATATTCCTGATGTTTCGCTAACGATTTTTTGCTGTGAAACGCATTCATGCAGTTGCAACATAAACATATTTTATGTTCATGTTTATTATTTTGTCTCGACAGTAATCGGCTCGGATTTTTAACCCAACAATAATGACGATTGTCACCATTCGAAATCAATAATAAAATAATCGTCTTTTCTCTTTCGAGATACGAAGTCTGAGAGGATAGATCGTTCGTTTTTCATCGTGGTATCCGAAGACGTTCATCGCTATGGTGAGATTTTGAGCCTCAAAATGTTCGATGTGTTTTAACTGCGTTGGAAATGTCACTCCGGTCCAATCGAGATTTTTAGAAGTCTCCTCATAACGAGAAACTCTATCGGAGTGCATTTTGACAGGGTATAAAGCAGAGGTGACTGCCCATTTAAAACACTGATCATCTTTATTTCTCACGTTGATCACAGCATTTTTTTTTAGCTAAGAAATATGGTAATTCCACGTAGGAAGACCCTTTCAACGAATCGTTTTTAGTTATATGAATTTCGAGTTTCAACACCTCATTGAACGTCCAATTACTACCTTCATGTTGATAATTCGCGAGAGACGTCAACATCTTGTCTTTCATCTTTTCGAAAACGTCCGATAAATCTGAACCTCGAAATACGGGTTCGACGTTAGAGCTGAAAAATGCATTTGTCACGCGATGCTCTCGCCAGACTTCACGTCGATTTTATTCATCACGCAATGGAGTATCATCTTAATTTTTTGTCCCACGTTCATGTGTTCGCGAAACAAATCCAATACTTTTTTCTTCACCCGTTCCATGAACAATTTCGGATCGATTTTCTTGAACGAGAGGACCACATCGAAAGTTTTTAAAACGTCTTTGATCGCACTCTCCCGTTCTACAGGCTTCGATTGGAATAGTTCTGTGACGAGTCGTGCTACATATTCTTCTCCTTTCCCTTCGTTGATTGCTTGTCGAATTTCGCACGATATATCTCGTTTGTCTAGATTCTGAAGTGCATCACTCGTTTTCATTTTAGGTGTTTTTTTTCTTTTCTTTTGAAACTTCAAAGTTCTTCAACGGCTTTTTGTTTAGTCGTCTTCTTATTTTTCACAATCGAAACGTTTTTGTTTTTTTTCGACATCGGCATTTCGATTCCTTTTACTATCTTTTTCTTCTTCTCATTTTTCACAACCGATGCATTTTTTGACGTCGTTGCTATCGACATTTCGTTTGCCTTTCCATCGTTTCGCAAATAATATTCCTGTATGACTTCAAATTTTTTTGATTTATTTCTATGATTTCTGAAATGTGGAATTTTTAATAGTTTACAAATCTTGTTTAACTGAGGTACAGTTTTCTTATCTAAATTTTCCATTTTTTTATTTGTTTGCTCCATTTGTAAGAATATTTTTTTGTTTTCGAATTTTGTATTTAATAATAATTTGTTAAAAGTTTTAAAATTGTTTTTATATATATATGTTTTAATTCCTAAATTAATCAATTTTTTTATGTTCCTTAACGTAAAAAAAATTGAATTAATACGAGAAAAAAGGACATTAAATTTAAACTTTTATTTATATAAAGAGAAAAACACTTTTACAAAAAAAAAAAATTTTCACATTAAAGAAAATTAAAATTAAAAAAACTTCTTTTTTTTTTATATATATAAAGAGTAAAAAAAAAAACAAACTTTTTTAATAAATTATTATTTAAATACAAAATTTAAAATATATTATTTGCAAGAATTCATAAAACAAAAAACCAAATAATCGATCATGACAATAACACCTAAAAGATGCGAATTGAAATTGAAACAAGTCGAAATATGTAAGAAATTCGGTTTTAAAATCTATAGATTACAACGACACGATTCCATCGAATTGAACGAGGTCGAGACGAAGGGCTTAGAGTGCAAATACGACAAATATAACATGCCTTTGAAATTGGACGAAGCCATGCTCGATTTGTTTTACGACTACCAAAGCGATCTACAGAAAATCGTCATCGCCAAAGATAGAGAATTCGACAAGGACGATTTGTCGTTGTCCTATGGAAGTTAAATATATCCAAAAATCTCACTCGAACTCGTGGACAAATCGGGTGGTGAGAGCGCGTTCACCGATGTAAAAAAACTTAAAAAGTAAAGATAAACATTCAACACATTTTCGAAAAAGGAGAATACACGAGTGTCAACATGCTAATAACGGACTTGGAAATATAAACAATAGAGAGATTGATTTTTTAGCGAAGAAGAAGGAAAAAAAAGTAATGAGATCTAGAGAGGTTGATCATCTCTAGATCTCATTACTTTTTTTTTTCTTTTTTTTTGTTTTCCTTCTTCACTATTGCCCATATATTATAATAACATTTCCTTTTTTCTCAAATTTCAGCGTCGATTCTTTTCTTTTTTTTTTGTGATATGTCACGTTTTTTATATAAGAACACATTTGTTTATCCGAATCATAATTATGAACAAATGTTGTGCATCTCCCGGTAACACTCGCATCATTACCATTCTCTTCAGAAGGTAGTGGTGACGGTGGAAAACGTCTCATTCTTTTAAATTTCAACCATCTATCCCAATTTTTATTTAACTCTTTTATCAGTTCTTTCCTAAGATATCCATCATTAGCGTCTAATCGTTTTTCCACATCTTTCTCGCACTCTATCTCGCGATATTCATCATTATCGTCTAATTGTTTTTCCACCTTTTTATCCATTTTATATTATTTTATACTTTCTATGATTTATATTTTATATAATTATATAATTTTACATTATAATAACATACTCAAAATCGGAATATTCTTAAATGGTGAATTTTCACCAAACAACAAACCCTTGCCGAGTCGCTCAACGTTCCGACCACTCTTTAGATAGAGACCGTTTCCACTCAAAGAGTTGCCACCTCTAACGGGTTCTAGATACAATACTTTACCGCTGTCGTCTACGTGGACGCGACACATGGCTCCTCCCTTCTTCAAAAACAGTCTACTGCCACCCATTAATTTCTCAACTACCGAACTCGCGAGTCCCGAGAGAGCTCCCATGCCGAGAGTCTTTCCGAGAAAGGGTAATGCTTTTGCGGCAAAGGGTAATGCTTTTGCGGCGATTCCTGCCAATAGCGGTAGGAAACCGCCTTTCATTCTCAAATTGTATCTCAATTGAGCTGGACTCAATCTCACCGTCAACCCTCTTCCATCACGAATCGCTTTCTCCATCCTTTTGATTTGACTTCTAGTCCAGGCGATCGAATCCTGACCGCCACTCGTCAGATCTTCGTGAGTGAATTTGAATCTCACCGCCTCGCCTCAAGTTGTTAACGCTCTCTCAAGTTTCTTCCTCTGTCCTGCGGATATGTTCACGTTTTTAACCACGTATTGTGTCATAATTCTTTTTTTTAAAATATATTTTGTTCAATTGTTTTTTTGTTTTAATGATAATTATATATATTAAATAATTTTTGTAAATTAATATTGCGTTATTTTATTTTGTTATTTATATATACACAATATTTTTTTTTGGGGCTTTTTATATTTCTCTTATGTGAAATCGTATCGTCACCCTTTCTCCGCGAAGATCTAACAGTTCACCATTTTGATCTGTCAACGTGGTTTTGAGACTATACAATGTGTCTAAAATCACTGGTAGATAAACTAAATTTCGAGGTCGTTCCACGATCTTATAACCAGGCGACACGTTTGGAAAGAAGGAATAGATCGTCGGTTGAGTGCTACCATTCACGTAGCTTCCAGCAATCACATCCACGTTCACCAGAATGCTATTGACTGCGAGAATGTCGACCGTATTTTCAGATGCCGCGTGGCCTTGATACATCATTCGATCGAATCCCAGCATCTTGCCAATAGAATCGTCCGTGTTGAAATCCACTCGAAAATTATCTTCCAAATCCAACATCGTCTGTAAGGTACTAGGGTTGGGAGCGAGTCTGATCTTGTTGCTTCCCTTTCCATCCGTCTTCCTTCGCGTTTGAATGTAACTGTTCAAATCGTCTATGTCATAACTTCCTTTGGGAATCCGAATCTCCAACCAATCCACTCCGTCGGAATACTTGAACGAGTTCTTTTCGGTGACGTTGGGAAAGGAATAATAAGTCTCCAGATTCACCAACGCCATCTCATATCTTTTCTCTCTGTATTCAATTCGATGGAAGGTTAGAATTTTGTCGCAAATCGAGTCGAATCGCCACTCACCACGATTTGAATGGATTGTTTTGCAGCCGTATTCTCGGCTATCCGTTCTAACAATTCTCCTTGTTCGAACATTATATTTAATTTTATTTTTATTTTTTCAAAACTAATTATTTGAAGATTTATTATTTTCTAATTTTTATTTTCACGCTCTATCTTATTATCATCAGAAACATAAAACTTGTCGAATCCGCACCGATATTTTCCACGATTAAATTCGCTTGTCAAATCGATCACGATGAAATTGTAAATTCCTCCATCCCAAACCCTCTTGCAGAATCTCCTGAATTCCGCTGCGCTCATGTCGTTTGTGACGTGATCGCTAATAGATGTGATTGAGATTCTTGAGATCTTGGTGAAAGAGACATAGAAAATTAGCGTTCTCCCTTATTGTCTGTCTGGGCAATCGAAAATAATTCTGCGACAGGTAGAAACAGTCCACGTTGCTGTGACGACCCCTAACGTAATACGATTCGCATCGGTTCTGTCTCTCCAAAAGCAGATCATCGAAAATCATGAGATTCTTATCTTCCGATTTCAATTCTCTAGGATCCGGAACGTCGCTAGCGTTCTCATAAAATCGACACTCGACGTTCGAAGATGCATTTCTCTTCAACAATTTCATCGCCGCACCGTCCAAAATGGTCAAAAGAGAAGCTTCACTTTTGTCGAATTCCTCCCTACTGTCAAAGATTCTGGCTATGACGTCCTTAGGCAATCTACGATCCATGCATTCTTGAAGCAATTTGTATTTGGTTGAAACAAGCTCTTGCCAAACACAAACAATCTATCGTAATCCAACCAGTCGGGTTGCGACAACAGAATCATCAACAGATTGGTCTTTCCACAATTCGATTTTCCCACTATCAAGCCTCTTATGCTTTTGGGAAAGAACTCATTATTCGACCACTTAGTCACGGCGTCGTTCCAAGACATATCTTTAATGTTCATCTTTGTTTATTTTTTTTTTGGTTGTTATTTTAGATTTTTTCAAACACAATTTTATGTTTTATCAAAATCAGTTTTAATATTATTATTTATTTATATTACACCGTCACGAGTTCTCTTCAATCCAGATCCACTCGTCATTTTGGCTAAATCTTGTATGGGTACCACAGCATCCTTAAAATCTTTCCAACTTTTCGGCGTTCGCTCTAATGCAGCTCGCTTCGCCGGTGGACTGATCAACTTGTCGATCAACGCGTCGGCTGCCCTCTTGCCAGCCACAGAAGCTATCCTACCACTGGCTTCAGAAGCGGCTTTCTTACCAGCATCCAAAGCCGTCTTCTTACCAACCTCAAACGCGGTCGATGCGAGTTTTCTACTTGCATCACTCGTGAATGCTCGCATTATAGAA
This sequence comes from Pictodentalium vernedei, assembly GCA_031216915.1. NCBI lineage: Eukaryota > Metazoa > Mollusca > Scaphopoda > Dentaliida > Dentaliidae > Pictodentalium > Pictodentalium vernedei. Next base: position 534,548,780 of record CM062295.1, on the reverse strand, counting down.
TCGACGATGCCAGAACCGCCTTGAACGTAAGTTCTAACGTATCCCCTGTTCTTTATCACCAACATATTTTTATTTTATAATATATATTTTGTTTTCACTGGTAAATCATTTGTTGTTTAAATACTTTTATTATTCTAGTGTAAAATTTACTATTTTTATTTTATATATTTTGTTTGTTTGTTTGTTTCTCTCTACTTATTATATACATCAATCCTTCAATTCGTTAATCAGCCTTTTATAATGGTTTTTATTCAAAACCTTCTGTCTTAACAATTCGTCACATATAGTAACTATTTCATTATCTAATCCTGCGTTACCAGCATGTCTACTTGCCATCAACAAACTCAATCTCTGAGACAGAGCGTCAGAATCGCTCGGAAGAAAAGTGGTTTTCACCCCTTTACCAGTCACCGATTCGACGAACGTCTTATTCATATCCCATATGGGTTTCACCACTTTCGTCCACTTGTAACCTCTGTTGGCTTTGGGTCTCGTCTCTCTGGCATCGTTATTTCTCTTCATGGCGTGGGTCTGAACCAGAATGTCGCCATGATTGTCGAAATCCTGTTCCGTGTAATCTCCAGGCTTGTCGAAAAGGAGAAATTTGCGCAGTCCATCAGTTATTTTATACTTATTCGAACCGATGATTAAATCATCATCATCCATTTTCACTTCTGTATCACCCACAAAAGTTCTACCGTCCGAATCCTTATAAATTCCATACAACAGATCTCTCTTACCACCATCCTCGGACGACGTGACGCTATCAGTGGTGATAGTCAAAGCTGTATCGTCGCTCTCGCTCACATCGGTTTCGATTCTCATGGGAACGTAATCCGGTGTAGATTGAAAGGTATACTGTTTTGTAAAACTACCGGGCAACAAACCCATTCTCAAAGAACTCTCTTTTATGGGTCTCAATTCTTCAACTATCTCCTTCTTGCTTCTCTCTTGAACCTCTGTCACGAGTTTAAATATTTTTGTGGCTTCGCATCTGAGTTCCATCTCTCCAAGACGTCTGCTTCTGTCAGCCGATTGAATGCTTTTCTTGGCACGTTCATATTCGTTTAAAAGCTGACCTCGACATTTGGCATCCATCTGTAAAAACTTTTTTTTTCGTTTTTAAATTATTAATATTTCCTTTGAGTGTGCTGATGGGAGTTATTTATTATTTTCAAAATTAAATGTATAATTATTTTTATGTTTTATGTAAATAAAAATCTTCTGTCTTTAATATAACTAAAAACCAGTTGAATAAAAACATTTTACATGATAAAACCTCTATAAATGCGTTTTGCCTCTGAACGCGTTAAAAATCGCATCACAGATTATTCACTCAGTGACAAACTGGAGAACTTTGAAAAGTTTGAAAGTTTTAGTGCATAAGAAACTGATTTCTGATTTAATGCGTTTGAGAATAATTACATCCGTTAAAAGGGTTCATTCATATCTCAGATTATTCACTCAGTGACGAACTGGAGAACTTTGAAACGTTTGAAAGTTTTAGTGCATAAGAAACCGTTTTCTGATTTAACACGTTTGAGAATAATTACATCCGTTAAAAGGGTTCATTCATATCTCCGAACATTATCACGAATATATTAAAAATTATTTACCACTTAAACCTAATTGAGCGGAAAATGTGCTTTTATTATCTATTATCAAAACGACCCATTAAACGAAAACCTTCATTCACACCAGAATAAAAACATGAGTGTCAGTTTTAACTCTTAAAAATTCACCCAAGTGAAAAAAGGTTTTATAATAGAATTTTATTTGAATGAAACAATTCTACAAATTATTTTTATTTGAATGAAACAATTCTATAAAGTGTTTTATTAAAATTTATTTCCCAAAATTCGCAGTGACAAAATGTAAACAAACGATTTTCCCATCGATTTTTCTAATTTTCTAAACTCAATTTTTTTTTTTCAATATAAACGAAAAACCTTTCATTCACACCGAAACAAAACATGAATGTCTATTTTTACAGATTCAATTTCATAGTCGACTCTTTTGAATGAAAACCTTCACTCACACCGAAACAAAACATGAATGTCTATTTTTACAGATTCAATTTTATAGTCGACTCTTTTGAACGAAAACCTTCATTCACACCAGAACAAAAACATGAGTGTTAGTTTTATCCCTTAAAATTCATCTAAGTGAAAAAGGTTTTATAATAGAATTTTATTTGAATGAAACAATTCTACGAACTATTTTTATTTGAATGAAACAAATTCTACAAAGTGTTTTTATTAAGATTTATTTCACAAAATTCGCAGTGACAAAAACGTAAACAAACGATTTTTCCCATTGATTTTCTAATTTTCAAAAACTCAATTTTTTTGAAGAGCCTCAAAAACAATAGCCGATTCTGGACCACTGGTCCAGAATCGGCAAACCGTTTTTTTGATGCGGGTCTGGAATAGGCAAAGCGTTTTTTGCTCGCGTTCACCAACGATAGATTGAAGGTCTAATCCACGATGGAAACGTCGACAAAAAATTTTAAAGAAAATGTACATGTACAATTTTCATACATTTTTCACTTTTTTGAGCGACGTGTACATTCGACACGTTCGCCAACGGGTATTTGAACGTGAAAAGTGCGATCTGTGAACCCTAAAAAAACAATAGCCGATTCTGGACCACCATGAAAAAACGACATTTTTGTGAATGTGCACGCGATTTAACACTGAATCCTACGATGGTAAACGCACCATGTACGTGTACGTGTATGGTACATGTACCAAGTGATCTGGAATCGGCAATTATCACCTACTTACCTACCACAATTGGTTACAATTGGCTGTAACGTAAGTGCAAGCCCTACTTCGGAACTAACTCAAGCTTTTAGTAGTGTGCAAAAGCACAAAAAAGATCAAAAAAAGGGTCGAGCGAGACCAGCGCTCGAAATTACAGGTACTTTCTCTGCACACCTCTTGCGTTTACCGAGCGCATGTGCAACAACCGTGACGTCAATTCCGTATTTCCACCAACGAGCAGTTTGTGATTTAGCAGCGAGGCATCGATATCAAAGATATCCCCAAGGAGGGTGGGCCTCCGGTAAACAATTGTGGTAGGTATGTTAAGAAACAAAATTTACTAAAAAATTTTAAGTTCTTTTCAACCTACTCACAATTGTTTACAATTGGCTGAATAAACAATAGGAGGTGAATCACATAACCAATACCAACAAGAGTAGCAGAAAGAAAAGCGAGGATGGCAGAAAACAATATAGCGAAACCTGTAATGAAGATAGAGAGAAAAAAAACAATTTTAACGAGGGTGCACAACAGCCTGAGCAGCAACGAGAGGGCCTAAAGAATAAAGGTCCTCAGATTGCTGCTGAAGGTGGTGGAGATAAAAGGAGGAGAAGGTAGAGGCATTCCTCCAGTAAGCCGCATTCATAACATCCCGGAGCGAAACAGAATTGGAGAACGCCCAGGATGTAGAAATGGCACGAACCTCATGAGCATTAAACCGGTTTGAAACAAGATCCGATGCAGACAAGCGGGAATAAGCCAGCTTGATTGCAAGACAGATCCACCTGGAAATAGAATGGGAAGAGATAGACTGCCTCTTAGGAATGAGAGACAGAAAGAATCTCTTCAGACCCCAGCCGAATGAACTGAGTGCGAGTAATGTAAGTCTTGATCACACAAACAGGACAAAGAAGAGGTATCCGGCCATCGACAGCCGGGAGAGCCCGAATGCAGATGGGAGGAGGTACTGAATCAGGAAGCTGATTCTTAGCCAGAAAAGAGCAATCAGTAGTGAAGGTGACACTGTTAGCCTCATTTCTGAAGAAGGCAGAATCAACAGATAGCGAATGAGGCTCACTGACTCGTCGAGCAGAAGCAAACGCTAGAAGAAAAGCCGTCTTATTGGTGAGAAAAAGCATATCGGGCTCAGATAAAGGCTCGAATGGCGCCCCCCTCCAAACAATGCATCACCCATGCCAAGTTCCACTTGGGTGTAAGACGCAAAACTCGAGGCCTCTTCAAAGAAAAGTGCCGAATGAGTTTGGAGAGAAAAAGATTACGACCGATGCACCGCTTTCCCACATAAGAGAAAGTATCAGACAGCATATACTGATAGCCCTTAATCGTAATAGGCTGGAGGCCCTTGGAGTCGAAAAGATATACCAGAAAATCTGCAATTTGAGCGATTGACGGATCACGGTAAACCACATTGTGATCTGCACACCCGCGGCAGAAAACCATCCACTTCGCAGCATAAGTCATGCCAGTGGAATGTCGCCGCGATGCAGAAATGCACTCCACTGTTCATCTCGAAAAACCTCTACGTCGGAGACTGGACCTGATAAAAGACAGGCGTGAAGGGACAGGCTCGTCAGGTTGTTGTGATACTTCCTGGAATGACCCTGGGAAAGAAGATCACGAGTTAGAGGTAGACGAATCGGCCAATCTGCCAACAGAGGCCGCAGCAGATTGATCCACACCCTCTGTGGAGACAGAGGTGCGATCAGAATAATCCCGCAACTGCAAGCACGAATCTTCGCTAATACTTGAGGAAGTCAGTGCAGGAGGAAAGGCATAGCCGATCCAACCTGTCCAGTCCAGAGACAGAGCGTCGACTGCAAATGCCAGAGGATCTGGACAAGGGGAGACAAAGGTCTCTACCTGATGATTCCAGCGAGTAGCGAAAAGGTCGACCTGAGGACGGCCCCACTCCTCGCAAATCGCCTGAAACACCGACCGATGTAGCATCCATTCGGTTGGAAGGACACTGTCGCGTCGGGACAGGGAGTCTGCTAGGACGTTGAGACGCTCGGGTATGTGTCGAATGGACACCCGAGCGTTCACATCCCGTGCAAACAGAAGAAGGTCCCGAGACAGCCGATACATGGGAATTGAATGTGTGCCTCCTTGATTCCGTATGTAGGCCACTACTGTCGAATTATCCGAAAGAAGTAGGACAAAATGGTCCGACAGATGAGGGATCCAAAGCCGAAAACTCAACAGAAGAGCAAGGAGCTCCTTCTGGTTGATATGAAGTCCCACCTGCTCGTTGCCCCACTCGCTGTGAGGAGATAGACCGAGAGGATCCAACGTCGCACCCCAGCCCCGATCGCTGGCATCCGCAGTAAGAATGCGATCGGCCAAAGGAAGATCCAACGGAACACCCTGTGTCAGCCAGGGAATATCGGCCCAAGGGTGGAGGTGACAAAGCAGAGACCGAGGAATAGTGAGTTCCAGGTCCAGCGGATCTACATTCAGACGCCAATGATCCAACAGGAAGTGTTGGAGAGGTTGAACAAACAAGCGACCGAGCGGAATGAGATCTGTCACCGAACCGCAAAGGCCCAGCATCTGAGGGAAAGTCCTGGCCGAGACCGAGGAAGATTGAAGCAGGTTCCGAGTCAAGGCGGAAAGAATCGTCGCCCGAGCATGGGGGACCAACACTACATTGTGAAGAGTGTCGAAATCCATCCCCAAATGATGGAATCGCTGAGAAGGAAGGAGATCCGACTTCTCACGATTGACTCTGAAACCCAGAGACGCTAGCAGGCCAAGAAACTGCCGGACATCTAACTCCAGAACAGCAGCATCGTGGTGCCATTGGAGGATGTCGTCCAGGTAGGCCAACGAAGTCACAGCCGACTGAGTACGGTGGAAAGCAAGCACAAGTGACATCAGTCGGGTGAAGGCCCAAGGAGCCAGGTTCAAACCGAACGGGAGAGCTCTGAATTGATAAACTCGATCCCGAAACGAGAACCGAAGGTATTTCCGTGACGCCAGATGAATGGGTACATGGAAGTAGGCATCCTTCAGGTCGATACTGGCAGCAAAGTCGCCCTGATGAACTGAACGTCAAACAGACCGGAAAGTCTCCATACTGAAACGAGGAGCTATAATGTACTTGTTCAGGATACTCAGATTGATGACAGGACAAAATTGGCGGTTTTTCTTCGGCACCAAGAAAAGTCTCGAGTAAAACTCCGGTGAAAGGGTGTTCCTGATCACCTCGATTGCCCCTTTGGAGAGGAGATTGTCGATCTCCTGCACCAGAAGGTCCCGATGCAGAGAATCGGAAGGGACCTGAGTCGGGAGGGGCACCCAAGATAAACTGGGGTGCTGATGGAAGGACAGTCGCAGAACGGATTGAATGACGTCGAGGACCCAAGGGTCCGACGTTATCTCTGTCCAACAGGCGTAAAACAGCGACAGCCTTCCCCCGACTGGAGGCGAATCGAGGTGAGAACCTTCACTTGTGGCCTCGATGAGGCCCCCCGAGAGGAGAAACCACCTCGGGAAGTGACAGAGTCCTGAGACTTTCCTGCCTGAGGCTGCCAGCGAGCCTGGCCACGTCGGCGCTTCTTACGTGCGGAAGGAGCAAAAGCTGGTCCTTCGAATGACGAAGAACTTTGCCGCGAACAGCTTCCACGGAACCATGGAACAACTGAGGTCCCACCAAAGAGGCAAACCTCAGAACAGCACATTGCTCAGAAGGAGGGGATGGAGAAGAATCCAACACCGCATCCCGGTGTGCCAGCTCCAAATTAGCCGTGTTACAGGCGTGAGCGTGTGTCAAGTGCATAAGAGCCTGTGACAAAACGCGAAAAGGCACCTGAGCATCATCAAATTCCCCTGGTGGAAAATATTCAGCCAGAGCAGCGACGACATGGTCCACGAGAGATAACATACCCAGCATCTCTCGGGACAGGCCCACCATAGATTCAACTACCGACATCGGGAGAACTGCCGACTTAGGCTTAGTTAACCCGAGGGAAGAAGAATCCTCATCCACAGTAGTCATTCCTTGGAAGACTGGTGGAGAGACGGAATTGTAAACACTGGTGGAGAGACGGAATCATAAACACGAAACCGCGATGGAGGCAGAAAGGCATCAGCTCTAGAAAAAAAGGAACCCTTGAGGGCCTTAGAACGCATTTTGACTGAACAACCTGAGCTGATTGCAGAGGATGCAAAGCCCCAAAGCTAGAAGGCTCAACAGGGTTACGGCGCTCCACAGTGGACCGTGACCGGACGATCACAGATGGCTGGTCTGAAGGTTGAACTTCTGGCAATAAGCCGAAGACGAAATCCAAAGCCTGCCCCAAGACTGACGAGGGGGCCCATCACCTTCCAGATAATCATCATCCTCCATAGCAGAGGAGACGTAGCCCAACTCGGGCTGACCAGCAGAAACCTCCTGGGAAGACTGAGCAGTATCCAAGGGGCCAGGAAAGACATCTCGGCGACCGACCAAAGGAGGTTGTGCCTCAGAAGGCACAGGGAGGCCAACTTGAGGGTTGCCAGAAAGCAACCGGGTGAGCGCCAAAACGGCCTGATGCAGGTCACCCTGGGAATCCGTCGCAGCAGCATCGCCCGACGAAGTGTCTTTCCAATGGACCCTTCTGGTAGAAGAACCCAAATCCTCAGAAGAGACCGATGTCGAACGTCGATCGGCAGACAGAATAGGGATACGGTGAGAAGACACCGGAGAATAGTCACGATTGTGACGCCCAGGGGCCATCACTCACCTCTGTGAAACAGAAGGTCCTGCCTGCAAATCCTCGAAAGAGACCGATCGATTGGTAGCTGGACCTAGGACACGTGAGAAGACACCGGAGGATTGTCCCAAGAATGACAGGAACCTGTCATTGGACTCTGCGCGGCAGACGGCCCCAACTGCCCATCCTCTGAGACCGACGGCAAGCATCGATCGACACCCAGACTCGGAACACAGTGAGGAATCACCGGAGGAAGGTTCCAAGAGTGACAGCTAACAGGGGCTGTCACTGACCGCTGCCGAACAGCAGGCCCTGGATGCCAACGTCCCAACACCATCCCGCTAGGCGGCACACAAGCAGGGGGACGAGGAATCGTTGCCGAAGCGACCGGCCGGCTCAACCGACTAGGAGAAAACCTAGCCAGATGAGACGGAGCAGACAGCAAACCCGCACAGCCCCGCCGCAAGGCTAGGGGAGGCTGAGAGCACACAGACACACCAGCAGATACAGCCTTGGTCCCCCGAGACTGTAGACCATCCCCAGAGGAGATGGAAGAGCCACCATCAGACAGAATAGGATCTGTAGTAACAACTTCCTCAGCAACTGTCGACGACATAGGAGGCAGATCGGAGAGGGTCACCGAGCTGACCTCGGAGAAGCTCTCTACGAAAACAGACGCCTCAAGAGTGACATCAGAAGAGAAAGAGACCATGGTCTCCACGTCAGGTATCACTGAACTAGCACCGTCAACAGTTGCAGAGGAACTGGCCACAGAAAACAGATCAGAATCCCGTGTGACAGAGTCACCACGTGCACCAGCAGAAATGTCTGCTACGGCACGGCAGAACCACCTTGTTAACAGAAGCTCAGAATTTAGAGGACCAAACCCCACAAATACCACATGATGGGGCCTGAGTGCAATTGTTGCAAGTGACACATGTGGAATGAGAGTCATCCACATGCTTCACTTGCAAGCAAGAGGTACAAGGAATAGTCTTTGGCATTATATGAATGAAAATGGAATCAAGCTTCCCGACGACAGAAAACAGCACAAAGGTCGTGTTCACACGTGGGGGAAAAACAAGATTAAGTGTGAAGAAACAAGCAATAATGATCAAAAATAACATCAATCAAAAACAATTTTGGATAGCTTGATAAAAGGATACAATCCACTTGCACACGATGAAATGCAGAGCACATATAATAAGTTGTTCACGAAGAATAACAGCAAAGTAGCACGAGTCACAAAAATTTCTGACCATGTACAAATGGCGGAAATAAAAGGAATTGACATCACGGTTGTTGCGCATGCGCTCGGTAAACGCAAGAGGTGTGCAGAGAGAGTACCTGTAATTTCGAGCGCTGGTCTCGCTCGACCCTTTTTCCGATCTTTTTCGTGCGTTTGCACTCTATTACTTTTCCAACTTGTTTGGAAAAGTTCTCTAAAAGCTTGAGTTAGTTCCGAAGTAGGGCTTGCACTTACGTTACAGCCAATTGTAAACAACTGTGAGTAGGTTGAAAAGAAAGTTGATCCAAATAAGGTAACTTGTTAACACGTGACCAGTTTGCTTAGCAGGAAACAGTTGACAATGGAAACCAGTGAAAAGTTAAAACTGACTGCGGTAAAAATCGCACATTACCGAATAAATAATAAATGTGAGATATCAGCATAGATGTACTAACTTTTTGAAGAAGAATAATTTCTTCGAGTTACCGAAAGCTCCAGGCATGACAACTCCTACTTTTATAATTATGCTTGAAAATGTCTGAAATTATCACAGAAATATGTACAACTTCACGCCGGCGAAAAATGTGCAATTTTTAGAACACAAAACAGCGTGTTAATAAAATAATTTAACTTAATGCTGAATAAAACTTATATACCACTGATAATAAAAAATCAGTGGGTAAGTTGGTAAAAAATTGATTCGAAACATAATGTATTCTGATTTAAATATCACATTTTATAATTTTCTACAACTGGCCTAATTTCGCGACAAAGCTGGCTGTACTGTACAGATTAACACCGGCTGATTTGGGTAATCTGCTATAATAAATACACAAAGGAATATACCACAGGGACCACTGTACCTGGGGTATATTACAATATGCTATTCTGACAGGAATTCGGGTTTAATATAGTGGCATTAATTTGGAAAAAAACCAAAATACGCTTGTGTTCTTTGTTCTCTGATCTTTTTTGACTTGAAAATGAATTGTTGCCAGTGTTGATGTAAACCACATCAAAAGTTCACAGACCTGGCCGTTTGAAAAATGCAGGCGAGCTACTACCGCCCGCCTAAAATCAGACCACGCGGGCGATAATGGTGGCCCTTAATTCACCTCTGGGAGCCATCAATCAAGAACGCCCTATCACTTTTAACTTATCCAAGTCCAGTGACGCCTGGAAGTGGAACCAAAAATGCAGGCGTGTGAAAATCAAACTCGCAGTTGTCATTTTAAATTCTTTACTTTATTTCGGATTTTCCCAATGTTAACTGTAATCGGAAATTAATAAATAGGATGCAATTTTATAATTTTTCCTGTCGTTTATTCAAAGCTCACGGGCATGACTTAAAACACAGCGTGATATTGTTCAAAATGTATGGCACATCCAAAAACAAAAGTCCTCGAAAACTGTTCAATATGAAAATGAGTTCCGGTCAATGCGCTGCAGTATGCTTTGATTCCCAAGTGATAAACTAAAAAGTGGAACTTTTTTTTACTGAATCGATAAGAGGTTATGAAAGGAGCACCGTTTAGCAATATTGTGCTTGTTGGAGAAAGAAATCACCATCAAAATAAGTTCCGGAAAGCATACTCCATTATTCAGAGAATGACCAAAGTTCAATGACAAGTGGACCTTTTTGTTATGTCAGTGAATGATAACAGGGCACCGTTTTTTGCGGATGTGCTGATATTGTTTGGGAAAGTAATTCGGCCAAAACTGATTTCATAGTAAGTTGAGTGTAGCCAATAATAATATACGTTGTTGGTTTTTTTAACAAATTTTATAGTTTTAATTGCCCGCGCAAATTGACGTTAGGCTTATTCTGAATCCAGGCAGCGGGAGCGATCGCCCACCTCAAATGGTCAGGCCTGATTTCAGAACACAATTTATCGTGACGATGCATGTGATGAGTTCTCGACTCAGTTATTAGCTGTTTATTTTAAATTGAAAATATACTGCACTGATGGTGCTTCACTGACATAAAATTAACCCTTTGAAGTCTGTAATTTAACTTATTTAAGTGAGTATTAAAAGTGTGTTATCTTCCAGATTGATGGGGATTAATGGCATGTAAATTAAATTCTGATTATTGTAAATCAGCCAGCATCTGCAGAAAGCTTGAATAATAAAGAAACCATCTGACATCAGCATTTGGTATTGGCCGATTGTTGTCTAAAATAAACAGCATTCGTCTGATGGGGCATTTTACTAATCCGCTCATGTCTAATGAGACACAGGCCTGGAAATAAAGGGTTTATCTCATATCCTGTTGGCAGGTTGAACTGTATAGCATGGTCGTAATTCATAGGAAAAAGTGTGTTATGATGCTTCTCCAGTGTTCAAAATTTGACGAGAACGCGTGATGGTTACGCAAATTTAAATCTACGCGGACCGGATGACCGGTTAGCCAAAAGTTGCCTCTTGAATGGTAAAGTCTGAGTCACTTAACTGGTAGAGTGCTAAATTGTAACAATGCAAATCAAAGGAGATGAAGTAATTTTACTTAAAAGATAATATGAAGGACATGCACAGAATATGATGTCTTTAACTTTAGGTACCTGCAGTTCAGAATAAAGCCCAAATATGGGCTTCTAGCACTCTACCATGCAGTTAACCCTTTACCCAACGAATTGCCCGCATCTGCCCACGTAATATGCAAATTCAGCAGTTGAAAAAATATTATTTTTCAAAACATTTCAACAAAACCATATCATGTGACCCCTCGTTGGAATGAGCTCGTTCCAATGAGGGGTCACATGATATGGTTTAGTTGAAATTTTTTGAAAAATTTTTAAAAATGATATTTAACCCTTTACCCAACCTGAAAAGCAGACGACACTTGCAAAAATAATTCTTGAATAACTATTTTTTTTATTTTTTGTCTCAAAAACATAGGTTATGACCCCTCGTTGGAACAAGCTTGTCGAGCTCGTTCCAACAAGGGGTCATAACCTATGTTTTTGAGACAAAAAATGAAAAAAATAATTAAAATTTATTGGCGATTTTTGAGAATAGCGCTGGCCGGTTTTGGCCGTTACGTTAGGTAAAGGGTTAAAATAAAAATTTTTTATATCATCTGCATTGGGTAAAGGGTTAAGCAGCCTTTCGTGTATCTTGATAGATATTCAGACTTTTGTCGTGAGAGGCCATATATATTTCAATTCCATGCAATATATGAATACTTGTTTATGATAAAAAAAGCAGTTTCCCAATGAAGAATTTGTACCTAGTCAAGCGCTCAGTTAGCCATCTCCAACCACGTGCACGGCCAGTCGGTAAGAGTCATTTTTGAAATTTTGTACACTGCTTCTCAGCCTTCTCTGTTTTTAATATGACAGTCAGGGTGTTTTACGTCTTAACGGGATTTCCTCCTAAATAAATTTCAACAACTAATGTTAGCTGTTGCTATTCATTTTGATGAGAATTCTTTCAAGATATGAAAAAACAGCCAGCCATTCTACTATTATGCGCATACATTACCCATGCTTGGAATCCAGATAGTTCCAAAAGATTCTCAAGTCTTTCTGGTGGAGCATGCGAAATAAGTAATTTAATTAAGTTATGTTGTATTACTTTGTCGTAACCTCGTTTGTTCGCAGAATTTTACAATTGACGTAACCCACATGTAAATTAAACGATCTTTCACAGGCTATTTCAAGGTCTGTAGAAACCACTGCTAAGTCAGAGTGTTACCTCATTATGATAGAGCAGCAAATAAGTAGAATTTGCCAGACCTTTAAGGACACTTTTATAAGCTATTACAAGAATCAAATGAACATTTTACAAGAATCAAAATTGATTCTCATTGTTATCCTTGTGAGAATCATTTGCAAGAATCAATTCTGATTCTCGCATGAATTTCAATATCTGCCACATCAGTTCTTTTTGAATGCCAATGTTCTTGGCTTACACTGTAGCTAAGAAACGTGGTTACACTTGACTTCAAAACTCACATTTTTTGCATTTAAAATAATTGCATCATTCTATTTATAATCTATAAGTCATTTCACCTTTATTTAAAGCACCAGCAAAAACTGATATTTGACATGTTGAAAAGAACCACTTTCATGTTCCTTTCAACCCTTTCCCACTATAACGGCCTAAACTGGCCATCGCTATTCTCAAAAATCGCCAATTAATTGTCATTATTTTTTTATTTTTTGACTCAAAAACATAGTGTATGACCCCTTTTTGGAACGAGTACATCGAGCTCGTTCCAATGAGGGTTCACAACCTATGTTTTGAGATAAAAAATTAGTTATTCAAGAATTTTGTTTGAAAGTGTCATCTGCTTTTCATGTTAGGTAAAGGGTTAAGACCTTCCCTAATCATCCTTTAGTTTCTAATTGCCACCTCATTGCAATTTATCTTTCTAATGAGAATCATCCTCTTGCGATGTCTAAACAATGTACACTGTCCCTTTATCAGCATTAAACGATTCTACTGATTCGCAAAAATGGTCAATGATGCCAACCATTCTAAAACATGCAGGTAATATACATGTAAGAGCTTGCACTGCTGCTAATCGTTTATTGCACAATAAATATCCAGGTACTAAGAATAACCTTTGACTCCCAACTAGCTCACTTTGTCTGGGGAAACTCCCATTATAATTGTTATGCCATGTCCAAGTAACATTTGTACAGCAATTAATAATACAAGTACAAACTTACAAACACCAGTGAGTGCTTGCAAATTTGGAGTGCTGAAATTTCGTAATTTCCAGTTCCATCCACACTGCCACAGATAATGACTTGATTTTTTTCAACATAACAGGGCTTAAAATGTTGTTGTCAGTTACTGATTTATGAAGGTATCTGATGGTTAACATTAACAAGAGGCCACAGGGGGCCTGAGGGCGCTCACCTGACATGGTAGCCTAAATATCAACCCAGCGAATTGATTTCAACAAGTTGCATCTGCTCCTCCTATGAAAAGCTTATACCAAATATCCAAAGATTCTGACCAGTGGATCTAAAAAAAGATTTTTAAAGAATATTCCTCATATTGAACTAAGTTATAATTCGGGCTCACACAGGGAGCCCATAAATGAACCCAGGGCCTTGGCTTTAACAAACCTGAATCTCACACCCCCAAGGATGCTGCACACCAAATATCAAAACATTCCGACAGCTGGATCTGAAGAAGAAGATTTTTAAAGAAAATTCCTCATTTTGAACCAAGTTACAATTCGAGCTCCCACAATCAGCCCAAATATGGACCTAGGGACATGGCTTGAACAAACTTGAATCTTACCCCTCTAAGGATGCTGCATAAAAAATATCAAAAGCATTCATCTGCTGGATCTGAAGCAGATTTTTTAAAGAAAATTCCTCATTTTGAACTAAGTTGTCATTCGGGCTCCCATAGTGAGCCCAAATATGAACCAACGGACTTGGCTTGAACAAACTCGAATCTCAGCCCCCTAAGGTTGCTCCATGCCAAATATCAAAACATTCCAACTGCTGAATCTGAAGAAGAAGATTTTTAAAGAAAAAATCCTCATATTGACTAAGTTATAATTTGGGCTCCCACAGAGAGCCCAAATATGGACCCAGGGACTTGGATTTAACAAACTTGAATTCCCCCCCCCCCCCTCCCAAGATGCTACACACCACATATCAAAACATTCCGACTGCTGGATCTGAAGATGAAGATTTTTTAAGAAAATTCCTCATAATTATTATTTATTATTTATTGGTGTTTAAGGTCACATATTTCTGCACAATGGCTAATCACAAAAATTCCTCATTTCAAACTAAGTTACAATTCAAGCTCCCACAGTGAGCCCAAATATGGACCTAGGGACATGGCTTGAACAAACTTGAATCTCACCCCCCTAAGGATGCTGCATACCAAATATCAAAACATTCCGACTGCTGGATCTAAAGAAGATTTTTAAAGAAAGTTCCTCATTTTGAACTAAGTTATAATTTAGGCTCCCACAGTGAGCCCAAATATGAACCCAGGGACTTGGCTTGAACAAAATTGAATCTCACCCCCCTAAGCATGGTGCATACCCAATATCAAAAGATTCTGCCTGCTGGATCTTGAGAAGAAGATTTTCAAAGAAATTTGCCTGAAATGCACTAAGTTCAAATTTGGGCTCCTATACTGAGCCCAAATAAAAACCCAGGGGGCTGATTTGAACAAACTTGAATCAGATCCACCCCACAATGTTGCATACCAAATATAAAAAAGATTTTGCCTGCTGGATCTGGAGAAGATTTTTGAAGAAATTTGCCTGAAATGCACTAAGTTCGAATTTGGGCTTCTATAGTGAGCCCAAATATGAATCCAGGTGACCGATTTGAACAAACTTGAATCAGATCCACCCCGCAATGTTGCATACCAAATATCAAAAGATTCTGCCTGCAGGATCTGGAGAAGAAGATTTTTGAAGAAATTTGCCTGAAATGCACTAAGTTCGAATTCGAGCTTCTATAGTGAGCCCAAATATGAATCTCGGGAGCCGATTTGAACAAAATTGAATCAGATCCACCCCACAATGTTGCATACCAAATATCAAAAGATTCTGCCTGCTGGATCTGGAGAAGAAGATTTTTGAAGAAATTTGCCTGAAATGCACTAAGTTCGAATTCGAGCTTCTATAGTGAGCCCAAATATGAATCTCGGGAGCCGATTTGAACAAAATTGAATCAGATCCACCCCACAATGTTGCATACCAAATATCAAAAGATTCTGCCTGCTGGATCTGGAGAAGAAGATTTTTTAAGAAACTTGCCTGAAATGCACTAAGTTCAAATTTGGGCTCCTATACTGAGCCCAAATATAAATCCAGGGGGCCGATTTGAAAAAACTTGAATCAGATCCACCCCACAATGTTGCATACCCAATATCAAAAGATTCTGCCTGCTGGATCTTGAGAAGAAGATTTTCAAAGAAATTTGCCTGAAATGCACTAAGTTCAAATTTGGGCTCCTATACTGAGCCCAAATATAAACCCAAGGGGCCGATTTGAACAAACTTGAATCAGATCCACCCCACAATATTGCATACCAAATATCAAAAGATTCTGCCTGCTGGATCTGGAGAAGAAGATTTTCAAAGAAATTTGCCTGAAATGCACTGAGTTCAAATTTGGGCTCCTATACTGAGCCCAAATGTAAACCCAGGGGGCTGATTTGAACAAACTTGAATCAGATCCACCCCACAATGTTGCATACCAAATATCAAGAGATTCTGCCTAGCTGGATCTGGAGAAGATTTTTAAGAAATGTGCCTGAAATGCACCAAGCTCGAAATCGGGCTTCTATACTGAGCCCAAATATGAACCCAGGGGGCCAATTTGAACAAACTGGAATCAGATCCACCCTACAATGTTGCATACCAAATATCAAAAGATTCTACCTGCTGGATCTGGAGAAGAAGATTTTTTAATGTTTTTCCCATTGCCTATGGTGTTAAAAAGTGCTGACTCAGCACTTTTTCAAAGTCCCGAAACTGTACCCTATGATAAAACCGATGGCAATTTTTTTTACCAATTCTTTCTGTTGGTCCTAAGGAAGCTTCACACCAAATAAAAATTCTCGGTGCCGTGCAGTTTTGGAGATATGGGCGTTTTAATTTTTTTCTATTTTTAGCTCCTGCGGTTCCCACGGGGCTACGGGAAAAAAAATCGGCATAAATTAGGTACTTATGACCCAATAAGCCCTCACATAAAATTTGGTTCAAATCAGCCTCTCGGTTCGGAAAATATAAATTTTGGGCGGGGCCAAAAATTTTGCCCCTCCCATAACGATGCCAAGTATAGCCCCACAAACTTCTCTTGAACAAATCTGAGTCTACACCTCAAAAGGAAGCTGCACACCAAATATCACATCTCTGCTACTGCTGGTTCATGAGAAGAAGATTTTTTAAGATTTCAGCACACTTTTTGGGTGTGGCCCTACCCACGGGCGAGGCACTTGATTTGAACAAAATCAAATTGCGATGTCATAACAAACTATTATCTCAAATATCAATTAAATTGGGTCAGCGGTTTGGGAGGAGAAGACGCAAACACCATATTCACGGACGACGACACGACGGATGACGACGGACGGTGAGTGATCACTATAGCTCTCCTGACTGAAAGTCAGGTGAGCTAAAAATGTCCATTATTGTTAACCCTCTGCACCCTGATGTCAAAATACCAAATTTCAAGCAGCAAATTTTTCACATGATGCACCTCCGAATTTAGCCAATTCAATCTTGTTTGACAGAGCTCCGTGAGCTCTGTCAAAGAAGACTGAATTGCTTAAATTCCTAGATGAATTCTGAGGGAAACGTGAAGGTTGAAATTTTTGTCTTCTGACATCAGAGTGCAGTGGGTTAAGTGAACCTACCTTCCTACCTGTTCTATATTTCACAAATGTCGGTCAATACTTCAGCTTCAAATCTGAGCGGAGACTGCAAAATGACTTGCGTGATACACAAATTATCAGAATGTCACCTGTCAAGAATGTCACACCAGCTTCATCCTCCAGCACAGGTTTTGAGTTTGATAGCATCATTTTAAATAACAATATAATAATGTACAGTAGAATCCTGTTAACTGAATACTTGTAGCCACTTTGGAAATGAAAATGATTCCATTAACAGCAAGATTCCATTTACAAGGATTTAGTCACTATTCTGTATTCTAAAGATAAACTGAGCAGTTATTCTATATATATATCTTAGATATAATACAGTACGTGGAGAGTGTATTATCACTAAATCACCCGCAGAGTGGAGATTCCACCCTAGCAATAATTGCAAATTTGTTGCAAAGCATAACAAGCACAGGCAAAGTTTCAACCAATGGACCTCCGGGTTAAACCCAGAGGTCCATTGGCTGAAACATTGCTTGTGTTTTTTGTCCATATTTACAAAATTTGAAAGTTATACTTTGGGTGATAACTCCACTCTGGGGGGTGATTTAGTTACAATCCACTCTCCACACGCTGTAAATTACATGCCTGAATTAGTTTAAACAATATTTATTTGTGAAAAGAAGTATGAATACAAAAACAATGCTGCAATGAGTAACATGAACAACAATAATGTCATACAGTCTAGACACAAGATGGGATTCGGCAGCAAGCATTATTGCTTGTGTAAGCTGTCTGAATTGGATGTACTGAGGCTACACAGATCTATAAAAATGGGGAATTCACTGATTTCCAGCATATTGAAGAGCCCTTCGAAATAATATATTTCCAATTCGAATCAAATCTCAAATCAAATCGCATCTATTATTCGAAACAGAGTCAAACCTCAAATCGAATACAGGTGTCCTGAAGTCCTGACTGATAAAATATTCCAACTAAATCGTCAAGGCATGCATTCGTCGAAGGCATGCCTTGATGATGTAGTTGGAATATTACCAAGTAAATATTTTTGTTCACAAACAGAAGTGGTTGCGAGGATTCTGTACTGGGCACTGCACAGGGCTTGCCACCAGCAACCACGAGCTCGTCGTCAATATTGCTTGTAATGTTAAATTTTAAACATTATTTATGTACAATTTCTATCTCAGTTTTTCTTTTGTGAGATGACTAAGATGACAGATACCAAGTGAAATTCCAGCAAAAAGATTTGTAGGAAAATGAATCGGAAAGCCGATTTTGAATTGAACCAAATACCAACTTAAGATTTGAACCTGAATCGAATCTCGAATCTTCGCAGGCTCTAGCATAATGTCTTAACATATTACAAATTTTTTTATTCAATTAACAAGTGTTTACTCTGTAACCAATATACAATCTACAGGACAATTTGTACGCAAGATTTGGTTTTGTGTTTAGAAGTTATATTCAGTTAACATGCAGGATTATTCAATTAAGAGATATTCAATTAAGTGTGCTCTATTGTTTTACCCTCAAATCAAATTGGGTGTGCAGATTCAATAATGGCCACAATGTTTATAAGCAAACATGATGAAAAGAAATGTTATGTAACTTTGAGTTTAGTAACAGACCTTGATAATACTTCCAATATAATTTTGTGATATTATGGTATTTGTCAGTTCTGTCAAATTGATAAGGGCTTTCAAAAATAACTGAAATAAAAAATACAAAACATAATACATGTACCACAGAAAACAAATATACCTGTGAAAAATAAAAAACAATCTTTCATGTGTTTGACATCAGAATGTTAAGAACAAAAATTACTTCAATACGGTTAAACGGAACTTAAACCCTTACAGTATCAGTTACATCCACCCGTTAAATTTACAAGTTGCAAGTTGCATAGTTGAAAGAATAATATTTTTCAAAACAATTCAAGAAAACCATATCATGTATTGATTTCCAGTCACAATTTCCTGGGAGATGCAAAAGTTGAAGTGTATAGGCCTCCAGCAAAATAATAAATATGGTTTGATTCACATCCATTCCCCACTCCAAGTTTTCTGTTAACCAATTTTCCATGCAGCGATCATTCTAGTCATGTTGTTTCATGAGGTTCAGATTGGTTTCATGCACCAGTAAAATGATCTATGAGACCCACAGATAATACTCTACCAAGCAATAGGGCTCCACGGTATATATCGATAAACCAATATATACAGGTATTTAAACCACTATCAATTGAATACCGTTGGAATTACAAAAAAATTGGTTTATCGTTATTTATTTACTCACAATTTAATTTTCAATATATTTTGAATTTTTTTTAACTAGTTCCGAATGAATAATACTACCCCTTTACCAAACGAATCAACAACATCCACCCGCGTAATGTACAAACTGGGCAGATGAAAAATTATTATTTCTCAAAAGCCTTCAACAAAACAATATCATGTGACGCCGTTGAAATCCATCCATTTACCATTGAGATATGGATCTGGATGGACAAATGGAAGGATGGATGAATGGACAAATAGACAGATGCATGTAATTCAGTATAACCCCTCCCCTCCCCCCCCCCCCCCCCATCTCTTCAAGAGTGGGGGTGTAAACAAGAGGCCCCAGGGGGCCCGAGGGTGCTCACCTGACATGGTAGTCTAAATATCAAACCAAGGACTTGACTTGAATAAGCTGTATACGCCCCTCCTAAGACAAGCATATATCAACTAGATGAAGCAATTGTGCCCACACAATATACAGGATTTTCCTTCGATTTTCTGTTCCTGCACTTTTACGTCCCAAAATTGAGATAAACGCATAAAAAACAGATTTTTTTTTATTTTTGTTTCGGAAATTTTCGAAGTCTGAAACAAAATATTTCCAGTCTAAATTTTTTTTTCTTCTTAAAATTGACCAAAACGCATAAAAAACCAAAAAACTAATATCCGGATTTTGGTCCAAAATTTTTCTAAGTCCCACCCGAACCTCAAATAAAAACAAAAAGACTCATTTCCCGATTTTGGTCCAAAATTTTCTAAGTCCCACCCGGACCCCAAATTTTCAGAGTAAAAAAAAAAAAATTTCAGTGTAAAAAAAATTTTTTGGGGTCTTAAAATTGACCAAAATGCATAAAAACAAAAAAAATAATTTCCGGATTTTGGTCCAAAATTTTTAAAGTCCCACCCGGCCCC
This sequence comes from Pictodentalium vernedei, assembly GCA_031216915.1. Lineage (NCBI taxonomy): Eukaryota > Metazoa > Mollusca > Scaphopoda > Dentaliida > Dentaliidae > Pictodentalium > Pictodentalium vernedei. Next base: position 534,528,542 of record CM062295.1, on the reverse strand, counting down.
CAAATTTTCAGTGTAAAAAATTTTTTTTTTTTTTGTCTTAAAATTGACCAAAATGCATAAAAACAAAAAAAACTCATTTCTGGATTTTGGTCCAAAATTTCTAAGTTCAGACCGGGACCCCAAATTTTCAGCCTAAATATGAACCCAGGGACTTGGCTTGAATCTCACCCCCCTGAGGATGCTGCATGCCAAATATCAAAAGATACTTAATGGTAGATCTGAAGAAGAAGACTTTCAAAGAATATTCCTCGTACTGTACTAATTTCAACGTTTGGGCTCCCATAGAGAGCCCAAATATGGACTCAGGGAATTGATTTCAATAAACATGTGAAACAATCTTCCAAAGATGTTATATGTGAAATTTGAAAGCTTTTGGAGCAGTGGTTTGGAAGAAAAGTAGTCTTAAATGTTTTTCCCATCACCCACAGTGTTAAAAAAATGCTGACTCAGCACTTTTTCAAAGTCCCAGAAAAGTATCCCATGATAAAACCGATAGCAATTTTTTTTTGACCATTCCATTCTGTTGGTCCTAAGGAAGCTTCACACCAAATAAGAATTCTCAGTGCCGTGTAGTTTTGGAGATATGGGCATGAGTTAAAAGTGTGAATAGGTTACATAATAACACTTTGAACAGTGACTGTTTTGAGAAGGTTCTTAGTAGGGGCGGACTTAATTACCATATAATAATAATTACAATACATGTACAATAATTATTTAGGTAGATGTCCTCCCATTGGGTGGCTAAAATCAAAATCACCCAAAATAAGGCAAAAAAGCAGGGCTTTAGATTACCCAAATTTCACACCCTTTACAGGTGTCCCCAAATTAGAAAAGGTGTGAAGCCACCAAGAAAAATATTAAATTCTCTGTGCCTCTTCTACATTTGAGACTGACTTCCATCATAATATGGGCTGAGAAACACAAAGAAAGGCATGGCAATAACATGAAAAGGCTGTTATTTCCGCTTTTAATGTGCCCAAATTAGGGCACAATGGTGTGTCCAAAATAAATGAATTAAAAGGCCTCTCTGAAAACCACTTTAGTTGCATTACACACATATGCATTACCTTGTTGTGTGCACAGTAGTAGCAAAAATGTTCACATAAAATTGTTCTGTTACAATTTATTGCAGAGTGCCAACATGCACTCTCCAATAAATAGTAATAAAACAATTTATGAACAAAATCTTGTGAAACTAAATCTCTTCTTACTGGTAACTTGGTTTCTTTGAACACAATACCCATGTTACAAATCATCTTGAAAAATAATTGAGCGCTTTACCTAGGTTTACCAGTTATTTTATAACCTTACATTGAGTCTGCTATTTCAGCTTTTAATGTGCCCAAATTAGGGCAAAACAGTGTCCTCAAATTTAATAAATTTAACTCCTAGCACTCTGGTAGTACAACAGAATTTTCTCCAATCACTCTGTTTTTCTCTTGTGTAACTATGAATTTAACCAATTACACCTTGTTTGACAGAGCTCGCTCAGCTTTGTCAAACAAGGTATATTTGGTTAAGTATCAAACTGCATTATGGGAAATATTTGCTGCTGAAAACTCGGCCATTTTGACATCAGAGTGCAAAGGGTTAAAGTGTGGTAACTCCAGTATTTTATGACTCTGCTCTTTCATTTGCAACCAAAGAGTATTAATTTCTATAAGGTTTTCACCTCTCCTGAAAGCAGAAAATTTAAACCAGAATGGGTGTGTGGACAGATGCAAGTCTTGTAATTTGGACACATTTTTATATTTTGGACACGATTTTATCGCTTTGGTTTAGGAGTAATTTAAAGCCTTGGAGAGAATATTCGGCAACCAGTGAATTTCCAACAGTGAGTAACATATATGTACATATAATAACATTTTAGTTTAACAGATAGGGCTGCATGGTATATCGATAAACCGATATTCAAACCAATATTGATTGAATACCGGTGTAATTACAAAAATATAGGTTTACCTTCATTATTTATTTACCCACAATTTAATTTTCAAGATGACTTGCATTTTTCAACTGTAGCGCTGAATGAATAATATTGTCCGTTTACCCAAGGAATCGTTTGCATGTGCCCACATAAAATACAAATTTCCCAGTTGAAAAAATAATTTTCAAAAATTTCAACAAAACTATAGCATGTGACCCTTCACTGGAACGAGCTCGTTGAGCTCATTCCAATGAGGGGTCACATCATATTGTTTTGTAGAAGTTTTGTGGGAAAATCTGATAAACTGATTTTTAAAATAAAAAATTATGATATCGTCTGCGTTGGGAAAATGTTTTTCGCACCGCATCAGCAAGGCATGCTGATTCGTTCTGACTGTGATGCCTCAAGTCTCGATTGTGGTACCTATGTTCATATATACTGATGTTAGGTGAAATCCCAGACCACTTAACACAAACTATTTGGGTCAATCTGCTAAAGTTTGCTTGAAGAAAAAACTTTTGTTAACCAGTTGATCGTTCTCATAAACTTAGTTTCACATAATCATTCCAGCAATGAAACAAGCATTCTTGTGAGGTTTTGTGCCCTCTAGGTTTGGTTGCTATAAAGATTCTATCCACAATGTGACCAGTGCAGTGTTCGAAACATTAGTGATTAACCAATGTTTGGCAATCGCATCTGACATTGGCCGATTTTAGGCCATCGTTTGACCATCGGTAGAGGCATTTGAACATTGGTCCATACCGATGGTTACATGGAACACCACTGGATCAAAATTGTTTGTATTTACGTTTGATTAACAATCTCATACAAGCAGTAACAAACTTAATAAGTTACCACAATGATTGGCAGGAATCAAGATTGGCCTAATCTCATTGATTGGTCTGATCTTCCCCTTGATTGCTGATCACGACACACATGCCACATGTTGTGTGATGACTCAATGAAATGCGACATCAGCAGAAACAAGATAACAGTGCAGCATCTTTGATCGTTGATCAAAAATGCTGTGCTGTTAACTTGTTTCCACTGATGTCATAATTTTATTTTAGTATACACACTGACATACTCTTCAGGTCAACAAACCAATCAACCTGACTGCATTGTAAAAGTAACCCTGTTCTGCGCATTCTTAAACATACTACTGCTTTTGGTTGTTACAATCTGACATCGACACTCACAATCGGAAGATTGTGTTCTGAACTAATCGACAAGTAGATGACAGTCGCAAATCCTTATTGGTTAATCACTATGAAAAGTAGCACACATGCTGACAAACATTTTTTCATCTGTGCGACGTGCACATGAATTTTGAAAATTCTTGGTTGTAACTGTCAACATCAATAAAAAATATTCTCCATGCTTCTGGGGGAATCCCCACTGGACCCCACATAATTTCTATATTGACAATTTGTATGCATACGCCGCCAGCCTATCAGAGGAATGTCAGAAATTTGGGGGTATTTATTAAATCCAACACAGCTACTTATTGCTTATCCTGCCATTACTGCTATAAAGAGCAGGTAAAGTACATCAATCATCAAAACAAAACAGCTGAAATCATAATTATAAGTTAAAAGTTGAAGTATTTCTTCATGTAATTATGAATTTTGGTTTGAATCCCAACTCTACTGCTCACAGTATTATTGGCTCGATAACATTTGAATAACAAGGAAGTAGCCTGCAGTAGAAAGTAAATTGCGTTTTGTATTTGAAATTGAAGGGTGGTTTTGGGTTGCAGGTAAAGTTTGCAAATGCAGGTAGTTTTCTTTATCATGGGCACAATGTGCATGTAGGTTCTGGAAAACTTTTCAACCACTGCAGTGCATGTAGTTCTTACACAGTGCAGGAATTCTTTTGGGTGTCTACAACATGGGCCGAATATGGGACCCTTTCTCAAAGGCATTTGGATAAGATTTTTCCAAATTCTGAATCCCAATTTTCCCAATCTCAGTCCCCACTGAAACAAAAACCAATGAACAATTAGTGTCCTGAACTGGGTGGACATAAGGCAGCAGAAAACCATTGGTTTTGTGAGGCCTTACAACCACCCAGTTCAGAACACAAATTGCGCATTAAACTTAAATTGCTTGCCTAATGAAGCTTAGAAAGTATCTGAATTCAAAGACAAATGATATGACACATTCTTCTTTAATAGTATTAAGAACGGTTTAATAGAGACAACAGCGTGGGGTGAAGATGATTCCGCGTGGCATTGTTATAAAACTTACTTGTAGTATATAAAGCTGAAATGGTTAACCGGTTAATTGATTAATCAATGATCAATGTCTTGATTGATCAAAAAATGTAATTGATCAATTAGCCGTTACCTTGAACTACTGTATTATACGGGTTAACAAAGGAACAAACTTGCTCTAAAACAGGCAAACATTGTCACACTGACTTGCACCAATTATTATGAGACAGATTAAAGCTTGCAAGTTACGTGCAGACATACAGTAGAACCTGTCTTGAGAGACCACCCTTTTTGCCAGACAAAAGTGGTCTCTCAAACAGGTGGTCTCTCATGACGGGTCCGTAACAGAGTAAAACAACGAAATCATACAAGGTCACCGTGGTCTCTCAAGATAGGTGGTCTCTCATGACAGTGGTCTCTCAAAACAGGTTTTACTGTACTTGTTCACTTGCAGGATCATTGTACTGTATCAGTAGCTGAAAATGGTCATTCTTAACTATTTGCCCGTTGCAGACAGCAGATGATACTTGCAAAATAAATCCTTGAATTACTAAAAATTTTCACATTTTTGTCTCAAAAAACATAGCTTATGACCCCCTCATTGGAACCAGCTCAATGAGCTTGTTCCAATGAGGTGTCATAAGCTATGTTTTTCAGAGAAAAATTGAAAACATAATAGAATTTGAAGATTTTTATATAATATATAGTGCTTGCCGGTTTTGTCCGTTACTTTGGGTAAAGGGTTAATGCTATAAATCATCAACAGTAGGGCAATAAATCAGCTACCTGCTAAAACAAGTGATTAATTGACTAACCAAGGTTAATCCATATGATTAATCAATCAAGAAAACCCTTTAACTGTTTCAGCTCTAGTAGTATATACATGTGCATGCAGTTGATTAGGTATTGGTCATAATTCGATTTTTAAATTTCTTTGTATTTTTATTCCACTCCAAAACAAATTTCCAATTGGACCCCCCCATGATGCAAATTTTCCCAATGCATGTAGCATGACTCACGGACACTTTCCTAATGAGGGCAGATAAATCAGTGTAATTTGTGACAGCAGTCACAGCACTTATCTACAGTACAGTCGCCATGAATTGGTCACCTTCCATGCATGGGCAATACAGTTAAAACTAGAAGTCCTGTCATGAACTGTGTGCTTATTTAGGCTTAATTGCACATAGAAATTGCGCGCAATTGCCAGATCAAATGGCATCCAAAGCATGGCAGGTTCTCCTGGTTACTCATAGCAAACACAGGCAATGTTTCTGCCAATGGACCTCCAGGTTACCTGGAGGTCCATTGGCTGAAACATTGCTTGTGCACAGGCCATATGTACAGAATTTGATAGCCTTACTATGGTTATAATGCGTAGATGAACGTGCAGATTGACGTGCTATTTGTGCGCATTTCATGACAGGACTTCTAGTTTGAACTGTACTTCCATGGGTGCAATAATATTAGATTCCAAACACTAATTATAGGAATAATCATCTAAAATTTAATTAATGAAGCGCCGGGCATAACCCGGTGCTTCAGCAATTAAAATCTTCCTGCTGGTGATTTTGTATTACCTGGTCAACGCATGCATGGACATCGCTGCTCACGCGTGAATTACGCCCACTCCATGGCGGCTGTACTGTACCACCGTGTGGCAACAAAGATCTGCAAGGTTATTTACCAAATGAAATATAATAAATATAATTATTATATATATATATTTGCAGAATGAGGTGATTAATGTAAAGGGATAATTACTACACCCACCTGCTGTAACAACAATTTAATTCCATGGAAATCACTATCTTCTGGTGTCCTTGCTTCAAATTCTACCTGTACTTGCTGTAAATAAACAACAGAAGACATGTGTGCAACAGGGTTTAATTCAGGCTCTCTAAGGGATCAAACTACTGCCTGATTCCAAAGGTGTAATAGGCAAATTCCGAGTTTAACTGACCTGCTCGCTCAAACCTACCATTCACATGTAATTCAGTTCAAATTTGTCCACAACATATTATAAGTATTACCATTACAAGTGAAACAAAAAATTCTCGGGAAATAAGTTTTCATTTTTTGGTTTGACTTTCATCAGTGATGCTTTCTGAAATCAACTGGTTGGTTGCAAGAAGCCACTATCATGGCCAGGCCTGACATTCTTAAAAATGCAGGAGGGCTAAAAATCGCCCCCCTCACATGGCCTAGGGGAGCGATTAGCTCTCCTCAAGCCTCAAAATGAAGATTTACTATTAATGAATTCTGCCTAGTGGGCACTGTACCATTTATTTGATGCTGCTAACAAGATAGTCTCTGTGAGACAGCAAAACTGCCCCTCCCACACCTCTGGGCCTCGGAAAGGCCCAGAGGTGTGGGAGGGGCAGTGTTGTCATCTTACAAAGACCACTTACACAACAGAGATCCGAAAAGATGTGGGTTTTAGGAATGGGCTGTTATGGTAATCATTATTTTCTATGGCCAGGAGGGTTAGTTTTTGCCCTCCTTAATTTTTTTAAGGCGAGCTATAAATCGCTCTCCTAAACATGCCAGGCCTGCAGCATGGCTCTACTGAAAAGTGTTGAAAGCCACTTTATTGGCTTTACTCTCTATGCATTAATGTGATGTTTTCCAGCAGTAGAACAAAAAATATTTCTGTAAAATTGTTTTGTTACTATTTAATGGAGAGTGCTAACAGACACTCCAGTAAATCATAACAAATAAATTATTTATTTACAAAATGTTGCTAAACATTAAGGCTCTTTCAGGCTCTCATTGCTGACAGCAATGGAATCGTTGAAAAAAAATACTCATGTTAGGCTCATAAAGTAGATTTTCAGTTTCTTAGACCATTTTTTGTAAAATTGCATGTGGACGGGCGGTTTTTTATTTTATTTTTTGCAATTATTTCTTTGCCATCAAAAGTTCATGTTCTTGGTTATTTTATGTCTTAGGCCTCATAATCTACAGCACAGAACAGCATGGGTGGTAGTGTATTTCATCCCTTGAATGCAAGAAGGCTCTGCAATGCTAAAGCATTGCAAAGCCTTGTTGGACTCAAGGGACAAATTTATCCATTTTATTAACTTGGGTAAAATATCAGACATAAACAATTTAATTTTTATTTTTTGAAGTTTGCATTGGTTATAAAAAGAGAGCATGCCGTAGCCAAAAGGACCATGCTTGAGGGCCTGAGAAACAGATTTTTAACATTTTTAGGACTTACCTAAATATAATTTAGCACTCTACCTGTTAAGAAGTAGGGGAAGAGACACCCTTCGTGTAAATTGACACTGTGTGCATTGTTGGAGAAGAGAGGGGGCAGATGGAGGGGGTTGCCACAGGTAAAATTTTAAAATTTAGGACTCAAAACTTATCTTCTTGATGATTTTCTTTAGTAAATTTATTTACCCTGATATCCTGAATATTAGGACAATTCACCTCTGTTCCAGTTCAATAGAGCAGCCTCTGTATCTACATTCAGACAACTGAACTACCTCTCTCGGTTTCACTGTGACTGAGAAGAAGGTGGAAAACTGGAAATGTTGCTCTGGTGAGACATGATGGAGTTACAAACCAAAACAAACATTGGAGCAATGCAAGGACGTCATTTTTGGTCATGTTATTCTGTTTTTTTCTGATTTATTTATTTATTTATTGGTATTTAAGGTCACATATTTTTGCACAATGGCTAATCATGACCACAACATGAGTATCAACTCAAGACCAGGGGGTTAGCGTTAATAGGCCATGTTGCCCATTTTAGAGAGGGTTTGCACCTCCCAAGCATTGGTGACTGGGTCCTATTTTACCAGTAAAACAAAGCCTGTTTTCAGCAGTGAATAGGCAATGCTTCACTTCCCGGGGTTCCTGTGGGGATGTTTTGTTTTTGTTTATGTTTCTTTTTTTTTCTTTTTTTTGGGGGGGGGGGGGGGGGGGGGGGGGGTTCTACATATAATAGTATGGTAACTTATACACAGGAAAATAAATTAAAAATAGAATATGTTTTCATTTCATTTCATTTCTGGAATTTCCTAAAAAAAATGATGCATTCCTTTGAGGGGGGCCACACATGTAAGTTAAGTTTAAATGCTTTTTGAAAATTAAAGGCTGGTTTTGGCCATTACCTTGGGTAAAGAGTTGTTGTAGAGGAGATTTACACTAAGGATGTACAGTGCACAGGGTTACTAACTCCGTTAACAAAGAATTTTTTTTTTTATATCCAGAATAGGTCCTGGCGAAAAAGAATTTTTTCCAACATGACTTTTGACTCGAACTTGCCAAAAAAAATGTTTGAGTCAACCTAACATCGAATTTGAACCAAGTTAGCCCAAACCAGGTGTCCAAGTGCAGTTTCACATGCGATATTTCCAGTTTAAAATATATACAGTACGTGGAAAGTAGATTGTAACTAAATCACCCACAGAGTGGACTTATCACCCAAGGTATAACTTTCAAATTTTGTACATATCGACAAAAAGCACAAGCAATGTTTCAGCCAATGGACCTCTGGGTTTAACCTGGAGGTCCTTTAGCTGAAACTTTGCTTGTGCTGGTTAGGCTTTGCAACAAATTTGCAATTATTGCTTAAGTAGAATCTCCACTCTGCAGGTTATTTAGTGATAATACACTCTCTACGTACTGTAGCCACATTAGGATTGTTTTGGTACTGTTCTGATGATTTATCCACATATTCATGTTAACATTCAATGGTTCGTACGTTAACAATGCAGCCGTCTGAGCGATCGATTCGGACTCCCGCGTTGCATCCTTGGGCAAGGCACTTTACCCCAATTGTCCACATAGGGGCACGATGATGCCGTGTTCTAAGGCGTACTGCACGTCGATGGTGTGCATGTCTTCAACCAATCCAACCCTGCCTGTGCTGCAGTGTGGAGTTACGATGTTGGGGAGCTGGCAGCTGCTCTTCATTGCTCGGCGGTTCCCCCCCCCACCCCCCCCCCCCCCCCCACCCCTGCGCAGTTGCACTTACGAGGACACAACCATATGATGTAGCAATTGAAATGTATAAGTTAGATTATCTCCCCTTGGAAATGTCGGAACAGAATTATATTGCTTCACGCGCATCTTCATATGGAGTTCTTCCATTGTGTAAAGTTTCATGAAAATTCATTGAACGGTTCAGGAGGAGTTGCGCTTACGAGGACGCAACCATATGATGTAGCAATTGAAATGTATAAGTTAGATTATCTCCCCTTGGAAATGTCGGAAGGGAATTATATTGCTTCATTCGCATCTTCATATAGAGTTCTTCCATTGTGTAAAGTTTCATGAAAATTCTTCAAACAGTTTAGGAGTTGCACTTATAAGGATGGACAGATGGACAGACGGATGGACGGACGGACGGACAGGATGATTCCTATATACCCCCCCAAACTTTGTTTGCGGGGGGTATAATAAATAATAAGAATACTAAATAGGAGACAAAGAATCTGTATGTACCTGCTATTGCTTTGCTCCCTTCATGACTTTAAGCATGGCATCATCCGATCATACCTTATCATGAAGCGATTAAAGCTTCTTACTGAAGTGTACCAGAGGTGAGATGTAGTCCCTGTTGCTTGGGTTTTGTACAAAGTCTTACATGTATTACATGTGTACATGATGTATGTAGCCGTGGCTTTATCCACTGTAAAATATGAGTGTATTACCGATGTCATTTGGAATCACGCGACATGCATAATTCCAAATGACATTAATAATACACTGTACCGGTAACTTCAATGTTGACGACATGTGCTTGCAGTTCACGCTCAATTCCTTGCATTGCTTTGAAAATTTAGACAGTATTAAATGTACATTTAGTCATAAGTTTTTTTTCATATTCATATTTTTATATTTGTGATTATATTTTTGACTCGAATTCGACTCTAATTTGTTGATCGACTCAACTTTGACTCGAGCAATTGAATATTCACAGGGGATTAATTCAAAAAGAGTTTTCTGTGTCATTAGTGATGAACCGATAATCGGAATCGGCAATCGCAACCGACCGGTTATGGTTATGACAACCGGCACTTAAAAAACGGCACTTTTGGGTTATTCTATATTTAACACTGACAATTAAAAATTTCTTTGATATCTGGCCATATCAACACTGACTATTAAAAATCTCTTTGATATTGGCCATTTCAATCAAGTTTCCCCATTAAAAACATGGGTAGTGCACAGCAGAATATTTAGGAATTTGCAGAGCCGAGATATTATTGGATTTACCATCTGCAATTGGTACGAGATCCCCACTATTCCCAGCTGATCAAAGTCACTGGCCTTCAATCAAGGTGCTGAACAACATTGCACTGGGTACATGTATAAATAAAATGTGTTCAGCTGGTAGTCTGTAGTACTTCAAGATGCACGCATCACAATACAATAAAAAATTAAAATTGGAGAACAAACTAAACAAAACACCCTTTTTTTAATGATAGATGATTGTTATGCAACATGTAAGTCGCATGACTATCACAAACACTTTTTCAGTTTATCAAGTTCATTTTTTAATTCAGTTACCTCCCTTGATGTTTTTCTTCAATGTTGATAGCAGAGTACAATTAAACATTGCAGAAAACATCAAGGGAGGTAACAAGTTGAAAAATGAACATTAAATAATAAATTCTGACAGGTCGCGTGTGTATCTGTAAAACAGTGTCATACAACTTCACAATGCATATTAATATCACAGTTATTATTAAATTAAGACACAAAGTATGTGTGCTTAGTATATTCCTGATTAATACAGTCCGTGCATTGTATTCTTGCACAGAACTGTATTAACACTATTTACCAGCATAAACATTATCTTCTCAAGAGAACGATATCGTGGAACTGTATCATTAATAACAATCTTTTCCCCCCACCTCACCCTCACCCCCACTCCCCAAATGCAAACACTATTTACTGGAATAAAACACAATCTTCACGAGAACAATTATTGTGTGATTGCATCGTTAATAACGATCTTTTCCCCACACCCCAACAAAAGTGCAAATATTATTTTAGCTAATATTGCCCAGCACTAAATATGGATACTCTGAGAACTTATGTGGTATTAAACTTTCGTGATTGGTGTTTTATCAATGAAATTCTGTAGTATAACAGGCACCAACAGATTTTCTTCTGTGTCCTATTTCAACCATCGGAATTGGCATAATTGGCAGAGAACTAATCGGCAATTGGTTCAAAGCAAGTTTTGATAATCAGTTCATCACTGTGTCATAAAAAATTGGTAACTGCCATATCATACACTATGTGAAAATGAAAAAAATTTATAGTAATTTATATATTTTTTATACTTACCAATGACCCAGACTTAGCTGGTGCTGACTCTAAATTATTCAGGACCAAACACAAATTTTGCCCCCCCACCCCAATCCCCAGAATTTGCATCCAAATCAAAAAATTCAATGTCCTATATGGTCCTCCATACTTTTGTCCACTGCGCATGCGCAGTGTCAAGGAAGTACCGAAATTGGTGCCAAATCCTCATTCTTACAACCGGTGCCTGGTAAATGTTACATGATCAGCGGCGAGGTATGAGTTCCCAACTCATGGGAGGGCCATCCCGTCTGGGTCATTGAGAAGTATAAAAAATATATAAATTACTATAATTTTTTTCATATTTTTATACTGTACCAATGACCCAGACTTAGCTGAATAGAAAAAAAGGCTGGAGGGCCTAGGACATAAAGGAAAATCTAATAGGCTCAATTACATATATAGAATTATCCCCTCAAGGAGAAAAGGAGAAACCGGATTTACATATATCTTTCTTGTTTATACAAAATAAGAAAGACATATTACCAATCCGTAATTGAGCACAATAACATCAATGATCTCTATTAACATCCAGTATAACCCATTATACTAATTTCTTAAACAAAAGCCAATAAATAAAGATAGTCCAGAGAATGAAACTCTTTATACTCATTTAAAAGTGTCCAAGGATTGTATATTAACGCTCGTATGACACGTGACATATACAAATGCTTCACACCGAGCTACACTTTAAAAATATTACATAAATGAGATAGACATTAGCTTTACATTTTAAAACCATCCCAGCACCAACTCGGAATTACTGACTCCAGAGGAGGCATTCCCTTTCTTTTCATTATAAAGCAAGTGATATAAGGGAACACCGTCCCCGCCCCTTCCCTTTGCTCTGGGACAATCACCCCAGAACGAAGAGGGCAGCAGGACAGTCACTGCTGGAACCAGGGTTCCCCCAGGTTAAAATCTTTGAAATTCAAGGCCATTCCAGGCCATTTCTCAGCAATTTTCGTGGATTTTCAAGGCCCCCATTTATGAAATTCAAGGCTTTTTAAAGGCCGAGGCTGGCAAAGTACCCTAAATTATCAGATAACGACTAGAAACTTTATCTTATATTTCCCTTTGTTGGTAATTCTAACACTTTATATCAATTCTTGGAAAACTCTTTCTGAAAGCTATCCAAGCAATGATATCACTGATTAGAATTAGTGAGCCTGAGAAAGTCATTTTCTTGTGTTTATCCTACAACTGCAGTGTAATTACCAGGTGGCACAATAGCTATGTCTCTTGTACATGTACTGAATACATACTGAATGCAAATGAATTGATGTCATCCTTTCTCCCAATGAGTAAACTACATGTTACATGTAAATGACACATTTCGTAACCCACAATGTCTCCGGAAATGTCATTCGAAAAGCAAAATGTAATTCCGTTGTGGGGAAGTGTACCTTCCAACAAGCTTGGATTAAATCAACTGCATTCTATAACTGGTTACTGCCTGTTCCAGTTGAACGGTATTCAGCTAAATGCAGTAAGTGTCGAAACGTTTTTAATGTTTCATACATGGGCGAATCATCCTTAAAATCGCACATGTTAACATTTGAGGTGACTAAGACAATAACACTTTCATTTGGAAATCCAAACTCGGAATCCACCGTGATGGCGACTGCCCATGCCAAGACTTTAAAATGACGTTGTGGCAAATTCTTCAGACATACATGCTTCGGAAATACTCAAATAGTTCAACTGAACAATCATCCATTTGTTACATTTTCAATATGAATAAATTATCAACGCACGTGCACTCAGCATTTGAACAGGCAGAATTTACAATAAATCATCCCATTGGCTTAAATATACACCATTGTGCTCGCCCACATCAATAGCAACCATTCACAATGCTTGATTCAAAGGATTTGTGTCACATCACTACAAAGTTCTATCAATAATGCACGAATTGGCATTGCCGTAAATACTCCGAAATATGACCGGATTAATAAACCACACAGTTACATTTGCTGTAAATGCCGTAAAATAAGTTCGGATTAAATTACGCATCACAAAATTCTCTGATTTTCCAGGCTTTTCAAGGCTCCCATTGGAAATTCAAGGCTTTCAAGGCCTTGAGTGACCTTTTGACGAATTCCAGGCTTTTCCAGGTTTTCAAGGCCCCGCAGGAACCCTGTGGAACAGAAAGCCTGCATAACTATAGTTGCAACTGTTTAGTGGACGACATTCTGAACAACAGATAACGGACCCAAACATCTAAGGTCGCCAGAAATAGATTCAATATTTCTAAGGTAAAAATTTGTGAACGTAGAATGCTGAGACCAGTATGCAGCCTTCATCAGATCAGTAATAGCAATACTATTAGCATAAGCCCAAGATGTGGACAGCACTCTAACTTCAATGCGCTGAAATCTTAAGCACAGACTGCTGAGTAGCAGATAATCTTTCATAAGCAGTACGAAAAGTCAACTGAATCCATCACTGTCCATTCACGGTTGAGACCATGAATGGACCGTGATGTCCCTTCTATTTGGAAGCAGAGACAGAAAGAGACGTGTTCGTCCCTTTCTGATAAACTCAGATCTACGTTTGTAAATAAGCATAGCTCTAACTGGACACAGCAAAGAGCTATGGCCATCTGAGGCCTTAATAACAATAGGCTCAAGGTACTTATTAGAAGCCTGATTCTTAGCGAAAAATCCCACATTAGTAGTCAAAGTAATAGTATTACCAACACTACGGTAGTGAGAATCATCAACAGATAGAGCAGGAAGCTCACTAACTCTTCTAGCAGAAGAGAAGGCTAAGAGAAAAGCTATCTTATAAGATGAGTATTTGAAGTCTACTGTGTCAAGGGGCTCAAATGGCGCTTCTTTTAGCTTCAGAAGAACCCAAGCTAAATTCCACTTAGGAATTAACCTAAGGGTTCTAGGTCTATTTATCGAAAAGTTTTTATCTAACTTTGATAAAGAGACATTAGATCCAATTTGTAAGCTATCATGATGGGCATAAGTATCCGATAGCAAAGACCTATAACCCTTAATAGTTATTGGCTGCAGTTTGATCTCGTCAAACATGTAGACCAAATGAAAGTGTCAATGACACTGTAGCTTAACTTGTGTGTTGTGTTTGATGAAAAGGATAAGTTCAAAATGTTTATGAAAGGATTATGAAATAAGACAAGAATTGTGATAATTGGGAATATGTTCATTTCTGTTCCCTGTATGCTATGTTTATGATAAAAATAATATGAGGTGTACACTGTACTAAAAATCTGAGGGGTGGGTTAATATGACCTCACAGTTAATATATGTGGCCCTCACAGTTAACGTATATCAACAAAAGTTACCAAGTTACAGTGAAATTATTCCAAAATGAGTCATCCTATCAAGTTACATTAAAATCCCTTCATAAATATGGCCTGTAGACTGTGCTAAAGGTTTTCATGCTAAAGGTTTTCAGGCTTTGGGCCCCTGTAGCCGTCAGTTTCCCAATTGCATCCAAAGGGGACGTTCTCATCTAGACATTATATGAAGTCAACTTGCCAAGTTACAATGAAATCCCTTAATAAATATGACCTGTAGACTGTACTAAAGGTTTTTGGGCTCTGGCAGCATCATGGTTGAATGATCGCAACCAAAAGGGGACATTCTCATCTGGGCATCATCTGGAGTGATCCTCCAAAGTTACAATGAAATCCCTTCATAAATATGGCCTGTAGACTGTGCTCAAGGTTTTTGGGCTTCGGGCCCCTGAAGCCATCACAGTTGACCAATCACGACCAAGAGGGGATGTCATCATCTAGGCATTATATGGAGTCAAACTTACGGGTTACAATGAAGTCCTTCCATAAATATGACCAATAGACTATGCTAAAGGTTTTGGGGTTTTGGGTTCGGGCGGCCATCAAGGCTGAATGATCGCGACCAAAAGGGGACGTTCTGATCTACACATTATTTAGAGTCATCCTACCAAGGTACAATGAAATACCTTCATAAATATCACCTGTAGACTGTGCTAAAGACTTTCGGGCTTTAGGCCCCTGTAGCCAACACAGTTGCCTAATGGTGTCCAAAAGGGGTTGTTCTCATCTAGACATTATATGAAGTCAACCTGCCAAGTTACAATGAAATCCCTTCATAAATATGATCTGAAGACTGTGCTAAAGGTTTTCGGGCTTTAGGCTTGGGCAGCCATCATAGTTGAATGATCACAACCAAAAGGGAACATTCTCATCTGGACATCATCTGGAGTGATCCTATGAAGTTACAATGAAATCCCTTCATAAATTTCAGGCACCTGTAGTCATCACAGTTGACCAACCACGACCAAAAGGGGATGTCATCATCTAGGCATTATATGAGGTCAACCTAACAAGTTACAATGAAATCCTTCCATAAATACGACCTACAGACATGCTAAAGGATTTTGGGCTCGGGCAGCCATGAAGGCTGAATGATCGTGACCAAAAGGGGACGTTCTCATCTAGACATTTTTTTGGAGTCAACCTACCAAGTTACAATGAAATCCCTTCATAAATATGACCTGTAGACAGTGCTAAAGGTTTTCGGGCTTCGGGCACCTTTAGCCGTCAAAGTTGCCCAATCATGTCCAAAAGGGGACGTTCTCATCTAGACATTATATGACGTCAACCTACCAAGTTACAATGAAATCCCTTCATAAATATGACCTGTAGACTGTGCTTAAGGTTTCGGGCTTCGGGCTCGGGCAGCCATCATGGTTGAATGATCGCAACCAAAGGGGACAATCTCATCTGGGCCTCATCTGGAGTGATCCTATGAAGTTACAATGAAATCCCTTCATAAATATGACCTGTAGACTGTGCTCAAGGTTTTTGGGCTTCAGGCACTTGTAGCCATCACAGTTGACCAATCATGCCCAAAAGGGGATGTCATCATCTAGGCATTATATGGAGTCAACCTAATAGGTTACTATGAAATCCTTCCATAAATATGACCTTTTACCTAGGCTAAAGGTGTTTGGGCTCGGGCACCCATAAAGGCTGAATGATCGCGATCAAAAGGGGACGTTCCCATCTAGACATTATTTGGAGTCATCCTACCAAGTTACAATGAAATCCCCTCATAAATATGACCTGTAGACTGTGCTAAAGGTTTTCGGGCTTTGGGCACCTTTAGCCGTCACAGTTGCCCAATCATGTCCAAAAGGGGTGTTCTCATCTAGACATTATATGAAGTTAACCTGCCAAGTTACAATGAAATCCCTTCATAAATATGACCTGTAGACTGTGCTAAAGGTTTTTGGGCTTCAGGCTCGGGCAGCCATCATGGGTGAATGATCGCAACCATAGGGGACAATCTCATCTGAGCATCATCTGGAGTGATCCTAAGAAGTTACAATGAAATCCCTTCATAAATATGACCTGTAGGCTGTGCTCAAAGTTTTCAGGCTTCGGGCACTTGTAGCCATCACAACTGACCAATCATGACCGAAAGGGGATGTCATCATCTAGGCATTATATGGAGTCAACCTAACAGGTTACAATGAAATCCTTCCATAAATATGACCTTTTGCCTATGCTAAAGGTTTTTGGGCTCGGGCACCCATCAAGGCTGCATGATCGTGATCAAAATGTGACGTTCTCATCTAGACATTATTTGGAGTCATCCTGCCAAGTTACAATGAAATCCCTTCATAAATATGACCTCTAGACAGTGCTAAAGGTTTTCGAGCTTCGGGCTCCTGTAGCCGTCACAGTTGCCCAATCACGTCCAAAAGGGGACTTCTCATCTAGACATTGTATGAAGTCAACCCACTAAGTTACAATGAAATTCCTCAATAAATATGACCTGTAGACTGTGCTAAAGGTTTTTGGGTTTTGAGCTTGGGCAGTCGTCACGGTTGGCAGATCATGGCCAAATGGGGAAATTCTCATTTAGACATCATAAGGAGTCATCCTACCAAGTTACAATGAAATCCCTCCACATTAAACATTACCTGCAGACTGTGCTAAAAGTTTTTGGATTTCGGGCTTGGGCAGCCATCACGGTTGATAGTTCATGCTCAAAAGGGGACGTTCTCATCTAGGCATTATACAGAGGCATCCTACCAAGTTACAATGAAATTCCTTCATAAATACGACCTGTAGACTGTGCTAATGGTTTTCGGGTTTTGGGCTCGGGCAGCCATACCGGTTGCCCGATCACGACCAAAAGGGGACGTTCTCATCTAGACATGACCCCAAACCTGCATATGAAATTTCATGACGATCAGACAAGAACTGCGGGGTGTTGCCTGTGCTAAAGGAAAACGTGAACAGACATCACAGACTTACAGACTAACAGACTTCCGCACGCGTGATGGCAATAGCTTATCTTGACTATGTCAAGTTAAGCTAAAAATTAGCAATGTCTGGAATGGAGGGATCATAGAAATCAACTGAATGATCCCTACACCAACGAGAGAAAACCTTCCACTTAGCAGCATAACTTAGCGAAGAGGAGGTCCTCCTACAGTTAGAAATTGCGTCCACTGCTCGTCCTGTAAATTGCTTGCTGTGCAAGAAGGATGGCACAACGGAAATACGTGAAGGTTGAGACCTTGCGGGTTGAGATGCAGTATGCGTGATTTCCCCTGCGAAAGAAGGTCCTCCCATGGAGGAAGCTTCCGAGGAATGTCCCATAACAGACACCTGAGTAGATTTATCCATGGTCTCTTGGGTGACAGAGATGCTACAAACAGAATCTTGCAGTGAGATTGGTTGATTTTTACCAATATCTGTTGAATCAATGGAGCTGGAGGATACGTGTATCCTATCATTCCATCCCAAGATATCGAGAGAGCGTCCACTGCGAACGCTCGAGGATCTGGGCATGGCGACACATACTTCTGCAACTGATTGTTGAGATGCGTCGCAAACAAGTCTATCATTGGACGATCCCATTGGTAGCAGATCTGATTGAATACTT
This sequence comes from Pictodentalium vernedei, assembly GCA_031216915.1. Taxonomy (NCBI): domain Eukaryota; kingdom Metazoa; phylum Mollusca; class Scaphopoda; order Dentaliida; family Dentaliidae; genus Pictodentalium; species Pictodentalium vernedei. The sequence continues at coordinate 534,510,151 of CM062295.1, read as the reverse complement.
GTTTGTTTAAAGTCCACTCCGACGGAACAAGCGACCCTTCCATGAAAGGGAGTCTGCTAGTACATTCAGACGACCCGGTATATGACGGACCGAAAGTAGAACTTGATGTTCTAGAGCAAACAGAAGGATTCTCTCCGTTAGATTGATTAACGGAACGGAATGAGTGCCTCCCTGGTTCCGTATATATGCCACTACTGTCGTATTGTCGGACAGAATTTGGACATGAGCTTTGTGAATAATGTCCATCCAATGACGTAACGCAAGCCAAATTGACATCATTTCCTTGATGTTTATGTGCTTGCTTAGGAACTGTGGATCCCAAAGACCCTGGCATCTCGAATCCGTTAGGATCAATGTTGCACCCCAACCTGTTTGACTGGCATCCGTCATAATGGTAAAACTCGGATCCGGCAACTGCAGCGGAACTCCCTGAGTTAACCACTGAATGTTTGCCCAAGTCTGAATCTCTTGTTTCACTTGATCTGACAAGAGAACGTCTATGTCGAGCGAATGAATCTTCACACTCCAATTCTGAGTTAAGAAAATTTGGAGAGGACGAGTGCGTAACCGCCCCATCGGAATAAGATCCCCGGCGGCTCCGCACAGACCTATCAGTCTCATAAACTCCCTCACTGTGACTTTGTCTGCATGAAGACAATAGTGAGCGTAACAACTGACTAATTTCGCTCTGGTTAACGGCAGACGAACGAGATTGTTGTGCGTCTCGAAGCTCATTCCCAGATGAGTGAATGACTTGGATGGCACCAGATCCGACTTCTCCTTGTTTATAACAAAACCGAGACGTCGGAGCAATAGAAGCAGATTCTGCACATCGTTCTGAAGCGTTAACTCGTTGCCGTACCTCTGAAGAATGTCGTCCAGGTAGGCCGACGTTACCGCAGACGAATGAGCTCGGAAATACATCATTACCGAGTTCATTACCCGAGTGAAAGCCCAGGGTGCTAGGTTCAATCCGAAGCACATCGCCCGGAATTGATACACAACTCCTAGGACTGCGAAGCGTAGATACTTTCTGAATGTCGGATGTACCATGACATGAAAGTACGCATCCTTGAGATCTATGCCTGTAGCATAATCATTCACCCGAATACTCGCTCTGACCGACCGAATCTTCTCCATATAAAATTTCGGAGCGACGATCAGCTTGTTTATCCAGCTCAAATCTATGACTGGACGGAACGAGCCGTCTGGTTTCGGAACCAGAAACAGATGGCTGTAGAATCCCGGTGTTTCCTGGTCTTCTACGACCTCTACCGCGTTCTTCATTAAAAGAGACTGCACCTCTGATAACAGAGCGTCTCTTTTCTGCGGATTTGACGGAAGTTGAGTCCATTTTGGACTTCGAGTTAAAGGAGGCTTTCGTTTGAAGGATATTCTTAGACCTTCCGAAATCACCCCTCTCACCCAAGGGTCGTCCGTAATCGACGCCCACTCTTCTGAAAAACTTGACAACCTTCCGCCAACCGGAACACGATAGAGGTTGAAGCCATCACCTCCTGGACCTGCGAGGCCTGCGGGAGGAGAAACCACGTCCTCCATGACCCGCACCTCGTCCCGCCGACCTCGGGGCGTCCAACCGATTGTCCCGGCCCGAAGGACGTCCCGCACGTGAGTCGCTGCCTTGACGGTCTCTTGAATAAGACCAAGAGGACGCACCGGAACCTCTATAGGAACCTTTCTTGGGCGTATTAGACCCAGAAGTGCCTGTCTTATTCTTCTCTGCCATATCCGACTTTTTGGAAGCAGATTTAAACAGCAGAGAATCCGAAGCTTTCTTAGTAATTTTAGTTTAGAAGTTCTCCGGAGACCGAAGCGACTCTGAGAGAGTTCTTCACCTTACTATCCATGCGTGTGGATGTAGCTAAGGCTGCATCACGTCTAACCAACTCCAGGTTTGCCACTGAGAGGGCGGAGTTATATGTGGAATAAGCCACTGCCCTTGAAAGAAGTCTTAAAGAGCATTGTATATCCTGGAATTCTTTCCCTTGAAGACGCAGTGATAACGCCTTTGTAAGGTGGTCTGCGTAAGATAAAGCGTCTAAACTGGCCCTGTTAGACGTGATTGTCGTATCCAACACTGCGGTTGGAACGGACATAGACGACGGTAACGACAATTCTAAGTCTTCCGCCTCGTCGTCAAGACGCAGAGGAACTCTCGGAATACCCTGTCCTGCCGTATCGAATTTATTCCTTGCATTAATGAAAGGCAGGTTAAGAGCATTGGAGGACAAGAAACCAGCTTTGCCTGTTTTGGAAGCAAGCTTGAATATAGCGTCGTTCAATAATTCAAATGTTCTTGTGACATTATTGGACTGAGACGGAAACTCAGGGACGATGTCTCTGAACCGCTCAAAGAATTCAGTGTCCAATGACACTATTATTCTCTTGTCCGGTACCGCAGCAGTCTGGCCCGAAGGAACAACGTGAGGAAGGAAGTGCCAGATGAAATCCACGGCAGCTTTATGTTGTTCCGAAAGGGATAGCTCCAAGTCATCCGTATCCCTTTCACCAGCCGGTCGGACCTCATGATGCTCCCGGTCGTCTGCACCCGATGCTTCGGCAGAGCGTACCGACCCAGCGCCGTCGCATAATTCCAGATCCGACACCGATTCTGTCGGTTGCTGGGATGCTGTGATAATTTGTGCTATCTGAGCAAGCATGTCCGTCATCGAGGCCTGCGGAGTGGCGGTCTTTCGCTGCTTCGCCGTGGGAAGCTCCGCATCAACTGACTCCCGCATACTCTTCCTATGCGAACGTCCGGAGCCTACCGGCCTCGTGTCCCTGGCTACCGGATGGCGTGACCTGGTCGCCGAAGAATCCCTTATCGGCGAAGCTGGTAGAATATCCGCGGTCACGTAGCCAAGGTGTGGTCGTGTGCGCTGGTGAGAGGATGAGGAAGCCTGAGCAGTCTCCGTGGACTGCCTAAACAATGGAGCGTCCCAAGCGACGGACGTGTGCTCCGCTCGCGACACATTTTGTACCACAACATCAGGTCCCTGATGTTGTTGTACGAGAGAGGGGCCTCTCTCGCTCGCGGCCCGGCTGGACCTGGACGAGCTAGGAACCGGACTAGAAGGCTTCCTCCGATCTCTCCTAACATCCGCCGTCACTGGGTGTGCACCTAGAATATTTATAGTGCTCGCATCACCCAACATTTCCTCCTGGACCGCAACGGACGAACCCGGCTGCCGAACCATTCGGTGAATGGACGCTACACCGGGCGATCTAGCGGACGACAGCGCCGTCGATCCTACTAGGGACCTCTTAGGCAACTGTCGTATCTCCATGAGCACTTTTGCCGCTAGCTCTTCATTCAATTGTGACGACGGAAGCGCACTCTTGGAAGATAACATGGAAACATCACCCTGTTCTTGTTCCTCTGAAATAGAAACTGATAGACTAGAGTGACCATGCGGAGAAAGGACCGGCATAGCCCTTTCTCCACTAACAACATACCGTGACACACGTTTCCAATGTTTGTCATCCCAATATTGACATATTGAACAGGAGTTAGTGCGAGTACACTGACTACAATTAATACAATGATCATGAAAGTCAGAGGAAGATTTCTTCCTATTACAATTTGAACAATGTCCTTTCATTGTGAAAAGACAACAACAAGTCCTAGTACTCGCACAAACCCCTAAACACAGAGATACATAATAACATGATCCATTAACATTGAAAAAAGCAAATGAAATTCAAAATAATTTTTGAAAAATATTTTTTCAGCGAAGCCCAAGTTTCTGAAAAGTAACGTTGAGCCCCAATGGATCCCAAGGGAAAGTGTGGTCAAAAATTTTAAAATTATTTTAAATAATTATTGCAACACTTACGGATAATAATAATGTATCTTGTAATGAGATAAACTACTCCAAAGGCAAAAAGCCCCCCTCAAAAGAGACTGTTGCCAATGTAAACAAGAAGTGTATAAACACCAGAAAACATGACTCCAGGCACTGACAATACTGGCCCGAAATCAGTTATCAATATTACACACTATCTGATGCAAAACAGAGACTTCCAAAGAAGAATCTGCAGAACATCAGATGGTAGATGCAGAACACAACGTCTAAACACCCATGGGTGAAAACGTAAACATGGGGAAAATAACAGAATTCATTCTGTAACCAAGCTAATTCTCCCAAGAAATTTTAGTAGTAATCTTACTCAAAAATATGCCAAAAGCATGGGAGAATAGCAAGGGGGGACTTACAGGATAAGGAGAGAGGAAACACTGAATAAGCAGTGCAACTTCAAAGCAAGAATGACAACAACAGGCCCATGCCTCGAAAATAGGCAACTTAACATAATTTCATAACAAAATTTTAAGTTACAGCCCTGAATATTTTCTGTCACTCCTTTTCCCTCTCCTCCTTCTCTATCCTCCTTAGAATCACCATTCCTCCAATATTTATGTGTCTGGCATCATTTAAACTGAGATTTACAAGCACAAAGATCAGTGAGATGTTAACTGATGACGGGCCAAACAAAGAATGATGGTTGGCACCAATTTCGGAACGTCCTTGACACTGCGCATGCGCAGTGGGGGCAAAGTATGGAGGTCCTTTAGGACATGATTTCTTTTAGTTTTAGATGCAAATTTTGGGGATTGGGGGGCAAAATTTGTGTTTGGCCCTAGATTTTTAAGAGTTAGCACCAGCTAAGTCTGGGTCATTGGTACAGTATAAAAATATTATAAGTTACAGCCCTGAACACATCCTTCCACTGTTTCTTCCTCTCATCCTCTTATTTCATCCTTGGATCCACCATTTCCTTCATGATTTTGTGTCTGGCATCATTTTAACGGAGATTATAAGCACAGATATCAGTGAGATGTTACTGATAGAAGGGCCAAACAAAGAATGAGGATTTGGTGCCAATCTCGGAACCTCCTTGACACTGCGCATGCACAGTGGACAAAATTATGGAGGACCATAAAGAACATTGAATTTTTTGATTTAGATGCAAATTTTGGGGATGGGGGGAGGGGGGGGGCAAAATTTGTGTTTGGCCCTGAATAATTTAGAGTTAGCACCAGCTAAGTCTGGGTCATTGGTACAGTGTAAAAATATGTACTCTCACTAAGGCTGTGGATTATGCACAGGGTTAGTCACATCATAGAGATGATTAACAAGAAAGAAAAAAGTGGCTAATCCTGGACATTAAACAGAGTTAGTTGGTAAGCTAACATACATTGGTTAACCCTAGGCATTACACGGGATATGTTGACAGACAGCAATATCACACACTATATAAAATATATATGGACCAAACCTGTAGAAATTAACAGGGTTAGTTGTTTACATGTGACAAAGGGTGCAGGATTCAAGCAACTAATGGAAATACTTATACTAGATTGTGAAAGCATTCAAACTCACTTTATTAGACCTCATTGGAATGGATTGTAGAAAGCTTTTTTGGGGTGCATTTCAAAAATGAAAACATATTCTATTTTCAAATAATAGTTTGTAAAAAAAAATGGGTTTAAAGCATCTACATGTAGCAAGACAAATGGGTGCTCACTGTGATGCATATTCATCTAGATAAAGCCACTCAAGATCTTTAAATAGTGGGGAGGGCAGGGTGGAGGAGATAGGCAGGGTGTAAGGCTGTAATACAAAAAATAGTTTGACTGCTTATTCCCTACCTACTCGGCAAATTACCACTACTCGAAAGTTTTTATTTCCAGTTTCCAGAAACATTTTTTTTTACAAGTCTAAAAGTTGATATTAACATTACATTTTTCCAAATTCCTATACAAGTAAAATTGAGATTAATGCTAATTTGATGACTAAACAAATGTTATCATGAAAATCGTGTTCATGTTGATTGACAGAATGCAAAGACCAAATGAACGACATTTTTTCTCAATTTGTTAATTATCAACATAGAATTTTGCGTAATTTCAGATATTAGTTATCCTTGTGTTTTCCAGGGTATATGGGAATTTACACCGATTTGGGAATTCATACACCCTGAGGCGAAGGATAACAGATTTATTTCCAAGAATTTTGGTGTACTTAATATTTTTTAACCAATATTGTGGGCAAAAACTGACAGAAAATTTGTGCTTGTAGGTTTCTTAATAAATAAAACGAGACAAATGTGGATGTCATTGGAACTGGCTCAATGAGCCAGTTCCAATGACATTCATATTTGTAATATTTTATTGCACATAAATATTATATTTCCTGTATTTTTGTTTTTGTTCTAACACAACCGAGCAGAAGGTATGAATTAATAATTAAAAATGGGTACCTTTTTAGCTATGTAGCTTGCTATTGAATATTCTTGTTTTTACACTGTGGTTAACCACGGTGTAAAAAAAAGCCACTGTGGATTGCAAGTTACACCATACCTCTCAGCCAATCAAAAAGCAGTATTTTGTTTCATTTGGAAATAATATGCTTTATCATGTATGTATGGAACCTATGGATGGAGTTCTGTATCACAGTAGTTTCACAGTATATCCTAAAGATTCATTCTCTAGTCGTAAATGTGAAATTAAAGGAAAAACCGCTAACAGTCTATTAAGTTCATTATACAGAACTTTTACAAGTGTGATGTAGTAATTAAATAAAAATATTTCCCCACCTACCCAAATTTCAACATCAGGTATGGAATAGGCAAACAAAGATCTTTTTAATACCAGCCTAAAGGGAAACATATGTTCTCAGAAAAAGTAGTGAATGGTGTTTAACAGGAACGCATCACTGACTTACATATACATGTAGTCGCAGAGTGAAACCATTCCAAATTGGCATTATTGTTAACCTGTTGCCTATCATGACATTTACATTGTACTGAAAAAAAAATACTTGGGACACTAACAACTTCCCTCATGAATCACACTTTACAATGTTTCAGCATAATTTTTTGAACAAAATCACCAAGAAGCAAAGAGTTGGCAAAAGTGCACATTGAGTCAGTGAAATAACACATAGGCCTTATATATATGTGTTAACCTCAAATTTGTACTGAGTGACGTTCGTGAGAGATATAGGCTACATCTACCGTACAGGACAGTCACCGTGGAGTGGCAAAACAGGTCTGCATTGTGCGATCTAACATGCTGATGGTGTGCTCTATAGGCTTATTTTGTTGTAGACACCGATTTAGATAATCACCGCTGTGAAAAGTAAGTACCTGGGCATTACCGGAACAAACCAGTGGTTGGCAGAACTGATATTATGCCAAATATAGAGTATAACAAGCAATAAATTAATAGCTAGAATAATAACATGGGTGTGGTCGAAACATCACTTGTTAATTAGTCTCCAGTATTTTGAACAATGTTGGCCAGAGAAAGTATGGGGGATCACCCCCCCCCCCCCCCCATCCCCCCCACACCCAAGTTTGTCGGATGTTAAAATCACCACATGTAATCTATTTATTTAATGACACTTTAACTGGTTGAGTGCTAGAAGCCACTATTGTGGCTCTATTGAAAAGAGCCGAAAGCCGTATTAGTGGCTTACACCAATTGCATTAGCTTGACGTTTGTTCAACAGTAGAAGAAAAGTTTGATATGAAATTGTTTGGTTGTAATTTATTGGAGAGTGCCTAATGGCACTGTCCAATAAATAGTAACAAAACAATTACTTATGAACAAAATCTTGCTAAATTAAGGCTACTCTTGCTTGAAGTGTTGTATCTATGAAAAAAAAATACCCACGTTTTAAATCACCTTTTAAAAATAATTTAGCACTCAACCAGTTAACAGCCAAGGTCATATCATGTCGGTGACAGTTATACGGGTGGAGGAAGCCAGAGCACCCAGAGAGAACCACCGAGCAACGGCAAGCAGCTACCAGCTTTCAAACATCGTAACTCTGCACTGCAGCACAGGCAGGGTTACATTGGTTGAAGACATGCACACCAGTGACTTGCAGTACGCCTTAGTACATGGCATCATCGTGCCCCCGTGTGGATAAGCGAGGATAAGTGCCTTGCCCAAGGGCACAATGCAGGAGTCCAAATTGGTCGCTCAGACGGTCACCCATCCAAGGACTTACCAGGCTCGACGTTGCTTCACTTCGGTGATCTGGCGAGAACCGGTTACCACAAGGCCACTGTGCCACCCCCCCCCCTCCCTGTAATCATAATATCTTAAAATATATGTATGTATTAGGCCACACAAAGTAGATCTTCTGTTTCTCAGGCCATTATTTGTGAAATCGCATGCGGGGGAGCGTTTTTTTATTTTATTTTTTATTTCAGTAATTACTTTTTTGTCATCAAAAGTTCATGTTCTTGGTTCAAGTTTTAGGTCTCATAATCTTCAGAATAGCATGGGTGGTGGTGTATTTCATCCCTTGAGTGCAAGAAGACTTTGTAATGCTAAAGCATTGCAAAGCCTTTTTGCACCCAAGGGACAAATTCATCAATTTTTTTAACTTGGGTAAAATATCAGACAAAAACCATTTAATTTTTATTTTTTTTTAAGTTTAAATTGGTTATAAAAAGAGAGCATGCGGCAGCCAAAAATACCATGCGGGAGGGCCTGAGAAACAGATTTTTTATTTTTTTAGGCCTTACTATGTATTACTATTAGGCCGTTACAATACAACAAATCATCAATACAATATGGCAGTATATTTTTTATGCATGGAAGGGGGGGGGGGGGGGGGGAAGTAGCATTAAAAGGCAAAGGCAAGGTTTCCAAAAATGAACCTCAAGACAGATTCTTATGTTTATTCATTCAAATTAAATGACTGTGTTGGTCAAGATATCACATATTCCTATTTGCTAGCAGTTCATTCACGGAACTGCAAACAGTTCACGTAAAAGAAATTAGGCCTTTACCTTGAGTCATACCTTTTGGGGGTAATTTTTCAAGTTCAAAAATGGACAACCAACTATCCCTTAAAAACAAGGGAAGAATGATAGAATAGATTAGACAGTTTTCCAGTAACAGTTATATGAAGATTGTTTAGATATTTAGAAAATAATACAAGTTTCTTCCTCCATACCGTTGGAGTTAATTTGCAAGATTGTCTTGTCAGTTAAAACCATGATAAAATAATCAATCACTTTGCAACAACATTAAATGATCACATACAAGTAATCATCATAATCTTCAGCACTGGTGTGGTGTATAGGTGAGGTGGGGTACATTGTGAGTGGGGTGGGGATCAATTTTGTAATATAGTACTGAAAAATAGCAACGCAAAAACATATACATGTAGTACTATAATATAAGCTGATGTAGTCCATTATAAAAGCTGGAAAATTCTAAACAAGTCTATAAAAGGCGTAGCTGCCTTGAATGCAATGGTGCAGGGGGTGGGGGTGGGGGTGGGGGTGGGGGTGGGGTGCTTTGGGAATCAATGGAAGATGCAACTCCATCTATTCTAATTTCTGATGCAATACTGCTTTCTAGTGGTAATGCAAAATTTTAGTTCTGGTGTTGGGTGAGGGGGGGGGGGGGGGGGATTCTCTATCAGCATGCATACTTTATTTCAACTCTTCACCTGACATGAATAGACCATTTTTACATAGCGCCATCTTACATCCTGGACTTCATATGCCCCCACAAACCGGCTTTATTTATCAACATTGGATACACATGTACTGAACTGCAGCACTGAAAGCTTAGTTTCTGTTTTATCAATTAAAATTCAACATTTTACCTTATCTGTGTTTGTTCTCATCCCCAAATAGAGCAAAGGTTGGGTGTTAGAAATTTGTGTATATTGCGATGTTATAGTACATGGAAGGTGGATTGTAACTAAATCACCCAGGGAGTGGAGTTATCACTCAAAGTAACACTTTCAAATTCTGTACACATGGACAAAAAACACAAACAATGTTTCAGCCAATGGACCTCCGGGTGTCCATTGACTGGAATTTTGCTTGTGTTTGTTATGCTTTGCAACGAATTTGCAATTATTGCTTGGGTGGAATCTCCACTCTGCGGATGATTCACTGATAATTAACTCTCCATGTACTGTATATTCCATACTTATCATTTTTGTGTTACAACCCTTCATGTTCGTTCCGACATTTGTCACAACTCTCAACTACAATGTACCTTCGGCTTCTTTAAATCCAAACTATTTCGTTTGAAGAATGGCAGGCATGCACACAATCAAATCTTGTTTCAAAAGAACAACAGCAATGACAAAAAATATTTATAAAGTGGAAACAAACGCTATCAAAGCAGCGTTCAGTACAGTACATCAGACATGGTTGCCATTTTCAGGAACAAATCTGAATGGCTGGTTACGACGGGTATATCGTGTCCCGGATGTAAGATGGCACCTTGTAAAAATGGTCTAAATCAGACACTTTTTATAAAAATACTTTAAAAATCAATTTTCATTGAAAATCAGAGACTATGACCTCTCATGTTCTGGAGACAAATATTTCAAAAACTAATTAATGGATTGTCATTGCCAGAAGCTACTATGGTGCCAATCGATGGCACGAATCGGCTGTTGAGATGGTGCGAATTGACTTTGGCCAGTTTGGGGATAGTGAGAATTTACTTTTGATGTGGTGCGATTAGACTGGTGTGAACTGATGAGGATTCATACTTCCCACATAAGCTTTTGAGGCTTGTAAACCAGTACCATACTTTGCAGATCTGGAAATTAGTGATGAACCGATTATCAAAACTTGCTATCAACCAATTACCGATTATTTCTCTGCCGATTATGCCGATTCCGATGGTTGAAATAGGACACAGAAGAAAATCTGTTGGTGCCTGTTATACTACAGAATTTCGTTGATAAATCATCAATTATGAAAGCTTAATATCACATAAGTTCTCAGAGTATCCATATTTAGTGCTGGGTAATATTAGCCAAAATAACATTTGCACTTGGGTTGGGGTGTGGGGAAAAGATCATTATTAACAATATAATCACACGATATTGTTCTCATGAAGATTGTGTTTTATTCTGGTAAATAGTGTTAATACAGTTTTGTGTAAGAATACAATACAATTGGCTGTATTAACCAGGAATATACTGAGCACACATACTTTGTGTCTTAAATTAATACTAATTTTGATGTTAATGTGTGTTGTGAAGTCGTATCATGTATGGTTTACATGTATGTCAGAATGTATTATTCAATGTTCTTTTGCCAACTTGTTACCTCCCTTGATGTGTTTCTCCAATGTTTACATGAACTTGACAATCTATGGGAAATGGTGGCGATCTCGTACCGATTGCAGTTGGTAAATTCCGTAATATCTCTGCTCTGCAAATATCTAAATTTTCTGCTATGCACAACACACGTTTTGTTTGAACCTTTGTCAGTAATACTAGTACCACAAATATGGATGTCATTGAAAGCAGTTAAATTAATTGTTTCCAATGGCATCTGCATGTATATTTGTATGGTTTCCACTAGTAATCTAGTATAAAATATTACATAATTTTCTAAACCAAAACTTTTTTAGACTTTCTTACGAAGGCTTAAAAAATATATATATTTGTTTCTGCTGACAGGATGAAAAAACAAGAGGCCCCAAGGGGCCTGAGGGCGCTCACCTGACATGGTAGCCTAAATATCAACCCAGAGAATTGATGTTAACAAGTTGCATCTGCTCCTCCTAAGAAAAGCTTCTACCAAATATCCAAAGATTCTGACCAGTGGATCTAAAAACAAGAGGCCCCACGGGGCCTGAAGCGCTCATCTTGTACAGAACACAATTTAAACAGAGTCCAAGAATGAGTCTACATTAAGCAAGCCATCTCCATAGGCTACACTGTCAATCCTTGAGTCCCTCAGGAATGACAAAAATAATCTGGGCATCATGCCTTTTCTTCAGTTGATCATAAGTAAAATGTAGAGCTCCCCTATGAAGCCCCTTGATACAACCTATGTGGATTAATCTTAGTACCTCTAGAAGGTACTGAATACAAAATTTTTAATTCTTCAGCAAAATGGCCAATTCCGGCTCCCATAGAGAGCCCAGATATTAACCCAGGCTCTTGATTTGAACACAGTTAAATCAGATTTCCCTAGAGATGTTGTGTATCGAATATGAAAGCATTCTGACTGTTGGATCTGAAGAAGAGAAATTGTAAAGAAATTTCTCCGAATTTCACTAAGTTCAAATTTGGGCTACCATAGCGAGCCCAAATACTGACCTATGGATCCGATTTGTACAAACTTGAATCTGACCCCCCTAGAGATGTTGTATACCAAATGTGAAAGCATTCTGACAGGTGAATCTGAAGAAGAAGATTTTTGAAGAAATTCCCTCATATTGTACTAAGTTAAATTTCATGTTCCCATATGGAGCCCAAATATTAACCTAGGCACTCGAATTGAACAACCTGGAATCTGCCCCCCCCTAGAGATGTTGTATACCAAAGATAAAAGCATTCCGACTGGTGTATCTGAAGAAGAAGATTTTTAAAGAAATTTTCTCATATTGCATTGAGTAAAAATTTGGGCTACCATAGTGAGCCCAAATATATACCTAGGGATCTGATTTGAACAAACTTGAATCTGACCCCCATAGAGATGTTGCATACCAGATATCAAAGCATTCTGACTGATGGATCTGAAGAAGAAGATTTTTTTAAATTACCCTCCATATTGAACAAAGATAAAATTTGGGCTTCCACAGGAAGCCCAAATATTAACCTAGGGACTTGGTTTGAACAATCTAGAATCTGACCCTCATAACAATGGTGTATACCAAATATTAAAAGATTCTGACTGGTGGTTCTGAAGAAGAAGATTTTTAAAGAATATTCCCCATATTACCCTATGTTAAAACTTCGGGCTCCTGTAGAGAGCCCAAATATGAACCAATGAGCTTTATTTCAACAAAATTTTATCTGACCCCCCAATGAATGCTGTATACCAAATATCAAAAAATTCTGATGATTGGTTCTGGAGAAAAGATTTTTAAATTTTTTTGCAAATATGCTGACTCAGCATTTTTTCGATGCCCATTACAGAACACCCTAACATAACCGATGGCAATTTTTTTTTACCATTCATTTCTACTGGTCATAAGGATACTTCATACCAAATAAAAGCTCTCTGTTCTGTGGGGTTTGGGAAATATGGGTGTTTGAAAATATTTCTATTTTTTGCTCCCGGGATTCCCATGGGGATGCGTTTTTTTTTTTTTTAATGGGTCAAGTACTTATGACCCAATACTACCACAAACCAAATTTGGTTCATACCAAACCATCGGTTCAGTAAATAGAAATTTTGGCGGGGCCAAAAATCTTACCCCTCCTATTACAAAGCCAAATATTACTTCACGAACTTCGTTTGAACAAACTTGATTCTACACCTCATATGGAAGCTCCATAGCAAATATCAAGTCATTGTACACACTGGTTCTTGAGAAGAAGATTTTTAAAATATTTTGGTGCATTTTCCCCCACTCCCTCCCTATGGGGCTGGGCAAGCTGAGTTGAATAAAAATGAAATGCCCCTTTGGGACCATCACTCACACAAACTTTCACTTGAATTGGCCCAGTGGCTTTGGAGGAGAAGACCAAAACATGGTGTTGACGGATGACGGACGCCGGACGACGGATGGGAAGCGATGAGATTAGCTCAGCTTGACTTTGTCAAGATGAGCTAAAAAAGAAGATTTTTAAAGAATATTCCTCATATTAAACCAAGTTATAATTCGGGCTCCCACAGGGAGCCCATATATAAACCCAGGGACTTGGCTTCAACAATCTTGAATCTCACCCCGCTAAGGATGCTGCATACCAAATATCAAAACATTCCGACTGCTGGATCTGAAGAAGAAGATTTTTAAAGAAAATTCCTCATTTTGAACTAAGTTAGAATTCAAGCTCCCACAGTGAGTCCAAATATGGACCTAGGGACATGATTTGAACAAACTTGAATCTCACCCCCCTAAGGATGCTGCATATCAAATATCAAATCATTCCAACTCCTGGATCAGAAGAAGATTTTTAAAGAAAATTCCTCATTCTGAACTAAGTTATAAATCAGGCTACCACAGTGAGCCCAAATATGAACCCAGGGACTTGGCTTGAATAAACTTGAATCTCACCCCCCTAAGCATGGTGCATACCCAATATCAAAAGATTCTGCCTCCTGGATCTGGAGAAGATGATTTTTTAAGAAATTTACCTGAAATGCACTAAGTTCGAATTCGAGCTTCTATACTCAGCCCAAATATAAACCCAGGGGGCCGATTTGAACACACTTGAATCAGATCCACCCCACAATGTTGCATACCAAATATCAAAGGATTCTGCCTGCTGGATCTGGAGAAGAAGATTTTTTAAGAAATTTGCCTGAAATGCACTAAGTTCGAATCCGAGCTTCTATAGTGAGCCCAAATATGAATCCAGAGGGCCGATTTGAACAAACTTGAATCAGATCCACCCCACAATGTTGCATACCAAATATCAAAAGATTCTGCCTGCTGGATCTGAAGAAGATGATTTTTTAAGAAATTTGCCTGAAATGCACTAAGTTCGAATTCGAGCTTCTATACTGAGCCAAAATATAAACCCAGGGGGCCGATTTGAACAAACTTGAATCAGATCCACCCCACAATGTTGCATACCAAATATCAAAAGATTCTGCCTGCTGGATCTGGAGAAGATTTTTTAAGAAATTTGCCTGAGATGCACTAAGATTGAATTCAAGCTTCTATACTGAGCACAAATATAAACCCAGGGAGCCCATTTGAACAAACTTGAATCAGATCCACCCCACAATGTTGCATACAAAATATCAAAAGATTCTGCCTGCTGGATCTGGAGAAGACGATTTTTTAAGAAATTTGCCTGAAATGCATTAAGTTCGAATTCAGGCTTCTATAGTGAGCCCAAATATGAATCCAGGGGGCCGATTTGAACAAACTTGAATCAGATCCACCCCACAATGTTGCATACCAAATATCAAAAGATTCTGCCTGCTGGATCTGGAGAAGATTTTTTAAGAAATTTGCCTGAAATGCACTAAGTTCGAATTCGAGCTTCTATACTGAGCCCAAATATAAACCCAGGGGGCCGATTTGAACAAACTTGAATCAGATCCACCCCACAATGTTGCATGCCAAATATCAAAAGATTCTGCCTGCTGGATCTGGAGAAGAAGATTTTTGAAGAAATTTGCCTGAAATGCACTAAGTTCGAATTGGGGCTTCTATAGTGAGCCCAAATATGAATCCAGGGAGCCGATTTGAACAAACTTCAATCAGATCCACCCCACAATGTTGCATACAAAATATCAAAAGATTCTGCCTGCTGGATCTGGAGAAGAAGATTTTTTAAGAAATTTGCCTGAAATGCACTAAGTTCGAAATCAGGCTCCTATACTGAGCCCAAATATGAACCCAGGGGGCCGATTTGAACAAACTTGAAACAGATCCACCCTACAATGTTGCATACCAAATATCAAAAGATTCTGCCTCCTGGGTCTGGAGAAGAAGATTTTTTAAGAAATTTGCCTGAAATGCACAAAGTTTGAATTCGGGCTTCTATAGTGAGCCCAAATATGAATCCAAGGAGCCGATAGGAACAAACTTCAATCAGATCCACCCCACAATGTTGCATACCAAATATTAAAAGATTCTGCCTCCTGGATCTGGAGAAGAAGATTTTTTAAGAAATTTGCCTGAAATGCACTAAGTTCGAATTCGAGCTTCTATACTCAGCCCAAATATAAACCCAGGAGGCCGATTTGAACAAACTTGAATCAGATCCACCCCACAATGTTGCATACCAAATATCAAAGGATTCTGCCTCCTTGATCTGGAGAAGAAGATTTTTTAAGAAATTTGCCTGAAATGCACTAAGTTCGAATTCGGGCTTCTATAGAACCCAAATATGAATCCAGGGGGCCGATTTCAACAAACTTGAATCAGATTCACCCCACAATGTTGCATACCAAATATCAAAAGATTCTGCCTGCTGGATCTGGAGAAGAAGATTTTTTAAGAAATTTGCCTGAAATGCACTAAGTTCGAATTCGAGCTTCTATACTGAGCCAAAATATAAACCCAGGGGGCCGATTTGAACAAACTTGAATCAGATCCACCCCACAATGTTGCATACCAAATATCAAAAGATTCTGCCTGCTGGATCGGGAGAAGAAGATTTTTGAAGAAATTTGCCTGAGATGCACTAAGTTTGAATTCGAGCTTCTATACTGAGCCCAAATATAAACCCAGGGGGCCGATTTGAACAAACTTGAATCAGATCCACCCCACAATGTTGCATACAAAATATCAAAAGATTCTGCCTGCTGGATCTGGAGAAGAAGATTTTTTAAGAAATTTGCCTGAAATGCACTAAGTTCGAATTCGGGCTCCTATACTGAGCCCAAATATGAACCCAGGGGGCCGATTTGAACAAACTTGAAACAGATCCACCCTACAATGTTGCATACCAAATATCAAAAGATTCTGAGTGCTGGATCTGGAGAAGAAGATTTTTCAATCTTTTTCCCATTGCCTACAGTGTTAAAAAGTGCTGACTCAGCACTTTAGTCCTGAAAAAAGTACCTTGTGATCAAACCGATAGGGATTTTTTTAATCATTCTATTCTACTGGATAAAAGTAAGCTTTATGCAAAATAAGAATTCTCTGTGCCGTGTAGTTTTGGAGATATGGCAGTTTTAAGGTTTTTCCTATATTTAGCTCCCGAGATTCCCACGGGGCAATGAGAAAATTTTTTTTTGCATCAATCAACTACTTATGACCGGGTCATCTCATATGAAATTTGGTTCAAATCGACCTGGCGGTTCTGAAAATAGAAATTTTAGACGTGGCCAAAATTTTTGCCCTTCCCACAACAAAGGCAAATAATGCCCGACAAACTTCTCTTGAACAAATTTGATTCTAAACCTCAAAAGGGCTCTGTGTACCACATATCAAGTCTCTGCTACTGTTGGTTCATTAGAAGAAGATTTTCAAAAAATTTGGCCATTTTTACCCCACACCTCTGCTCAATATGAGCCGAAACCTATTTTGGATAAAAATCAAAATGCCCCTATATAACCACTACTTACATGAAATTTAATTAAAATGTGGCCAGTGATTTAGAAGAAAGAGGCTCAAACACCACCTTCACGCAGGACGACAGACGAGGGACGAAGAGTGATAAGAAAAGCTCACCCTGACTTTCAGTCAGGTGAGCTAAAAAAGGCAGTTCCCTTAACCCAGTTTTTAACTTTTTCAACATTTAAAATAGGCCTCATTGTAGTGCTGTGTGCTTTAAGGTATACCGACTATAATCTGTAAAATTGCCAATACCGTCACCGATACTGGCGAATTAAATCATAATTGGTACCTGGAAAATCAATAAATAAATTAAACCAGCCCAAGCCTGCACATGCCACATTATTGTGCAACAAAGACACTCCGAATCTCGTAAAATATGAACTGTGTTAAATATTGATTCTTGCTAAGAAGCATTGGTGAATGAGAGGGGGGAAGGGGGGGGGGGGGGGAGGGGGGGAAGGGGGGGTTGGTACTGAATTAAAATTGAAGTGTTTGTCATCGACATATCAGTATGTGTGTGTAGGAGAGGGTGAATATGATAGTTGGTATTGCATACTTTTTGGTGTGTGTGTGGGAGGGGGGGGGGGGGTGTACATTGTTGCCATGGCTATACCCTAGCCCCTTTTGGATTGACAGGGGCGCAGAGGCGTTCGGGAAACCGATACTCGTGGCTTTAGCAAAGGGCACAGCAAAATTTGTGGATAACAGTAATCTGGCTGTCAAGCAGGTTGGGAAATCCACAAACAGTGACGTTGAACCCGGGTTCCCGGGACTATCTTGGAACTCAGGAGAACAGTGGGACAACCCTACTGAGTCAATAGGCTATGTATGCCCTGACACAGGGTGGACCCAGTCTCATATTGATCTGGAATACAACCCAGATAGTTTCCCTGTTTTGAGGGTGAGGCACACATCCCAGATTGACCCACAATCACTTCTCGCTGACATTTGCACGCTAGACGAACTAGTGGATGAACAGCGAAAAGATGCGGATTTGATTCCTGTTATTGAGTGGGTGGAGTCTGGGAGGGAACCAGGAGAGGGGGAATTATTTGGATGCAGTGAAGCAACCAAATACATCTGGATAAACCAAAAAAGGTTTCTCCTGAAAGATGGGTTGTTGTATAAAATCCGACGGGACGAAAGTCAAGTCCCAGTTATTCCAAAGAAATATGCACAGGAAGTCTTAACCCTCTCTCATGATATTCCAGCATCAGGACATTTAGGTGTCAACAGAACAAGAGAACGCCTTCAGAAAAACTTCTACTGGTACGGCATGTCAAAAGACACTGAAATATACATAGCTGCATGTACTCAGTGTAGTCAAGGCAAAAAACCGAACAAACATGCCAGAGGAGAGCAAATAACTTACCATGCAGGAGCGCCCATGGAAAGGGTGCATATTGATTTTTTGGGTCTGTTGGCACTCAGCCAGGAAGGGAACAAGTACATCTGTGTGATGGCTTGTCAGTACACTAAATGGGTTGAGTTCATCCCACTACGGGATCAGACGGCGGAAACAGCAGCCTGCGCCGCGGTGAATGATTTTTTCTCGCGGTTTGGTTGTCCGTTACAGATATTTTCGGACCAAGGCGCCTGTTTCGAATCCCAATTGTTCAAATCCATGTGTGAAGCACTTCAGATTCATAAGACTCGCACAACACCGTACCGGCCCTCGGCGAACGGGGCAGTGGAAAGGCAAAATAGAACACTTATGAATGTGGTTCGGTGTTATGTGGATAAAACCCAAAAGAACTGGGACAAATACTTGCCCCAGTTGGCAGGCGCGATTCGGTCTTCCGTACATCGCCTGACAGGTTTTACGCCTAATATGATGATGTTAGGACGCGAGGTGAATCACCCCATCGATCTTGTTTTCAATTTCCAAGCAAAAACAAATGAGTATGAGAATGCAGCCGAATATGTGCAAAACCTTGTTAAAGAGTCTAAACGCTGCCATGAAATTGCAAGGTCAAATCTCAAAGTTGCTTGCGAAAAAATGAAACGTGATTACGATGTCAAAGTCAATAAGTATGTATATAAGCGAGGCGACCTGGTTTATTTACTTGACACAGCTTCCAAAAAGGGAAAAACTAGGAAATTTTGTCCTTTTTGGAAAGGTCCGGGCATCGTTGGTGAGGTATACACACCGCATCTATATAAAGTGCATTTCAAAAATTCAGTCAATGTCGTAAACCATGATCGCATGAAAAAATGTCATGATCGGTCTCTCCCACCGTGGCTCATCAAATGCCTGCAAAAGTTTCGGGAAACTGGCGAAATAGTAGTCGGAAGGCAAACAGGGATTTTTTGCTCATGCCGTAAAAAGGCCGGATGTAAATTCATGTTGCAGTGCGATTTTTGTGATGAGTGGTACCACGGGGAATGTGTCAACATTACACAAGAGGACGCGGATCAAATCGATGTTTATCGATGTCCTACATGTAAATGTTAGGGCAGCCCACTTAACCATGGTTTATTTAATGTTTTTCAGACTCATACAGAACTTCAGACATGTCAGCCACAAGTGAGACGGATGAGGAGGCCATGTTGTTGCAGTCCGACCATGGGTTGCAATCATCACCACTTGACGCAGAATTAAATCTGTCCCAGCATAGCCAGGATAACCAGACAAGTCAGTCATCGTCGGCAGTGTTAAATATTGCCGATGCACCCGATATGTCAGCACCCACACAAGAAACAACTTCTTGGAGCCGATTGTCAGGTTTACCTAAATTAGATGATAATGCCATACTTGAAGTTGCAAAACAAGCAGAAACATTTTCTGATGGGCATATCATTTCCCCATTTTTTACCAATGACCCACTATTACCCCCAACAGGACCATCTTCTGGTGGGATGGTAACGTCATTGTCGTATTTGAGTGGGGAGACAATCTTATCACAATCATCAGGATCGCCTTCTGGCGTTCAAGTGACAACCAATGTTTCATATATCCGAGGGGACCCCCTGTTGTCGCAGCAGTCAGGAGAAGGTGCTGTGGGCCAGTTAAATTTTGGGGATCCTTTTTCCATGGGCCGTGCCTCCGAGAGTTTCTCATGTGGACCATTTGGTCATTCAGGTGGTACATGTGTTAGCTCAGTGGGGGTTGGCCCAGTAATTACTACAGTCGGAAGTAAACTAGGAACAACCCCTAGTACTTTCACAGGTGGGGATCCTAGCCTGGGCCAAGGGAAGAGTGCCTCTTTTCAAACCGTTCACTATGGTCGTGAGGGGGAAGATGCTCATAGCGCGACACTGCCACAGGGCAACATTGAACATCCCTCTTGTACAACTACTAGTATGGAAACCGATGAGCCAGAGTCTACCGACACAGCACCTTCCTTAGAGAACAGATGCGTGGTGGTTGAGTGTAGAATGCCTGTTCGGAATCAGTTCAAAATCCACTTCTACAGAAATCATAGCCGACCGTGTTGGTGGGTCTTCGACAAGGACCAAGGTCCTGTCCCGAAGCATTTTCGGGATGAGGTCCGATCAGACCTTCAACGTTTTGCAAGACAGTTATGTCCTGTGAATGTTCCCGACAACCGGGAGGAGAGGGAACTCCTGAGTGCCCTTCGCTATCTTCTAAATGAGGATGTCGATCAGCACGCTTTGCCACATCCAGTCATCGTGAGCCAGAGGGCTCTTGCAAACATCAGTGCCATGGCTCAGGATTTGGGTGTGATGGTTCCAGGGGAAGGGTTCAGGATTACACCATATATAAATTCAAATGCATGTCTTTTCCACTGGAGGGTCATTGGAGCTATTCTCAACTTGATAGGTGCCGTTGCAAGGGAGGAATATACTTGCTCCAGCTCAAAATTACATGCAATACACATCATGGTTGAGAAGCTGGACTGGGGCCACATTCCTGCGGCAGATATCGAAGAATCCAGGGCTCTAATCACACCGGGTATGCTGCCAGAGCGGGCGCCAAGGGCTTTAGTTGCCACCCTCATTATTCGCGGCAAGTATGGAAGACAGGTAACCCAAGTCGACGCCCCAAAGAAAACCCGGAAAGAGAAGAGGAAGGAAAGGTGGCAGCAGCGCCGAGAGATGTTTAAGAAGCCAGCACCCGAAACAACTTCCGGGAAAGTTGAAACTTCTAACGTCACGGCATCAAAACCTTTTATTAAGACTCAGACAGAGAAGCCTACTGCAAGAGCATCTTCTGCCAGAAGGACAGGCCGGGAGCAGAAAGCTCTACTTCCACCTAAGAAGCCTCCAACAACTGGAAAGGGGAAGAAGACGGAGTCATTGAAGGCTGCATCGGTTGCTAAGTCAGTGGTGACAACTGCCACAGGGGTTTCAGGTGCGCAGCATCCTTTGCCTCCATCGAATACTGGACCTTCAGTGATTGTTTGATTCAGCTTCAAGTTTGATATTCTCGCTTCTCGAGCAATAATTAATTTTGAGTTGTATTGGCCATGCATGATAAAACATCGAGTTCAAAATGACGCGACAAGTTACTTCCCTTGGAAAATGTTTCGATCAAAAGAAAAAAAACTTTTAAACGAGGAAGACTCTTTGCTAACCTCTTCCTGTACCCTGAAATCCTTTGACATTTACTAAATCTTGCACGTGGAAACTTATTAGATAGAATGCCATTGGTAAAAGTACAAAACATTGCGAAAAATCAGTAAAATATGAGTCGATTCCAGTCGATTCCGGTCTTTAAAGTCGATTCTGGTTTCTAGTAGGACCCTTCATAAGCTATGTTTTTGGGAACAAAATAAAAAGAAATAGTAATTTTTTAAAGATTTTCTGCGGACTGGGTTGATTAACTTTAAAGGGTAAATGTACTCAAGAATAATACATGTTTGATGGTATGATGTACGTTGATGTTCATTTCATGTAGACTTAGTCTAGTCAATATAAGATGTGATATGAATGACAATATAACATTATTCAAAGATATTGGTGTTGTTGTCGAAACGACTCGATTCAGTGCCAAAAACACTTGGTGCCGAAACGACTCGACTCAGTGCGGAAATAACTCGACTCGGTGCCGAAACGACTAGCATTCGTATTGAGTGCTGTTACTGTTAGGTGCTATTGGCATTGCCTTGGGTAGTATTGGGTGTTATTGGGTAGTGTTGTGAAAGTGGATGTGCACATCAAGGGAGGTAATTTGTCCACTAATCAAGTCATAAGAGAACCCGGATGGTGACGTCAGAGACAACAAGAGATTCAGAAAACAGATTTGCATATTCTTCGACTATATATTTCTTCACCGTTTATATCCATTTGCATCGTTGTTATTCTTCATATTTCAAGGTAAGTTTTAATGTATTTCATAATGTATTATTATATGTCTAATGTGAGATCAAACCACTTTTCACATTACTGGCGTCGCCGACAGGATAAATATTGGATTTTAATCGCGGGCTATCAATTTCGAGTCGAAAAGGCCGCGACACGCCATTGTGTTTTTCCACTCAGCGTGAAATTTGTATTACAACAATTATCTGCACTGTCGAATTATCCCATATGTCTTGGGTCGATTGTGTAATAGTAACGCGCGTGTGAGAAGTTTCGAAATATACTTAATAGTCGGTTTTTGCAAACGTTTTAGAGGTCACGTGACCGAGCACATGTATTGTTTGACCGAGTTGGTTTCTGCGTGAATTGGGCGTCCAGTTTCCCGCTACATTTTCGTGTGCTCGCTGAACCTTCACCTTATTTTTGACATTATTACAGCGAACTGCTAGGGTCTAGTTAGTTTGTCAACAATTTTACCAAAACAATAACGTTTCTGTTTAAAAAAAAATAAATAAATAAATAAAATTTTTTTTTTTTTTTTTTTCTGAAGGAAGGGAAAGGAAATATATTGCTTTGGCTTTTGTAATAATAATCTTGTTGCAAAGGTAGAAATAATATACTTTTTCAACAAATATTTTCCAAATTTGAAAAATGTCAAAAATCAATGTCAACACTGCATCTTATGCAGAATTACAAAGTATACCAAAAGTAGGTCCAAAAATTGCAGCTCAAATCATTCTTCTTAGGAAGAATATCGGGTGTGTCACTCGCGACGATTTGCTGCAAATACCAAGATTTGCAGGTTCAAAAGAACAATGGGCTAGCATTGACATGTCGCCACCTAGCCCGGACACCCACATTGATAATTGGGTTCCCCAGACAGATGAGCCCATGGAACAAAATGTGCCGGTGACAGAAATTGTTGCAACAGGTCTTCCAATGTCACCCCCGCCCACAGATCCATCGAGGTATGACGCTGACAAATCAGTATTCAGTTCCCCAACACATTCGGTGAGTCACCAAGTTGAGGCTGAAGACAGAACCAAGTTGAATTTTGAAGATGTTGGGAGGGATGTAGGAAACCCAAAAGTCTTGGGGCAGACCTACACGACAACGACGACACAAACCATGACACAACCATATTCATTCGGTGATCAACACCGAGGAAAAATGAGCAGCACTGATGTACCTGTTTGTGGCATCCAGGCTCCCTGGAATGAACGAGCAGGAGCGCTCAGTGCAGTTCGCACATATTTTGGTACCCCACAGGAACAAAATTATCAGATACAAGTGACCGCTGCAATTCCACAGCCACAATCTGGAGCGTCTCCAGTCAGGGCACCGGGAATGCAGCCACCAGTAAATATTGGGGCTCCAAGTATTGGCTTGGCTCAAAGTGGGGCTTACAGCCATGTTGTAAGCCAACCGGTTATGTCAACCAGCCACAGATCACCAACCAGTCACCCGGGGCAAGAAAATTATTATAATCAGCCAGGGGTACCACCACAACAACACGGTTTGGGGGCATGGCAAACATCCATGAGTCATGGATATGCCCAAACCGGTACAGGAATATGGTCAGCACCGCATGGACCACCAGTTCAAAATGCACCGGTTTATACCATGGCAAACACACCACCCACAGTTTTTGGGGTTGGGCAAATGCAAGGTGGGGCAACTGTTCCCCAGCCGCCATTTGTAAGTTCAGGGTCACAGACTTCCTTTTCTCCAGCGTTTGGAGTGGACGTCAGTTATCCTGGGTACCCAAATCTGGGACTTCCCCAGACAGGGCAAGCTCATGTTCCTAGCATGGCACAACCGGAGGGTTTCCAAACTGCTCTGAGTCAGAGTAATCTATGGACACCCCCACACCAAATGGGACAACCACCAGTGCCCTATGTTTCACCGCCATATCAGGGTCATGGTTATCCACCACCTCCAAGTTATGGACAAACACCAGCGTTTGGTGGACATGGAAGAGGTTGGTATGACCAATACACTGTAAAATCACCAAAATTACCCAGAACTCCAAAAGGTTTTTTCTATGACGGTACTGAGGCCTGGAAACCATTTAAGCTCAAATTCCAGTATCATGCCGATTCTCAAGGATGGGGACCGGAGGAACGCAAACAAGCACTTTGTTGGTGTTTGAAGGGTAAGGCCAGTGAGTATTTCACTCTACTGACTGAACGGAACCCAGACGCCACGTTCGAAGGTCTTTTCCTGGGGTTAGAAAACCGTTTCGGCTATCATGATTTACCGGAAACGTTACAGTTAGCATTCCAGCAAGCGAAACAAAAACCAGGGCAATCTCTGGAGGAATGGGCGGAGACTGTTTTGTCCCTGTCCACCCGAGCTTTTCGGGAGTGCTCACCGGAATTCACATTCCGGCAAGCAATCCTTAAGTTTTGTCAGGGTTGTAACGACACTCGCGCCGCAGAGCTAGTTGTCATGGAAACGCCACAGACCATGGAACAAGCAATCAACCGAGTACGCTGGCACCAACATAATTATGCTGCGATCCACGGAACTAGATCAGCGCGCCGTGATGTGAAACAGGTCATATTGTCTGATTCTGACGACGACCTGCCAATTAGGGCTGTAAAATCCCCACATCGGGGACAACACAGACCACAAAAACAGTTTTCCAGAGGGAGAGATATGGGCTCAGATTCGGAAACTGGTGATTCACCAGGGCCCAGAAGTTCGTCACCGGGACGTCAACATTTCAGTGAACTTGCTGCTGCAAAAGCAAGAATATTGAAGGTCGAGACAGGACTGGGAAGTTTGGAGAAGAAAGTTGACCGGCTCACCAATCTTCTAGAAAAATTCACCGAGAAGTTTGACAAAGATAATTCTGGTGTTCAGCAATCTGAGTCAAGAAGACAGCTTTCTAGAAAAGACGGATCTGAGAGCCGTTCAAGGTCACCATCCCCGGTTATTTGCTACTTGTGTAAAGGGCAGGGTCATTATCAGCGAAACTGCCCATCTCGAGATCCTGAGAACCGAGGAAGCAAACAGCGTGTCAAGTTTGACCCTTTAAACGGGAAAGGAGCGGACCCAGAGGTCTGATCACGTTCCATCCCAGAAATGACCTCGACAAAATGAATGAAAATGGTGATTCCGATTTAAAAGAATTAACAATACAGCGGATCAAATCACCCTCAACAATCGAGGTTCCATTGTCTGTGTCAGACACTAGGGTTAAAGCTGTCGTCGACACCGCTGCAGATGCAACAATTATGTCTGACAAGTTTTTCAGTACACTCAACCCTCAACCACCTGTAATCAAGCAACTTAAATTCAACACAGCTGCCAGAAACAATAAAATGGTAGGATGTTTGGTTGGACCAGTACGAATCATCATTGGTGATATTACATTTGACGAAAAAATCTACGTCGCTCCAATTGAGGATGATATGCTACTGGGCGCTGACTTCCTTAGTAAACATGGCGCTCGGATTGACATGACTTCAGGTTCGGTTTTCCTGGACGGTTGTAGGCTTCCTACAGTCCAACGTGAAACCGCACAAAATAAAATCGCTCGGGTTATAGTTAGCCAACAAACCATAATTCCGGCTCAGTCAGTAGTGCTACTTCGGTGCGAGACTGTACCCCCAATTGCAGATTTCCTGATAGAACCACTAGAGGAGCACGAGACTCTCGTGCTTCCCACGCTTCATGAGGGGTATGTTCCACCTACAGTTTGTTTTATAAATTCATCAAATGAGGATGTTGAAGCGCGTAAAGGTGAGTGTATTGGAGAAGCAACCGAAATTTCTGAAGTAATACCGGAAGCACGAATTTCGGAACAAAGTATTGATGATGTAACAGTCAATCAAGTTGTTGACACGGCCGAGTCGCGCATTTCAACAACTGAAGATGCGCACCAAGAAGACGATGTGCCTGATCTTCCAGAACATGTTCGCGATCTTTTCGAGCGCTCTGCGAAACTGATTTCTCCAATTTTCGCGTCGAAATTGAAATCAGTTCTCATCGAGTTTCAAGATGTTTTTGCTAAAAATGAACTTGACTTGGGAACATTCGGTTTAATTGAGCACAGCATCCCTTTAGTCGAGGGAGCGCGACCGATCAAACAACCATTGCGCCGAACCCCAGCATGTTTTGCAGGTCAGGAAGAAGCTCACTTGAAAAAACTACTTGAAGCCAACGTGATCGAATCCTCAATGTCTGAGTGGGCGTCGGCTCCAGTTTTAGTACGAAAACGCGATTCTTCGATGCGTTGGTGTGTCGATTACCGTCGATTAAATGAAGTTACGCGAAAAGAAGTTTACCCTTTACCTCGTATCGATGACTGCTTGGATACTCTGAGTGGTAACTCGTGGTATGGTCGAGCGGATTGTCTCGCAGCATATCACCAGGTGTCGGTGCGAAAAGAAGATCGGCCAAAAACTGCTTTTCTGACTAAGTACGGTACATTCCAGTTTCTCAAAATGCCTTTTGGTCTTTCGGGATCTCCATTCACGTGGTGTCGAGTGATCAATTTGGTACTCCAGGGGCTAAATTGGGATATATGTCTGGGTTACATCGATGACCTGGTCATACTGGGAAGTACCGAAGCCGAACATCTCGGAAACATTGAAAAAGTCCTTCAAAGGTTTCGCGAATATGGTTTAAAACTGAAACCGAGTAAGTGTGATTTTTTCCAGAAAAGTATCGAGTTTTTGGGTAGGGAAATCAGTTGTGAAGGGGTCAAAATGTTAGATTCTTCAATAAAAGCGGTATGTGACTGGCCAGTGCCTAAAGGCACAAAAGATGTAGAAAGTTTCTGCGGCTTAGTTAATTACCATCGCTCCTTCATAAAAAATTACGCTGATTTAGCAAAACCGTTGTATGAAGTCACTGGGAAACACGAGTTCAAGTGGGGCGTAGAGCAACAGTCGGCGTTCGACATGCTTAAAGAAGCACTTGTTTCTCCGCCTGTCCTGGCACTTCCTACATCCAAAGATTTGTTCATTTTGGATACCGATGCAAGTAATTTCGCGATCGGCGGTGAATTGTTACAATTACAGGATGGGGAGGAAAAAGTGATTGCATATGGTAGTTTTGTACTCTCCCCACAGCAACGACGATATTGTACTACCCGACGCGAACTTCTCGCGGTTGTAAGGTTTACGCGCCAGTTTCGTCATTACTTGCTTGGCAGAAGTTTCATTCTCAGAACCGACCATAGTAGTTTGCGCTGGATTATGAATTTCAAAGACCGCAAGGTCAATTAGCGCGTTGGCTAGAAGAATTAAGCGTGTATAACATGGTCATCCAACACCGTAAGGGCTCGTTGCATTCAAATGCGGATGCATTGTCCAGGATTCCAGTTGAAAGTTCTTGTGAAGAGTACATTCCTGGCTCACTTTTGGATAAATTACCCTGCGGGGGGTGCAAATTCTGCACTAGAGTCCACAGCAGTTGGGTGAAGTTCGAGAATGATGTCGATGATGTAGTACCCCTCATAAAAGGTTCGGCACGTTTTGTGGGCGATGACCCAGATCAGGTGGTTCGCCAGGTCAGGGACACCGCATCAGATGACGCGTCATTGCTTTTATGGGGCCCTGGGGAGACCTGGGAGGATGATAGTCAACCAGTAGGTTCGATTTGTCCAGAAACAGGGTGGGTTCACTCGCAACTTGATCTAGAGCTGTCATCAGGTGAGCAACCTGAGCTTAGGGTCAGATCAACATCACAGGAACCCCGACAATCACTTTTGGCTAACATTTGCACTCTGGAAGAACTCGCTGATGTCCAGCGCGAAGATCCAGATTTAGCCCCAGTTATTAAATGGTTGGAATCGGGGGAGGAGCCGAGTGAGGGCGTCTTATTTATCAGTAGCCCAGCCACTAAGTATATCTGGATTAACAGGCAACGATTTCTTATAAAGGATAATCTTCTGTATAAGATTCGCCGGGATGCAAGCCAAGTTCTGGTTATTCCGGGCAAATTTGCTGCAGAAGTTTTGACACTTGCTCATGACATACCTGCTTCAGGTCACCAAGGAGTAGCTCGTACTCGGGCTCGTGTCAGGGAGCATTATTACTGGTATGGAATAACCGACGACATCGAAACTTTTGTCGCCGCATGTCCACAATGTAATCGTGGTAAAAAACCGAACCGACATTCCAAGTGGGAACAAGTCACTTACCATGCTGGGGCCCCAATGGAGAGAGTTCATGTCGACTTTCTGGGTCCCCTATCTGAAAGTCTCAGAGGAAATAAATATATCATGGTTTTGACATGTCAGTTCACAAAATGGGTTGAATTTATTCCACTTCCAGACCAAACTGCGGAAACCACTGCTTTGACGGCAGTCAATGAGTTCTTCTCCCGATTTGGCTGCCCATTGCAATTGTTTTCCGACCAAGGAGCAAATTTTGAGTCAAAATTGTTCACAGCCATGTGTGAAGTGCTCCAAATAAACAAAACTAGGACGACACCTTACCGGCCTTCAGCAAATGGCATGGCGGAAAGACAGAACCGGACCGTGATAAATGCCATTCGTTGTTTTGTCGATAAGGGTCAGAAAACATGGGATACTTTCTTACCCCAGCTGGCGGGAGCGATCAGGTCGTCTCTGCATCGCCTCACGGGTTTCACACCAAATAAAATGATGCTGGGCCGCGAGGTAAATCATCCGTCTGATCTTGTTTTCAATTTTCAAGCTAAGAAACCCGAGCATGAAAATGAGGCAGAGTATGTGAAAAATCTCACCTCTGAAATAAAAAGAGCTCATGAAATAGCTCGGGGTCACTTAAAAGTTGAATGCAGAAAAATGAAGCGAGATTATGACATTAAAGCAAACAAGCACGCATACAAATTAGGTGATTTGGTGTACCTGTTAGATACAGCGACCAAGAAAGGTAAGTGCAGGAAACTTTCACCTTCATGGAAGGGGCCAGGTATTATTGCCAAAGTGTATACACCATACTTATATAAAGTTTTACAGAAAAACGCAATCACCGTGATAAATCACGATAGAATCAAAAAATGTTTCGATCGAACTCTTCCACCATGGTTAAACAAATGTCTTGAACGTTTTCGTCAAACAGGGGAGGTCACAGGGCAACTTTCCACCAGTGAATTCTGTATTTGTAAACAAAAATGGGGTGGGAAGTTTATGCTGCAATGTGATTTCTGTCAGGATTGGTTCCATGGTGAATGTGTAAACGTTACTCAGGAAGATGCTGATCAAATTGATGTTTATCGCTGTCCAAATTGTTCATCATAAATTGATTGCAGTCAAGTATGGGAACTCATGTTGTTTTCATTCTCTCTTTCAGAATGAGTGACTTAGATGAGGATGTATTGTTGGGAAGTGATGGTAATTCTCCAGATGTGATCGTCGAGTCAGAGTCTGAATCTCGACCACAGACTTCCAGACAAGAAACTGAAGTCACCGAAGCAGCACAACAAATTGGAGCGTCTCCCATAGACTGCGCTGCCTTTGACAAAATTAGTTTAAAGGATGGTGATGTGAAACGCGATAGCACGGCGGCGTCCGCTGAATCTATCACCACATCGTCACAAGAAATGGAATGTTCAACTGACACTGGGAATATACAACCTAATGAGAAACAGGTGGCGTCCACCTCAACTCATAAACAGAAGGAAGTTTCAAACAAAGAGGAAACTTTTGACTCGGACAAATGCCCGCTTCGGGATTGCGACCGAGAAATGAAGGGTCAACAGAAGGTCCATTTCTATTCCCAGCACGTGAGGCCTTGTTGGTGGCCGTTAGAGAGCAGATGTGGGCCCATGCCTTTGGTCTTCAGAAAGCAAGTTCGGGAGGATCTGGACAGATTCGCATCCGTTTTATGCCCAAGTCGGGTCAAAACAGATAAACGAACAGAATCGCAGCGCTTGCGAGAGCTTAGAACTGTCTTGAACGAGGATTGGGATCACCGCTCTATTCCAACACCTTTCGTCGTCAGCCAAACAGACAAAAGGAACCTCTTGGCATTTGCATCAGATTTGGAAGAAAAGGTACCGGAGAATGGGCTTTCCATCTCTCCGTACATCAACGCAAACTGTTGTTTAATGCACTGGAGGGTACTGGCAGCTATTCTAAACCGTCTTCCAGCAGCCGAGAGGGAAAAATTCAAAGAGTCAAGAACTCCGACCTGGCTCATAGAAATCATGAGGAGCAGACTGATGAAGGGTCAGATTCCAGAAGGAGACATTGTTGAAGCCAGGGAGGTGATTACGGCAGGGATGCGACCAGAAGATGCACCCAATGCACTGCCTGCAGCCGTCATCATCATGGATGCATACAAAGCGTCAACAGACAAAGATTCAACAACAACAGACTCCAGGTCCCGGCGTGATAACTACGGGAGGCAAAAGAGAAGGCGGTCAAGGTCAAGAAGCAAAAACCAGCGAAAACGTCTTGCCAAAAGTAGAGATCGCCAGTCATCTGACACCCACCCCCATGGATCACGGGCTGCGTTAGCCTCGGGTGAGAAAAGGGTGGCCATCAACCTGGAGGCTGAAACAAAGTCGACAAATAAAAAAGGAGAGAAAGGAAAGGATGCTGACCACACTTCAGAGAAACCCACGATGCTGCCAGTCAAGGGGATTTTGAAGAAGCCATTGGTGGCTATTGATTCTCATTTTCACCTGGACAGGATGCAAGAAAGGTTTCATCTTGGCACCAGCATCTCTGCGTCGGAGGCTCTGACCAAAATCACTCTGAGGACGACCACACCTGTAGATGTGATTGGTGGAGTGCAGGTTTACTGCGACCCTGAGTCGTACCCAAGGGTTGACAAGCTGAAACAACACCCAAAGTGGAAGATTGCGGTCGGCATACATCCCAAGAAGTATAAGAGATTCTCTTCGTCCGACAAAGATCGCCTGAGGACGCTGATAAATCACCCCGCTGTAGCAGCTGTTGGCGAGATAGGCCTTGATCGGTCAAAGCATCTTTCCGATCAAGACCTGGTAAATATGGATAAAACGTTCAGGGAGCTGGTGGCTATGGCAAGGTCTGTCAACAAGCCACTAGTTTTACATGTCAGGGGAACACCGGACCAGAGGACGAGCCAGGATGCCTACTTCACGGCGTTGGAAATCATCAGAGCTGAGACCCATGATTCTCAGGTAATTCATCTGCACTGTTTCACGGGAACAAGTTTGGTTGTCTCAGCCTGGTCTCATCTGCGGCCAAATACCTATTTTGGATTCACTGGTGCATGCTCCAAGTTTTCGGAGGCGCAGAAGGACGGCGTCCGTTCAGTTAGACCATCGAGAATCCTGGTGGAATCAGATGCACCACATTTTGAAACTGAGGGCAGAACAGGAACGTCTCCTGCAGTTGTTGGCGAGGTGGCAACCGAACTGTCAAAAATCTTGGACTGTTCGCCAGACAACGTGCTGTCTCACGCGAATGCCAACGCGTGTTTCATTTATGGCATTCAGAAGTGAAGGAAAAAAAAAAAAATATTTTAAAATGATGGAACTTTTCAAAATGTGGTGACCTCCCATCTATGCTTCATAGTTCAACGCTTTTCCAATCACCACCTGTGGGACATTCTTTTCAAAATGAGGGAATGGTGTTGTGAAAGTGGATGTGCACATCAAGGGAGGTAATTTGTCCACTAATCAAGTCATAAGAGAACCCGGATGGTGACGTCAGAGACAACAAGAGATTCAGAAAACAGATTTGCATATTCTTCGACTATATATTTCTTCACCGTTTATATCCATTTGCATCGTTGTTATTCTTCATATTTCAAGGTAAGTTTTAATGTATTTCATAATGTATTCTTATATGTCTAATGTGAGATCAAACCACTTTTCACATTAGTAGTATTGACGTTCCCAAAATCAAAAAGAACAATATTTATTTCAGAATAAAAAGCATAAAAAACATCAAATTTTAGCAGAAAAAAAATCCTCTCAGGTGAGAAGATTCGGCCCTCTGAATGTGCCAAAGCGAGAAGATTCGGCCTTTTTCGGGGGCCGAATCTTCCCGTACACATACGTCAATAGAGTCCTTTGCGGCTGCGTTCTCTTCTAGGCCTAACCTAATTCATATTGTATTATGAACGGGGGAGGGGGGGGGGGCGGTTATCCAGTTATGCCTATTTTATAAGAATATTTTATTCCTGAATTATTGTTTGTAACGAGTTCCTGTGAGCAGGCGAGGAAGCTTTGAATCATATTCATACTCATAGCACGATATCAATCAGGTTACGGGTAAACATGAAGAATAGCGGACCCAACAAATTATACAAAAATTACCAACTTTTCCCTACTTTTCATGGTTTTCCTACATTCTTTAGTGTTTTCTCTTTATATATTCATAAATTTGGGGGAATAAAAATCACTTTTTAGCTTGTTTTTACAAGTTTTTAACTTCTGAGATGAAGCAATTCAACTTGCGCGTCAACCATCTTTTCTATCGAAGTGTGTGTTCGATTTTGAAGTGCACTTGTCTGCATTGGTACCACAAGGAGAAGTCGGTAAGTACAGTGTTTTTTTTCAAGTTTTCATTATTAAGGTAAGTTATTATGTAATAAATAGCACTGCACTCGACAGGTTAGGGTCAGTCTAGCAAGGGTTCGGGTTAGCTAACCCGAACCCTTCCTACACTGACCCTAATCTGTTGCACACGGTGCGCTTTTCGGAACTGATGTGATACTGAATTCTCCACAAATGGGAGGAGACGCCCACCTTGACGTCACATCTTTGACAGTTTCCACTGAAAGAACGTCGCTGTTGATAAACACGATCAGACAACTTTTCCGTGCCTCTATTACGGGAAGGAAAAATTTAGTAAATAATGTCTAAAAATATTAAAAACTCAGGGTTTTTGGTACATATGTGAAGAAAAAACATTAAAGAATGTAGGGAAATCATGAAAAGTTGGGAAAAGTTGGTAATTTTTGCACAATTTGTTGGGTCCGCTATTCTTCATGTTTACCAGGTTACGAAATAGTAAAATTGCGTGTGGACTCCAAACGTCTTCTATCTGTCTCCAAACCACATACATCGTCAACAGCCATATCCGAGTCGCTATCAGCCTCTTCACTGCTATCAATATTTTCATCATCTTCAAATTCAACATCATCCTTGTCAGGAATATCTGCAACTTCCTCGCCAGCGTGTTTTTTCCTGGGCGCTGCCATGACTTTTTGACGGTCATACTAAATGACGTACTTGAACAACATCGAAGACCGGTCAGGGATTATTTCCAGGAATAAAATTAATGAATTATGCGCAGACAGCGTTAGACAGGCCTATCCGCAATCTACGGGCCAAACGGTCGTTAATGATATAAATTAATTGCAGTGTTTAATCGGGATCCAAAATAAGCTCAAACTAATCAAAATATGGTCGAAACCAGCGAAGGGCTTAACAGAAACACCCTCGGGTGTGGTTTAGTGTCTAAACCTGTTACACTCCCGCTACAAACTCACCATCACCCTAAGAAGGTGATCTAACAGGCAGATCAACAGCTTAACTGTGATCACAATTAAAACATAATGTGCTACTTTTATCTTTTTATTTCTACATATTCTAATGAAAACTAATTCTGCCTTCTTCTTTTAAGCAGGTACACAGAAGATGCTTTTTGACCAGCACCCCAATAACCGCTATGGACAGTCCAACCGTTACAGAAATGGTAGCCCCCATGGTTCCTGTACATCCTCCACTCCATCCCTAAAAGTGCTCGACCACTTTAAGGGAGGCGAGCGTTGGTCCTGCGTCCCGCCTCGGCCCCTTTTTGTAAGCGCATTGCGCATCCTTTTGTCCCAACCCATTAGGATTACAATGCAGGCCTGCCCCCGAACCAGGGAAGTTCGGGTCCTCTTCTTGGTGGTCCCCGAAAGGGGTCATTGTTGTTTCCTTCAAAGACATCAAACAGAGACAGCCTGAGGCAGATTATACTTGCCAGTGATGGCCATCGCTCAATATAATCTCTGAAGTGGCAGACTATACTTGCCTGAAAATCCAAATCGACTGCACCGTCGGGGAGAGGTAGTACCTTTGTGAGAGGACTCAACCTCTCACACTGGTCCTCACCCAAGGGTTCAACCGACATCAGTCAAAGAGACCTTCACGCCGCAACCGGTGACACCTGCCGAGTACCTGAACCTGTTCCTCCTTCAACACGAGTAGACATGTGGAAATTAATCACTTACAGCCAATGAGGGTCGAAAGGGGCTTGCTCCCCATACCGTCCCTGCGCGCATTCGGCGCGTTAAACCATTCCATTCGGATCAAATAAAATAGATTCAGCCGAAGAATGCTCTGACAATGTGTGTACACTGATTTTCTTCCTGACAACACACATGTACATGTGCAACGAAATCGAGCATTCTTCGAAAGGAGTAGATTAATAAATGAAAAAGGATAAAACTACGGAAGCCCTGGAGGAACATTTTTTATTACTAGTTATTACTTACTTGTTATTACAAATAACAAGTAAGTAATAACAAATAACAAGTAAGTAACAACAAATAAGTAATAACAAATAACAAGAAAGTAATAACAAATAAGTAATAACAAATAACAAATAAGTAATAACAAGTAAGTAATAACAAATAAATAATAACAAATAAGTAATAACAAATAACAAGTAAGTAATAACAAAAAAGTAATAACAAATAACAAACAAATAACAAGTAAGTAATAACAAATATGTAATAACAAATAACAAATAAGTAATATTATTACTTATTTGTTATTTGTTATTTGTTATTACTTATTTGTTATTTGTTATTACTTCTTTATTTGTCATTACTTATTTGATATTTCTTATTTGTTATTACTTATTTGTTATTATTTACATGTTATTTGTTATTTGTTATTACTTATTTGTTATTACTTATTTGTTATTTATTATTACTTAATTTTTATTATTTAATTGTTATTTGTTATTACTTAATTGTTATTTGTTATTAGTTATTTGTTATTTGTTATTACTTATTTGTTATTACTTACTTGTTATTACTTATTTGTTATTACGAACTTATTAATACTTATTTGTAATAACAAATAAGGAATAAGTGCCCGATCACCCTCCCTACTATGGGCAGGCTGCAATTTTTATTACTTATTTGTTATTACTTACTTGTTATTACTTAATTGTTATTACTTAATTGTTATTTGTTATTACTTATTTGTTATTTGTTATTACCTATTTGTTATTTCTTATTTGTTATTACTTATTTGTTATTACTTACTTGTTAATACTTATTTGTTATCACTTATTTGTTATTTGTTATTTGTAATAACAAATAAGGAATAAGTGCCCGATCACCCTCCCTACTATAGGCAGGCTGCAATTTTTATTACTTATTTGTTATTACTTACTTGTTATTACTTATTTGTTATTACTTATCTGTTATTTTGTAATAACAAGTAAGTAATAACTAGTAACAAAAAATATCCCTCCAGGGCTTCCGTATAAAACATTAAATTCTATCTGTATAAATTGCATAGATTTATGTGGATTAGTGAAAAATAATCTACGCCCCATACAACAAAGTGACGCCAGAAGAGAAATTTTATTTTTATGATTAGATACTATCTAATGGTGAAAATAACCTATTGTTCCCATGTTTCTCTGGGCTTAGCCTTATGCCATTAATTGCTATTTCTTGGCCTCACTGATTATTGTGAAAAAAAGTCGTGGCTAGTAAATAATATTAAATCTGAAAAAAGTGTAATAAGTTTGAATTTATTCGTTCGTTGAAAACGCTGCAGTGGGGGGGGGGGGGGGGGGGGGGGTTTCAATGAATAAACACGAAATTACTGGTGACAGATATACGGTATATAAAAAATAGGGTTAGTCTTATCTAGCAATGCATTAAATTATATTAAATCGGATAGAACTGTAACAATTTTGCGTTTATTCGTTGAAATAGCTGAAGTGAAGCTTTTACGCAAAATTACTGAGATAAATTTAAGGTCCGTGAAGTTAGCTCAGTGTTCAGCGTTCAACATTCGTTCAACATTTTAGATAACAATTAATGATACAGACTTGTCAAGCAATTTATTAAATTAAACGGAATCTGGTAAAAATGTAACAATTTAACAACAATTAATGTTACAGACTTCTCTGGCAATTTATTAAATTCAATGCAATCTGAGAAAAAATGTAATCATTTTGCGTTTATTCGTGGAAAAAGCTGAAGTGGAGCCATTTCAATGAATAATTATGCAAAATTATTGGAGACAAATATATATAACAATATTACAGATTTATCTGGCAATTTATTAAATTAAATTAAATCCAGTAAAAAATCTAGTAATTGTAGTTTATTTCAGTCTTTGCCAAACAGCGAGAAATTCATTTAAGAGAGTGGCGGGGCGGGGGGGGGGGGGGGGTATACTTCCATTTGCTCCAAGCTTCCTTTAGTCGTTTTTCAAGTTTGACATATGATGGTTTGCTGTTTTTCAACAAAAACTGAGTTACGAAAACCAAACTCAAGTGAGATGTTTCGGCCTCCTAAAGTGGGACGTTTCGGCCTTTTATGGGGCCGAAACGTCCCAGGTCGAAACGTCTCAAGGCCGAAACTCACGAACCCATATTATTGGGTTTCTGGGCGTTCGTACTTTGGACGTTTGGTACTCCGGACATTTCGTACCCACTTGTACATTTCGTTCCCAAATTTTTGGTTGTTTCGTACCAACATGTCTGGACGTTTCGTACCCAAGATTAGACGTTTCGTACCCAACAATTACTTTCGCTTAAAAATATCCATGGTCATTCGTATCCTGCAGTGAACGTTTCGTACCCAAATTTATTTTCAGATTTGTTCACATAAATGAACATTTTGCGCCCAATATTAAATATATTTATTAAATAAATAATATTCTAGACTGTATATTTATTCATTTGTTTCCATATTTGTTCATTCAGTCATTTATTATTCTCTGGTTGTTATAAGTTCGTTACTTTTAACTGCACAGATACTGAATATATGTTGTAATAACATACTTGCTTGTTTTGTAACAACTCACAAAAGAAAACATACCCATGTATGAAAAGCTAAAGCTAAATAGTATTCATGAATTTTTTTTTAATGTACACTTATAGAACTTTAGAGAGTGGAATACGTGTATTTCATACTTGGGATTTCAAAATCTGAAGCGTAGCTTTAATTATCACCATGCTGCAAATTTTGAAATCACAAGTGTAAAATGCACGTATTTCTAACTTTTCACTAGAAAAGGGGAGGGCAAGTGGGAATTAGAGGGTCAAAAATAGGCATTAGATAAAAATGGAAATTATCAACAGGCATGCTAGACTAGAAAATTGACAGGTATCACTAAGGTGTTCGAAGAAAAAGCCATTTATCGTCGTTTGAGTGCAACATGGCGCCATGTGTGATACCAAAGCATTGCCGGTGGCGCCAAGGTGCACATAGCGTACCATATATTGTGCAAACGAGCCGTCATGCACTCACCACTATCGCTTCAGGACGAGATAAGCCAAATGGGTGAGCCTGACCAGACAGCAGAGAAGAAGAAACCCCAACAGCAGCGCCAGCCAGGACGTGGTTCCGACATGATATTCCTCTTAACGGCTATAAAAAATAGTAATGGAGAAACCTCCTGTAGGATATGTGAAAGGGGGTGTGGGGGGATCCGATAATCATTCTTTGAGGTTAAGATATCCGTGTATGAATCTTTCTTCCCCCACCCCCTCCAAAACAAAGAGTTGAAATAATACTGTTTAGCACTTTAAGTCTGTCGGGGCAGGTTCAAGCACGGCGCGGCACTCAGAAACGACCATACTGGCATCTGTTCTAGGGACCGCGATGCTCAAATATTATGAATCGCGCTGATATTCACAGGTCCGTATCCACGCTGGATGATTGCATGAGCCTGTGTCTGCAAGTATTCCGCAGTTGAGTTGTCGTTGTACGCGGGTTTATTTGGTGTGATAGAGTTATTGGTGAGTTGATCAGGGAGGATCAAATTGCAAGCTGTCCCCAGGAATGACGATGCTGGCATCTGCCCGGGGAGCGCGATGAACAGATATTATGTAGCATGTACTTTTTCATGGGTCGGTTGTAACACTGCATATATTGACGATAACCGATTCATCGTGTTTTGCGCGAGATGTAACCCGCTAGATAGAGGGAGACAACCGCTTGGAGTCATCTGCTCTAATTTTAGCTCCGTAGCTGAAAAAGACGATTTTGAGAGTGAAAAGTTTAGTTTTTTTAAAAACTGATATAACTTTTTTCCTTTCAAAACATGCAATATTGTCGGGAAATGTTAAACCTATATTCGACTCGGTATTTGTTTTAATCAATAGTTATTAATCTATGTTATCGAATCAGGGACGTGGCGACAGGGGTGTGTTGGGAGTGTCACCCACCCCCCCTTCCCCCAACTCCTGGCCAAAATTTCCTATAGTTGGAAATTCGGAGGGCAAGTCATGAGTAGTTGGAAATTCCATCTATCTGGATTTTAGAGCTTCTTTGGTGATGCTGATGTCTCCTTTACTTCCCCAAATTCCAGCTCGGTTTCAAATCGGCAAAAATTCCATCTGTTTCTATTTACAACTACTGTGTATGCATTACCGAGCTTCATAAGTATGTACGATGTCAATCGGTACGAAATTTCTATAGAACGTTTATTTATAGTAATAAGAAATCCTCGAAAGGCACTTCAAGAAATCACATCATGAAAAATCGATATCCCGATTTAATTCCATCATTCACAGTTATAAAATGATGAAACATCTAAAATCGATCATTCCTGCATAAGATCTGATTTATTGTTAGGACAGCGTGAATTGTTCAAAATTCTAAGCTTGTGCATTTGTTTAGCACATATTCAGTTCCCAGAAGAATACCAAATAATAAAACCAGATAATTCTATCATAAATGTGTTGGCATTTCAGTTACTATAAACAATTTTATGCCCCTTTTCATGGCTTCATTTTCAATTTTTTTTTTCTCTGTAGTGAATTGCCAACTGGGGGCGGGGGGTGGGGTGGTGGAGGGGTGGAAATCCAGCTGGAAATTCACTACCCTACACCCCCCCCCCCCCCCCCCCACACACACACTGGAAACCTCTAGCCACGTCCCTGGATGGAATAATAATTTAGCGGTATTTATTTAAGGCGTGTGTATATAACACACCCATACACCGGGGTAACATGTCTTGCCAGGATAGCTGTAACATGTTACAATGTACCCCAATAATGTTTAAGTTTTCAGTTGCATCTTTAATATGAAATTTTGAAAGGCGTGCGAAATTTCTTGTGACACGCTCAAAGGAAGGTTCCATATTTAGGAATATGATCATTTATATATACCGAAAATGCCACGTAATTATAAACGGAAATCTGATCGGGGTGTTTCCATCGATGTCCAAAAGAAAGCAGCCGACACAGTACTTGGTTTCAGAATATCAGAGAGCGCTGCTGCTGCTGATGTAGGAATTTGTCACGTCATCCTGCAGAGATATATTAAGAAGAAGAAACGTCATTTCAGTCACCTAGATACAGTTCCTGAACCAACTGTTAGTTATCGGAGCCACAAGCAGGTGTCTCGTGAGTGCAGCTGGAATTAATTTCAGTCTTTCGCAAAAGAAGGCGGGAAAGCTACGTTATTAATGAAGATTTCCAGCCTCGTGGAAAGAAACTGGTCTGATGGGCCCTGGATTGGTTTTCAAATCCTTTGAAGCGAAACAAACAGCTGAGAATTCGAAGCTCTCAAGCGATAAGTTTGTCTAGAACCACCAACATCAATCAAGCTGACGCAAACGCATTCTTTGATAATCTAGAAAAAAAACAACAACTCATGAACAAATATAATTTTCGTCCGAATGATTTTTATAATTCAATGAAACTGGAGTGACCACAATACAAAAACCAAACCACGTGGTAGCAAGACGCGGTGCAAAACAACTTGAGTAGGATCTATGACATCAGCGGAGCGAGACACTTAAGTAACGCTGTGCGTGGCAGTAAATGCAATTGGAAATTCGGTATCACCCATTTTCATTTTCTCTAGCAAGCGATTCAGATATCATATCATTAGGTATGGACCTGTTGGGTACATGGGGAGGGCAAGTGGTAGTGTTTGGGTGCAAGAACCTTATTTTCTTGAGTTAATTAAACATTTCAGCCGGCACTTCAAACTATCACCTGATAAAGTTTTACTGATATCTGACAATTGCGAATAGCATATTTCATTGGAGGTCGTTGACCTTTGTAAGGACAACGGTGTAATTAGGCTTTCCCAAACCCAGTTTGGGAAAGACTATTGTTATTCTTCTTTTTCAAAATTTTTCTTCTCTATTTTTTTTTATTTATTTTTTTTTTTTTCCTCCCTGAATTTTGTCTGTCGAACTGCACGAAAACAAGCTGTACGATTTTGACCAAATTTGGCACACTTATGTAATGTCATAAAATCTAGTGAAATGCGGTATCGTCATATCTGTGAAGAAGCGTGTTTTCAAAATATTCTGCCAAAACCTTAAAAATTTCACCATTTTTCGAATGTCTCAAAATTGTTTACAGTTATTTAGCTCAAATTTTCCACACATTTAGAGCATAATATGATACACCACAATCACCACTCAGATCTTTCAACTTTAACCCACACTGGCCAAAAATGACATGAATATAGAATTTTTCTTCAAAATTGACCAACTTCAAGGGCAAATTTCTCTAATAAACAGGTTGTTGTAACAATTATTTTGGTTTGGATAGATGCAACAATAATTGCGGAAGAAAGTTACTGTTTACTTTTTAATCTCAGATTTAACCCTCAAGCACAATGAGGGTGAGAATAAGAGTACCGTTTGAAAATGCCAAAATTAGCCAACTTTGGTTGCTTTTTCCATCATTTTGGAAAAGGGTCAATTTCAAACACTTTTCGTGTACGTATTCACAATTGACTACCGAGCATATTTGCTGTTGTAAGTTTGGTTGTAAAGTTTAACCCTATCCCATTCTGGTTGCATAAAAGTAGGTACCGTCCAAAAAAACTCCAATTTTTTCAGAATTTGGTAAGTAGGTAGTAAAGGGTGATTCAAGCATCAATGTACATGTACGTGTATGTGTACACGTACATCGATGTACACCTCCATAGGATTTAGTGTTAAAATCGTGTACAGGTACACGATTTGAACGTTTTTAGGGTGATGTTAGAATCGGCATTGCCGATTCAAACATCACTGTATTGTATCCAAGAGTGAAAAAAATGCATGAAATTTTACGTATGTGTACATGTACCGTCTGATCTGAAATCGGCAAATGGGTTTCCCCCATAGGATTCAGTGTTAAATTGCGAGCAAAAAAAAACGTTTTGTCGTTTCTAAATCATCATCTTGCTGATTCTAAATCATCCGCGTCTGTACACGATTTTAACACTGAATCCCTATGGAGGCGTACACGGAAGTCCATTTGCGGATTTTACGTCAGAAATCGAATCGTGTACTGTACATGGAAAAGAGGTGATTGTTGAACCAGCAAACCCACTACCACGTTTTTGATTGATATATATAGGAGAGAAAAAATATATAAATAAATAGTTATTTAAAAAATAAATATATCAAATCGAATAGATAATAAAAAAATAAATACGTAAATCATGAGCGATTCTCAGACTATTAGAGTAAGGTTTCTTTTAAAAATGCTGATGAGAGCCTACGCATTCTGCGTGAACAAACAACTAGGTCGTCTCTTGTTAGAACGATGCGTCGGATGTCGGGATCACCTAGACTTCGATTGCAAGAATCATTCTTGTCTGTGGATGGAAAGGGAAGATATGGTCGTCAAGTATTTCGAACCAGCATTCGAACGCGTTCAAATCAATGAAGTGATCGCGTTTTGGAAGAGATTACTCTTCTGTAAGGATCAAAGCAAGCCCACAGTTTCGGAAGAACAGAAATTGGCGCGTAAAAGTCTGACTTTAGAAGATCAGGGATGCATCATGAAATTATTGTTCAATGAAGCATACGTCTAAGTTTCTCGTTGATATAAAATAAGGGAGAATAGAAAATAAATACACACATAAATTTTTTATCTAATATTAGAAGAAAAAAAAAACAAAAATGAGAACGAGAAATAAATTGTATCCGACGTTAGTAGATGACGAGGATGAGAAGCCGATCAGCGTTTTGCCGATGGCACCGTCGCTAGAAGAAAAAGAAAGAGGAGAGAGGTATCGCATCGATCAAATCAGTAGAATCCAAGAGTATCTAACTCGAGAGAGAGATTCTCGTCATTCTCTCAAGAAGAAGTATTCGCATTTCATGAAATTCATCAACGCGATCGACACGACACTCATCACGATTTCCATGGGTTTACACGCGACTGGCATTGAATTGTTGTCGACCGCGGTCGGCATTCCGATCGTGTTGACCGTAGAAGGAGTGGCTCTGGCCGCCGGATTGTTTAGCACGCTCGGAAACTTTTTGAGTAGGAAATTATATCTGAAGGCAAGGAAACACGACAAGATTCGCGTCTTGGCCGACTCCAAGATCGACACGATATCCGAAATGATCTCTATGGCGTTGAAAGATGGTAGGATATCGGACGGAGAATACTTCGTGATATTGAGCGAGAAAACGAAATACGATGCCATGAAAGAAGCCGTGAGAATCAAGACTCGTCAGATCATCAAGGAAGAGATGAAGGATTCTCTCGTGGAAAAGGGGAGGAAAGAGGCCAGGGAGGAATTCAGTAAGATGATAGTACTCAAGAGCAGCGATTGAAAAAAAAATATATATAATAAGAACAGAATTAATTAATTATTAAATTTATATATAAAATGAAAAACGAAATTAATTTAAATAACTCTTAAAAATGTATTGCGTTAAGTGTAAGAGAGTTACCGAGACGAGTAATTCTTGAGAAGTACGAACTAAAAACGATAGACAGATGCTTTGCAGAATTTACGACATGTGTGGTTCTGTCAAGATTTGATTCGTCCAAAAAAAAGAACTCGAGCAAAGGTATAGGCATCGTGAATAAAATGATCAATAATCTACCTTTTGAAATGCATCTGCCTGGTCACAGTTTCATGGGACCCGGAACGAAATTGAACAAGAGACTCAACGCCGATCTGACTCCCAAATCTTGGAGCAAACCTGTGAATAGGGTGGATGCGGCCGCGTATGATCACGATCTGTGCTACGCCGGACATCCCGACACCAAGACTCGCAACGATGTCTGTGATAAAAACATGTTGTGGAAATTGAGAGGCATATCGAATCTGACCAGGAGAGAGAAGATAGAACGTTCGCTGGTCGGCAATCTGATCGGTGCGAAACGTCGATTCGGATGGGGCGTTCAAAAAAAAAAGCGCATCGGAAAAGAAGAAGAAACGATTATTGACGAGCGAATTGGCTGAGGAGTTACACAAACCCATAGTGCGTAAATTTTGAAAGAGAAGGGTGTTCGTGAAGGGTTTGGATGATATTTGGTCTGCCGATTTGGTCGACATGAGATCGTTTTCGAGGTGGAACGAAGGCGTCAAATATCTATTTACGGTCATCGACGTGTTTTCCAAATACGGTTGGATCAGAGCTTTGAAGAATAAATCGGGACCTTGCGTCGCCGAGGCTCTGAAGAGCGTGTTCGACTCGTCTTCTCGAAAACCGAGTAAACTGTGGGTGGATAAGGGAAACGATTTCTACAACAAGCACATTCATCGATTGGTAGACCTCTACTCAATCGAAAACGAAGAGAAAGCCAGCGTGGTGGAACGTTGGAATTGAATGATGAAGGAAAAGATGCACAGATACTTCACGGCGAATTCGACCAAGAAATACATATACGCTCTGAACGGTCTGGTCAAAGATTACAACAACACA
This sequence comes from Pictodentalium vernedei, assembly GCA_031216915.1. Taxonomy (NCBI): domain Eukaryota; kingdom Metazoa; phylum Mollusca; class Scaphopoda; order Dentaliida; family Dentaliidae; genus Pictodentalium; species Pictodentalium vernedei. The sequence goes on along the minus strand of CM062295.1, from coordinate 534,466,080 downwards.
CAACACAGATCAATCAAGATGACTACCGTGGAAGCTAGCGATCCTCGAAATGAAAAACGGGTCTATGCGAATCTATATCCTGAAAGATCTAAGATCAGGAAGAAGTCTAGAACGCCGAAATTTGCGGTCGGTGATCGAGTGAGAATCTGCGCTTATAAGAAGCACTTCGAAAAGGGTTATACTCCTCGATGGACCTCAGAAATCTTCGTGATAATCAAAATATTTCACACCGATCCGGTGACTTACGAAATCGAAGCTTTGGATGGAGAAGAGATCATCGGAAAGTTTTACAAACAACAATTACCGAAGACAAAGTTTTGATAAAGAAAACAAATTTCTTTTATTTACTTTCTTTAATATTTTCTTGTTTACACATATATATAAGAGAGAAAAATAATAATAAAAAATAATTAAAACTATTTTTAGATAAAGAAAGCAAGTTAATTAATAAACAAAAAAACTAAAAATCCTTTAAAATGACAAATATACTAGATATAGCACAAAGCATAGTGAAAGATGAAAGTATTCAAGAATATGAGGTTCACGAATACGAACCGGTAACCGGGACGAGTTTGAACAATGCGGGAGAGATAAGAATCAATGTCGAAACTCAAGATCTATTCATACATCCTAGCGAGAGTTACATAGTGGTGCAGGGACGTCTCACCAAGGAAGATGGGAGTGACTACGCTGACGACGACATGGTTACTCTAGCCAATAATGGCATCATGCATCTATTCAGTAATATAAAATACATGCTATCCGGACAAGAGATAGAATCTGTGAATCTCGTATTCGATGTCAGTAAACAGAGTAAACGACTCAAGAGTAGCGTCTTAGACATTCAGATCAAGATGCAATTCGATAGGAACGTGCCGAGAAAAACCGAAGCCTTTGCCCTGGTCCTGTCGGACAGAGAATTACAATTCGAAATGGATGAAAATAAGATGTTGATCATTCGATGAGAGACGAGTGTGAAAAAAAATATATAGATAAAAATTTAAAAAAATTATTATAAAAATGAATAATAAAGAAAGAGAATACTTAAGAAGAAACAGACGTGTTTTGATTAAAAATATTTCGCAAGATTCGTTAGCAATAATTCTAGACACTTTAGTCGAAACAGAACCTTTGATATTGACTGATTATATGAGACGTGAAATCGAAAGTAAAATCTTGATAGAAGATAAGACCAGAAAACTTTTAGACACGTTGACGTATAGAGGACCGACTGCTTTTCGAGAATTTATAAAAGCTCTTCAAAATGCTAAAATAGATGTTGATGCGTGTTTCGAGATAGGTGATCCAATTTCACGAGATGAAACATTATGAGAAATAACGTATTAAAACAAAACTCAAAAAAAAAAAAAAATACATAAATAAGTAATGTGATCTAGAGAGATTGAACATCTTTCTAAATCTCATTACTTTTTTTTTTTGTTTTTTAATAAATCACACATTATTTTTTTTTTAATTCATTATTTTCCACGCGTTCACTGTTTGTTTAAAGGAACTAATTCAATCAGTAGACTCACCACGGAAGTGGCGGCTTTGGGTTATTGGTTTTCGTAATGAAATTAATCCTGTCTCCGGCGTTCACTTTGAGAGGCGTACCGAATGTGCTAACATTCGAGTGTTGATTCTCAGTCTTTTCGACTCTGTATCTCTTATCGCTCTCTACTCCATTTACCATGAGATTGACGACCGCTCTGTTATACAAATCCGAGGAAGCCAGATTCATTCGAAGGATTTCACCTCCCAGCGGCATGGGATATCCCACCTGACCATGTTTCGATCCACTACCTCCATTTCCGAAAGACCACTCAGCTTTTCCTTCATCTAAGGTGCCGGCCTCCTCGGCCCACACAGTGATCAATTGTCTAGCATATTTGACTTTCTCCACCACTGAAATCAGGGTGCAGGCATCCGTCATGTTAACGGGATCTGGTAGATTCGTGAGCGCGTGTCCACCCATGTCTAGTTTACCTTCCATTATGTCACCCTTTCTCCAGACTGAGTTGTCGTCCACGTACTTTCTGCTGACCGTGCTGGAATCGAATTCGGGATTGTGACTGAGTCCGAATAAATTCTTACCGTTCATGTTGATACCACCCTCCATGGTTCTGCCAGATTGTTTGTTCAGGTGAAGATCGTCCACTTGCGATTCTAGGTATTCTTGTGATCATATCATGGCAGAATCCACGTAGCCCTTGTTGACCGTGGATGAGTCCGCATCCGTGTCGTCGACCTTTGACAGATCCAATATCTTGTTGAATCCCGCATTCAGATCCGATTTCATTTCTCGTCTGTCAGACTTTCTCTGTTCCAGATCTACGTAGTGTTTGGTCGCCACATCCTTGGGATTCGTGGGAGTGGCCACATTCGTTATCTTGTTAGAATTGGCATTCAATTCCGAGTGCATCGCTTTCTGAACGTATCTTTTTCTCAGGTGTTTGCTGAATCTCGCGTGAGAGTCGTCCGCGTATTTCTTGGTCGCGGCATCGGTGGGATCTATGGGATTTGTGACGTTCACCAAATGTTTGGATTTCAGATCGAGATCATCGGTCATGGTTTTATCAACGTAATTATCTAGCAGGATTCATTCGAAATCGGCGTTCCCCCTGTCGACGTATTTTTTAGTCGCAGCATCTGCGAGATCTATCGGTTTGGGAAGATTGTAGAGCTTCTTATCATTCATGTTCAAAGGTTCTTCTCGAGGTTCGTATCTCCGAACGTAACGTTCATCCAAGTTGGCAACGTCGTAACCATTGTCGACTTCGAACGTCTTCCTCTTCTTTCTTAGGTTGACTTTTTCGTCGTCACTTCTACCAAATTTATCGACTGGCATGTTGTTGTGGGATTTTTTTGAACGCAGTTTATTAAAAATGAACTATTTTATTTTTATTTTTTATTTGATTAAAATTTTTAAATAATTTATTATCTTTATATATACTATAAAAAAAAAAAATCTCTCTCTAATGCAAATCATTGAGAATGTCTTGAAACCGATCTCCTTCAGACCATCTCTTGAGAACGTAGAGACAAAGGTGACCGCAAAACACTTGATCTGGTGATTGCACTTGTTCCGTGTTGTAACGAACCATCGATTTGTTGAAATAGTTCTTTATTTCCTTTGGTGGTAAGATTCCGCAGCTGTCGAAATAATAATTTTTCTTCTTCCCGTTCTTGATCCACGCCACCCAGTGAGTGCCTTCACCCAATGAATCGTCTAGATTTAAAATTCCGCATTCCGATTGTCGAGGTCTTCTCTTTGGCCAGGCATCTCTGGAAAACACGCCTAGAAAATCTTTGATTTTCAAATCTTTTGCCGCATTCAACAAATTGATGTTGGATAGGGGTTCATTAGGTAAGACGACACCTTCTATGGATATCTTTATTTTCTTATTCATAAATGCGTATATATATTTTTTTATTTTTTTTTATTTATTATAATTTACTAAAATGACGTTATTTTTTTTTATTTTTTTATTTTTCTTTTTAAACTAACTCTCTCGATATCTCTATCGATTTCTATAATTTCGAATCCATCTAATTCCTCTTGATTTTCTGGAATCCTATCATCCACAATCATATCTGGAATCTTATCATCCACAATCATATCTAGAATCTTATCATCCACAATCATATCTGGAATCCAATCATCCACATTCATATCATCTCTAATTAGATCCACAGTGCAATGTCCGAGTGCTAAAGTGCTTATTTCATCGTCTAACACGAATCTCTTATCGTCGTCGGCCGTCAGCGAAATCTTGTTGACTATTTCGGTATACAAGTCGTGATTTTCGCTTCGAATTGATTTCATAGTCTTATACACCAGACCACTTCCTAACAGACAATCTTTATACTCTTTGAAAGAGATGTTTTTCTTCACCACGCACGCTTTAACCCCTTTGCACTTCTTGATCTCTTCATCTTCTAGATGATAAGCATACACTTTTGGTCTCAAGCCCACGAATTCGATGATTTGTTTACTGCTGCTCTCGTCCTTAAATTTACCCAACACCTTCTTGTTGTCGTTCGATTGAATGTTGGACGGGTGATCGACGGGATAATTGCTTGTGTCAAACCACGCGGCCACGTCCGGAGATATATCTCGGTAGACGTCTTTCATCTCTATCTCATAAACTAAACTGTCCGTGTCGGTGAACAGTAGTTTGGCTTTATCATTAAATTTTCGTTTGATGTAATCGTAGTGAAACTCGTACATCAATCATTTGCTGATATCTAAGATGATCGGTCCGAGATAATACGGTTTGTCGAACTTCAGGTGCGTCTTTTGCATGTGAACGACCACTAAATTTTCGTCGAATATGGTTCGGTGTTTGTAATTGGGTTTCGCCACTAATTTTTTAGCTCTTTTCTCAGACGTGATGAGTCGAACGTCGGTTCTCTTCCAAATGTTTTCGATCGATTTACCATACACGCAGTTGTTCATGAGTTTGAAGAAATCTTTTTCGAAATCGTTCTCGGCTAGAATTCTGAGATTCGTGTTGAGATCGATGTATTTTTTCATCCAAGGCTCTTCTTCGAATCGAATGATGCGATGTATGTCGATTAATTTCATCCCGTAATCGACGTATTGTTTCAAATTCTCGCTGTAGACGATGTAGTTACGTTTGTTAAATAAATTGGGAATGAGTTTTTCCTTGTCTCCTTCGTTCGGTTCCATTCGTTCGGGAGCCAGCGGATAATCGTGTGGATCGTGTAATTCTTCCGGATAGTTCAAATCGACTTCTAAAATGCAAGGATAGTCTCTCCATTTTTGCATCTCTTCTGGCTCCGTCACCCATTCGAAATTTCCAATCGGTAAAGGATGACTCATAGCCCAACCGTACAGATTATTAGCGTCCCAATACTGTATATATTTAATTGATCGTTTCGAATCGAAACCTTCTTTCATGTAGGGATTGTTAGCTTTAGAATATCTGTGGGAGATCATCGAGACGCCACCTCTCGCAGCCTTTTCAAACATGAGCAACATGTTCACATCAGATAATCACGTCGGATCATAATTTTAATGACAGACATCTCGAAAATTTTCGAACACGTCTGCCAAGAGCAGAACGTTGGTCTTCAGATAGAGATCGTGATAATCTCTCACGGTTTTCATATCAAATGATTTCCACACGTTTTTGGCGTGTTCGTAATTCTCGTCGGAAATGTCGGATTCGTAAAATTTCGAATAAAAATCTTCTTTTGAAGGTAGTGCAGTGTCTTCGAATCTCTTTAGATCGTTCATGTAATCGTAAGGATAGACTCCTTTCCTCAACATGACATCTACTCGTTCTCCGAAATGTTCGCTCTTGATTTTAAATTTATCCTTGCTCATGTTATCGACTAATTTTTCCAGAGCGGTTGACATGAATTTAAAACTGTCAATGAAACGTATGCCTCTACGAATGGATTTCATTTTTCCTTCCAACGTATTTCCGTCGATTACTCTTTTCTTCTCCATGAGCTTCCATTTCTTGAAGGAAATGTATCTTTCTTCGCTGTTCGCGATGCAATTTAATTCTTCGTGTGAGGTGCCGAGATTTTTCACCAAACAGATGACTGTCGTAACCCGAGAGATTGTGAAACATCACCGGATAGAAAGCGGCATCTCGATATTTTAAATTACACTTGCTGTGAGCCGGACCACGATACAGACCCGTGTAATGATCGTGGTCTCTCCGAACGATTGTCTGCATATATGACATTTGGTGGCTCTGTTATTTTCGTCCTGCTGCTCTCATGTGATGATCATTTTTGCCGGAGTTTCAAATTTGTCGTATAACATTTGAATTTTCGATTCTAACTCTTCCACAAACCTTTGGGCCACGTCGTCATCTTCATACTGTTTCGTGTAGGTGAAGGGACCCATGTCGTGTTGCGAGTCGAAAGCGCATTTCACGTAAATGCAATAGCCTGAATGTATGTGTTTTTGATAATTTTCGACGTAACTTTGAAGAGCGTTGGGTTGAAAGGAACTCATTTTCGTGGTGAAACATTCGAAATCGGCGTACACGACGAATGGAACTTTTAACCTTCTATTGTGATTTTCAAACTTCACGATGGTGTTAGGTTTAGACATTTCGATGGCAACACCTTGATTTTCGTTGCAATATTCCTGATGTTTCGCTAACGATTTTTTGCTCTTAAACATGTTCATGCAGTTGCAACATAAACATATCTTATGTTCATGTTTATTATTTTGTCTCAACAGTAATCGGCTCAGATGTTTAACCCAACAATAATGACAATTGTCACCATTCGAAATCAATAATAAAATAATCGTCTTTTCTCTTTCGAGATACGAAGTCTGTCTGAGAGGATAGATCATTTGTTTTTCATCGTCGTATCCCAAGATGTTCACCACTACGGTGGGATTTTGAACCTCGAAACGTTCGATGTGTTTTAACTCTGTTGGAAAAGTCACTCCGGTCCAATTGAGATTTTTAGAAGTCACCTCATAAGAAGAAACTCCTTCGATGTTCATTTTGACAGGGTATAAAGCAGAGGTGACTGCCCATTTAAAACACTGATCATCTTTATTTTTCACGTTGATCACGGCATGTTTTTTAGCTAGGAAATACGGTAATTTCATGTAGGAAGACCCTTTCAACGAATTGTTTTTAGTTATGTGAATTTCAAGTTTCAACACCTCATCGAACGTCCAATTACTACCTTCATGTTGATAATTCGCGAGAGACGTTAACATCTTGTCTTTCATCTTTTCAAAAACGTCTGATAAATCTGAACCTCGAAATACGGGTTCGACATTAGATCTGAAATATGCATTTTTCACGATGCTCTCGCCGGACTTCACGTCGATTTTATTCATCACGCAATGGAGTATCATCTTAATTTTTAGTCCCATGTTCATGTATTTGCAAAACAAATCCAATACTTTTTTCTTCACCCGTTCTATGAACAATTTCGGATCGATTTTCTTCAACGAGGGAACCACGTCGAAAGTTTTAAAAATGCCTTTGATCGCACTCTCCCATTCTACAGACTTCGATTGAAATAGTTCCGTGGCGAGTCGTGCTAGATATTCTTTTCCTTTCCCTTCATCTATTGCTCATCGAATTGTGCTCGATATATCTCGTTTGCCTAGAATCTGAAGTGCATCACTCGTTTTCGTTTTAGTTTTTCCTTTCTTTTCTTTGGAAACTTGAAGTTCTTCAACGGCTTTTCGTTTAGTCGTCTTCTTATTTTTCACAATCGAAAAGTTTTGGGTTTTTTTCGACATCGGCATTTCGATTCCTTTTACTATCTTTTTCTTCTTCTTCTCATTTTTCACAACCGATGCATTTTTTGACGTCGTTGCTATCGCATTTCGTTTGCCTTTCCATCGTTTCGCAAATATTCCTGTAAGACTTCAATTTTTTTTTATTTAGTTCTATGATTTCTGAAATGTGAAATTTTTAATAGTTTACAAATCTCGTTTAACTCATGTACGGTTTTCTCATTTAAATTTTCCATTTTTTTTTCATCTGTTTGCTCCATTTGTAAGAATTTTTTTTTTTCGAATTTGTATTTAAATAATTTGTTTAAAAGTTTTGTTTTTTACTCTTTATATATATATAAAAAGATTTCTTTTTTAATTCAAATTTTTTTTCTTTAATGTTTTTTATTCAAAACAATTTACGATCGCTTTTATTTCTTGTTTGCAGAATGAACACGTTTTCTCATTTCTAGAATAACATTCCTTACAATAACACAAATGTGCGCACGGTAGAAACAAAACATTTGCGACATTTTAGCAAAGCAGACACGTGTTCGTGTTGCTCAACTCGTTTTCGACACACAACAATAACTCGTCCGCTTGTGTCATCAATTTAATCAGATGTTCTAAAGTCAAAAATTGAGATAAGGTCTTGTTTGCGTTATTTAACGTATTGTACAATTGTTCCTTAGTGTACCCTAATTGTAACATATCCATCAATAATTTTTGGTTTTTATTTCTATCCCACTCTTCGTCTTCGATTTTAATCAATCCCAACGTTATGATCTTGTTCAAATAATCACATTCTCCTTTTTTAATATTATTTATATGTTCTAGTAAAGGTCTGTCGTGAGGTTCCCAATTCATTAAATGTATGTTGCAACAAAAACATTTAACTCTGTCGCTTTTACCCAGATAAATGAAACCCGCAGCGGCTAAAGCTTTGGGTTTTTGAGCAAGATGCAATGGCCAATTTTTTTGAAGTCTTGCACGTTCTAAACTATAATTCGGATGTTCGGACTTGATCATTGTTTTTACCTCAAAATTGGGTTTGTAAGAATATTTTTTTTTTCGAATTTTGTATTAATGATAATTTGTTAAAAAGTTTTAAAAATTGTTTATAATATGTTTTAATTCCTTCAAAAAGAATTAATCAATTATATGTTCTTAACATGAAAAAAAAAAAATTGAATTAATACAAAAAAAAAAAAAAAAAAAGAATGTTAAATTTAACATTTATTTATATATAAAGAGAAACTTTTTTAACAAATTATTATTTAAATACAAAATTTAAAATATACATTATTTGCAAGAATTCATAAAAAACAAATAATCGATCATGACAACAACACCTAAAAGATGTGAATTGAAACAAATTGAAATAAATAAGCTAACAGATACTTATATCTATACATTAGAACACAATCCCATCGAATTGAACGAGGTTAAGATGGTGGACTTAGAGCGCTGCGACAATGAATATATGATGTGTTTGAAATTGGATGAAGCCATGCTCGATTTGTTTTACGAGTACCAAAGCGATCTGCTGAATAATATCATCACCAAATACAGAAAACCCCCATACAAGAACGATTTGACGATGTTCTATGGAAAAAAAATATTTCCAATGATCTCACTCGAACTCGTGAATAAATCGGGTGGTGAGAGCGCATTCACCGATGTAGAAAAACTCAAAAGAGTAAAGATAAACATTCAAGACATTTTGATAAATGGAAAAATGACGCATGTCAACATGCTAATAACGGACTTGGAAATATAAACAATAGAGAGATTGATTTTAGCAAAGAAGAAGGAAAAAAGTAATGAGATCTAAAGGTGATCTCATTACTTTTACAAAAAAATTTCACATTAAAGAAAATTGAAATTAAAAAAACTTTCTTTTTTTTATATATATATAAAGAGCAAAAAAAAAACAAAACAAAACTTTTTAAACAAATTATTAAAAATACAAAATTTAAAATATACATTATTTACAAGAATTCATAAAACAAAAAAAACCCAAATAATCGATCATGACAGCAACACCTAAAAGATGCGAATTGAAATTGAAACGAGTCGAAACGTATAAGAAAGTCGGTCATAAAATCTATAGATTACAACAACACGATCCCATCGAATTGAACGAGGTTGAGATGAAGGACTTAGAGCATAAATACGACAGATATAAGATGACTTTGAAATTGGATGAAGCCATGCTCGATTTGTTTTATGACTATCAAAGCGATCTGCAGAAAATCGTCATCGCTAAAGATAAAGAATTCGACAAGGACGATTTGACGTTGTTCTATGGAAGTTACATATATCCAAAAATCTCACGCAAACTCGTGGAGAAATCGGGTGGTGAGAGCGAGTTCACCGATGTAAAAAACTCAAAAGAGTAAAGATAAACATTCAACACATTTTCGAAAAAGGAGAATACACGAGTGTCAACATGCTAATAACAGGCTTGGAAACATAAACAATAGAGAGATTGATTTTTTAGCGAAGAAGAAGGAAAAAAAAAAAGTAATGAGATCATCTTTAGATCTCATTTTTTTTTTTTTTTTTCCTTCTTCACTATTACCATATATTATAATTACATTTCCTTTTTTCTTAAATTTCAGCGTTGATTCTTCTTTTCTTTTTTTCTTTTTTTTGTAATATGATACGTTTTTATAACAACACATTTGTTCATCCGAATCATAATTATGAACGAATGTTGTGCATCTCTTGGTAACACTCGCATCATTACCATTCTCTTCAGAAGGTAGTGGTGACGGTGGAAAGCATCTCATTCTTTTCATTTCCAACTGTCTATCCCGCTGTTTATCTAACTCTTTCATCAGTTCTTTCCTTAGATATCCATCATTAGCATCTAACCATTTTTCCACATCTTTTTTTTCGCACTCTGTCTCGCGATATTCATCATTATCGTCTAATTGTTTCTCCACCTTTTTATCCATTTTATATATTATTTTATACTTTCTATGATTTATATTTTATATAATCATATAATTTCATATTATAATAACATATTCAAAATCGGTATATTCTTAAACGGCGAATTCTCACCGAGCAACAAACCCTTGCCGAGTCACTCAACGTTCTGTCCACTCTTCAGATAGAGACCGTTTCCACTCAAAGAGTTGCCACCTCTAACGGGTTCTAGATACAATCCTTTACCGCTGTCGTCTACGTGGACGCGACACACGGCTCCTCCCTTCTTCAAAAACAGTCCGCTGCCACCCATTAATTTCTCAACTGCTGAACTCCCGAGTCCCATGAGAGCTCCCACGCCGAGAGTATTTCCGAGAAAGGGTAGTGCATTTGCGGCGAAGGGTAATGCTTCTGCGGCGATTCCTGCCAATAGCGGTAGGAAACCACCTTTCATTCTCAAATTGTATCTCAAATGAGCAGGACTCAATCTCATCGTCAACCCTCTTCCATCGCGAATCGCTTTCTCCATCCTTTTGATTTGACTTCTGGTCCAGGCAATCGAATCCTGACCGCCTCTCGTCAGATCTTCGTGAGTGAATTTGAATCTCACCGCCTCGCCTCGAGTTGTTAACGCTCTCTTAAGTTTCTTCCTCTGTCCTGCGGATATGTTCACGTTTTTAATCACGTATTTTGTCATAATTCTTTTTTTAAAATAAAATTTACTTCAATTGTTTTCTTGTTTAATAATAATTATTTATATTAAAATAATTTTGTAAAATTAATATTGCGTTTATTTTATTTTTGTTATCTATATATATACACAATATTTTTTTTTTTTTTGCTTTTATATTTCTCTTATGTGAAATCGTATCATCACTCTCTCTCCGCGAAGATCTAACAGTTCACCATTTTGATCTGTCAACGTGGTTTTGAGACTATACAACGTGTCTAAAATCACTGGTAGATAAACTAAATTTCTAAGTCGCTCCACGATCTTATAACCCGGCGACACATTTGAAAAGAAGGAATAGATCGTCGACTGAGTGCTACCATTCACGTAGCTTCCAGCAATCACGTCCACGTTCACCAGAATGCTATTGACTGCGAGAATGTAGACCGTATTTTCAGATGCCGCATGGACTCGATACATCTTTCGATCGAATCCCAACATCTTGCCTATAGAATCGTCCGTGTTGAAATCCACTCGAAAATTATCTTCCAAATCCAACATCGTCTGTAAGGTATTAGGATTGGGAGCGAGTCTGATCTTGTTGCTTCCCTTTCCATCCGTCTTCATTCGCGCCTGAATGTAATTGTTCAAATTGTCTATGTCGTAACTCCCTTTGGGAATTCGAATCTCCAACCAATCCACTCCGTCGGAATACTTGAATGAGTTATTCTTTTCGGTGACGTTGGGAAAGGAATAATAAGTCTCCAGATTCACCAACGCCATCTCGTATCTTTTCTCTCTATTCAATTCGATGGAAGGTTCGAATTTCATAGCGAATCGAGTCGAATCGCCACTCACCACGATTTGAATGGATTGTTTTGCAGCTGTATTCTCGGCTATCCGTTCTAACAATTCTCCATGTTCGAACATTATATTTTAATTTTATTTTTTTTAATTTTTTTCAAAACTAATTATTTGAAGATTTATTATTTTCTAATTTTTTTTTATTTTCACGCTCTATCTTATTATCATCAGAAACATAAAACTTGTCGAATCTGCACCGATATTTTCCACGATTAAATTTGCTTGTCAAATCGATCACGACGAAATTGTAGAGTCCACCATCCCAAACCCTCTTGCAGAATCTCCTGAATTCCGCCACGCTCATGTCATTTGCTACGTGATCGCCATAGATGTGATTGAGATTCTTAAGATCTTGGCGAAAGAGACATAGAAAATTAGCGTTCTCCCTTATCGTCTGTCTGGGCAATCGAAAATAATTCTGCGACAGGTAGAAACAGTCCACGTTGCTGTGTCGACCTCTAACGTAATACGATTCACATCGGTTCTGTCTCTCCAAAAGCAGATCGTCGAAAATCATGAGATTCTTATCTTCTGATTTCAATTCTCTAGGATCCGGAACGTCGCTAGCATTCTCATAAAATCGACACTCGACGTTCGAAGATGCATTTCTCTTCATCAGTTCCATCGCCGCACCATCCAAAATGGTCGAAAGAGGAGCTTCACTCTTGTCGAATTCCTCCCTACTGTCAAAAATTCTGGCTATGACGTCCTTGGCCAATCTACGATCCATGCACTCTCGAAGCAATCTGTATTCGGGTTGAAACAAGCTCTTGCCAAACACGAACAATCTGTCGTAATCCAACCAGTCGGGTCAGGACAACAGATTCATCAACAGACTGGTCTTTCCACAATTCGATTTTCCCACTATCAAGCCTCTTATGCTTTTAGGAAAGAACTCATTATTCGACCTCTTAGACATATCTTTAATGTTCATCTTTGTTTTATTTTTTTTTTTTTGTTGTTATTTTAGATTCTTTCAAACACAAATTTTATATGTTTTTCAAACTCAGTTTTTAATATTATTATTTATTTATATCACACCGTCGCGAGTTCTCTTCAATCCTGATCCACTCATCATTTTGGCTAAATCTTGTATGGGTACCACAGCATCCTTAAAATCTTTCCAACTTTTCGGCGTTCGCTCTAACGCAGCTCGCTTTGCCGGTGGACTGATCAACTTGTCAATCAACGTGTCGGGTGCCCTTTTGCCAGCCACAGAAGCTATCCTACCACTGGCTTCGGAAGCGGCTTTCTTACCAGCATCCAAAGCCGTCTTCTTACCAACCTCAAATGCAGTCGATGCGAGTTTTCTACCCGCATCGCTCGTGAGCGCTCGCATTATAAAATCGACGATGCCAGAACCGCCTTGAACATAAGTTCTGACATATCCCCTGTTCTTTATCACCAACATATTTTATTTTTATAATATATTTTGTCTTTTTCACTGGTAAATCGTTTTGTTGTTTAAATACTTTTATTATTCTAGTGTAAAAATTTACTGTTTTATTTTTGTTTGTTTGTTTGTTTGTCTCTACTTATTATATATACATCAATCCTTCAATTCGCTCATCAGCCTTTTATAATGGTTTTTATTCAAAACCTTCTGTCTTAACAATTCGTCAGATATAGTAACTATTTCATTATCTAATCCTGTGTTACCAGCCCGTCTACTCGCCATCAACAAACTCAATCTCTGAGACAGAGCGTCGGAATCACTCGGAAGAAAAGTGGTTTTCACCCCTTTGCCAGTCACCGATTCGACGAACTTCTTATTCATATCTCATATGGGTTTCACCACTTTCGTCCACTTGTAACCTCTGTTGGCTTTGGGTCTCGTCTCTCTGGCATCGTTATTTCTCTTCATGGCGTGGGTCTGAACCAGAATGTTGTGTTGCCGTAATTGTCGAAATCCTGTTCTGTGTAATCCCTAGGTTTGTCGTAAAGGAGCAATCTGCGCAGTCCATCAGTTATTTTATACTTATTCGAACCGACAATTAAATCTTCATCATCCATTTCCACTTCTGTGTCACCTACAAAAGTTCTACCGTCAGAATCCTTATAAATTCCATACAACAGATCTCTCTTACCACCATCCTCAGACGATGCGACGCTATCAGTGGTGATAGTCGAAGCTGTATCGTCGCTCAAGTCTGTTTGAATTCCCGTGGGAACGTAATCCGGTGTAGATTGAATGGAATGCCGATTTCCAAAACTACCGGGCAACGAACCCATTCTCAAAGAACTCTCTTTTAAGGGTCTCAATTCTTCAACTATCTCCTTCCTGCTTCGCTCTTGACCCTCCGTCATGGGTTTAAATATTTTTGTGGCTTTGCGTTTGAGTTCCATCTCACCAAGACGTCTGCTTCTGTCAGCCGACTGAATGCCCTTCTTAGCACGTTCATACTCGTCTAAAATTCGATCTCGGCGTCTAGAATCCATCTGTAAAAACATTTTTCGTTTTTTAATTGTTAATGTTCCTTTAAGTATGCTAATGCGAGTTATTTTATTATTTTCAAAATTAAATGTATAATTATATTTTATGTTTTTAAGTTAATAAAAATCTTTCTGTCTTTAATATAATAACTAAAAATTCACATCTGAACTCAGTATTGATTGAATTGGGAAAGTTTAATAAACGTTTTAAGTACATGACAAACCGGTTTCTGATTTAACGCATTTGAGAGTAATTTACGTTTGTTAAAAGGAATTCCATTCACATATCAAAAAACCATTCACTCAGTGTCGAATTAAGAGAGAACCTTAAAGACAGTTAAAAACATTCTAGCACATAAAAGAAACTGTTTTTCTTCTAATTTAACGTTAAAGGGATTCATTCATTCAAATTTCTGATCGTTATCACGAATATATTAAAAATTTACCACTCAAAACCTAATTGAGTGGAAAATGTGTTTTATTATACATTATTAAAACGATCCATTAAAACGAAAAACCTTCATTCACGCCACAACAAAAACATAAGCAACATTTTCATTCAAACATTCCATTACTCTAATTGTCTCTAAACTCAATTTCTCTTCGTTACATCGAAACAAAACACGAATGTCTATTTTTACAGATCGTATTTTATAGTCGACTCTTTTTGAACGGATGCCTTTCATTCACGCAACTCCTTTTTAAAACTGACGCTCATATTTATACTCTACTTTTTTTAACGAAAACCTCATTCAGTCACAACAATAACATGTGTTAGTTTTACTTCAGGAAACGTGACAGTGGGTTTGCTGGTTCAACAATCACCTCTTTTCCATGTACCGTACACGATTCGATTTCCGACGTAAAATCCGCAAATGGATTTCCGTGTACGCCTCCATAGGGATTCAGAGTTAAAATCGTGTACAGACGCGGACGATTTAGAATCAGCAAGATGATGTCCCCGTGGGAACCCCGGGAAGTAAGCAGCACTCGTTTACTGTGGTAAACCAGTTCCGCTTTACTAGTAAAATAGGACCCAGTCACCAATGCTTGGGGTGAAAGTCCTCTAAAATGGGCAACATGTTGATCAACGATTGACTAAACTTGACTTCATCTCCATGTTGTGTCACGATTAGCCATAGTGCATAAATATGTGACGTTAACCACCAACAAACAAACAAACAAGCAAGATGATGATTTAGAAACGACAAAACGTTTTTTTGCTCGCAATTTAACACTGAATCCTATGGGGGAAACCCATTTGCCGATTTCAGATCAGACGGTACATGTACACATACGTAAAATTTCATGCGTTTTTTTCACTCTTGGATACAATACAGTGATGTTTGAATCGGCAATGCCGATTCTAACATCACCCTAAAAACGTTCAAATCGTGTACCTATACACGATTTTAACACTAAATCCTATGGAGGTGTACATCGATGTACGTGTACACGTACAGGTACATGTACGTTGATGCTTGAATCGGCCTTTACTACCTACTTTGGTAAGTTTAGGTGACGATTTACTCCATTTGTAATTGCTTGAGTCTGAATGTTTTCTATAGCTGCTTGCAGCAGTCAAAGTATGACAAATTTTGTTCTACATGTTATTATTAAAAGTTTAACCCTTGGCAAATTTGAGACTTCCTATAAGGGTACTGTCGGAAAATTTGTTATTTTCGCCAACTTCAAGAGCAAATTTTTCTAATTACAAGATAGTTGTAATAATTATTTTGGTATGGCTAGATGCAACAATGATTATGGAAGAAAGTTACTGTTTACTTCTTAATCTCAGATTTAACCCTCTAGCACAATGAGGGCGAGAATAAGAGTACCGTTTGAAAATGCCAAAATTAGCCATTTTTGGTCGCCTTTTCTATCATTTTGGAAAGGGTTAATTTCAAACACTTTTCATGTACGTATTCACAATTGACTATCGAGCATATTTGCTGTTGTTAGTTTGGTTGTAAAGTTTAACCCTATCCCATTCTGGTTGCATAAAAGTAGGTACCGTCCAAAAAATTTCCAATTTTTCAGAATTTGGTAAATTTAGGTGGCGATTTACTCCATTTTTAATTGCTTGAGCTCTGAATATTTTCTATAGCTGCTTGCAGCAGTCAAAGTATGACAAATTTTGTTCTATATGTTATTATTAAAAGTGTAACCCTTGGCAGATTTGAGACTTCCCATAAGGGTACTGTCAGAATAATTGTTATTTTCGCCAACGTTTACATGCTCTTTCTCAGCACTGGAGCCATATTGTCTCAAAACCTTTTCCATGAGAGGATTGGGCCTTCATCCAAGAACAATTTTGCTGTTATATATTTTATTCAAAGTTTTAACCTTCACCCAGTTTTCGGGCCTTGAATTTGAGTGCCCTAAAATTCTTCATAAAATTGGCTAATTTGGAGCTCACTTTTCTTCCATTTTCGAAAGGAATATCGAAAAATGATTTACATGTTCGTATTTACAATTGCCTACCGAGCACATTTGCTGTTGTAAGTTTGGTTGTAAAGTTTAATACTATGCTCGTTCTGTTTGCATAAAGATAGGTGCAGTCCAAAAAAACTCCCGTTTTCAGAATTTGGTAAGTTTAAGTGACGATTTACTCCATTCCTAATTGATTGAGCGCTGACCGTTTTCTATGGCTGTATGCAGCAGTCATAGTATGACAACTTTTGTTTTATATGTCATTATTAAAAGTTTAACCGTTGGCAGATTCGAAACTGCCCATATGGGTATGGTCGGAATAATTTTAATTTTCATAAAATCACTGAATATTGATAAGCGTGCAGTGGTAGTTTGGAATAGAATATCCGAAAAAGCTTTCGAAATTCGGATTCAGAGTTCCATTCCAAGAATATTTTCTGTTATAGGGTTGCTGTAAAGTTTAACGCAATTCCTGTCTCAGATGCATAATGGTAGATGCCGTCGAAAAAAAACCTCATTCTTTCAGAATTTCGTAGGTTTAAGTGACAATTTACTCCATTCCTAATTCATTGAGCGCTGAATGTTTTCTATGCCTGCATGCAGAAAGCATAGCATGACAACTTCTGTTTTATACGTCATTATCAAAAGTTTAACCCTTGGCATATTTAGGAGTTCCCATGTGGGTATAGTTGGAATAATTGTTATTTTCGTAAAATCAATCCCTGAATATATTCGTAACCGTGCAGTGGCCTTTCAGTGGTGCTACATGAAGCCGCAAATAGTTAAGGTTGAAAAGTTCATCAAATAGACAAATATAATACCTAACTCAGCCGGTGACAGGTAAATCGTGCACTCGGTTTCCATCTGATCCACGGTATTTCCTTGCGGTCTCTGCACTTGACAAAGATACTAAACTGTCGGGCAGGGACAGTAGGAAACATTCTGAGAATTTCAAGTTTCTGCCTTGCATGATCGGGACATAATTGGAATATATCCGACATTGTATCTGTCGGATATATTCCAATTATGTCCCGATCACTTCACCCTGACTGTCCGCATGGGGGCACCACGACGCTGTGTACTAAGGCATACTGCATGTCGACGGTGCGCATGTCTTCAGCCAATCTAACCCTGCCTGTGCTACAGTGCGGAGGCACTATGTTGAGGAGCTGGCAGCTGCTCGTCATTGCTCGGTGGTTCTCTCTGGGTACTCCGGCTTCCTCCACCCACCGACATAATATGACCTTGGCTGTTAATATGTCGTTAAAACCTAATAAATAAATAAATAAATCCAGTACCAGTTTTGCTCGTACAAATTTTAGTACCGTCAGACAAAATTCATTTTCTGATCCATTTCGTACTTTTCTGTACTCACCTTCCCTGAGTAAGATTGGTATACCTTTTCAATCTCAGATTTAACCCTCAAGCACAATGAGAGTGAGAATAAGTGTACCATTTGGAAATACCCAAATTATCCAACTTTGGTCACTCTCTACTATCATTTTGGAATGGGTTAATTTGAGACACTTTGCTTTGCTATATGCAGAGATGTTTAATCAATAAATCCGGCTTTAGTTATGTTCTGGGACTTAATGAAACATGTGCTTTGGCCACTTAAAAATAGCACTGTCTGCAAAAAATGTCTTTGAGTGAATACGCATTCAAAAATGAAAGAGCTCTTTGAGCTTTCCATAACTGCTTTCAAAAACCAATGGGGAACAATTTTTGTGTTATATGTTTTGGTGTTCCGTGTTATCCAACACCAGTTTGGCTGTACAAATATGAATACCGCCAGGAAAGAAAGCACATTTTCTCAGTGGTAGACTGTTTGACTTCTATGATAGAGGTCCCGAGTTTGATCCCTATCTGGGACGACCCACGTAATGTCCTTGGGCAAGGCACTTTATCCCGATTGCCAACATGGGGACACGATGATGCCATGTACTAAGGCGTACTGCATGTCAGTGGTGCACATGTCTTCAACTGCTGGTACCCTGCTTCAGCGGAGCTTGAACATAATTAGAATGTTGAGCTGACAGTTGCTCGTCGATGCTCGGTGGTTCTCTCTGGGCCTCCGACTTCCCCCACCCGTAAAACTGCCACGGTCACGATTAGCCATTGTGGATAAGTATGTGACCGCAAACACCAATAAATAAATACCGTCAGGGAAACCCTCCGTGAAATCCTTCTGTCAATAAATAGCAAAGTAGTAATGTAATGCAAGAAATATTAACAAGCTGTTCAACATCCCTTTAATCAACTCATTTTGACTTGAACTGTACCCATCACTGTGTATACTAGCTCTCTAGATGGTTTAAACCATATCAAATAAACAACTAATTTGTGTGAGACAGTAACTCATATTACATGTATTTCATTGTATATGAAAGAGATATGTTGGAAAATTTGTGAAATCATGGAGTAGGAAGCTTACCCTCGTTTGTTGACAAATCCCACACATTCACAAACAGACAGAATGATAGAGAATAAATTATTTATTGATATTTAAGGTCACTTTCAGCATCTACAGCTATATCATGACCATAATATAGGTATTTATTCAAGTCCAGGTATTCATTGCATAGGCGTACAGGGATATTTTTCGGGGGGGGGGGGGGGGGTGGGAGGGGATGAACCCTTTTAGCCCGAAAAAGTTGAATCTCAGGAGGAAATGCCCAATGTGGGTATGGGAGGGAGGGGTGTCTCCCTCCCATTGAGTACCTGGAGAGAACCACCGAGCAATGGCAAGCGACCCAGACTCCCCAGCACACTAACTCCACAAAAGCAGGGTTAGCATTGGTTGAAGACAAGTACACCCTCAAAGTACCCTTAGTACACATCGCCATCATGCCCACCCCCCCCCCCCCCTCCCCCACGTGGGAAATTAAATTGGGATGAAGTGTCTTGCTCAAGGACACAATGTGGTTGCCACAGGCGGGATTCGAACCGAGGACTTCTTGGATTGCAACAATCATCTCTACCTTCTGAGCCACCGTGCTCCCGTAATATGCAGTAATAGAACTCTTTATATGTACTTGTGTGATTATAAATGAATAATATTAACGTGGATACGGTTCCACTGAATCAACTTGTACAGTATAATGGTCAGTTTATTTGCTACTTCTAAGTGATGAGATAGGAAAACAACATTTTGTGTGGAAAACCAAAATGTTTTGTGGTCATTTCTGGCAACTAAATTGTCCGAAATTTTCTGGCATATTGGCTGAAAAATCGGCTCCTTCCTGACTCAGGGGTGGGTTGGGGCACAGTCCTTCATGAAACCCCGGCCCGTACGCCCATAATTCATATGTACTAATTTTCTCCAAAGCAGAAAGGACATCGCTTGTTTTGCTTTCAATGAAAATATTCTGTAATTATTGAAGAGCAAATTTTGTGTTAAATGTTTTGGTGTCCTACTGTATCTCAAATATCTGTTTTGGCTGCATAAAAACTAGTAGCATCACAAAAACTTTGATTTCCACTAAATTTTCTGTTTTCAAAACTGTTCGATAGTTTTGTGTACAGTACAGTTTGCCTTTTCACATTAAAAAGTTGGGAAAGCCCGTAATTTGTCCAACAAATTACAATTCTCTAGTTTATTTTTTTTTTCCTCCCTGAATTTTGTCTGTTGAACTGCTCGAAAATAAGCTGTAGGATTTTGACCAAATTTGGCACACTCATGTAATGTCGTAAAATCTAGTGAAATGCGGTATCGTCATATCCGTGAAAACGCGTGTTTTCAAAATATTCTGCCAAAACCTTCAAAATTTCACCATTTTTCGAATGTCTCAAATCTGTTTACAGTTATTTAGCTCAAATTTTCCACACATTTATAGCATAATATGATACACCTTAATCACCACTCAGATCTTTCAACTTTAACCCCCACTGGCCAAAAATGACATGAATATAGAATTTTTCTTCAAAATTGACCAACCTCAAGGGCAAATTTCTCTAATAACAAGGTTGTTGTAACAATTATTTTGGTTTGGATAGATGCAACCATGATTGCGGAAGAAAGTTACTGTTTACTTTTTAATCTCAGATTTAACCCTCAAGCACAATGAGGGTGAGAATAAGAGTACCGTTTGAAAAAGCCAAAATTAGCCAACTTTGGTTGCTTTTTCCATCATTTTGGAAAAGGGTTAGTTTCTAACACTTTTCGTGTACGTATTCACAATTGACTACCGAGCATATTTGCTGTTGTTAGTTTGGTTTTAAAGTTTAACCCTATCCAATTCTGGTTGCATAAACGTAGGTACCGTCCAAAAAAACTCCAATTTTTTCAGAATTTGGTAAGTTTAGGTGACGATTTACACCATTTTTAATTGCTTGAGCTATGAATGTTTTCTATAGCTGCTTGCAGCAGTCAAAGTATGACAAATTTTGTTCTATATATTATTATTAAAAATTTAACCCTTGGCAGATTTGAGACTTCCCATAAGGGTACTGTCGGAATGTTTGTTATTTTCGCCAACTTCAAGAGCAAATTTTTCTAATTACAAGGTAGTTGTAATAATTACTTTGGTATGGCTAGTTGCAACAATGATTGTGGAAGAAAGTTACTGTTTATTTCTTAATTTCACATTTAACCTTCTAGCACACGAGGTCGAGAATAAGAGTACCGTTCGAAAATGCCAAAATTAGCCATTTTTGGTTGCCTTTTCTATCATTTTGGAAAGGGTTAATTTCAAACACTTTTCATATACATTTTCACAACTGACTATCGAGCATATTTGCTGTTGTTAGTTTGGTTTTAAAGTTTAACCCTATCCCATTCTGGTTGCATAAAAGTAGGTACCATCCAAAAAAATTCCAATTTTTTCAGAATTTGGTAAATTTAGGTGGCGATTTACTCCATTTCAATTGCTTGAGCTCTGAATGTTTTCTGTAGGTGCTTGCAGCAGTCAAAGTATGACAAATTTTGTTCTATATGTTATTATTAAAAGTTTAACCCTTGGCAGATTTGAGACTTCCCATAAGGGTACTGTCAGAATAATTGTTATTTTCGCCAACGTTTAGCCATATTGTCTCAAAACCTTTTCCATGAGAGGATTGGGCCTTCATCCAAGAACAATTTTGCTGTTATATATTTTATTCAAAGTTTTAACCTTCACCCAGTTTTCGGGCCTTGAATTTGAGTGCCCTAAAATTCTTCATAAAATTGGCTAATTTGGAGCTCACATTTCTTCCATTTTCGAAAGGAATATCGAAAAATGATTTGCATGTTCGTATTTACAATTGCCTACCGAGCATATTTGCTGTTGTAAGTTTGGTTGTAAAGTTTAACCCTATGCTCGTTCTGTTTGCATAAAGATAGGTGCAGTCCAAAAAAAACCCTCTTGTTTTCAGAATTTGGTAAGTTTAAGTGACGATTTACTCCATTCCTAATTCATTGAGCACTGAACGTTTTCTATGGCTGTATGCAGCAGTCATAGTATGACAACTTTTGTTTTATATGTCATTATTAAAAGTTTAGCCGTGGCAGATTCGAGACTGCCCATATGGGTATGGTCGGAATAATTTGAATTTTCATAAAATCACTGAATATTGATAAGCGTGCAGTTGCAGTTTGGAATAGAATATCCGAACATGCTTTCGCAATTCGGATTCACAGTTCAATTCCAAGAATATTTTCTGTTATAAGGTTGTTGTAAAGTTTAACGCAATCCCTGTCTAAGATGCATAATGGTAGATGCCGTCGAAAAAAACATTTTTTTCAGAATTTCGTAGGTTTAAGTGACAATTTACTCCATTCCTAATTCATTGAGCGCTAAATGTTTTCTATGCCTGCATGCAGCAAGCATAGCATGGCAACTTCTGTTTTATACGTCATTATCAAGGAGTTCCCATGTGGGTATTGTCGGAATAATTGTTATTTTCGTAAAATCAATCCCTGAATATATTCGTAACCGCGCAGTGGCCTTTCAGTGGTGCTACATGAAGCCGCAAAAAGTTAAGATTGAAAAGTTCATCAAATAGATAAACATAATACCTAACTCAGCCAGTGACAGGTAAATAATGAATGGAAAAGTCGTTGAGTTGAGAATAAAGTAGGGACGAATCGTGCCCTCGGTTTCCACCTGATCCACGGTATTTCCACGCGGTCTCGGAACTTGACAAAGATACTAAACTGTCGGGCAGGGACAGTAGGAAACATTCTGAGAATTTCAAATTGCTGTCTTGCATGATCGGGACATAATTGGAATATATCCGACATTGTATCTGTCGGATATATTCCAATTATGTCCCGATCACTTCACCCCGACTGTCCGCATGGGGGCACCATGACGTCGTGTACTAAGGCATACCGGACGTCGATGGTGCGTATGTCTTCAACCAATCTAACCCTGCCTGTGCTACAGTATGGAGGCACTATGTTGGCGAGCTGGCAGCTGCTCATCATTGCTCAGTGGTTCTCTCTGGGTACTCCGTCTTCCTCCACCCATACAACTGTCACCGACATAATATGACCTTGGCTGTTAATGTGTCGTTGAAACCTAACAAATAAATCCAGTACCAGTTTTGCTAGTACAAATATTAGTACCGTCAAACAGAATTCATTTTCTGATTAATTTCGTACTTTTCTGTACTCAGCTTCCCTGAGTAAGATTGGTATACCTTTTCAATCTCAGATTTAACCCTCAAGCACAATGAGAGTGAGAATAAATGTACCATTTGGAAATACCCAAATTATCCAACTTTGGTTACTCTCTACTATCATTTTGGAATGGGTTAATTTGTGACACTTTGCTTTGCTTATGCAGAGATGTTTAATCAATACATCCGACTTTAGTTATGTTCTGGGACTTAATGAAACATGTGCTTTGGCCACTTAAAAATAGCACTGTCTGCAAAAATGACTTTGAGTGAATACTCACTTGTCCAAAAACAAAAAGGAAAGAGCTCTTTGAGCTTTCCATAACTGCTTTCAAAAATCAATGAGGAACAAATTTTGTGTTATATGATTTGGTGTTCCGTGTTATCCAACACCAGTTTGGCCGTACAAATATGAATACCGCCAGGAAAGAAAGCACATTTTCTCAGTGGTAGACTGTTTGACTTCTATGATAGAGGTCCCGAGTTTGATCCCTATCTGGGACGACCCACGTAATGTCCTTGGGCAAGGCACTTTATCCCGGTTGCCAACATGGGGGCACGATGATGCCATGTACTAAGGCGTACTGCATATCAATGGTGCACATGTCTTCAACCGCTGGTACCCTGCTTCAGCGGAGCTTGAACATAATTAGAATGTTGAGCTGACAGTTGCTCGTCGAAGCTCGGGGGTTCTCTCTGGGTTCTCCGACTTCCTCACCCGTAAAACTGTCACGGTCACGATTAGACATTGTGGATAAGTATGTGACCGTAAACACCAATAAATAAATACCGTCAGGGAAACCCTCTGTGAAATCCTTCTGTCAATAAATAGCAAAGTAGTAATGTAATGCAAGAAATATTAACAAGCTGTTCAACATCCCTTTAATCAACTCATTTTGACTTGAACTGTACCCATCATTGTGTATACTAGCTCTCTAGATGGTTTAAACCATATCAAATAAACAACTAATTTGTGTGTGACAGTAACTCGTATTACATGTATTTCATTGTATCTGAAACAGATATGTTGGAAAAATTGTGAAATCATGGAGTAGGAAGCTTACCCTCGCTTGTTGACAAATCCCACACATACACAAACAGACAGAATGATAGAGAATAAATTAATTATTGATATTTAAGGTCACTTTCAGCATCTACAGCTATATCATGACCATAATATATAATATAGGTATTTATTCAAGTCCAGGTATTCATTGCACAGGCGTACAAGGCTATTTTTCAGGGGGGGGGGGGGGGGGGGGGGGGGTGGTGAACCCTTTTAGCCCGAAAAAGTTGAATCTCAGGAGGAAATGCCAATTGTGGGGGGGTCTCCCTCCCATTGAGTACCTGGAGAGAACCACCGAGCAATGGCAAGCGACTCAGACTCCCCAACATACTAACTCCACAAAAGCAGGGTTAGCATTGGTTGAAGACAAGTGCACCCTCAAAGTACCCTTAGTACACATCGCCATCATGTCCCCCTCCCCCCAAACAAGTGGGAAATTAAATTGGGATGAAGTGTCTTGCTCAAGGACACAGGGTGGTTGCCACAGGCGGGATTCGAACCAAGGACTTCTTGGATTGCAACAATCATTTCTACCTACTGAGCCACCGTGCTCCCGTAATATACAGTAATAGAGCTCTTTATGTGTACTTGTGTGATTATAAATGAATAATATTAACGTGGATACGGTTCCACTGAATCAACTGAATCAACTTGTACAGTATAATGGTCAGTTTACTTGCAACTTCTAAGTGATGAGATAGGAAAAGAACATTTTGTGTGGAAAACCAAAATGTTTTGTGGTCATTTCTGGCAACTAAATTGTCCGAATTTTTCTGGCATATTGGCCGAAAAATCGGCTCCTTCCTGACTCAGGGGTGGGTTGGGGCACAGTCCTTCATGAAACCCGGACCGTACGCCCATAATTCATATGTACTAATTTTTTCCAAAGCAGAAAGGACATCACTTGTTTTGCTTTCTATGGAAATATTCTGTAATTATTGAAGAGCAAATTTTGTGTTAAATGTTTTGGTGTCCTGCTGTATCTCAAATATCTGTTTTGGCTGCATAAAAACTTTGATTTCCACTAAATTTTCTGTTTTCAAAACTGATCGATAGTTTTGTGTACAATAAAGTTTGCCTTTTTACATTAAAATGTTGGGAAAGCCCGTAATTTGTCCAACAAATTACAATTCTCTAGTTTATTTTTATTTTTTTTTCCTCCCTGAATTTTGTCTGTTGAACTGCTCGAAAACAAGTTGTACGATTTTGACCAAATTTAGCACACTTATGTAATGTCATAAAATCTAGTGAAATGCGGTATACTCATATCTGTGAAAACGCGTATTTTCAAAATATTCTGCCAAAACCTTCAAAATTTCACCATTTTTCATTTGTCTCAAAATTGTTTACAGTTATTTCGCTCAAATTTTCCACACATTTACAGCATAATATGATACACCACAATCGCCACTGAAATCTTTCAACATTAACCCCCACTGGCCAAAAATGACATGAATATAGATTTTTTCTTCAAAATTGACCAACCTCAAGGGCAAATTTCTCTAATAAAAAGGTTGTTGTAACAATTATTTTGGTTTGGATAGATGCAACAATGATTGCGGAATGAAGTTACTGCTTACTTTTTAATCTCAGATTTAACCCTCAAGCACAATGAGGGCGAGGATAAGAGTACCGTTTGAAAATGCCAAAATTAGCCAACTTTGGTTGCTTTTTCTATCATTTTGGAAAGGTTTAATTTCAAACACTTTTCATGTACGTATTCACAATTGACTACCGAGCATATTTGCTGTCGTAAGGTTGGTTGTAAAGTTTAACCCTATCCCATTCTGGTTGCATAAAAGTAGGTACCGTCCAAAAAAACTCCAATTTTTTCAGAATTTGATAAGTTTAGGTGGCGATTTACTCCATTTTTAATTGCTTGAGCTCTGAATGTTTTCTGTTGCTGCTTGTATCAGTCAAAGTATGACAAATTTTGTTCTATATGTTATTATTAAAAGTTTAACCCTTGGCAGATTTGAGACTTCCCATAAGGGTACTGTCGGAATAATTGTTATTTTCGCCAACTTCAAGGGCAAATTTCTCTAATTACAAAGTAGTTGTAACAATTATTTTGATATGGCTAGATGCAACAATGATTGTGGAAGAAAGTTACTGTTTACTTCTTAATCTCAGATTTAACCCTCAAGCACAATGAGGGCGAGAATAAGAGTACCGTTTGAAAATGCCGAAATTAGCCATCTTTCGTTGCTTTTTTCTATCATTTTGGAAAGGGTTAATTTCAAAAACCTTTCATGTACGTATTCACAATTGACTACCGAG
The DNA here is from genome assembly GCA_031216915.1 of Pictodentalium vernedei. NCBI lineage: Eukaryota > Metazoa > Mollusca > Scaphopoda > Dentaliida > Dentaliidae > Pictodentalium > Pictodentalium vernedei. The sequence goes on along the minus strand of CM062295.1, from coordinate 534,439,563 downwards.
CATATTTGCTGTTGTATGTTTGGTTGTAAAGTTTAACTCTATCCCATTCTGGTTGCATAAAAGTAGGTACCGTCCAAAAAATTTCCAATTTTGTCAGAATTTGGTAAATTTAGGTGGCAATTTACTCCATTTTTAATTCCTTGAGCTCTAAATGTTTTCTATAGCTGCTTGCAGCAGTCAAAGTATGACAAATTTTATTCTATATGTTATTATTGAAAGTTTAACCATTGGCAGATTTGAGACTTCCCATAAGGGTACTGTCAGAATAATTGTTATTGTCGTCAACGTTTACATGCACTTTCTCAGCACTGAAGCCATATTGTCTCAAAACCTTTTCCATGAGGGGATTGGGCCTTCATCCAAGAACAATTTTGCTGTTATATATTTTATTCAAAGTTTTAACCTTCACCCAGTTTTCGGGCCTTGAATTTGAGTGCCCTAAAATTCTTCATAAAATTGGCTAATTTGGAGCTAACTTTTTTTTCCATTTTCGAAAGGAATATCGAAAAATGATTTACATGTTCGTATTTACAATTGCCTACCGAGCATATTTGCTGTTGTAAGTTTGGTTGTAAAGTTTAACCCTGTGCTCGTTCTATTTGCATAAAGATAGGTGCAGTCCAAAAAAACTATCGTTTTCAGAATTTGGTAAGTTTAAGTGACGATTTACTCCATTCCTAATTGATTGAGCACTGAACGTTTTCTATGGCTGTATCCAACAGTCATAGTATGACAACTTCTGTTTTATATGTCATTATTAAAAGTTTAACCGCTGGCAGATTCGAGACTGCCCATATGGGTATGGTCGGAATAATTTTAATTTTCATAAAATCACTGAATATTGATAAGCGTGCAGTGGTAGTTTGGAATAGAATATCCGAAAATGCTTTCGAAATTCGGATTCAATGTTCAATTCCAAGAATATTTTCTGTTATAAGGTTGCTGTAAAGTTTAACGCAATCCCTGTCTCAGATGCATAATGGTAGATGCCGTCGAAAAACACTCATTTTTTCAGAATTTCGTAGGTTTAAGTGACAATTTACTTCATTCCTAATTCATTGAGCGCTGAATGTTTTCTATGCCTGCATGCAGCAAGCATAGCATGGCAACTTCTGTTTTATACGTCATTATCAAAAATTTAACCCTTGGCATATTTAGGAGTTCCCATGTGGGTACAGTCGGAATAATTGTTATTTTCGTAAAATCAATCCCTGAATATATTCGTAACCGCGCAGTGGCCTTTCAGTGGTGCTACATGAAGCCGCAAATAGTTAAGGTTGAAAAGTTCATCAAATAGACAAATATAATACCTAACTCAGCCGGTGACAGGTAAATAATGAATGGAAAAGTCGTTGAGTTGAGAATAAAGTAGGGACGAATCGTGCCCTCGGTTTCCACCTGATCCACGGTATTTCCACGCTGTCTTGGCACTTGACAAAGATACTAAACTGTCGGGCAGGGACAGTAGGAATCATTCTGAGAATTTCAAGTTGCTGCCTTGCATGATCGGGACATAATTGGAATATATCCGACATTGTATCTGCCGGATATATTCCAATTATGTCCCGATCACTTCACCCTGACTGTCCGCATGGGGGCACCATGACGCCGTGTACTAAGGCATACTGCATGTCGATGGTGCGTATGTCTTCAACCAATCTAACCCTGCCTGTGCTACAGTGCGGAGGCACTATGTTGGGGAGCTGGCAGCTGCTCGTCATTGTTAGGTGGTTCTCTCTGGGTACTCCGGCTTCTCCACCCATACAACTGTCACCGACATAATATGACCTTGGCTGTTAATGTGTCGTTAAAACCTAATAAATAAATAAATAAATCCAGTACCAGTTTTGCTCGTACAAATATTAGTACCGTCAGACAAAATTCATTTTCTGATTAATTTCGTGCTTTTCTGTACTCACCTTCCCTGAGTAAGATTGGTATACCTTTTCAATCTCAGATTTAACCCTCAAGCACAATGAGAGTGAGAATAAGTGTACTGTTTGGAAATACACAAATTATCCAACTTTGGTTACTCTCTACTATCATTTTGGAATGGGTTAATTTGAGACACTTTGCTTTGCTATATGCAGAGATGTTTAATCAATAAATCCGGCTTCAGTTATGATCTGGGACTTGATGAAACATGTGCTTTGGCCACTTAAAAATAGCACTGTCTGCAAAAAATGACTGAGTGAATACTCACTTGTCCAAAAACAAAAAGGAAAGAGCTCTTTGAGCTTTCCATAACTGCTTTCAAAAATCAATGGGGAACAGATTTTGTGTTATATGTTTTGGTGTTCCGTGTTATCCAACACCAGTTTGGCCGTACAAATATGAATACCGCCAGGAAAGAAAACACATTTTCTCAGTGGTAGACTGTTTGACTTCTATGATAGAGGTTCCGAGTTTGATCCCTATCTAGGACGACCCACGTAATGTCCTTGGGCAAGGCACTTTATCCCGGTTGCCAACATGGGGGCACGATGATGCTAAGGCGTACTGCATGTCAGTGGTGCACATGTCTTCAACCGCTGGTACCCTGCTTCAGCGGAGCTTGAACATAATTAGAATGTTGAGCTGACAGTTGCTCGTCGATGCTCGGTGGTTCTCTCTGGGTCCTCCGACTTCCCCCACCCGTAAAACTGTCACGGTCACGATTAGCCATTGTGGATAAGTATGTGATCGTGAACACCAATAAATAAATACCGTCAGGGAAACCCTCTGTGAAATCCTTCTGTCAATAAATAGCAAAGTAGTAATGTAACGCAAGAAATATTAACAAGCTGTTCAACATCCCTTTAATCAACTGATTTTGACTTGAACTGTACCCATCATTGTGTATACTAGCTCTCTAGATGGTTTAAACCATATCAAATGAACAACTAATTTGTGTATGACAGTAACTCATCTTAAATGTATTTCATTGTATCTGAAACAGATATGTTGGGAAAATTGTGAAATCATGGAGTAGGAAGCTTAACCTCGTTTGTTGACAAATCCCACACATTCACAAACAGACAGAATGATAGAGAATAAATTAATTATTGATATTTAAGGTCACTGTCATCCTCTACAGCTATATCATGACCATAATATAGGTATTTATTCAAGTCCAGGTATTCATTGCATAGGCGTACAGGGCTATTTTTCAGGGGGGTGGGGAGATGAACCCTTTTAGCCCGAAAATGTTGAATCTCAGGAGGAAATGCCAAATGTGGGTATGGGAGGGAGGGGGGGGGGGTCGCTCTCCCATTGATTACCTGGAGAGAACCACCGAGCAATGGCAAGCGACTCAGACTCCCCAACATACTAACACCACAAAAGCAGGGCTAGCATTGGTTGAAGACAAGTGCACCCTCAAAGTACCCTTAGTACAGATCGCCATCATGCCCCCCCCCCCCCCCCACGTGGGAAATTATATTGGGATGAAGTGTCTTGCTCAAGGACACAATGTGGTTGCCACAGGCGGGATTCGAACCGAGGTCTTCTTGGATTGCAACAATCATCTATACCTTCTGAGGCACCGTGCTCCCGTAATATGCAGTAATAGAAGTCTTTAAATGTACCTGCGTGATTATAAATGAATAATATTAACGTGGGTACGGTTTCACTGAATCAACTTTTACAGTATAATGGTCAGTTTCCTTGCAACTTCTAAGTGATGAGATAGGAAAACAACATTTTGTGTGGAAAACCAAAATGTTTGGTGGTCATTTCTGGCAACTAAATTGTCCGAAATTTTCTGGCATATTGGCTGAAAAATCGGCTCGTTCCTGACTCAGGGGTGGGTCGGGGCACAGTCCTTCATGAAACCTCGGCCCGTACGCCCATAATTCATATGTACTAATTTTTTCCAAAGCAGAAAGGACATCGCTTGTTTTGCTTTCTATGAAAATATTCTGTAATTATTGAAGAGCAAATTTTGTGTTAAATGTTTCGATGTCCTGCTGTACCTCAAATATCTGTTTTGGTTGGATGAAAACTAGTAGCATCACAAAAACATTGATTTCCACTAAATTTTCTGTTTTCAAAACTGATCGATAGTTTTGTGTACAATACAGTTTGCCTTTTCGCATTAAAAAGTTGAGAAAACCCGTAATTTGTCCAACAAATTACAATTCTCTAGTTTTATTTACATTCTCACCACACGTCTCATAAAGCTTCAGCCTTTGGATCAGGGTGTTTTGGGGCAATTGAAGAAATATGTGAACTGTGGATGTGACGCCTGGGTGAAAAACCATCCTGGAAAAACGATGAGCATGTACGACATACCCAGCATTGTTCACCATGCGACCCCAATGGCGTTGATACCCCGAGGTATAACTGGAGGTTTTAACCCTTTGCCTAACATGAAAAACAGACGACACTTGCAAAAAATAATCTTGAATAACTCAGTAATTTTTTTCATTTTTTGTCTCAAAAACATAGGTTATGACACCTCGTTGGAACGAGCTCATAACCTATGAGTAGGTATATTTTGGGGCTTCAAGGACACTTTTTTAAAAAGCTGTACACGTACATGTACATGTACCCATAGGGGTTCAGTGTTAAAACGTGTACAGAATGTATAAACGTTTTTTGTACATTTTGTCTCAGAATCCCCACAAGTAGCTCATCGTGTCCTAGACTGTTCAAACAGCCGTTGGCGAATGAGTGCGAATTCGACATAATTCGCTGGGAAGGAAAAATCTACGAAATTCGAAGAAACATCAACCTAAAACATCGTCTCAACGTTCACCATCGCGGGTCAGACCTTCAATCTATCGTTGGCGATCGAGCGTGGGCAAAAACACTTTGAGGCTTCTAGGACAGCATAAAAATGCGTTTTGAGGCTTCTGAGACACCGACGTTCACGATCGTGTTCCAGACGGCAGCGGGTGTGATCTGATCGGTAAAAACGATTGGGGATTCTAGGACAGGAAAAATCGATCTTAAAACTTTTCTCGACGTTCGCCAACGGTCGATCGAACTGTTTAACTCGCGATGACCAACTTGTGGGGATTTCAGGACAGCAAAACGCAAAAATTAAGGAACGTCGAAAATTAGAACTGAAGGGGAAATTTTCTCTCCACGTTTGAGATCGCGGTGGTGCGATCGATCGCTGAGGAAATCAGTGGAGGGAACGGATGAAAACATCAAATCGTCGCGAATTTTGAGGTAAATCGTAATAGATCAGTTTTGCGAGGTTTCATTCTTGCACTCGGTGTAAATGAATGGTTTTTCATTCAATAAAATCAAACGGTGAAATTGCGTTCCACTCAGATGGGTTTTAAGAGGTAAATTGAGTTTTAATTGACTACGATAATGTTCACTCGCGTCTCGGTTCGAGAGACATCAATAAACACCTTTCGACAAGACACATTTCCCATGTTTTCTCCACGGCGAGAATAATCGCTGATGTGATCTTTAACACGTTTGAGGGCAATGCATTTTATCAATGGTTTTTATTTTAGAATGATTTGAAGTGTGAGGTTATGTTTAATTGAAAATTATGTCGTTACTTCAAATGGCATTTTTGCTTTTTGATGATGTGAAAATTCTGTTTAAACCATTTTATGAATGAAAATGAACCGGTTTCAAATGATTAAGTAATTCTTTCTGATTTAACGCATTTTGAGAAGGATGTTATTTAAGATTTTAACTATTTGAGTTTTCTCCCATAGTGAGAATAATCACTGATGCGATCTTTAACACGTTTGAGGGCAATGCATTTTTATCAATGGTTTTATTTTGACAATGACCCGTAGCGTGAGGACATATTTAATTGGAAATTTTGTTGTTACTTCAAACGGCATTTTTTGCTTTTTTGATGAGATGAAATTCTGTTTAAACCATTTTACGAATGAAAATGAACCAGTTTTCAAATGATTAAGTAATTTCTTTCTGATTTTAATGCATTTTGAAATGGATGTTATTTAAGATTTTAACTATTTGAGTTTTCTCCATGGCGAGAATAACCGCTGATGCGATTTAACACGTCTGAGGGCAAATCATTTATCGAGGTTCCATTTGTAAATGTTTTTCCCCAACTGGTTTTAGTTATATATATTAAAGACAGAAGATTTTTTTAACTTAAAAACATAAAAAATAATTACATTTAATTTTGACAATAATAAAATAATCAACGTTACTGCACTCTAAAAAGAAATATTAATAATCGAGAGAACAAAAATGTTTCTACTCATCAAAGATTCCAAGCGAAGAGATAACTTCTTGACGAATATGAACGTGTCAAGAAGAGTATTCCAATAGAAGTAGACGATTGGGAGAGATGGAGTTGAGAAGAGAGACCACCAAACTATTCAAACCCGTGACGGAGGTTCAGGAACGAAGCAAGAAGGAGATCATTGACGAACTGAGACCCATAAAAGAAGGTTCTTTGAGAACGGGTTCATTGCCTGATAGTTTTACAAGGCAGTATTCCTTTCAAAGATCTTCAACAGATTACGCTCCCATAAGAATCGAAACCGATGCGATCGAGAATGATGATGCAGCTTCGACTATCACCACTGATAGTGTTGCGTCATCCGACGATGGTGGTAAGAGAGATCTGTTGTATGGAATTCGCGAGGATTCAAGCAGCAGGAAATTCGTGGGTGACACTGAAGTGCGAGAGGAGGGTCAATATTTCATCGTCGGTCAGAATAAGTATCCGAATACTCCGGGACTACAAAATTTGCTTCAATACGACAAGCCTGGAGAAGAGGATTACACGAATCAGGATCACGACAATTATGGCGACATTCTGGTTCAGACCCACGCCATGAAGAGGAATAATGATGCCAGAGAGACAAAACCCAATGTGATCGAGAGCGATGATGCAGCTTCGACTATCACCACTGATAGCATTGCGTCGTCCGACAATGGTGGTAAGAGAGATCTGTTGTATGGAATTTGTGAGGATTCGAGCGGCAGGAAATTCGTGGGCGACACTGAAGTGCAAGAGGAGGGTTGATATTTCATCGTCAGGCAGAATAAGTATCCGAATAATCCGGGACTACAAAATTTGCTTCGATACGACAAGCCTGGAGAAGAAGATTACACGAATCAGGATCACGACAATTACGGAGACATTCTGGTTCAGACCGACGCCATTAAGAGGAATACTGATGCCAGAGAGACAAGACCCAAGGCCAACAGAGGTTACAAGTGGATGAATGTGGTGAGACCCATATGGGAAGGGAATAAAAGATTCCTCGCTTCGATGATGGGAAAGGGAGTGAGAACAACTCTTCTTCCGAGCAATTCTGATGCTCTGTTCGAGAGATTGAAATTATTGATGGCTAGTCAGCACGCTGGTGATACTGGAGTGGATAATGAGATAGTGAGCATATGAGACGAATTGTTGAGGCAGAAGGTCTTGGATAGACAAGATTATAAAAGGTTGATGAATGAATTGAAGGATTGATTTTTTTAATAAGTAGAGAGAAAAAATAGATAAATTTAAAAAAGTAAATCTACACTAAAAATAATAAAAGTATTTAAACAACAAACGATTTACGAGCGAAAAAAAACAAAATATATATTATAAAATAAAAATATGTTGGTGATAAAGAACAGGGGATACATCAGAACTTACGTTCAAGGCAGTTCTGGCATCGTTGATTCTATAATGCGAGTGTTCACGAGCAATGCAGGTAGAAAGCTCACATCAACCGCATTTGAGGTTGGTAAGAAGACGGCTTTGGATGCTGGTAAGAAAGCTGCTTCCGAAGCTAGCGGTAGGATCGTTTCGGTGACTGGCAAGAGAGCGGCCGACACATTGAGCGATAAGTTGATCAGCCCACTGGTGAAGCGAGCTACGTCAGAGCGATCACCGAAAAGTTGGAAAGATTTTAAGGATGCTGTGGTACCCATACCAGATTTAGCCAAAATGATGAACAGATATGGAGTGAAGAGAACTCGCGTTGGTGTAATATAAATAAATAATAATATTTATAAACTGAGTTTGAAAAAAACATAAAAAAAATTGAGTTTGAAAATCTAAAAAAATAAAAAGATGAACATTAAAGATATGTCTTGGAACAATGCCGCGACCAAGAGGTCAAATAATGAGTTCTTTCCCAAAAGCATAAGAGGTTTGATAGTGGGAAAATCGAATTGTGGAAAGACCAATCTGTTGATGAAACTGTTGTCGCAACCTGATTGGATGGATTACGACAGATTATTCATGTTTGGCAAGAGTCTGTTTCAACCCGAATACAGATCGCTTCGAGAGTGCATGGATCGTAGATTGCCCAAGAAAGTCATAGCCAGAATTTCGACAGTAGGGAAGAATTTGACAAAAGCGAAGCTTCTCTTTCAACCATTTTGGACAGTGCGGTGATGGAATTGATGAAGAGAAATGCATCTTCGAACGTCGCGTGTTGATTTTACGAGAACATGAGCAACGTTCCGGATCCCAGGGAATTGAAATCGGAAGATAAGAATCTCATGATTTTTGATGATCTGCTTTTGGAGAGACAGAACCGATGCGAATCGTATTATGTTAGAGGTCGTCACAGCAACGTGGACTGTTTCTACCTGCCTCAGAATTATTTTTGACTGCCCAGACGGACGATAAGGGAGAATGCTAATTTCCTGTGTCTCTTTCGACAGGATCTCAATAATCTCAATCACAACTATGGAGATCACGTTGCAAACGACATGAGCATAGAAGAATTCAGGAGATTCTTCAAGAGGGTTTGGGATGGAGGACTTCACAATTTCGTTGTGATCGATTTGACTAGTGAATTTAAAAATATCGGAGTGGATTCGACTAGTTTTATGTTTCTGATGGTAACAAAATAGAGAGTGAAAACAAAAATTAAAAATAATAAATCATCAATAATTTAGTTTTGAAAAAATAAATAAAAATAAAAATCTAATGTTCGAATAAGGAGAATTGTTAGAACAGATAGCTGAGAACATGGCTGCAACACAATCCATTCAAATCGTGGTGAGTGGCGATTCGACTCAATTTGCGATGAAATTCGAACCTTCCATCGAATTGAATAGGGAGAAAAGATACGAGATGGCGTTGGTAAATCTGGAGACTTATTATTTCTTTTTCAAACGTCACCAAAAAGAATAACTCGTTCAAGTATTCCGACAGAGTGGATTGGTTGGAGATTCGAATTCCCAAAGGAAATTACGACATAGACAATTTGAACAATTGCATTCAGATGCAAATGAAGACTGATGGAAAAGGAAGCAATAAGATCAGACTCGCCCCTGACCCTAATACCCTACAGAAAATGTTGGATTTGGAAGATAATTTTCAAGTAGATTTCAGCATGGACGATTCTATCGGCAAGATGCTGGGATTCAATCGAAAGATTGTATCGAGGCCACGCGGCATCCGAAAATATGGTCGACATTCACGCCATCAATAGTATTCTGGTGAACATGGATGTGATTGCTGGAAGCTACGTGAATGGTAGTGCTCAACCAACGATCTATATTCCTTCTTTCAAAATGTGTCACTGGGTTATAAGATCATGGAACGACCTCGAAATTTAGTTCATCTAGCCATGATTTTAGACACGTTTATAGTCTCAAAACCACATTGACGGATCAAAATTGTGAACTGTTAGATCTTCGTGGAGAGAGGGTGATGTATACGATTTCACATAAGAGAAATATGAAAAGGCCAAAAAAAAAAAAAAATATTGCGTGTATATATAAATAAGAAAATAAAATAAACGCAATATTAATTTACAAAAAAATTATTTAATATATATAAAATTATCATTAAACAAAAAAAAAACAATTGAACAAAATATATTTTAAAAGAAAAAAGAAATATGACTCCATACGTGGTTAAAAACGTGAACATATCCGAAGGACAGAGGGAGAAACTTGAGAGAGCATTAACTCGAGGCAAGCCAGTGAGATTCAAATTTACTGACAAAGATCTGACGAGTGGCAGTCACAATCGAATCGCCTGGACCAGAACTCAAAGCAAAAGGATGGAGAAAGCGATTCATGATGGAAGAGGGTTGATGGTGAAATTGAGTCCCGCTCAATTGAGATACAATATAAAAATGAAAGGCGGTTTCCTACCGCTATTGGGAATGTTAGCAAAAGCAGCATTGCCCACTATCGGGAAGACTCTTGGCGTGGGAGCTCTCTTGGGACTCGCCAGTTTGGCAGTTGAGAAATTAATGGGTGGTAGCGGACTGTTTTTGAATAAGGGAGGAGTCATGTGTCGCGTCCACATAGGTGACAACAATGGTGAAGGATTGTATCTAGAACCCATTAGAGGCGGCAACTCTTTCAGTGGAAACGGTCTCTATCTGAAGAGCAGACAGGACGTTGAGCCACTCGGTAAGGGTTTGCTGTTTGGTCCAAATTCACCGTTTAAGGGTATACCACTTTTGAGTATGTTATTATAAAGTAAAAAAATTATATAATTATATAAAGTATAAAAATATAAATTATACAAAGTATAAAAAAATACTATAAAAAAGTGGATAAAAAGGATTACGAGACCTTTTTGAATGGTAATGATGGATATTTCAGGAAAGAAGTGGAAAATTACATGACCTTTTTGAATGATAATGATGGATATTTCAGGAAAGAACTAGAAAAAGAAGTGAAAAAAATAGGGATAGATTGCAGAAATTAAAAAGAGGTAGAAGAATGAGTTGTTTTCCACCACCACCACCACCATCACCTTCTGAAGAGAATAATGATGATGTGAGTGTTGCCAAGAAATGCACCACATTCGTTCATAACTATGATAGTGAGAATCAAATGTGTTATTATAAAAAACGTAATATATCACAAAAAAAAGAAAAGAAGAATCGATGCTGAAAGTGGAGAAAAAAGGAAACTTTATTACAATACATATGAGCGATAGTGAAGAAGAAGAAGAAGGAGGAGGAAACAAAAAAAAAAGTAATGAGATCTAGAGAGATTGAACATCTCTAGATCTCATTACTTTTTCTTTTTTTTCCCTTCTTCTTCACTAAACATCGATCTCTCTATTGTTTTTTTTAATATTTTCAAGTCCGTTATTAGCATGTTGACGGTTGTGTCTTTTTCGCATATATGCTGAATGATTATCTTTACTTTTGCGAGTTTTTTTACGTCAGTCAACGCGCTCTCACCACCCGATTTGTTCATGAGTTCAAGAGAGATTTTTGGATATATGTAACTTCCGTAGGGCAACAACAAATCACTCTTGTCGAATTCTCTGTCTTTGACAATGACGATATTCTGTACATCGCTTTCATACTCATAAAACAAATCATCCAATTTCAAAGGCATGCTATATTTGTCATATTTATGCTGTAAGCCCTTCGTCTTGACCTCGTTCAATTCGATGGTGCCGTGTCGTTGTAATCTGTAGATTTTACAACTGAGTTTCTTACACGTTTCGACTCTTTTCAATTTCAGTTCGCATATTTTAGGTGTTGTTGTCATGATCGATTATTTTTTTTTTTGTTTTTATGAATTATTGCAAATAATATATATTTTTTGAATTTTGTGTTTAAATAATAATTTGTTAAAAAGTTTCTGTTTTTTTTTCTCTCTATATATATACAGAAAGTTTTTTAATTTTTATTTTCTGTAATGTGAGATTTTTTGTAAAAGTTTTTTTTCTCTCTCTATATATATATAAAAAGTTTAAATTTTAATTTCCTTTACTTTTTTGTCATATTAATTCCATTTTTTTTTCACTTTAAGGAAAATAAAAAAATCGATTAATCTCACAAAAAAAAAAATTTTGAGGGGAATTAAAACATATATATAAAGACTATTTTAAAAACTTTTTAACAAATTATTATTTAAACAAAAAAATTCAAAATATATTCTTACAAATGAAGCAAACAAATAACACAATGGAAAATGTAGATGAGTATACCTCTGTTAAACAAGATTTGTAAAGAATTAAAAATTCCAAATTTCAGAAATCATCGAACCAAATCAAAAAAAAATAAAGCCATACAGGAGTATCATTTGTGAGGCAATGGAAAGAAAAAATCAAAAGATCGAAAATGAATGAACTTAAACAGATTCGAATTGCGAAAAAAAATAAGCCGATGGCAGTAACACCTGATGATAGAAAACGAAACGCGGAGTGTGATGAAAAACTTAGAGAGATCATATGTGAGGAGTTATGTAGTTTGCTCGATGAAAAGGCAATCGAAATGCTGATAGCAACGATGTCAAAAAATGTTCCGGTTGTGAAAAATGAGAAGAAAAAGGTGGCAAAGAGAATCAAAATGTCGACGTCGAAAAAAAACAAAACGTTCTGGTTGCAAAAAATAAGAAGACGACCAAACAAAAAGCCATCGAACAACTGCAAGTTTAAAAAAAAAATAAAATAAAAAAAACGAAAATGAGTGATGCAGTTCAGAATCTAGACAAACGAGATATATTGAATGAAATTCGATAAGCAATCGACAAAGGGAAAGAAGAAGAATATGTAGCATGAATCGTCATGGAAGCATTCCAATCGAATCCTGTGGAACGGGAGAGTGCGATCAAAGACATCTTTCAACATGGTTCCCTCATTCAAGAAAGTCGATCCGAAACTGTTCATGGAATGGGTGAAGAAAAAAGTATTGGATTTGTTTCGCAAACACATGGGCGTGGGGCTAAAAATTAGGATGATACTCCATTGCGCACTGAATAAAATCGATGTGAACTCTGGCGAGAGTATCGTGAGAGATGCATATTTCAGATCCAGCGTTCAGACCATATTTCAAGGTTCCGAATTATCAGACATTTTTGAAATACTGAAAGACAAGATGTTGATGTCTCTTGCGAATTATCAACAGGGAGGTAGTAATTAGACATTCTAAGAGGTGTTGAATCTCGAAATTCACGTGACGAAAAACGATTTGTTGAAAGCGTCTTCCTACGTGAAATTACCATATTTCTTAGCTAAAAAACACTCCATGGTCAACGTGAGAAATAAAGATGATCAGTGTTTTAAATGGGCAGTCACCTCGGCTTTATACCCTGTCAAAATCCACCCTGAGAGAGTTTCTCGTGACGAGGAGACTTCTAAAAATCTCGATTGGACTGGAGTGACTTTTCTAATGCCGTTAAAAGACATCAGTCATTTCGAGGTTCAAAATCCCACCATAGCGGTGAATGTCTTGGGATACGATGAGGAAAAACGAACGATCTATCCTCTCAGACAGGCTTTGTATTTCGGAAGAGAAAAGACGATTATTTTATTATTGATTTCCAATGGTGACAATCATCATTATTGTTGGGTTACAAATCCGAGTCGATTACTGGCGAGACAAAATAATAAACATAAAGAAAAGGTATGTTTATGTTGCAACTGCATGAACGCGTTTCACAGCGAATAATCGTTAGCGAAACATCAGCAATATTGCAGTGAAAATCAAGGCGTCACCATCAAAATGCCTAAACCCAACACCATCATCAACATTCGCAATCACAATAGAAGATTAAAAGTACCATTCGTCATTTTGAATGCTTCACTGTGAAAATGAGTTGCTGCCAACCCGATGCTCGTCGAAGTTACATCGAAAGATATCAAGAACACACGCCTTCGGGCTATTGCATTTACGTGAAATGCGCTTTCGACTCGCAACATGATATAGGTCCCTTCACCTACATGAAACGGTGCAAAGATGACCATGTGGCTCAAAGGTTCGTGGAAGAGTTAGAATCGAAAATTCAAATTCTATACGACAAATTCAAATCTCCGGCAAAATGATCATCATGCGAGAGCAGCAGGATGAAAATAACAGAGCCATCAAATGTCACATATGCAGACAATTGTTCAATGAGAATTCACAGGAAAATAAGAAGGTTAGAGACCACGATCATTACACGGGTCTGTATCGTGGTCCGGCCCACAGCAAGTGTAATTTAAGATATCGAGACGCTGCTTTCTATCCAGTGATATTTCACAATCTCTCGTGTTATGACAGTCATCTGTTCATGAAAAATCTCGGCACCTCCCACGAAGAATTAAACTGCATCGCGAACAGCGAAGAAAGATACATTTCCTTCACGAAATGGAAGCTTGTGGAGAAGAAAAGAGTAATCGATGGAGAGACATTGGAAGAAAAAATGAAATCCATTTGTAAAGCCATATGTTTCATCGACAGCTTTAAATTCATGTCGACCGCTCTGGAAAAATTAGTCGATAACATGAGCAAGGATAAATTTAAAATCATGAGCGCACACTTCAGAGAACGAGTAGATGTCATGTTGAGGAAAGGAGTTTATCCTTACGATTACATGAATGATCTAAAGAGATTCGACGACATCGTGCTACCTTCGAAAGAAGATTTTTATTCAAAATGATACTAATCTGACATTTCCGACAGGAATTACGAACACGCTGAAAACTTATGGAAATCATTCGATATGAAAACCATGAGAGATTATCACGATCTCTATCTGAAGACTGACATTCTGCTCCTGGCAGACATGTTCAAAAATTTTCGAGACGTATGTCGTCGAAATTACGATCTGGATCCGGCTTGGTATTTCACCGCACATGGTCTGGTGTGGGACACTCTGTTGAAGACTACCAAAGTCCAATTGGAATTATTATCTGACGTGGACATGTTGCTCATGTTCGAAAAGGCCATGAGAGGTGGCATCTCGATGATCTCCCACAGATATTCTGAAGCCAACAATCCCTACATGAAAGAAGGTTTCGATTCGGAATGATCGAATAAATACATACAGTATTGGGATGCTAATAATCTGTACGGTTGGGCCATGAGTCGTCCTTTACTGATTGGAAATTTCAAATGGGTGACGGAATCGGAAGAGATGCAAAAATGGAGAGACTATCCTTGCATTTTAAAAGTCGATTGAAGTATCCGGACGAGTTACACGACCTGCACAACAATTATCCACTAGCTCCCGAACGAATGGAACCGATCGAAGGAGACTCCGAAAAACTCATTCCCAATTTATTTAACAAATGTAAGTACGTTGTCTACAGTGAGAATTTGAAACAATACGTCGATCACAGGATGAAATTACTCTACATACATCGCGTCATTCGATTCAACGAAGATCCTTGGATGAAAAAATACATTGATCTCAACACAAATCTCAGAATTCGAGCTGAGAATGATTTTGAAAAAGATTTCTTCAAACTCATGAACAACTGCGTGTACAGTAAAGCGATGGAAAAAACACCAGGAAGAGAACCGACATTCAACTCGTCACATCCAAGAAAAGAGCTAAAAAAATTAGTGGCGAAACCCAATTACAGACATCGAACCATATTCAACGAAAATCTAGTGGCCGTTCACATGCAAAAGACGCACCTGAAACAAACCCTATTATCTCGGACCGATCATCTTAGATATCAGCAAGTGATTGATGTAGTTTCACTACGATTATGTCAAATGGAAATTAGGTGAGAAAGCCAAACAATTGTTCACAGACATGGACAGTTTGGTTTATGAGATAGAGACTAAAGACGTCTACCGAGATATATCTCCGGATGTGGCCGCATGGTCGACATGAGCAATTATCTCATCAATCACCTGTCCAACATTTAATCGAACGACAACAAGAAGGTGTTGGGTAAATTTAAGGATGAGAGCGGTGGTAAACAAATCATTGAATTCATGGGTTTGAGACCTAAACTGTATGCTTATCACCTAGAAGGCAAAGAGATCAAGAAGTGCAAGGGAGTTAAAGCGTGCATGGTGAAGAAAAACATCTCTTTCCGAGAGTATAAAGATTGTCTGTTCGGAAGTGGACCGGTGTACAAGACTATGAAATCAATTTGAAGCAACAATCATGACGTGTATACCAAAATATTCAACAAGATTTTGCTGACGGCCGACGACGATATGAGATTCGTGTTAGATGATAAAATAAGCACTTTGGCACTCAGACATTGGACTTTGGATATAATTAAGGATGATAGGATTCCAGAAAATCAAGAGGAATTAGACGAATTCAAGATTATGGAAGTCGATAGAGACATCGAGAAATTTAGTTTAAAAACAAAAGGAAAAAAAGAAAAAATTAAAAAATAACGTCATTTAGTGAATTATAATAAAATAAATAAATAATAAAAATATACATATATATGAATAAGAAAATACGGATATCTGTAGAAGGTGTCGTCTTACCTAACGAACCCCTATCCAACATCGATCTGTCGATGCGGTGAAGGATTTGAAAATCAAAGATTTTCGAGGTGTGTTTTCCAGAGATGCCTTACCGAAGAGAAGACCTCAACAATCGGAATGCAGAATTTTAAATCTGGACGATTTATCGGGTGAAGGCACTCACTGGGTGGCATGGTTCAAGAATGGGAAGAAGAATTATTATTTTGACAGCTACGGAATCTCTCCGTCGAATGAAATAAAGAAATATTTCGATAAATCAGTGGTTCGCTACAACACAGAATGAGTGCAATTGCCGGATCAAGTGTTTCACCTGTGTCTCTACGTTCTCAAGAGATGGTCGGAAGGAGATCGATTTCAAGACATTCTCAATGATTTACATTAGAGAGAGATTTTTTTTTTTATAGTATATATAAAGGTAAAAAATAATAAAAAAAAAAAAACTTAATCGAATAAAACAAAAAAATAAAAATAAGTGAAAATAATTCATTTTTAAAAAACTGCGTTGAAATATATTTTTTTAAAACAAAAAAAAAACAACCTCAAAACAACATGCCAGTCGATAAATTTTGTTAGAAGTGACGACAAAAGTCGACCCAAAAAGAAGAGGAAGATGCTCAAAGTTGGCGATGGTTATGATGTTGCCAACTTGGATGAACGTTATGTTCGGAGATACAAACCTCGAGATGAACCTTTGAACATGAACGATAACAAGCTCTACAATCTTCCCGAGCCGGTAGATCTCGCAGATGCAGTGACTAAAAAATACATCGACAGGGGGAACATGGATTTCGAACGAAACATGCTAGATAATTACGTGAATATAGCCATGACTGTTGATCTCGATCTGAAATCCAAACATTTGGTGAACGTTGCAAATCCCATAGATTCCACCGATGCTGCGACCAAGAAATACACGGACGACTCTCACGCGTGATTCAGCAAACACCTGAAAGGTAAATACGTTCAGAAGACAATGCAATCAGAACTGAATGCCAATTCCAACAAGATAATGAATGTGGCCACTTCCACAAATCCCAAGGACGTGGTGACCAAACACTACATAGACCTGGAACAGGGAAAGTCTGACAGACGAGAAATGAAATCGGATCTGAATGCGGGATTCAACAAGATATTGAATCTGTCGAAGATCGACGACGTGGACAAGGACTCCACTGCGGTCAACAAGGGCTGGATTCTGCCATGATACGATCTCAAGAATACATAACATCGCAAGTGGACGATACCTGAACAAATTATCCAGCGGAACCATGGAGAGAGGCATCAACATGAATGGTCAGAATTTATTTGGTCTCGGTAGTGATCCTGAATTCGATTCCAGCACAGTCAGCAGGCAGTACGTGGATGACAACACAGTCTCAAGAGAGGGCGACATCATGGAAGGTAGATTAGACATGAGCAGACAAGCGCTCACGAATCTGCCAGATCCCGGGAACATGATGGACGCCTGCACCCCGATTGCGGTGGTGGAGAAAATCAAATATGCCAGGCAATTGATCATCGCGTGGGCTGAAAAGAGCGGCATGTTAGACGAGGGAAAAGCCAATGGTCTTTCGGAAACGGAGGTAGCGGATCGCAACACGTTCAGGTGGGATATCCCATGCCATTAGGAAGTGAAATCATTCGAATGTCTCTGGCTTCCATGGCTTTGAATAACAGAGTGGTCGTCAATCTCATGGTAAATGGAGTAGAGAGCGATAAGAGATACAGCGTCGAAAAGACCGAGAATCAACACTCGAATGTCAGCACGTTCGACACGCCTCTCAAAGTGAATTCCGGAGACAGGATTAATAATCTCGAAGCCGCCACTTCCATGGTGAGTCTACTGATCGAACTAGATTCTCTGAACAAACAGTGAACGTGTGGAAATAATTAATTAAAAATAATGAGTAATTATTAAAAACAAAAAAAAAACACAAAAAAATAAAAAGTAATGAGATTTAGAAAGATGTTCAATCTCTCTAGATCTCATTATTTTTTTTTATTTTTTTTTTGTTTTTAATACATTCTTTACCATTCATTTTTGTAATTTTTTTTTAAAAATTTTTTATTTATATATTTTTTTTTCTTTTCTTCACACACACACACGTCTCTCATCGAATGATCGACATCTTATTTCCATCCGATTCAAATTGTAATTCTCTATCTGACAAGACCAGGGCGAAGACTTCGGTTCTTCTAGGCACGTTCCTGTTGAATTGCATCTTGATCTGAATGTCTAAGATGCTACTCTTGAGTCGTTCGCTCTGTTTTTGACGTCAAATACGAACATGGGATACATCAACTTGTATTCGCTGGGAGATATGTTAGGGTTGCTCATCAATCCATCCAGACCGTGATACTTCTTTCTAAAACCCGTGGTGTCACTGTACAGTCTGCAGAAATCGTTCTTGTCGAACGATGCATTGTAATCGATTGTTGGATATCTCGTGGCATTCAGAAACACTTGCATGTTTCTCAAATTGCAGTGATTGAACAGTGACGCGATGAAACGCGGTCTCTTGGGAAGCAGATTTCATGGTCAATCTCCAATCGAAGTGATTCGTGGAGAGCAGAATGCTAGCTGTGTTGCACTGTCTCATTCTAAATTCCACGGGTAATTTACTCTTGGATTCTATGATCTTGTAGAGATGCATTTTTTCCACGATCGAAGCCTGCATGTGCGGAACGAACCACGATATCTTGTGTAGAGTTAACTTACCTGCATCGGTCGCAGAGAGTCTCACTATCGCATCATTGTTTCCCTTTCGAATCAACGTCAGATTGTGTTTGAATCCATACATGATCTTGTTGTAATCATCCGCGAATCTAAGATGTGTTTCAAAGGTATCCTGAACGAAAACGTTCCTTTGGGTCTGGACGTCTTGACGACGTACTCGAATCTCATGGCGGCGCCGGCGTTAGTGAGGCTGATATCCGCGATGGTGTCTTTCACCCACAACTGATTAAGTCCCCTAGATGTCGAAAAATCATCCAGATACGTCAGAGTCTGAACATCGTAGTGACCTGACAAGGATGAAACACAGATTCTATCTCTTGTCTCCGGATAGCAAGTATTTTATATTACTGAGTAGATGCAGGATGCCATTATTGGCTACAGTAATCATGTCGTGTCGGCGTATTCGGTCCCATCTTCCTTGGTGAGACATCCCTGCACCACTATGTAACTCTCACTAGGATGAATGAATAGATCTTGGGTTTCGACGTTGATTCTTATCTGTCCCGCATTGTTCAAACTCGTTCCGGTTATCGGTTCATATTCATGAACCTCATATTCTTGAATACTTTCATCTTTCACTATGCTTTGTGCGATATCTAGTATATTTGCCATTTTTGAAGGGTTTTTTTTGTTTGTTTATTAATTAGCTTGCTTTTTCTAAGAAAATAGTTTTAATTATTTTTTATTATTATTATTTTTCTCTCCTTTATATATATATGTGTAATCAAGAAAATGTTAAAGAGAGTAAATATATATTTATTTTTTTTATTAAAACTTCGTCTTCTGCAATTGTTGTTCGTAAAACTTTCGATGATCTCTTCACCATCCAAAGCTTCAATTTCGTAAGTCACCGGATCGGTGTGAAATATTCTGATTATCACGAAGATTTCCGCGGTCCATCGAGGAGTGTAACCCTTTTTGAAGTGTGTCTTATAAGCGTAGATTCTCACTCGATCGCCGACTGCAAATTTCGGCGGTCTAGGCTCCTTCCTGATCTTAGATCTCTCGGGATATAGATTCGGGTAGACCCGTTTTTCGTTTCGAGGATAGCTAGCTTCCACGGGGGTTATATTGATCGATCTGTGTCGCGTGCTGTTGTAATCTTCGACCAGACCATTCAGAGCGTATATGTATTTCTTGGTCGAATTCGCCGTGAAGTACCTGTGCATCTTTTCCTTCATCTTTCGATTCCAATGTTCCATGACGCTGGCTTTCTCTTCGTTTTTGATCGAGTAGAATTCGACCAACCGATGAACATACTTGTTGTAGAATTTCTTCCCCTTTTCCACCCACAAATTATTCGGTTTTCGAGAAGACGAGGCAAACACACTCTTCAGAGCCTCGGCGACGCAAGCTCACGATTTATTCTTCAAGGCTCTGATCCAACCGTATTTGGAAAACACGTCGATGACCGTCAATAGATATTTGATGCCCTCGTTCCACCTCGAAAACGATCTCATGTCGACCAAGTCGGCAGACCAAATGTCGTCCAGACTCTTCACGAACACCCTTCTCTTTTGAAATTTACACACGATGGGTTTGTGTAACTCCTCGGCCAATTCACTCATCAATAATCGCTTCTTCTTCTTTTTCAAAGTGCTTTTTTTTGAACGCCCCATCCGAATCGACGTTTCGCACCGATCACTTTGCCAACCAGCGAATGTTCTAACTTCTCTCTCCTGGTCGGATTCGATATGCCTCTGAATTTCACCAACATGTTTTTATCGCAGACGTCGTTGCGAGTCTTGGTGTTGGGATGTTCGGCATAGCACAGATTGTGACCGTACGCAGTCACGTCCACCCTATTCACGGGTTTGCTCCAAGATTTAGGAGTTAGATCAGTGTTGAGTCTCTTGTTTAATTTCGTTCCGGGTCCTGTGAAACTGTGAGCCGGCAGATGCATTTCGAAAGGTAGATTATTGATCATTTTATTCAAGAAGCCTCCGCTACTGCTCGTTTTTTTGATGAATCGAGTCTTGATCGAACCACACACCTTGCAAATTCCGCAAAGCATCTGTCTGTCGTTTTTAGTTATTACTTCTCGAGAATTACCCGTCTCGGTAACTCTCTTAGACTTTTCGCAATACATTTTTTTAGGGTTATTTAAATAATTTCGTATTTATTTTTTTTATATATAAATTTAATATTTTTTTTAAAAAAAAATTCTATTCTTATTATATATATATATATATATATTATTTTCAATCGCTGCTCTTGAGTTCTATCAACTTATCAAATTCCTCCCTAGCCTCTTTCCTCCCCTTTTCCATGAGAGAATCCTTCATCTCTTCCTTGATGATCTGACGAGTCTTGATTCTCACGGCTTCTTTCATGACCTCGTATTTCGTTTTCTCGCTCAATATCGTGAAGTATTCTCCGTCCGATATCCTACCATCTTTCAACGTCATCGAGATCATTTCGGATATCATGTCGATCTTGGAGTTGGCCAAGACGCGAATCTTTTCATGTTTCCTAGCCTTCAGATATAATTTCCTACTCAAAAAGTTTCCGAGCGTGCAAAACACTCCGGCGACGAGAGCCACTCCTTCTATGGTCAACACGAGTGGAACGCCGACCGCGGTCGACAACAATCTGATGCCGGCCGCGTGTAAACCCATAGAAATTGCGATGAGTGTCGAGTCGACCGCGTTGTCGAATTTCACGAGACGCGAATACTTCTTCTTGAGAGGCTGACAAGAATCTCTCTCTCGAGTCAGATACAATTGGATTCTACCGATTTGATCGATACGATACCTCTCTCCTCTTCCTTTTTCTTCTGGCGACGGCGCCGTTGGCAAAACGCCGTTCGGCTTCTCATCCTCGTCGTCATCTAACGTCGGATACAATTTATTTCTGGTTCTCATTTTTTTGGGGTGTTTTTTTTTTCCTTCTTTCTAATATTAGATAAAATTTACGCGTGTATATTTTTATTTTCTATTCTCCCTTATTTATATCAACAAGAAAACTTAGACGTATGCTTCCTCCAGCAATAATTTCAAGACACATCCCCTGTCTTCTAAAGTCAGACTTCCATGCGCCAATTTCATTTCTTCCGAACCGGAGGGCTTGTCTCGCCCGCTACAGAAGACTAATCTCCTCCAAAACTTGATCACGTCGTCGATTCGAACGCATTCGAATGCCGGTTCGAAATACTTGACGACCATATCTTTCCTTTCCATCGTCAGACACGAATGATCCTCGTGATCGAAGTCTAGATGATCCCGACGCATCGTTCTAACAAGAGGCGACCTAGTTGTTCCTTCACGCAGAATGCGTAGGCTCTCATCAGCATTTTTAAAAGAAACCTTGCCCTCATAATCTGAGAATCGTTCATGATTTACGTATTTTATTATCTATTTGATTAGATATTTATTTATTTTTTTAAATAACTATTTATTTATATATATATTTTTTCTCCTATATATATCAATCACTTTTTATTTCCTCTTGTGAATCTCGTGATTCTATTATGATTCACCTCAAAACTCGCAACGATTTAACATTTTCATCCGTTCCTTCCGCTGGTTCCCTCCGCGATCGATCGCACCGTCTAGACCACGATTTCCCTCGGTTCTAATTTTTCGACGTTTTCTTAATTTTTATGTTTTGCCGTCCTAGTTGGTCATCGCGAGTTACACGGTTCGATCGACCGTTGGCGAACGTCGGTAAAGTTTTTAAGATCGAATTTTCCTGTCCTATGAGCTAATTGTGGGGATTCTGAGACAAAATGTACAAAAAACGTTTGTACATTCTGTACACGTTTTAACACTGAACCCCTATGGGTACATGTACATGTACGTGTACATGTACAGCTTTTTAAAAAAGTGTCCCCGAAGCCCCAAAATATACCTACTCCTATGTTTTTGAGACAAAAAATGAAAATATATTGAAAATTAATTGGCGATTTTTGAGAATAGCGCTGGCCGGTTTTGGCCCTTACCGTGGGTAAAGGGTTAATCGCGATGGCATTTCACCCAACAAACGTCACCGATCGTCCAATTCTCGCGAGCTTGCTATCTGAAGAGGTTCCACTCACTGCAACATCCTCCAACATTTGTGTGGCAGGCCTGCGGCCAACAGAAACCATGCAGCCTAATACCACCAACCCACAAATAGTCACTATTGTTACTACACAAGCTAGCCCAAGGGCCATTCCTACAGAAACCACAGAGTCTAATACGATGAGCCTGAAGAATCCATTTAGACAATTTCAAGAGATTACTGGCTGAACCAGTATGTCTACTGACCTTATCGACGAGATACTTGTAGAAATGATGCCAGACCAAGCGCACCAATTCATCGACATAGACACCTAGGTCCACCCCAGTGAGGTCACCTTTCAACGTAAAATGGGTCGAAATGTCGAACAACGCCAAATCTGTGTTTGAAGTTAATGGAGCTGCCGCGGTCTTCTTAACCCTTTACCTAACATGAAAGCAGACGACACTTGCAAACAAAATTCTTGTATAACTAATTGTTTTCCCTTTTTTGCGTCAAAAAACATAGTTTATGGCACCTCATTGGAACGAGCTCGTTCCAATGAGGGTCATAAGCTACGTTTTCGAGACAAAAAGTGAAAAAAATAATGAAAATTGAATGGTGATTTTTGTGAACAGTGCTGACCAGTTTTGGCCGTTACGCTGGGTAAAGGGTTAACATTGAGAGATGAGGGAAATGATCCGCTCAACATTGGCGATATCCAGATGGCTGGCGGAATCCTAGCTAGGGCAAGCTGCTTTGCCTTAAGTTCTATGTTCGAATGACAGGTGGGAGAGCAGTATAGCTCGCCAGACAACTTTCAGAAGGCAAATACGTTCTGAAAATCAAGTTCTTGAGAGAACATGATGGAGATTGGTTGATTGAAGATAAGCTTGAGCATGAAAAGGCAGAATGAAGAAAACGCCAGGCTGTTGTCGAAATTAGCCGGGACAACAAGCAAGGTGCCCTGACTGGAAATGAGGGACCGTGCTACAAATGCCACCCTGTTACAGCTGTGATCTACGGTCTCCATCCAATTCAGCGAGCCAAACTCAGCAAACCAAGCACAGCTGAAAGTTTGCGATCTGAATATGCGTTGGCCAGAGAGTAGTCGAACACTTCGAGGACGCCTTTAGAGGGCATGGTCTCACTCGACCAAAGGCTGGAAAATACAGGCGTGGAAGAGAATGCTCATGTATCTGGTGCTATAGTTGATGACGTAGCCGATCTTCAAAAGATCGTCAAGCGGGTTATAATCTTGAAAGACATCGCCGGTGAGGATATCTTCAGCTCTGGTAAGCACCGCCATGGAAGGTTCAGGCCCATATAACCTATTGTTCACAATGGTCTCCCCCCCCCCCCCCCAACACACACACACTTCCCGCAAACCAGGAAGGTTCACACCTATGAGGGTGATGTGTAGTCCAGGCACATTAGACATAAAAATGAGAAAGTAAGGAAAAAAATCGGTGAAAGCTGATTTTTTTATATGTTTCCGGGGCACACATTGCGGATAAAGTGTGAAAAGTCCCCGCGAATGCGAGTTGAGCTTTTTTAGTTATAGCGTTTTTTTGATGAAAAAAAATTTTTTTTTAAAAATTCGACCCAGCTCCATATTTCTCATTCTTATTCGCCTTAGTAGGGTGAGAATCATAAATATCGTGCTGAATTATATTGAGAATACATATCCCCAACAGAAAATGCCAACTTTGTACCAATCCTCACACTCAATGGTGAAATATTCACGAAAATGTACAAAATTACGAAAAATTTTTTATTGTTTTCATACACACAACGGTACACAACGTCCATTAAATCAAATCTACGACTACTTTGGGAGTTAAATTATATATCAAAAATTGCAGAAAAGCAGTGGCTTTATAATGATATATAACAATAGTCATTTATTCCATAATGAACTGGTGAAACGTGTGAAATATTAACCATACCCCCTAAACTCAAATTCAAACGGCATCGACTTTTCTCATTCAAATACCGTATTATAGCATCATTGTTTCAATTTCCATGTTCGATTAAATCACAGAATGTGGTGTTCGCCTACACTCAAGATGCATTGGCATGTAATGTGTGCACGCCCTTGATGTGTACTCATAAACAAATTTGTATTGTACAGACAACGCTCTTTAATTTGATGCAAAATAGCCTTGAACGACTTTCATCAGGAAACGCTGTTCAATTCCGCATTCCAGGTATTTATGTACAGACAACACAAATTGCCATTACAAAACTTGTGTTTGAAGAAAGCCGAACACTAGATAACACAGACTGCACAGAAGTCAATGAAATATTCTGTGGACTTGCCAGAGGTGACTGTACAACAGCTGACGCTGTCAATCAAGAAAGTGTCAACCATCTACTGTCAAAATTACACGAACTGCTCCAGAATGCGTCCGTAGGACGCACAGGAAAGCTTTGGGTACAATACTACGAGCAAATAGGTCTTCTCCAGTTGTTCTTGAGAGCAGAGCGCACAGGCGACTGGGAACTCCACACATATTGTGTTTGCAATATGATTCCAGTATTTCACGCAGGTGGTCATTTTGCATACGCAAAAAGTTCTCATCTCTATTTGCAGCAGATGAATGAGCTAACAGAAATAATGCAACAGGATGATTTGAAGTTGTTCACTGAGAAAGGTTACTTTACCATAAGGCGCTCAGATAAATTCTGGGACGGGATATATTCTGATCAGACCATAGAGCAGTGTTTAATGAGAATGTTCAAGCTCCCTGGTGGTCTCACACATGGCAGGGGAATAACCGATAGCACTGTTGCGAAATGGGTACATGGACTACCTCTTTGCCTTCCGATATGTAATGCTCTCGAAAATTTTGTTCATGTTCACACTGGTCATGGCGAACAACATCGGGATCTCCGTCAAAGTTCACAATTGACTGATGCCAATGATATCACCAAATTATTGAACTGGCTCAGAGTGCATTCCCCCTTTCAGAATAGAGATCCACTACAATTAGTCTCTACAGCGACCGGGCTTGTGGCCGACGAAACTGTGAACTTTGACCAAGTTCGCAAAATTGGTGAATGTTGCGTATCGAATGTTGTAAGCAAAACGTTCAACAGCATCAAACTACGACGTGTTGACACTGTGAAGTCTTTCGCATCGATGGCAAATAGCATCAAAGTCCGTGGAAGTAAGGTAGTGATTGACCCCACAATTCTGTTCAACCGCATCACATGTGTTATTCAGTCACAAGCAGAGATGGAAGAGTATCTCAAATATGAACTCGCCCCGAAACCACCAGCATTGTTTGATTCTGCTGGAATGAGGAAGACACAGAAAAGCACGCTCGGTAAGATCCTCAAAACATACGGTTCCGAGCAAACTAAAATCCCAGAACATTCTCTGTTTGTTGTAGACGGTGGATTTTTATTGAGGGCAGTTGTATGGCCTAAACAGTCGTCATATAAGGACATATGTACATCATATTCCAATTATCTAGTGAGACATTTTGGGGCGAACGTCGTGGTTGTTTTTGATGGTTATGCTTGTACAATGTCGACAAAGGGCATGGAACAAGCCCGTAGATCTAAAGACAGGTATTCCATTGATATCAATATCTCACCCGAGTTACCAGCCACCACACCCCAATCCGATTTCCTTGCAAATGCCAAGAACAAAACCCAACTGATCGATCTTCTAATGCAGGAGCTATCTGCTATCAATATTCAGTCCAAGCAGGCCGAGGCTGATGCTGATGTACTGATAGCCGAAACTGCACTTGACATCGCTCAAGATGACAACAATGTTGTCGTTGTGGGAACAGACACAGACTTGTTAGTCATTCTTACCTCTCGACTTCAACCGGGATGTAATATTCACATGATGTATTCCATTACCCCAAACTTACTAGTTTCAGTTAGTAAAATAGCAACCAAAATGGGTGACCATAGAAGCAACCTCCTTGTAGCACATTGTATAAGTGGTTGTGACACTACTTCTGCACTCTTTCGAGTTGGTAAGAAGAAAGTATTCAGTACAATTGTCTCCGATGTTACTAGCGACTCACAACAGTATGTCAACACAATTTTGGCGGATGACAGTACACCAAGTGCAGTAGCCGCTGCCGGGGAACAACTTCTCCTGATCTTATACGGGAGTAAAACTGTTTCCTCTCTCGACCAATATAGATATGTCACTTACAAGCGTTATGTAGCAAAATCTAAACTGAATAAACCCATCGACCTAGCCTCACTCCCACCAAGCAGCGATGCTGCACAACAACATGTCTACAGATGTTATCTCCAGGTCCAATAATGGCTGGGCACTTCGCTTCCTCCGACGGATTGGGGGTGGTCGTTAGACAATGGACTTCTTGTACCGACTGCAGCCACAAAGCCATGTGCCCCCGATAACCTACTGAATCTGACCAGTTGTGGTTGCAAGAGTGCTTGTGCAAAAAGGTGTGGGTGTAAGAAGGCAGGACTCTCTTGCTCAGGTTTGTGTAATTGCAGTTCGGATTCTTGTAACAACCACAGAAACACTGTCCTGTCGGAAATTTCTGAGTTCGATGAATAATATGTATATAGGTCATGTCATTTCTGTATATAGCGTTGATAATAGTCAATGTAACTTAATCCATGTTGATTGATTTGTACATTCTGTAAATATTATTTATTGATTTTTGTACATTCTGTAAATATTATTTATTGATCTAGTGCTGCCAGACACAGACGTGTCTGTTCGGTCCCAAGCCCGAAAATAGTTGAGTTCTCATGCTGACGAATTTTATGCCAAAAGGGGAACTCGGCCAGAAGCAGAGGGGGGTCTTCCATAATGTCTATTTTGTAAGCAATGATAAAAGTCTTCAAATGGTGGTGGATTTTTTATCGTCTGTCCAACTAAGATCCCGTTCTGTACTACGACCCTTTGGGCAAATCCGTTAGGTAAATCGTCATTTTTTGCGTAAATCCGATACTTTTTTGTGAATTTTCAATAATTTTTCGCAGAATTGTCACAGAATGCACATTTTCCTCTAGGTAAATGTATATTAGACATTATGTAGCTCGAAATACGCGTAAACAAAAAATACAGTTGGATCAATTCGAGGTTACAAAGTTCGTGCGATTTTTTTAAATTTTTTTCAAACGCGTTTTCGAAAAAAGGCTGTAGAAAAAAAAGCTCAACTGGGATTTTAGGGGACTTTTGTCTAATCGTCCAGTGACATGTACTCGACATTCCCTGAAAAAATCAGCTTTCTCCGATTTTTTTCCCTAGTGAAACCTATTGTTCTTGGGCTAGTGTGGGACACCACAAGGAAAGTCACCCAAAATGAGCCAATCCCAGTACGGCTGCTGGGTGGTGTTTCAGAGAACCACAGGCTGATCAACGTCATCCAGTTCATACTCCAAAATGGCCGGACCACCAGATCGGAGGGAAAGCATGATTCTTTAAATAATGCTTATGTAGACTTTGGGAACGAAGCTATTGCAGACAGAGAGTTCGGGATAAATGTTGCCACAGCAGTCATGGCGTGAGAAAACAATGCTTGGAAGCCATCCCAGCCCCCTTTCTGGGTAACATCTAAAAAGATGTGCACAACCCTATTTTGAGCGTTTCGGTTATCCAGCAGCCCGAACGACTCGCGTAGCGGTTAGTGTTGCTTTACCCCCAAGACATACGTATCGGCTTCGCCTAAATACGACACAAGTGGGAATTCGACCCAAGACGTGTAACCCCGTAATGTCTGCATGGTTGGGGAGGGGGTGGGGTCAAGAAGCAGGAATGGGCACCGATGGACCTCCTCTCATATTTCACCCAGCCCGGCAACGACTGAACGCCAGTCAGAGGGAGAGTAGATCAGAAATGTGTCCCGCCAGTCCTCACCTTGGGTGAGGTATGCACCGTTCTAAAGCCAATGCTAGAAATATTCATGTACTGGCTAGAGCAGAGGGATGTTCACAGGTACTTTGTTGCGATTGACAGGGCCAAACACCTCCTGTTGAATTGAAGAGATAAGACGCCACATGAACAGTTGTGAGGCCATGTAGTCCATAGTGGGGAGGTCGAAACTGACCACAGGGCAAAAGACGAAGCTCTCGAAACTATTCGTCTCAACATGACAGCCATGGACCTTATTTTCTAATGCATCGTACGAGGACTTGATACCACACTTGGTATTTGGAAATAAACGTTTGAAAATCCTGTTACCTGTACTTGGGAGTTAGACCGGAATTTTCAATCATAGTTTCGATATTTATAACTTGTTTTATTTTAAAGTCAGAAATTGTGTCCTTTTGCCATATCGTATCACGTTCTACACGAATTCCCATGCATCCACAGCCCGTGGATGAGGCATACCCGGGGGTGGGGGTGGGGTGGGGGGGGGAGGTCGAAAAGATAAAATGAGCTGTAACTTCTGAACTAATTGCGGTACAGAGGTGTGGTTGGTGTCAAAATGACGGTTGTCGGGCGTAGTTTATGATACACTATTTTAGGATACTATGCCGCGCACAAAAATAAACACTTGAGATCAAAACATAAATAATTGACGTGACGCTCGGACATTAAAACGCGTCAAACGCTGTTGTTTGGCGGTGGCATACACTCATTTTTGTTCAAATCGATTAGGAAATATCTCGGGAAAAGATTTCGACAACAATGGGCAAGATCTGGACATTTTAACGTACACAACAGCACAAATTCTACTCCCTGCCGAGAAACGCCTTTCTTCTACGCTGTTGGTGCCGCCATTTTAAAATGGCTGATGCTGATAGCAGACTTCCAGGTGAATACCTAGTGGGCAGCGCAGGAGACTATTACAGTCCACTGCAACCTGCGAATGGCAATGAAAGCCCCACAAAAGGGTTGGATCTGTGACGTCGACTATCTCCAGTGATCCAACTTGGTATACTCCAGGGTGGAGTACTTGGGGTTTATTCGACTTCTTGATAATCAACAGAGAACCAATCCCAGGCAACCCTCTACGCGGGGAATGCAGAAGGCCACCCCCAAAAATACCTGTGAAGAAACACTTGGTTGGGGAACACTTGTTTTGTCGCTACGACAACCTACATAGATGGAGTCGGGCTAAACCTTAAAATTACTATCAGCCTCCGGGTCTCGTACGGCGGGGGGGGGGGGGGGGTGGCGGTGGAGTCGTTTGAGAGCGGGCTCAACAGCGACAAGCTCTCTATAACTACCAGACTACCGATGTATGGCGTCTGGCCTAGTGATGATGTTCCCGCTGGCCGCTCTTGGCTTCTTGCACGTTCTGTGGTGTCATCGGTTACGTTTATTGTGTTCTCCGGAAGAACTGCTTTGTGGTCGTCTTATGAACCGCAGTCTTGCCTTCACGTAACTCTGCCAGAAGCTTTTCCTGTTTCGTTCTTCGCGTCGCGCATCCACCTTCTTAGTTTCTTTCATCCGCTTCTGATGCCTGTCTTTGAGCCACCCCCGGCTGATGGGTTTGTTTTCTTACTTGAGATTTTCAAACGGGGTTTTCACCCTCCAGGGACTCTGCATCTCAGACGAGGTAATCTGACATTTTCGGGTATAGTTCGAGGACAGGTATGTCCAATTGACAATGCTTTGCTAAAGCCATGGCGGCTGTTGTTAGCTTAGTTAGGTACTTGCCGTACTTATGGTACAGCTCGCATGCCGTCGGTCATGGGCATACCCCACAAACTAGTCAGCGTCTAGGCCTGCAATCAGCTCTGGTTTGTTCTCCGGGACACAGACAGAAATATACTGGCAGCTGTTTCGTGAAACTGTAGCGCTGCGATGGCCCAGCGGTTTCGTCATTTCAGTCCATAGCCGCGCCTATATTTTGCGTGAATCCCCAAAACCTACTCTACGTCCATGGTGCCGATCTGCTCATCTGTGAGGGTTTGTCACAAGTAATGTTTACTTTGACCCCCACAAGGCCTTTCTTGATTTTTATACCACATTTGCGTGCCTGTGTCAGCCGCCAGATGTCGTAGTGACGTGGGTGTGAACCTCGGTGGCATTGTCAGCGCTGTTATCTTCTCCAGAAGACTAAAGGGAGGGGTGAAACCTTCTCGAAAAACTGAAATATTCCAGACGATTGAGTCTAAACATTAGTTATTGGCTATTTAATGACTAGACTGGTTTCAGGCCATACCAGGCTTGCTTTGCTTCCATAATGTGATTGGTGACCCGAGAACTTGTAAACAACACAGAATGTAATGAACGGGACGATGACATTATGCATACTCAGTTATATTGTATCCTAAACACTATTAAACAGAGTTACAAGAACAACATATCATGACATCGCATGGTTCAATGGAAGCCATGTTAGGCGCACTAGATCACGATGGTGAGTAATTAGTAGCTTCATTACCAGTTCGTTGCATGAGTGACCGTGAGAGGAGACTTTGCGAGTTCAAGAACAATAAAGGAATACAACAAACCGCAGATTCGCGTGAGCCGCTAGATATGTGTTTCCAAAAGGATATGATAACTATAGTTTCTTGTCACTATGAACTAGTAAACTATAATTACAGAGATCTATTTGAAATTTCCACAGCTCCAATAAAATATCCCGGAAGGTGTACAGGGGTCGCAAGATTGGAAGATAATTTTGTCGTGTTTTAAGTATTAAAACCCAGTTATAAGTCAAACAAACGAAGACCCTTTCCCGAAAAGGCGGGATGATAGACAAACATAGGTAGAATTTTCAAAGAAAATCTGGGTATGCAGATTTTGACAATAAATAAAGTGTTACTGTAAGTTTTTAGAGAAAGATTATGTGAAGCTTATCTATCCGTATTCAGTTTTAGAAAACTTTAAATAACGTCAGCAAATTGATCATTTAACCTTGGCATGGCACAATTTTCAGAAAGTGGGACCAGTCGGACGAATTTAGGACGACCGACTTGATGAGCCGGAGTGGGTTGGGGGGGGGGGGGGGGGGGGCGTCTCCTGGACATGCCATATGAATAATGAAATTTACGAAACATTCAATTGAGAGAGTGAGTGCCGTCCATAGTCGGACTTCTTAGGCATTCTCTCATGTCACCAGTGACATTCTGCAAGGAATTCGTGGTTGTAATGGGCTATTTGTGTACCCAATTTTGATATAGTTTACTTACTTACTTATGCCCGTCTACCCCTGCCGATGTTTGGGTCGGCCAGTCGCAGTTTTTCTGGTTTCTACTGTTGACGTTTCTGTAGCGGGTTGTGCTTTTACGCGGTGGAGTTGTTAGGCCCATGCCCAACCCTCTTTCTTCATCCTGATTTGGGAGAGGCAGATCACAAGTCTCGGGAGACCCCAGTGGTGGAGTTTTTGTATAGTTTGCGCGCAGATTATCTTTCAAAATAGATGATTAGTCCACGAACCTCATAAATAGTTTGTTTTGCAAGTTTTATTACTTTCCAAAGTGTGATTTACTGGGATTTCGGGGTTTGATTATAAACGATAACTTCACAAGTGAATGTTGCAATCAACAATTGTGTCATGTATCCGTGCGCGCAAACGAAGACGCTTTGCCGTGGGTGTAATGGGGACTTCATTGTTTTTTTTAACCCTTTACCTAACATGAAAAGCAGACGACACTTTCAAAAAAAAAAATCTTGAATAATTATTATTTCCATTTTTTGTCTCAAAAACACAGGTTATGCCCCCTCATTGGAATGAGCTCGTTCCAGTGAGAGGGCCATGACCTATGTTTTAGAGACAAAAAATGGAAAAAATAATTAAAATTAATTGGCGATTTTTGAGAAAAGCGCTGGTTGGTTTTGGACGTTGCGTTAGGTAAAGGGTTAAATAATATAATTATCGTTAATAATGAAAAGTAATAAACAGAGTAATCGCTTGACTGGACCACACTGCCTGTGAACCGGGCTGGTTACGTGAAATAATTCATTCGAGGCGAGGGACTATTTTGTAAAACGCGCGAAAATATGGATTCTTGGGAAATGAAAATGCTAAAGCTGAATCTTTACCCCCTGACATATCATATTAAAATTCCCCAAAATTCTGATGTGAGCTTTCCGAAATATTCCACTTTTTTGGAAACATTTCAGACATTTCTTTTTAAAAAACACAATATATGGAAATGTGAGGCATATAGCCGTTGAATTAATTGGAAACACTCGAATGATACCCCAAAATCACTTCGAGGTTACCCTTTGAGCGATGCAGTCCCATTCCAATCTCTCATCTCTGATAACCGGTTGATATTCCATCATGAAAATCATTTGTTTCATGATTCCAAGCACTGTACTTAGAATAATGTCCTGTTTCACAGCAATTTTCTTTGAATCGTCAGGCATTTTGAGTGCCATTCTGAAGAAAAATCACGCCCAGAGTCTGGATTATTGACAACTGGCGTTGTGACTCCTCCACTAAAATAAATATGCCATTCGTGTCAGTTTGTAGGACAAATTCAGCGTTACGGAAATGTTTATGGATATGGCCATTGGGATCCGTATTCTGATTTTCCAAATTAGAAAACAATGATTTTCACAGAAAGATCAACTTGGATTCAAGGGGAATTTTAGTATGTCATTCAGGACAACAGACTGAACTTATCCTGAAAAAGTCAGCTTTAACATATACATTTCCAAAGGCAACCCTACTGTTCCTGTACTACTGCAGTATACACGGGGGAATGCCGCTCATATATTCTTAAGCTGTTTGAAGTATCCGAGATGACACTTAATGTGGTCGACTTTCAGAGTAAAAGTCACTGTCCAAATGCCAAGCTCAATTTTCCAATAACAAAATAAGCTATATTGGAAATTCCAGATTTGACAGCCGTATGAAGCTCCGTCTCTAATAAAAAAAAGCCTCATAGAGTGAATCCGAAGAACATTCTCCAAATCACCGCCTTAAGTGTGGCACAGAGAGGCTCGGAAGGTTTGATGTTGACATCGATGTCCTGATTCGGGATCGACACTGTGACGTAGCAGGTCTTCAGTTGGGGAAGGGGAGGGGTGATCTGTTAGATTTCTAACTGGGGTTGGAATCTTTGAACCGCTGAGATGGATTCTGAGGCCTCCCTCTGGCTTAAATCTAATCATTTTATCCACAAGAAAAATTCTCCAGCCAGGTCCACGAGTTTTCCCTTACACTGACCAGTCTACACAAAGACTATGGACTATCCAGCCAGTATCAATTCCTTCCAACTGGCTGAAAAACCGGACCGGTCACAGATTCGAGTCGAGTGTTCGGAACATTTCGGCAGCTGGTTGGAAGAGTCGGGGAATTGATAGATATCATTTGCAGGCCTGGCATTATTTAGGAGTGCTGCACGCCTACTGCACGCCTAAAAAAATGAGGAGGGCAATTATTTGCACTCCTTGATTTTCTTGAATGCCAGACCTGTTTGGGATTGCTTTTAAAATCTATTTTCATTTCGTCCCCTGAGTTCCAATGTGTTCTCTGTGCCTACTGGCACAGAAAACACATTGGAACTCAGGGGACGATTTGTCAATGTTGCATTGATTCGCAATGATTCATGACCCATTATGTATCGCATTTTGATACACTATGAGTGTAGAAGACAGTCACATAAGAATTGTTTGCAACATTTTGAATTATGAGAAGATGTGTGTGCCAATGTTTCCGCAATATAGCTGAATGTAGCACAGTTTTTTCACAATATTAATACCTTGAAATGGATATAACCAAAATAGGATACAAGTTTTTGCATTGAAAATTTCAGGTGCAATTGCACTCCCAAGCAATCTGAGGAGGGCAATTGTTTTGCACTCCTTGATTTGCT
This sequence comes from Pictodentalium vernedei, assembly GCA_031216915.1. Lineage (NCBI taxonomy): Eukaryota > Metazoa > Mollusca > Scaphopoda > Dentaliida > Dentaliidae > Pictodentalium > Pictodentalium vernedei. Next base: position 534,405,030 of record CM062295.1, on the reverse strand, counting down.
AGATTGCCTGGCCTGCATTTATAAATATTATAAAAAGAAAAGGTCCCAGGACTCAACTTCGAGGTACACCGGAACACACTTCACTGTAAGCAAAATACGTACCATTAACAAACGTGCGCTGTTTTCTTCCCGTAATATAACTTTCAAACCATCGAATGAGTGGGCCAGATATGCCATATTGTCTAATATTTGAACAGAAGACCGCGTTGTCAAACTGTAATTTAAAGCTTTCGAAATATAAAAACACCCCAATTGAAAACAATTTGTGATCTGTTGCATTACAGAGTTCACGATAAACTCTCAAAAGTTGAAAGACTGTGCTGTTTTGGGGTACAAATCCAGGCTTTAACTTGTAAAAAAGATTGTTTTCTTGAAAAGATCGATAGACATTTTGAAAAACCTTACGTTTCACATAATAATAAAGATATAGGTCTATAATTATTTCCATCAAATCGGTCGTTTTTTCTTGTGGATCGACATCGCCTGCTTGAGGAGATAGAAGGAGCCTACGTATGGGCATTCTTGTTTCTTTTGGCACGTGGTGGTCGATTCTGCCGTGTCCACTCGCTTTGTAAGACGACGAAAATATCAGGATAATGAGAATATCATTCTCGGTAAATATTACTTCTGACATCGAATTTGTGCACTTTCTGTTAACCCTTTACCAAAAACGTAACGACCAAAACCTGACAGCGCTATTCACAAAAGCCGCCAAGTAATTTTCCTTATTTTTTTTTATCTCACAAACATAGGTTATGACCCCTCTTTGGATTGAGCTCGTCGAGCTCGTTCCAATGAGGGGTCATAATGAAAACAATTACAGTACAGTCGCCGCGAACTGGTCACTTTCCACGCGTGGACAACCCGGTGCTGCATTAATTAAAATTTTGCTGCTGATGATGATTTTTACTACCTGGTAAACACATGCGTGGACGAACATAACTGCCCGCGTGTGGATTACGACCTATCCACGGCGACTGTACTGTAGTTCTCTGAGAATTTTGTTTGCCAGTGTCGTCTGCTTTTCGTATTAGGTAAGGGGTTAAAGATGGAGATCTGGTGTCCCGTTTCGTGAAAACTACTATTTTCCACTAATAAACTATTCAGCGGAGTAGCCTTTTCCCTGTCACGGTTTTGCCCGATGGTGTAGCACAGTGAAAAGGAGGTATTAGTATTGTCCGTGGCAAAGTTGTTTAGTAGGAGTTTTTTTTAACGATATTCCAAAGTATTTTGGGTTACTATTAGGAATGATAGAATCGTGGACACTATCAAAATATATTTGATTTGCGTGTCTTTTCATATTATTAACTTTGTTCCTAAGTGTTTTGTAAGAAACCTAGTTTTGACGAGTATTAGTTTTCAAGGTCCTTTTCCCAGCGCGGCCCCATGTTTAATTTCACGCCTAAGAGCATTGTCGGACCATGGCTTATCACCTTGATGCATGAAAGCCCATAGCAGATTTCTGCCCTTTTCATCATTAATAGTCTGCTATGATCAAATATATTTCCTATACTCTTCCGTTGGTATACCCTATAAATGTATCAAATGTTAACATATTTAATATAACTAGAATAACAACAGTTAACATATTCCATCCTTTATTTACAACAATAGCAATCAATATAAGTGATTTCGTAACGTTTTCGACACAATGGAAGTGAAAAGTTTTAAATCTTCACTTTGGAGATACGATAATTATGTTCCAGTGTTGTTTTATGTAATATATAGTTGAGCGTATAATAAAATATATTATCTTCAAACGCCTCTCTCTTCATCATTCTCGTAAACGGCATACCCTATTTCTTTATTTCTTGTTTATCTGTATTACACCAGAACCACCGAATACTCCTGTTCCATTGACAGTAAACTCATTCATCGTTATCCTGAAAGAAGAATAACAAACGCAGAATCAGCTATAGGTCTGCTTAAGAATGTGAGTGAATCTCCAGACTCCATCGAATGAACCACGGCCAACGCCGTTTTTATCATTTCAAGAAGAAGATGTGGAGGTCACTTAATTTCAACTTTATACAATGAAATTTCATTTTAAAATTTTTCATCACTGTACCGGGATAAACATGATAATGTTGAATATATGATATCAGTGTAAACCTTCTGAGCGGTGAGTCTAAAATGGAGCTAAAAACGAAAGATTAAGAACTAAACGTAAAACTCGCACCGCTCCTCTCGCACGCAGATCGAAAGTAAATGAAATGAAGACATTGTTGATATTTTCAAATGATTAAACAGTGGTGTGTGAAGTTTTGAAGATTTGCCACTTATAACCATGGACGTCTGTGGGTAATAAAACAAAATTTCTAATGAAAACTGTCCAAAATGGACGAAAACATGGCATAATACGTCCAATTTACATCATATCTCCAGTACATCAATTTGAAGTTCTTTTGAATTTTGGGGGAATAAAATCTCGAAAAAAAATATCTAAAAATCTCATGCCATTCTTGGAAATTTCAATTCTTGTGGCAGAACTCTGAGGTGACGTCATAGGGATCATAGAGTCGAAGATTAAAATGCATTGTTTTTTTTTTTAATTTTAGTATGTTGTGACAGAGTTGATTTGGATAAATCATTGTTTCGGTGTTTAGTAACACCTAGCATCTGGTTTTTGATACTTATTTCAGCCACTTGTATTTTATAATTCACTTTTGACGATTTTCGGAAACGTACTGTTAATTTAATCCTGTTTGTGAACAGCGTCTTGTAAATTCAGCGTTAGTTTGTTGCTACTCGCCATTTTACCATTTGAGAGGAACATTTTCTACAGTGCAGGCTCTGATTGGTCTGTTCGTAATGATATGACCAATGGGAACCTGGTTTGTGGGAAGTGATTGGTGACACGGTATTGTATTTAGGGTTATCTGTGTATTGGCTGAAATTATTATTATAAGCCGTGTCACGGCCCTTTCAAATCACCAGGTTGTGGTCTAAGTACCTAAAGGTTCGCTTGACTGCTCTCTCTCTCTCTCTCTCTCTCTCTTTGGAGAATTACCAAAGTCTCCCTTTTCGGGTGGTTGTTGTGCTTTCCCCAAATGTAGAGAAATATAAAACTGTCAGTTTAATTTAGTCACAAACTTTGTCGATATTTCTGCCTTTGGGTTTTGAGATGGCTGGTTTCAAACTAGTATAATACTATAAATTCTTGCTGGTTAAACTCGAAATTAAACATTTAAAATTCGGCTCCAAAAACTAATGGAACGAATCGTAGTTTGTTTGCTGGTACATCCGTCCGTTCATCCGTCAGTTCATTCTGTCGACCGTGCGTACGTACGTTCGGCTGTGTATGCATCCTCTTGGATAATAATATCAGTATTTGTAAGAGGGTTCAACTGAAGAGAATGTAGCCTGGAGGAAATTTATAAATTATTCCTATATGCTATTTCTTTGGCATATATGAAGCCTTTTTGGATAATAGTCTAACATTTTATACCCTTTTAGGCGAACTCTGTTTTTCCCTCTTAATTTCGTCACACTCCTACTTCAGTAATCATGTGTGCTTCTTATTTACACTTGTTATCATCACATTTTTTAAAAAAAATTGTTTTTCCTGAAATAAATTCAGTATATTTCAAAGTTCCTTTTCAATATTTTGCAAACAGAGTTCAAGAACCACGAAGCAGCATTTTTGAATCGAAACCGTGTTTGCACTAGAAATATGGATACCCCTCCAAGTTATACTCATGTACATGCTGAACGGGGTGCTAGGTCCAAAAGTAGAAATGTCAGCATTAAGGGTGAGCCAAGTGACTTAGAAGGCCTCAAGGCTGCTGAAGTAGAGAGAGAGTTTCATGAACTTACACTCCAGTCCAGTATGAAAGGTGTAAAAAGGAATTTGAGAAGTCAAAACCCCCTAGGACGGGTAAAACCTCCAAAGGGCCTCAGGTCCATTGGGCAAAAATAAAACAGAACCCCTTCCACCAGGTAGGAGTTCTACTCCAATAAACTTTGGTCAATACGGAGATTCCCTACATGACACAACGGGTTCATGGAGAACTTTTCCTGTCTGAAGGAAAAGAAGAGCCTGATAAATACGATGGCAAGACAGTAGAATTGAAAGATTTTTTGGTTCACTTCATGCAGGTGTCGGATTGGAATAAGTGGTCTTATATTGAAAAAGGTCAACAATTGGTTATCTGTTTAAGAGGAGAGGCTCAGAAGCTATTAGGTGATTTGACCGCAGAACAGCTACTAGACTATGAAACTCTTAAATCCATTTTAATAAAGAGATTTAACCCACAAGAGTTATTGATTGCTCATCGTTGTGAGTTTCATACAAGAAAACGCAACAAGAATGAATCCCCTGCAGATTTTGGTTATGCTTTGCAAAGGCTGGGCTGTTTGGAATTTCCTGATATGTCCCATGATGATAGAGAAATTAATGAAATGGAACAATTTTGCAATGGAATAGGTAATGCTGCCATTCATGAGCATGTTATTTTTCATCATCCAAAATCATTTCTTTGGCAATCGAATTTGAAGCTGTAAAAGGAAAGTAAGTTCTTATAAATAAACCAAAATCTGAGAATAGTCAAGAACTGTTAGGTGCTGTAAAAAAGTCTTATGATTCAAATTCAACTGCAGACACTAACAAACAATTTGGAGATCAAGAAGAGTTAACTAAACTCGGTAAGCTTATGCAAGAATGTGTAAACAAATTGACTAATTTTAAAACTAAAGGAAAAACGAAAAAAAACGTCCAATGAACTCGGCTATAGTGGAATGTTACAGGTGCCATCAGTTGGGCCATTTGTCACATCACTGTCCCCTGAGAGACAATTCGGCTTCACTGGATGCAAAGAGTATTGACAAGAACCTTTTTAAAGAAAACACAAAAGGGTTACACCAGTGACCCGTAGTGTAACCCAAAATCAACAGTCTTCTCAAGGGTCAGTTTTCAAGAAAAATTTATTAAGATGATTTGCAGCAATTACTTTTGGAAATAAGGTCCAAAGCGTCTTAGTGGAGACTGGTTCAGCTTGCAGTTTGATGTCAAGGGACATATTTGAAAAGTCAGACGGAAAATTATCAGAGTTAAGGGCTATTGATGTATCTTTAGTGACTATGGATGGTAATACCATTGATGTAATTGGAAAGGGTAGTTTTCAGTTCGCTTTGGGAGGAATTTCATTCTGTCACGATTTTGTTATTGCTGACTTAGATGGACTTAGTGAGATTTTGGAAATGGATTTCTTAAAATAGAATGATGCAGTTATTTGTGTTTCCAAATGCTATATACAAGTAGCCGGGAAGATTGTCAGGTTGAATAGGGAATCGACGTCTATCTGTGCACGTGTTAAGCTGTCCAGAAGGGTGTGTATTCCTGCTGACTCAGAACTTATAGTTAAGGGATTTATTTATTTATTGGTGTTTAAGGTCACATACATATGCACAATGGCTAATCATGACCATGACAGTTTTACGGGTTGAGGAAGCCGAAGTACCCAGAGAGAATGACCGAGCAACGATGAGCAGCTGCCAGCTCCCCAACATCGTAACTCCGCACTGCAGCACACGCAGGGTTAGATTGGTTGAAGACTTGCACACCATCGATGTGCAGTAAGCCTTAGTACACGGCGTCATCATGCCCCCATGTGGACCATCAGGGTTAAGTGCCTTGCCCAAGGGCACAATGCGGGAGTGCAATCCGATCACCAAGACGGTCAGCCATCCGAGGACTAACTGGGCTTGATGTTGCTTAACTTCGGTGATCTGATGAGAATCGGTTACCCCAGCACCACCACACCCCCCCCCCCCCCCCCTAGTTAGGGGATTTGTTGTTGGAAACGGTTTGAAATAAGTTTGTTAGAGCCTTTTAATTATTTAAATGGAAAAGGACTTTTGGTTGCAAGAACACTAATAAACCTTGAAAACGTTTTATTTTTAATATTGAATATCACTGATATGCCCATTAAACTTGGTAGGAATACTCTGGTAGCTACTTTACAGTCTGCAGAGATAGTAGAGCCAAACAGTGAGGTCTTAAAGGATAAATGTCCTAGTCTGCCTAAAACATTGCACAATTTGTAAGAGAGATCTTCCAAAAATTTAAATGACAAACAGAAAAACCAGCAACTACGTGATTTTCTGATGGAATATCAAAATGTATTTATGTCACCGATAGGAAAATTGGGAGGAACAAATTTGGTTAAACATGCAATTGATACTCGTGGTTCAAGATCAATTAAAAGTCCACCTCGATGGTTACCATATGCTCAGAAAACAAAAGTTGGAAATGAAATTACAAAAATGTTAGAGGATAATATAATAGAACCCAGTGGTAGCCCTTGGTCAGCTCCTTTGCTGTTGGTATGAAAGAAAGATAACTCTTGGAGGTTTTGTGTAGACTATCGTAAACTTAATGCTGTTACAAGGAAGGATTCTTGTCCATTGCCCAGGATCGATGAATCATTAGATGCCTTAACTGGTTGAAAATGGCTTAGCACTTTGGATTTGGTATCAGGATATTGGCAATGCAAAATGGAGGAAAACGATAAATCAAAAACAGCTTTTTCTACACATATGGGTTTGTTCCAATTTAAAGTTATCAGTTTCAGCCTTTGTAATGCGCCAAGTTGTTAGGAAAGAGGAAAGATTAATGGAATTGATTTTGAGAGGGTTAAGATGTGAAAAATGTTTATGTTACCTTGATGACATTATTGGTTATGGTAAAACTTTTGAAGAGTCTTTACAGAATGTACAAGTAGTTTTTGATCGCCTTCGAAAAGTTAATTTAACTCTCAAACCGTCACAAAGTACTCTTTTTCAGAAGGAAGTGACATTTTTGGGTCATAAGGTATCCAATAAAGGAATCCAATGTGATTCCAAGAAAACTGATACCATTAGAAGTTGGCCTGTTCCGACAAATGTTTCAGAAGTTCGATGTTTTTGGGCATTGCTGGCTACTATAGGCGATTTATTTCAGACTTTTCAACTATTGCTAATCGCCCTTATACAGTTTACTAGGAAAGCGAAGAGATTTATTTGGACATTAGAATGTGAAAAGGCTTTTGAGAAGCTAAAAGAGTTGTTAACTACCGCCCGACATTTGGCTTATCCAGACCCTACTTCGGAAATTTATTCTTGATACAGATGCTAGTTTGACTAGTTTGGGTGCTGTATTGTCTCAGGTTCAAGATGGACAAGAAAAGGTGCTCGCATATCGAACTCTAAATAAACATCAAGTTAGATATTGCATAACATATAAGGAATTACTTGCAGTCATTACTTTTATAAAACAGTTCAGACATTTTCTGTGGGGTAGACATTTTATTGTAAGAACAGACCATGCTTCATTGAAATTTCTTAAAAATTTAAATATCCCGACGGAATGTTGGCTAGATGGCTTTCAGTTTTGGAAACCTACAATTTTACTATACACCATAGAAGAGGCAATTTACATAGCAATGCTGATAGTCTGTCTAGAATGCCACTAAGTTATTGCAAACACTGAGACTGTCCAGACTGTCATGTTGAGAAAAGTAGGCCATTAGAAGTAGCATTTGATTCTAAAGATTCTGAAAAATCTGTAGTACAAAGAAAGGGCTCTTGAAAATGAGTCCAATTCAGCCGATTCGGTATCAAATGATTTCACAATGTCACAGTCTATGACACCTGATTGGTTGCAAATTTGGTCTGAAAGTGAGTTGTTTGGTTGGCAACAAAAGGATGATTCAAGTAAAACTATTTGTACTTGGAAAAAGCAATATGATCAAAAGCCACCTAGACACACATTTTTAGATGCTTCTCAGGAAGTGAAAACTCTATGGGGAATGTGGGAGTCTCTTGTCCTTCAGAATGAATTGCTTTATTATAAATGGAGAACTGCTGAAGAAACAGACACTCCAGCTGACAGCTCCCACAGAAATGAGAAGCAAGATATTTAAATATTTACATGACTCAAAAACTGCTGGTCATATAGGTAGAGACAAAACCATTCACTCATTTAAACGTAGGGTATATTGGCCTGGTATTTCATCTGATATCAGGCGATGGTGTATTCAGTGTACTGAGTGTGAAAGAGCCAAACTCGGGCCTGGATTGGGAAAAGCACCTTTTCGCCCACCAGTGGTGGGAGCCCCTTTGGATCATATAGCTTTGGATATAGTGGGGCCAATGCCTATAACTTCAGATGGTAATGAGTATATTATTGTTCTCTGTGATTATCTCACAAAATGGGCAGAAGCCTACGTCATTCCCAACCATACCATCTTGAGTGTGGCCGATAAAATAGCGAATAAGTTTATCAGTAGATTTGGGGAACCAAAACTACTTCATTCAGATCAAGGTAGGGAATTCGAATCTCAATTATTTCGAATAATGTATTAAAAGTTAGGTATTGAAAAGACCAGAACCACTCCATACAGGCCACAGTCAGATGGGCTTGTTGAAAGGTACAATCGTACCTTACAACAAATGTTAGCAATATATATAAATGAGAATAGAAATAATTGGGATGAAAATTTAACTTTCGTTCTCATGGCTTACCATTCAACCATTCAGGAGAGCACTGGTTGTTCACCAAATCTGCTCATGTTTGGAAGGGAAGTTTCATGTCCATTGGATTTGATATTCGGAAACCCGCCTTGTTCCCCTCCCTACTTCTGTCGTGTAGAATATGTACAATGGCTCCAAAATGTTTTGACTGATATGTATGAGCATGTCTACAAAATCTTGTTATGATGTTAAATTAGGAATGGGATGGACTGGTCCTTATAAGGTTAATAGAAAGATAATCGATGTTACTTACGAGTTACACAGAAATCTCCAAAGTAGAGTACTAGTTACTCATGTGACCATTTAAAGCCCTATTCTGGGGAATTTCCTCTGAATATTGGGAACCTACTCCGGAAATTGAAGTAGACATGACTTCATCAGACGAAGACGAAATTGGTCCTGGCATGTTAGCAGATCAAATGATGAATGATACAGAACTCCCTGTAACTCCCGAAATTAAGAGAACTAGATGTGGAAGACAGGTTAGAAAACCAGTCATCTTCTCTCACTGAAGGCAGAAATTGTAAATATTGTATAAACTCATTATTTTCTGAAAACTAAAAGTGAAATATATTGGAAAGCACACAAACGACCCATCATTATTATTTTATTTTTGTTTTATCTCGGTCACATCTCGATTAAAGATATATTTTATCTCATAAATGGTCTTTGAAAATAGGATAAAAGTGTTTTCTATAAACACGATGATTTACAAGTATAGTTGCATATTGTTTGGTGTACAACTCACATAGTGAAGTGTATAAGAGGACAAACAAAAACGTCATTTAAAACAATTCTTGAAAGTAGTTGAAATAGATTTACTCTGCTCCTTTATATGAGTTTTAAAAATAAGTTGTTTTTTTATCTTATGATGTGTATGGAATTTATTGGATAAAGCCAATGAGAGTAGTCGTTGTTTAACAGCTCCGGAGTTGATGGAATATAATATTGTCCAGAATTCAAAATATCACTCTGTGTAAGAATTCCATAATCTTGCATAAAATTATCGGAGATAAAACATTGAGAGAAATTGCAAACTGCAGTTCCGTAGATGATGGAAACTATCTAATTTTTGTATAAGATAAAAATCTTTTGGCTGAGGCCTTTGATTAAGGGGGAACCAAATTATAGTACTGAAAAGTGTCTGTCTGATTTGGTGAATTTCTCTTCCTGTCATTAGTAAAAAACGTAGCTGGTCTACAAAGTTTTGAAAGTGGCAGGAGGAAGCGGAAGTATGCCGGAGGAAGCATACAAGGATCAAAGGTCCTCTCAGATAATTTCCGTGTCATTTTTTTAATGAAAATCATTGCAGCTCAGAACACATCTCACTAAATTGGGTTTTTGAAAAATCCTAAATTTTAAATTCCAGTTATGGATATCTTGGATGGAATCAGCATTTTTGAATGATGATGTAATGGAATGGCCTGACAGTGGGATGTCCTGTACTGTCAGAAGATGTGAAGACCACCACTTTAATACCTTGATGGCTTATCGCTCCCACTACTCAAGGTTTCATTGTGAATCCGTACAGTTGTGGCTGTTTCCGTGTGATGGTTGTACAACGGTGGATATGAAGAGATCAGAGATTTGGAGACATCTCATATCCATGCATCTCAAGAGTAAGGATGAGGCTGGTCAAATGGTGGACAGCATAACGTCTGAAGAGAGGTCCACCCAGAAATATATCGACCCAGAGGGATTTTCCTCTCCACATCTGAAGGTCAGGAAGGAACAGAGAGAGGAGGCAATGTGAAAGAGGAAGACGCCAGTTCGTCAGGGAGGATATTGATGTTCGTGATATTCGAATAGTGGTGGAGGATGATGGAATAGTTATGTAGATGCCATGCATTTTATTGAAATAGACATTCATTTTTCATTTTTTGTGGTTTGGAACAAAATAGTGATTTTGTTTTAAGGAGGGAGGAGTGTGACGGAGTCGATTTGGGTAAATCATTGTTTCGGTGTTTAGTAACACCTAGTGTCTGTTTTTTCTTACTTATTTCAACCACTTATTTTTTATAATTAACTTTTGAAGTCATTATGGCAATTTTCGGAAACCTCTTGTTAATTTAATCCTGCTTATGTCCAGCGTCTAGTAAATTCAGCATTAGTTTGTTGCTGCTCGCCTTTTTGCCATTTGAGCTGAACATTTTCTAAAATCCAGGCTCTGATTGGTCTGTTCGTCATGATAGGACCAATGGGAGCCTGGGTTGTGGGAAGTGATCGGTGACACAGTATTGTACTCTGTGTTAGCTTTGTATTGGCTGAAATTATTATTATAAGCCATGACGCGGCCCTTTCAAATCACTCAGGTTGTGGTCTAAGAAGCTACAGGTTCACTTGACTGCTCTCTCTCTCTCTCTTTGGAGAATTACCAAAGTCTTCCTTTTCGGGTGGTTGCTTTCCCCAAATGTAGAGAAATATAAAACTGTCCATTTAATTTAGTCACAACCTTTGTCGATATTTCTGCCTTTGGGTTTTGAGATGGCTGGTTTGAAACCAGTATAATACAATAAATTCTTGCTGGTTAAACTCAAAATTAAACATGAAAAATTTGGCTCCATATTCCAATGGAACGAATCACCGTTCGTTTGCTGGTACATCCCTCCCTTCATCCGGCAGTTTAGTCTGTCGACCGTGCGTATGTACGTTCGGCCGTGTATGTATCCTCTTGGATAATAATATCAGTATATGTTAGAGGGTTCAGCTGAAGAGAATGTAGCCAAGAGGAAATTTATAAATTATTTCCATATGCTATTTCTATGGCGTTTTTGAAGCCTTTTTAGATAATAGTCTAACATTTTATCACCTGGTTCGGTAGTATACTATGACACAATTATACCCTTTTAGGTTAACTCTGTTTTTCCCTCTTAATTTCGTCACACTCCTACTTCAGTGTGTGCTTCTTATTTACACTTGTTACCATCACATTTTTTTTAAAATTTGTTATTCATGAAATAAATTCAGTATATTTCAAACTTCCTTTTTTATATTTTGCAAACACAGTTCAAGAGCCACGAACCCGGGATTTAATTATTGAGGGCTGATGTGGTCTTTGGTTGCACTTGGGTTGCGATTGGAGTGCCACTGGCCGCTGCCGTCACAATGTTATAAAGCTCCAAAAATTTAGGAGCTCTTTGTTTTTGTTTTGTTTTTTCGATGTATCGCCATTTTGACGTCTTCACATCACTTCAAAGTTTAGTATTAGTAGTTTTGTCATGTTAAAGACTCTACCTTTACAATTCTAATAACCCGCATATTCCAGTCACATATCTATGAAACATCACACTCAGTTTTCTAGTCATTTGAAACTGATAACCTCCATTTTGGAATTAAAATGTTCACTCTGATGCCAGTGATGCAAGTTTTACGTTTTTGTGTTTACGTTCTCTTTTCAACCTCATTTTTCAACATTTCCCTTTCGAAAGTTCTATGGAATCCCCATGTACAGCAGCACTAATTCTGTTCCGCACATATGTTCGTAACGGAAATCGTTGACAGACTATTTTTAAATAGAAGCGAAATTTCACTGGAATTTTCTACAAATCGTGCAACGCAATTACAATTGGAATTGCTAGCGATAGCTGAAAACCGTCCCATAAGTTCCATTGTGTTCTATGAGCCACTAGGTACATAGAACACATTGGAACTCAGGGAACGAAATGGTAACACGGGTTCCCCTCGCAACTTTGGTTGGCGATAAAATGTGTTCTTTCTGTTGATAGTTGTCAAATGAATTGCTGAGTGTCATTCTAATAAATGTTTTATAGACGGGAAGGCGTGTAGTAAACACAGAATGACACGCGTGTGTGAATGGATTAATGGATGTGGCACTTGCGCCATCGCGGAATGATAAAACTCGAGGCGTGAGGCCTCTCATTCTATTCTTCCGCGCTGGCACTCGTGCCAATATCGATTAACCCATTCACAGAAGTGCGTCGTTCTGTGTATTAACCACGGCTGCTGATTGGCTATGACAGTACCTCTTGTAACGGTCTCTACAACTACCAGGACTAATAATATCCACGCTTTCACAAGTTCTATGACTGGTGGCCTCCATTTGTCCTGTGGTTGACTTGAACTATTCGGACATATAGGGCTCTTTCTATGGCGACACCTATCAAAACTAAGTGTCGAATAAAGACTTTCTGCACGGGCAACTCTATCTGAGGAGAAAGCATGTCGAATTCCACTTGGTTCTAAAATTAGAGCGTGTAAAATGGGATGTCAGACAACTTGGACATTCTGTACACTTTGGGAATATGAGGTCTGTAACGAAATGCACTGACGACGTGCATCCTTAGGCATTATGACCTCATTCGAAAAGTTTCAGGTGTATGTAAAGTACGTAATAATTTCTTTCAGCACCCAGCGGGCAGGCTTTGAAAAGCAAGCGAAAGAAAGAGAAATTTTTGAACTTTTACAGTATTAACATTTTATGTTTTTATGTTTATTGTATTTGAAAACGGAAAACTTTGTATAATAAAAGGACTGTCTGAAGATTCATCACAGATGTGCTCGGGAGCTTTATTAAAATATTGTTAATTTGTCTTGTTTTAAACGATAAATATGAGTGGTGGGACATGCTCTACTCGGGCCCCATAAGGTGGTTCTCATTTGGTGGTTCTCATGTGACGTCATACCGCTATGTATTAAGGGTATCACATGGTTGTCATGGCCATGTTGTGACGTCACAACTCACAAAACATGCATCACATGCGCACATACGAGTATTTGGGGACCAGCAAAGACCATATTTTGAGGACTAGCGGGGACCAGGGTTTGGGGACAAAGACTTGGGGGACCAGTGTTTGGGGACAAGTGGTGGTTGTTGGGGGGGGGGGGGACTAGTTAACAAATACCATAAGAATACATGATATCCAATTCCTTTTATTTCACTACCCTCAGTTACATTATGGATATTAGCACATAACTGTTCAAATTGTACAAAGTCAATCATCCTGAAAACACCGAACGAATCACTTAAAAAAGTACAAGGAAATCGTTATCGCAAAAGATATATTTGAATGGTGCGTAGTTCGTTGATCTTCTATCCTTTCTTTCCGAAATGGTGGATAGCCATCTGCTGATTGGCGGTGTCTTGGTGCTAGGTGCCAACCAGTCAGTAACGAAAATCCAGCTAAGCAGGCTGACCAGTCAACGAACCAAATCACAAAGCCCACCAAACCGTGCGACGGCCATGCTCCACTAGGGAACGAAGGTTTAAGTATCGGACAGCTTTCAGACGAAACAAAGAGTGCTGCTTCAACTCAAACATTGTACCGAACGAAGACTGAAATTCTGAATGTAGATCAAATGGATAGCGGGGCTCGCGAGATGGGCCATGCCTCCCTCAGCGAAGTCAAGCTGCCGGTGTCAAAGGTCAAGCAGCCTGCTATTAAAAATCGACCAAATGAAACTGGAGGGCACACCCCGAAAGAAACTCATTCGGCAGTCAGAGAAACCAGCAAAGTTAAAGATGCTTCAAAACCACACGTCTTGGTCTCTTTGTTGCAACTACAGCTTGATCAGGTTCAAGCGTTTTCCGTTTAGCCCTTCCCACTTTAAACAACAGTTCTACAACAGTTCTACCTCCTTAGATGTGAATTTTATTCCCGCAGAATTCTTAAAAAACTTTTTTTTGAATGTCATTGTTATATCTGAATATGGTTGCGCACAATTTGTCAGACAACTTTACTCTTCGATAGCTAGAATACATATTTTTTTCTTTCGCTATCGTCTCTCTTATATATGTTTTGCCACACGGGCGCTACCTGTCGTTACATTTTCATCTTTCCATTAAAACGACACCACATTCATTTGTCGTAATTCACACCACGAGAAACAGATTTATACAGTCATTTATAGTGGGTTGCCCACTGAATATTAGTTGGATTCTTCCGTTTAGTAACTTCAGAGCGTGGTTTACTTACACCATGCATGAACTCCCATCTCTTTTTATGTCCCACCACCTTCCGAGGATAATTACCTTCTTTAAGTGCATGGACCATCACTTGCCATCCCTTTGGTTGACATGTCTTTCATTTTTTCAAGAGATCGTTTAAGAGATGGGTGATGTTGGAACTCTCAACTATCTCACCTTTATAAATCAACTCTCCCTTCTTATTCCACGATTGATTTGGATCTGCTTTCATACGGTTTAGTAGTACATTTGCTTTACCCTTCGTTGTTATTGGACCGGAATCTAAAATATCCTGGTCGAAGGCTTCACTCTCCCTTTTGATTTCGATTTTAACTGGTTCGAGAGTCTGGGCCTTTTTATGAAATGTTACATATCGTTGTAATAGTTTATTGTATCGTCTCATGTTATCTTCCATCGTCAGATGCTCATGTTCGAGAATGTCCCTCATCTCTTGATCGATGACTGGCGCAGCTTTGACGTTTGGAGTTCTACTGATGTCGTAGTGCTTCTCGCGTTCTAAACGTTCCAATATCCTTGGGTCTACTAAAACCATATTCTTTTCTTCTGTGTTATTAACCATATGACCTGCTTGGTAACGTATTTGTGTTTTTTCTGGCAGTTCCAAATGTTTCTTTCTGAAGGTTTGCCCTGGATGCACCTTTGCGTTGTATGTCTTTTGAAATGATCTTGCCTGTTAAATTGTTTTGAACATACAGTGCACTGGAAAGTGTCAGTTCCATCGACGGTATTTCTGTGTCGATTATAATTGTTCCTGTCGTTAAATATTTTGCTGCCAAACTTACACTGATGTTCGCCCATGGCAACACAAAAGTGTAGTGGATATGTTTTGGAAAACACCCCCTTATATACTTTACTCCACTAGACCAGTGCAGTTTTTTTCCACGTCTTCGATGGTGTCGTATGTGCTTGCGTTCTTGTGGTCCATGCTCTCACTAAACATGGCGCACACAGATACATACAGCCATCGGCTCCTGCACAGACCACAGAGATTTCGCTCCTAAGCCATCCCGTAAGCTTCTTCTTCCTTCTCTGGATAATGACTAATGTGTTCAATATTATTGACATCAAGCATCACTTCTTATTAATCTGATCCTACTCTCCTTCGTCTTCCGACTCGTTATTCGATTCTGTCTCCATTTCAAATGTATATTGATGCAAAATGGGATCGAACAAAAACTTTCTCTTTTTCAGAGCATATTTCTGGTATTCAATGAGGTCGTAGCCTTCATTCTGTCTTAGGTGTTTTGCTGTTTCCTGGATTTTTTTATGGATGGGATCTCGCCGAAAAGTTTGTATAAACACGAGTGTGTTAAGATATCCTGCGCCGACTGCTTCTCTAACTCTACTTCTGAGATATGCAGCTGCTCCTTTGGCCGCCTCATCTTTATCCATTCCATCTTTTATGTAACCACTAAGGAGTTTCTCGAAATCCTCCTGGTAATCACCACAAGCACCTCTAACGATACACGCCATCGGATCAGCGGAATCGTCTCCCTCCATTAATTCTTCTTCAGATTCGGTATCTTCTTCTTCGCTTTCAGAATCTTCTGACTCCTTACTGAAATCATCGGTTGATGGAGGGTCACGTTCGAAAGGAGCACGGCAGTACTGCACTGCGTCTTCACTCGTCGACAACCGGGGCACAAATGGGCACATTGTCGTGTGAGCGTCCCTTTTACAGAACTTTTGCAAGGATTGTTGATAGTCCACGGACTACTGGTTTAAGCAACTTTCCTAAAAATCAACCGTTTTGTATGATTCGTCTTGTTTTCCGTTCAGGTAATATTTTGGCTATTTTCATTATTGCGTACTTGTGTGGAATGAGAAAAGCGCTCTCGGATTTAGTCATTGTCACATCATAGTCCAAAAGGTTCAAAGCACAATCACATATACATCGAATCAAGTCATTACTGGCCGTCTGCATCTTAGTTCTCGCTTCATGTCTGTCAGTGTGGGCAAGATATCGCAGGATATCTAGGGTTTTTTTCAGTCTCTCAATCCCAACGTTTTTGAAGCCTTCATTCCATTCGTGCCTCAGGGGACATTAACCATCTTCGTGTCTTTTGCGAGTGAAGCTTTTGGAAAATCGCTTCCCACGAAAACTACAGCAGTGACTAGGCATGTCTTTACTCTTCGAAGGCCAGGGAACGAATGAGAGCTGAGTGGTGTGCACAAGTCATTTGTACTTTTTTAAATAATTCGTTCGGTGCTTTCAGGACGATTGACTTTGTACAATTTGAACTGTTATGTGCTAATATCCATAATGTAACTGAGAGTAGTGAAATAAAAGGAATTGGATATCATGTATTCTTATGTTATTTGTTAACTAGTCACCCCAAACAGCGACCACTGGTCCCTAAACACTGGTCCCTCAAGTCTTGGTCCCCAAACCCTGGTCCCCACTAGTCTCCAAAATATGGTCTTTGCTGGTCCCCAAATACTCGTTTGTGCGCATATGCTGCTTGCTTTGTGAGCACATTGTGCACTTTTACAAAGGCACATATTGCCACATTTTGCATGTGCTGATATGCTAATCACAACTTTGTGTACAATCACATCTCATTGCAGCAGTGATGCATTTAACAGTAGTGGTGGAGACGGCAGAGCGTTGGCCGTGGGTATAAACGGTAACATCGTTAGTAGTAGGGGATGTGGAGATCAGCCCTATTCAGCTGGACTCCTGCCGGACCCCGGAAGTGACGTCATGTCACGTGACCCAGTGGCGCCATGTTGTGTTGTCATGGTAACCCGCGTGAGCGGCCATGTTGTGACGTCATCCGCATAGTGATACGTGGTGATAATGCGTATGCGCAGCGCGTGTTGTTAGGGTGATGCGTGTTTCCGTCGTCCATTTTCTATACTGGAGGCCGCGATCTTGGTTTCTAAGGTAGCACGTGGTTTCCAATGGCTTATAACAAGACAGGGATATGTTCGGAGGGTATGTTCGATTGAATCGGAGTATCACGAATTACCACAAACAACCCGACAATCCCTCCAAATCACCAAAAACGACTTTATTTACTACGTATTCCCCATTTTATCGGCTTAGCACGTAGTGCTATAGTATCAAGGGACACAGGGGGTGCGTTCCATTGAATAGGAGTAATTTTCTGTCTTGCAATTTGCCCCAGAATCCTCGTTTAATTCGTAGAATTCCCACAAACAACCCCCGAAAGTTGTTTTACTAGTTCGCATTTCCCACTAAATCCACGGTTTCTATTTATTTTCCCCTAAAATGCTTTTGAACACCGCCATACTTTTGGCGTATAATAGTACCGAGGGGCCCCTTGGGTACGACGTTCCTTTGTACTAGAGTAGTGTTCTCCCAGAGAATCCTTTTACTTGGATCCCATAACGTTTTTTCTCCAGTAAATTGTATAAAAGTAGCACGTAGTGCTATATGACAAATTCCTTGGTCATTACTCAGAATCCTCTATTTTTTATATAAATCATAAATTCCTATTTTAGTAACATCCTTAAATTACCTCCATCACTATTGTAATAAGCTCATTAACTTTATTTTTTTTTAATGTGAGGATCAAGATTCCTTTTTGAACCCCCAAACTGACCAATGAATTAACAGAATTATCGACCAATCAGATTAATGTATTCCTATTGTGTTTCTTTCCCATTACTTTATATACTAATTTTCTAATTTCCCCAACTTTAACCTATAATCCTATAGGAAACACAAACCTCAATCAAGAATGAAAATATCGATAAAAAAAACACTATGACGTCATGACGTTTTCAAAAACGTTCGTCACGTCTAAATAAATTCAACGACGTTGTGGCGTTGGCTTTATTCCATTTTCATTTCTTGATGGAAAAGGAGCATCTCTGTGTACTCAGATTATTCAATTGTTTTGTGTGTGTGCTATTTTTGTGCATTCATCATTCTAAGGATTATGGAGACTTCTAGATTCTCATGCGAGGATTGTGGGAAAATATTCACAGATCGCCGGAACAGGAATAGGCATCAACGGACAGCTCATGGATGGTGTAAGGCATTTGACTGTAACAACTGCTATAAAAATATTCTAGGAAAAAGATTTTGTCAACCATAAAAAAACTTGCTTAGATCTATATACATGTTTGGAATGTGGACAGGAATTTAAACAAATATTTCATTTTAATAGGCATAAAAACACCGCCCATCTCCCTGCCCTGTTAGCCTTCCCAAGAAACGGAATTCTGAACGACCGGCAACGACCCTGAAAAAAAAACGTACTATTTTGGACATTGGTCCCATTGAATTTGATCAGGACCTTTTGGCAGAAACAAGTGATGAAATTTCGGTAATTTATCGTAGGAATTGGAACACCATTCGGACCCATCACATAACTAATAGGAAAATACAGGACATTTTTAATTATAGGCTAGACACAACTGATTTATCTACCATGAATTATGAATTAAATAAAACAATCTTTGAATCTCAAAAAAATAGTTTAAGCTACGGCTTCATTTTACGTAATAATGAAACAGAACAACTAAGAATTTATCATCTTTCACAAAATAATGCCCGGGTTCTTGATAGGCACACCTTATTAAAAATGCTGTAGATTTTGGGAATTTCCTTGAAGACCTTGAACAGGAGGACATTTTGGAATGGGCCAGGCAGCAAAGACCCAACTCTAAATGGATTGTCCATCAATTGACCAATGTAACTTTTTATGTAAACAAGATTAAAAATCATCCAATTGGTGGGGTCCCTGAAAATCTTCCCATGTATATTTTGAAAAATCGCTCGATTGTTGCCCTTGTCAGTGATGAGAACCGCCAATTTGTTTATAATGACAATCTCTGTTTATTCCGGTGTTTAGCCCTCTGTGGCGGAAGTTAGCGCCATTCTTTGAATACTACAACTCAGACTCTGTATAGTAAATACACAAATGAACCAAACGATAACTTTTCTGGTGTGAAATTAGATGAACTCCCCAAAGTTGAAAAAGTATTTGAAGTGAATATTGAAGTATTTGAACTCTTATTGAAAGCTGATGACGTTTTGGCTAAAATTGAACATAGGTCTAATAGAAATTTAGAGAATACCATGTATGTCAATTTGTATGAGAACCACTGTAGTTTCATCACTGACATTAATCAATATTTGCTTGTCGTAAATGGGGTAAATTGTGGAAATCGGCATGGCCGATGCAACGCCATGAGCTCTCTTGTACTGATGATGTGTCTTATAAGTATGTTGGTGGTATGTCACACCCCAAGACCATTTTTGAAAAGTTTCATGGAGAAGGTATTGTTATTCCAGAACACTTACGGTCATATCCCTATAGGGCAACATTTGATTTCGAATGTTATTTTGATGAAACTTCTCTCCCCACTTCAACTGAAACTCTTGTCTGGGAAGCTCAACACAAACCCCTCAGTGTTAGTGTATGTAGTAATGTCCCCGGTTTAGATAATCCCAAATGTTTTATTACTGATGTTGACACACAGACATTGGTTGAAAATATGAAGAATTATTTAATGGAAAATTCTCACAAAAGTTACTCTCTCATGCAGGAGATTCACATGGCCAGCATATTATCCCCTAGGCAAATGAGTCAAGATGCTTTGGCACAGGAAGGTACAGATGATTCTAAACCCCGCCCATTTGGAAAATTAGCTGCAGAATGTGATCATTACATGAAGGAAATGCCCGTCTTGGGTTTTAATTCTGGAAAATATGATGTGAACGTGATTAAACGAGAACGAATGGATTGTCTGAAAAAGTATGACCCACTGTCTTTTGTTGTTAAAAGGAGTAACAACTTTATGGTTTTGAAAACAGATTATTTGAAATGTTTGGATATTTGCAATTACTTAGCCCCCGATTTAGTTATGATAAACTTCTCAAGGCTTTTGGGTGTTCCATTACTAACGGATTTTTTCCCTATGAATGGATTGACTGTATTGATAAATTGGACACTACCGAATTACCTCCCCATGTTTACTTTTATAGCTCTTTAAAAAAGGAAAACACTTCTTAAGAAGAATATGCTTACTGCCACCAAGTTTTTTTTTTTTTTTGGGGGGGGGGGGGGGGGAGATGGGATGAGGACATTTAGGGATATCCTGTTTTGGTACAATAATAGAGATGTCCAGCCATTCCTAGAGGCTATTGAGAAACAATCACAATTTTACTTGGAAAGGGGGATCGATATGTTTAAGGATAGTATTAGCGTTCCAGGACTGACGCTAAACTATTTGTTTCGTACCGTCAACGAAGGTATATCCTTTGAGAACATCAACGAGAAGAATAAGGATCTTCATCATCTCATCACGGACAACATTGTAGGGGGCCTGCTATCATATTCAATCGTTATCACTAGAAGAATATTACCAACATAGGAGAATTTAAGTATGGCGTAGCAGCAAAGGGATGTGGGGGTGTTGTAGGTTATGATGCCAACACCTTGTACTTACGGTCATTAATGCAGGAAATGCCAAAAGGTTGCAACATTAGACGCAAGGAAGAGACGGGCTTTAAACCAGAGTATTCCCATAAGTACGGTAGGATGGCCCATCAGTGGCTGGAATGTTTGTCTATCAGGGACGGTGTCCACATCCGACACGAATGCAATTATACAGAAAAGAAGATTGGTAAACGCCAAGTGCCCGTAGATGGTTGATGTAAACTGTTTATCAGTTTCATGGATGTTTCTCTCACGGTCATGAATGCTATCTGAATATGAAGGACGGTACATTGGCCACTCACAATGCAGTACGTGGGAAGTCCATGTCTGAGCCTAGGGGAAAAGACAAGGGAATCGCCCAGTACCTACAGAGCCATGGATATGATGTAATAGAAATTTGGAAATGTGAGTGGCATCAGCAGAAGAAGACCGATGCAGCCTTAAAGACCTTTCTCCGCGAAAAGTTTGGGACTTCGGTGGATGGTTCGATGACATTCAGCGAACTTCTGGAGAAGATCAGCACAGGCAATATCTCTGGCCTAGTGGAGTGCGACATTTCTGTACCTGACCAACTGAAGCCTCATTTTGAAAAAAAATGACACTAATCTTCGAAAATACAAATATTTCTCTG
Source organism: Pictodentalium vernedei (assembly GCA_031216915.1). NCBI lineage: Eukaryota > Metazoa > Mollusca > Scaphopoda > Dentaliida > Dentaliidae > Pictodentalium > Pictodentalium vernedei. The sequence continues at coordinate 534,383,528 of CM062295.1, read as the reverse complement.
GAAGATATCGGGCCACATATGAAGGCTTACGCTGAAGCCAACAACACTCTGCGCCAACCTCGCCGTATTCTCATTGGTAGCTACTTTGGCGAAAACATCTTGCTGCCTACACCATTATTGCAATGGTACTTGGAGCACGGACTGGTAGTCAGTCGGATGGATCAAGTCATCCAGTACCAGCCCAAGGCGTGCTTCCAAACATTTGGTGATCAAGTATCACAGGCCCAACGGGAAGGGGACTCTGACTAAAGTAAAGCCATCGTAGCTGACACGGTGAAGCTATTAGGTAATTCGGGCTATGGGAAGACAGTCGCTAATAAGGCAAAACATAGGAATGTAGTGTATTGTGATGAAGATAATGTGTCCAACCTCATCGGAAAATGAACGCCCTCACTGAAGAACTTTATGAAACTGAAATGAATAAAAACAGAATCAAACTTGACTTGCCCCACCACAATGGTTTTTTCGTGTATCAGTATGCCAAGTTATGTGTGCTCCAGTTGTACTATGGTTTTTAGCTCAACTTGACAAAGTCAAGCTGAGCTATTCCTTTGGCACACCTCACAGGTCGCATTTACGATCAGATCACTTTGAAACTTGGTATGCTTGTTTGGGGTGACCTCTAGATGGGGGCTATCGATTTTCTTCAATTTCCGTCAAAAATTGCCGCGGCCAACGTTCTTAGAACTTAGTTTAGTCAGACCACAATATTTCCCTTTGGCACACCCTGCAGGGCACATTTATGATTGGATTGCTTTGAAACCTGGTATGCTTGTTTGGGAAGACCTCTAGATGGGAGCTGTTGATTTTCTTCAACTTCCGTCAAAAAATGTTGCCACGGCCAACGTTCTTAGTACTTGGTTTAGTCAGAAGACCTCAATATTTCCATTTGGCACACCCTACAGGGCACATTTATGATCGAATTGCTTTGAAACCTGGCATACTATGGTTTTTAGCTCAACTTGACAAAGTCAAACTGAGCTATTGCCATCACTTCTCGTCCGTCGGCGTACGTACGTAGTACGAACGTTAGTACGTACGTCCACAATTTCCTTTGGCACACCTCACAGGTCGCATTTACGATCAGATCACTTTGAAACTTGGTATGCTTGTTTGGGGTGACCTCTAGATGGGAGCTATCGATTTTCTTCAATTTCCATCAAAAAATGTTGCCGCGGCCAACGTTATTAGAACTTGGTTTAGTCAGACCACAATATTTCCCTTTGGCACACCCTATAGAGCCCATTTATGATTCGATTGCTTTGAAACCTGGTATTCTTGTTTGGATAGACCTCTAGATGGGAGCTATCGATTTTCTTCAATTTCCGTAAAAAAATGTTGCCGCTGCCAACGTTCTTAGAACTTAGTTTAGTCAGACCTCAATATTTTCCTTTGGCACACCCTACAGGGCACATTTATTAGCTCAACTTGACAAAGTCAAGCTGAGCTATTGCCATCAATTCTCATTTAGAGTTGGTCGGGTGACCGTAAACACAGGTGGGGTGGGGGAGGCAAATTTTGCAACAGACTCAAGGCAAACATCATTTTTCTCAAGCTTGAAACTCTTGAGATAATTTATGCAAATATATTATGCACTGGAAATCAAAGTACCAGTATATTACCCAGGTGTGTTGTCCCTGTGACACTGACTAGTGCAAAATACATCTTCCTATATGCAAATGCAAGAAACCGAAAAGAGTGCATCCTAAACTATGAATACAAAGAAATTCCACAGGATGATATTACCCACATTGTTTCTCTTTACATTCATCTTAACCCCTAAAATATTTTTACATAATTTTTAGCTCAATTTTAAAGTAGTCAAATTTGAGGTTTTGTCATGGCCCGTCGTCCGTCTGGACGTCTGTCAGTCCATCAACAATACGGCTCGGGCTAGAGGCCGTATTTATGAACCGATCTTCACAAACTTCTTGGGTACCTTTGTTATCACCGTGGGACGAGGAGTGTTTTTGGGTGTGGTCAAAATTCAAGACGGCCGAAATTAGCGCACTCAGTTTTTTGTACAGAACTTCTGTATGAAAGTTCTGATTTGAATAAATTTTCGTATGAATGTTTAGTAACATGGAATACATCACATATAATACGGGTTTTTCTCTTGTGCAGAAATTATGTTAATTAGATGAACTTTGATTTATTCAGTGCTACTTGTATACAGTAAGTAACCATGCCAATACAAGATGGCGGCCGGCGGCCATTTTTTACCGAAATTAGGTGCAATCAGTTTTTCGTACAGAACTTCTAAATGAAGGGTCTGATTTAGGAACATGGAATACATCACATATAATACAGCTTTTTTCTCGTGCATAAATTATGCAAATTAGATTGACTTTGCTTTATTCAGTGCTATTTATACACAGTTAGTACACATGTCAATACAACTCAGGCTGGAGGCTGTATTTATGAACCGATCTTCACAAAACTTCTTTGGTACCTTTGTTATCACCGTGGGACGAGAACGAGTGTTTTTGGGTGCGGTCCAAAGTTTCAAGATGGCCGCCGGTGGCCAATTAGACAAACTTTGATTTATTCAGTGCTACTTATACACAGTAAGTGCACATTTCAATATGGCTCTTGCTAGAGGCATCTAACTGTCACCCACCTTTACAGTACTTTACCTGTACATTTGTTACAGGCTACGGTCAGTATTTATGTACAGACCTTTACAACACTTTACATGTACACTTGTTATCAGGTCATTGCCTAGATGTGTGTAATTGCTGTGTCACATACAATACATTACATGTCTAACACAAGTTGAGGTACAGTGTCATTGACACTTTCATTTGGATGTTTTTGTTGATCGGAGGGATTTTGAACTTTGTGAATCGGACACGGACAGCTTATACATAGTCCTTTCTGGATCTTCCCTTGAAGAAGTAGTCAGCCCAGAGAAAAAGAATCATTCTATCGCCAAGTCCATAAATGGTTACCCTCAGAAGCCTGTGATGCCCATATGCAAGATTAAGTAGAAGCTAAATTAAGGGGAGATAACTGGATGCCATCTCAATGCTGGAGAGAGAGAGAGTGAGAGAGAGAGAGAGAGAGAGAGAGAGAGAGAGAGATATTTATAGGCTTTATACAAGAGCCTGTTCAAGATAAGACGGGTGCACAGGTAAACATTCATGACTTTCGAACGGTCATGAGATAATTAAAGCTACATAACTATACTTGGAATCAACATAGCCTACATAGGCAGGGGGTTGTAGTCTACAGCCCTCTGCCTTTGTAGGCTATGTTGATTCTAAGTATAGTTATCTAGAACTTGTAGTCCTTTATTACGATGGCCTAGGGTGAGTAGGGTCCCTTGCCTATGTTGATTCCAAATAGAGTTATCCAACTTTGATAATTGTCTCATGAAAGGCGGGGCTCCAGTAGTAAATACGTTTTAATGTAACACACAGTTTTTTATTTCACTTCAATACTAGTAAATGTTGGGGACCACATTTTTAGTGATTCCCCAAAAACACTTTCCGTATTGCATCACTCTTGTCACTGATAAACTTGTGAGCAATAACTGCCTCGGAAAGTTCATCAGTTTTTTCTTTGTAATGACAGAGCATTAGCAGATTGTTGAGTCGTTTTTGAGTCATGCTCGACCTCGTATAATTTTTAAAGCTTCTTCTCAAGCTTGAAAAGGAACGCTCGGCACTACAGGTTGAAAATGGCACTGTGAGATAAATTTGAAGCAATTTGCTGATTTCTTAAAACATTAAGCGGCTAGCAGGAATGTCCTTGGGGAAATCAACAATAGCTGATATAGATGCCACTTCCTTTATTGTTTGGTAGTCTGTCTGTACACGTCTTTTGCTGTAGTGAATAATTTCAACTCGGATTCCAAGGTGTTCAATTTTAAATCATCATGATATGTGTTCTTCACTGAATCAAGGGACTTGCAATCAGTGTTGCCATTGGCAGACGAAATAAGAAGTTTTTCAATAGCGATTAGCCGAGAAATGGATTCGTTGTTGAATCGGCGATCTAATTTCATAAGTAGCAAGTCTAGCACTTCCATGTATTGTTGTTTGAAATATTGTTCGGGAGATGACCATTGGTGGGGTGCAGCCGGTGCACTGCCAAATTCATATCGCTTAGGCTTTCGGCGACATTTTGGTACAGATTCGGCAGGGCTATCACATCCTAAATCAGCTGCACTGTGAACACATTTGGTATAAAATCGTTCGAACATCTCGTCTGACCGCATTGAACGCAAATATGTAATGTACATATTAACAGAAGATGCAGCTGTCTGGGCATCGATGCTACTGCTTTGTAGAGTTATCGAAACTTGCTCACCAGCAGAATATACCACTATCGGATATGTCGCTCAGTTCTGTGGTTAATGGTTTGAAAGTTTTGATCACAGCGACATAGGCTCCGGTTCGCGTAGTAAATCGAGTAGCACAAAGAGGTTTTAGTGATGTATAATGAGTAAGACTATCCTCCTCACTTTCTGCATCTGCTCTAAATTCTTGTTGAATTTCTTTGAATTTAACAAGTCTTTTGGGAGCTAAATTTATGTATGTATGCAGCTCCTTACATAAATCTTGTGCGTCATTCATTATACGCACCCCTTGGCACAGATCTTGGAGAGCCAGATTCAACCTGTGTGCATAGCTGTGCACAGAAATTGCAGCTGGTATATCATCTGTAATTCTTGTAGATGCCCCGGAAATCCTTCCTGCCATGGCCGATGCTCCATCAAACGATTTCTTTAAACTAAGATCACACCTCGATAAAATATCTTCAATGGCTGTATATATCACCTCAGCCGTCGTTTCGTCTATGCTGAACATGCCGAGAAAGTCTTCTGTTATGCAGAAAGATTCGTCAACCGTTCGAATGCAGAATGTCATCTGTTCCACCCCCGATATATCTCTGGTTTCATCACACATTATTCCCAGGAAGTTTTCATTTTTTATCTGTCCAAGAACGCCAATAATTACTTCTCTGGCCATAAGCTCCACGATTTCATTGATTATATCATGAGACATGTAGTTTTTATATTCGAACCAGCTTTCAAGTTCAGGAACATCCTGAATTCTCATCTTCAAAATTTGGAAAAAAATGACGTGCCCTCTGATGGTTAAACCCTGGCGGGTTAGAGTTTTCAGAGTGGAGATAACTTTTAACAAGCACTTGTATCTCCGTTCTTGCTCGGCGGTATGGGTTTGGACAATCTGATCAATAACAGCTACATTCAAATTCGATTCCCTAATTTTCAGCTTCTCGCTTGCCTCAAGATGGAATGAACTTTTCTCGTGTTGATTAAATTTTTCTAACGCCTTCTTCCAATTGTTAAGCCCAACAGATATAAAAACCTCTTCCCCACATTTCGAAAGTGTTAATAGCCTGAGTCTTTCTGCCTTTCTGCACGTGAAGCAGAATGCTCTGTTCTCTGAACAACAAAAACTTAACCACGAGTAGTGTTGTAGCCATTTTCCAGAAAAACACATTGTTTGGCTGCCAAAAGTTCACCTCGACGCAGAAAATGAGAAGTCCTTCCCATACCCGCGATACGGTGTTTCGCCAGGCTCACAGCATGGCGGCTTATCTGCAAGTTTAGAGTCAGTTTCTGTCTCTGTTTTTTTTTTTTTTGTTTTTTGGCGGCACACGGTTCATACTGGACTCCGTTCGCAGCTGAATCGGCCATGTTTTTCAAACGCGAATCAAAACAAAACTTCATTACAAGATCGAGGTCACAACCATAGATATAAACAGAATTATTTATTTTTGGAACAGTAGTCACAACCGAATGTTGTATGTCAAAGTACGGTAGCCCAGTTTGCCCTTGATCTTGCGTTTTTGAATTGAGTCAAGTGAAGTATAGTTGATGTCCGACTCGATAACGTTACTGATGGTGTGTTTGTTGTTCGAAAAAGAACACAACTTTTCATCAGTTTGCGCGAATAACTGGGGGGCAAAATTATCGTTCAGCCCCCCCCCCCCCCGGTCTCAGAGTGAGGGGCTGAGTCCCCATATGCCCCTCCCCTTGTCCGCCGCCCCTGGATAAAAGAACCCCGGGTCTTTTTAAAATTGAATGGGAGGGAGAGGGGGTTATTGGATTGTGTAGCAAATCTTACTCTTGTTTCTTGTTGTTGTAAAGGAATAAATAAAAGAAAAAATGATTTAACAAAGGAAACATATTTAAAAGTAATCAAAAACAAACAAACAGGAACAGGAAAAAATAAAGGCTTTAGACTTAATGAAAACAACATGTTCACTTACGTACAGACGAAAGACGGCTTATCTTATTTTTATCCAAAAAGACAAGTTCAAGATGACGGCGTATCGACTTTGCCATTGACAATTTAATTTCTTTCTCAACAGCCAGTGAATATTCTTCCACAATCTTTACAGAAATCCAGAGGTAAGCATAATTCTTATATTCAAATTATCCCAATCAATATTATTTTTATATTTACAGAGATGGTTATCCAAACTAAAAAGTTTCTTTCTTTTTTATCTCATGGGGGTGGGTGAACGTAATTACTTTTACATATCTGTAAATAGTATATGGAAGGAAATTTGTTCTTCAACAAATATCATTAATGTTGTACACTCCTGGTGTAGGCTACGTATAACCAACGTTAAAAAATTAGGCCTATATTTAGTTTACAATGTTGATTCCTGGTATCCCTTAGGTTACGCCTATTGGAACCGGATGACACCCAATTTTATTTATTTTCACAATACTCAAAATATTTATGTTTAGTTTACAATATTGATTCCTCGTATCCCTTAGGTTACCCCTATTTGAACCGGATGATATCCAATTATATTTATTTTTACAATACTCAAAAATTACGTTTTGTTTACAATGTTGAATCCTGGTATCCCTTAGGTTACCCCTATTGGAACCGGATGATACCCAATTATATTTAGTTCAAACAATGTTTAGGTTATCCCTACCAATGGAGTAATTTATGTTGTCAATTCATCATCATCATCGTCATTCTCTGTTGAACAAAGAATAAATTTCCTTCTACTTTTTTATAGAAAATTTAAAAAACAAAAAGAAAAACAAAAAAAAATTAAAAAATAAAACAAAAGTTAAAAATTGAAAAAAAAAAAATCCTGTTGTGGGGTGGTAATGCTCTCAAGTTATTTGATGTTTATCTTCTTCACAAATATCAGACAAACTTGACCTACCTGTCCCAAGTTCAGTACAAAATACAGAGGCACACTTTTTACAAAATATCAGATTGAAATAGAAAAGAGTATGAACTCTAGGGGGTGGGAATGCACTCGAGCTATTTGACTTATCTCCATTGGACAGAGGCTTGTAGCTTGACCAATCCCAAGTCAGTATAAAATGCAGAGGGCCATATCCTACAGTTTAAGGGTCAAGATTGCAGTTTGTTCGCCAAACTGACCAATCAGATCGAAGTTAATCAACCAATCAGATTAATGTATTCCTATTGTGTTTCTTTTCCATTACTTTCTATACTAATTTTCCCAAGTTTAACCTATAATTCTATAGGAAACAAACACAAACCCCAATCAAGAATGAAAATATCGATCAAAATTTGCTGAACTGTGGTGGTGTTTTCAAACACGTCCGTCAAAGATATATAAGATTAGACGAAGAATGGACTTGCCATCATTTACGTTCCAACCATTGACCAGAGAAGATGTTCCGACTTGGCAGCAAGCAGACTTACACTAATGTTACCCAGTACCAGGGTGAACTGAAGATACATGTTCGAAGATACTTTGAGGGTAAAGACCAGAAATCTTATCCAACTGGAAGACTGGGATTGCACTATCTTTAGAAGAATGGAATGCTCTCAAATCCCAAATAGAAGAAATAGATGCAGCCATCAACACCCAACAAACAGCTTTAACTGAAGATACTAAACCTGAACCTGCTAAACCTGATGACTTAAAAAAAAACAAGGGAACCACCTTTGAAGAAGAAGAAGATCACCGTGAGAAGAACCAAACCACTACCATTGATTGTTGATGAAATTGATACTGAACTCAGGCAAGTTCGCTTGCATCATGAACTTTGTTTGGCATATGCTCATTATGTGGAAGAGAATATTGACGCTGTAGTGAAACAAAAATGCTATGGATGTACAGTCGATCATCCAAGTCTGTTTCATCATAATGTATGCCTCATGATGTCTGAAGAAGAGAAGATTATAACATGTTTTAATGAAGCACTTGAAAGAGTTAACAAGAATGATGTCCATCTACTGTGGCACCAAAGTATTTCTGGAATGAATCCACCACCAATACAGAAAGAGTATGAAGATATGTTTGAGAAACCTCTCACAAATGAACAGAGATGTTGTATTATGGATTTGGTGATTGAATTCTTGACCTTCAAGAAACCATTCAATCTGAAGATGTAAATAGATATTTTTGTTTTTATAAAAAAAAAAGAAAACATAAAAAAGTTAAAAAAAAAGAAGAAAAAAGAAAAAAAGGTGATAATGATGCTCAAGTTATTTGATGTTCATCTTCTTGACAAATATCAGACAAACTTAACCTGTCCCCAGCCAGTAAGGCAAAGGTCCCCCAATGCAGGGTATATTTTTGGAGGGTTGTCAAAAGAGACCACTTATAAAAGGGGGACCACTCCTCCCCAAAGGTATACAATGGGGAGTAGTACCCACGTAGAACAACAAAGATGGATCCTCGTTGGAAGCATCCATTTACTTGTTTATTGTGTGGTCCCACGGGTAGTGGTAAATCATCCTTTGTAAATCGAGTTATTCAAAACATTCAAGATATTATTTCACCTGTTCCAAGTCACATTATTTGGTGTGATGGTGAATGTCAACCATTATACAATACTTTATCCCAAGTAGAATTTATAGACGGTCTCCCTCAAGAATTAAAATCTGATAGTTTAGTCATATTGGATGATCTGATGCTCGATGCAGATGTTCGAGTGACTAGATTATTTACTAAAGGTAGTCATCACCGTAAGATTAGTGTGATGTGCATTGTTCAAAATTTATTCGACAAAAATAAATTCCATAGGACTGTAGCTCTCAATAGTCATTACATGATCTTGTTAAAAAATCATAGGGATCGTTCTCAGATCACACATTTGGCAGCACAGATGTATCCTGGTTACTCCAAATTTCTGAGAGAAGTTTTTGAAGATGCTACTTCCACACCATATGGTTACCTTTCAATCGATCTCAAACAAGATACTTCTGAACATATGAGATTAAGAAGACAAATTTTCCCAGGGGGAACCCAGTACGTGTTCCTCCGAAAAGTATAAAAGGGGAACCACAAGTCTGTCTTAAGTCAAACTGCCAGAGGTATGTCTGACCGTCTCAAGCGCAACATCGCTCTTCTCAACCCTCTTAATATATCGAACCCCACACTCGTCAAATCAATACAAAATCATGCAGACAAAGAATTGATTACTTGTTTGTGTGACTGTGCTTCGAATATCTTGAAAGGAGCAGTACCTCTCTCCAAAGCTCAGAGAACCAAACTCGTTCGTCAGAAACAACTAGTAAGGGCCGTGGCAAATAACGGTTCCTCTGACAAAAAGAAGAGACAAATCTTGCGGAAAGGGGGATTCTTGGGGGCAGTACTACCGCCTGTACTATTGGGTGCTGGTATTTTTGGATGATGATGGAATATGCAAAGAAGATGGCTTCAGTAGAACCAAGGTTATTGGAACGGCTACAAGAGACTCCAAGACAACCGAATGAACTGTCTGTTTAATCACTGGATCCAGAAATGAGAGATGTTCTCGATGACACATTATAATCAAGTCTTACAAAGATACTTGACATATCAACAAAAGGTGGTGGCTCCCCGTCCTATTAACGTCAAACTTGAGAAAGATAAAGACCAAGACGTTCTCGATTCTGTACCTATGACTATGAAGAGAAAGGCAAAATTGTTGTTGAATCGTATTAGAAATGACCCAAATATATATTGGAATGAGAAGAGTGAACTAGTCAACAAAGATCAAACAGTGGTAGGGTCAAATGTAACAGAACTTCTAAACGATTTACTTAGAAGACGAAAATCTTTCCAACCTAAGGGAAGGGAAGTGATGGCGGAAGCCTTGAGAGGTAGTAACATACCCCAAGAATTGTTTGGTCATAAAGAACTTTGCGATTTTATGACCAGGATACATCTTTCTAGGGGACAACAAATGGAAACCGAGGATTTAGTGGGAAATCCGATCTATTAAAACAACTTGTTGGGGGGGGGGGGGGGGGGTTGTTTGTGGTAATTTTTCGAGGATTCTGGGGCAAATTCCAAGCCTGAAAAACTACTCCCATTCAATTGAACTCACCCCCTGTGCCCTTTTGTACAACACCACTACGCGCTAAGCCGATAAAATGGGGAATCCGTAGTAAATATAAAGTCGTTTTTGGTGATTTGGAGGGGTTGTCATGTTGTTTGTGGTAATTCTACGAATCGAGAAATTACTCCTGTTCAATCGACCCTCCGATCATATCCCTGTCTTTTTATAAGCCATCGGGTAACATAGCAACCACGTGCTGTGCTACCATAGCAACCAAGATGGCGGAATTTGGAATGCGCTAGACAGAGACCTTCGGACGACGAACAATAGAAACGTATTTAAAAAGAAGCTGTTGTCCAGGCTTCTAGCACTTTATTCAGACAATGTTGAATGTAGCAATCCTTCACGAAATGTCTTGGGTACCTTTATTATCACCTTGGGATGTGAACGAGTGTTTCTGGGTGCGGTCTAAAATTCAAGATGGCTGCCAGTGTCCATTTTGTACCGAAATTTGGTCTAATCAGTTTTTTGTACACAACTTCTAAACGGCTCAGACAAGAGGCCATATTTATGAACCAATCTTTAGGAAACTTCTTGGGTACCTTTGTTATCACCGTGGGATGAGAGCGAGTGTTTTGGGGTGTGGTCCGAAATTTAAGATGACCACCAGCAGCCATTTTGTACCAAAATTAGTGCAATCAGTCTTTTGTACAGAACTTCTGTATGAAAGTTCTGATTTGAATAAATTTTTGTATGAATGTTTAGTAACATGGAATACATCACATATTTTAAGGGTTTTTTTTCGTGCAGAAATTATGCAAATTAGATGAACTTTGATTTATTCAGTACTACTTACACAATGTAAGCACACATGTCAATACGGCTCAGGGTAGAGGCTGTATTTATGAACCGATCTTCACAAAACTTCTTGGGTACCTTTGTTATCACCTTGGAACGAGAATGAGTGTTTCTGGGTGCGGTCCAAAATTCAAGATGGCTGCCAGTGGCCATTTTGTATCGAAATTAGGTCCAATCAGTTTTTTGTCACAAGTTCTATACAGCTCGTATTTATGAACTGATCTTCACAAAACTTCTTGGGTACTTTTGTTTTCACCTTGGGATACGAACGAGTGTGTTTTGGGGTGCCTTTGTTATCACTGTGCTATGAGAACAAATATTTTGGGGTTCAGTCAGACCCACTCTGAGACTCAAAGATTTTTTTTCTAGTTTAGCATCTGAGTGTCACCCACCTTTACAATACTTTACCTATACATTTGTTACAGGCAACGGTCAGTATTTATGTACAGACCGTTACAATACTTTATATGTGCCTTTGTTATCAGGTCATTACCTAGATGTTTGTCACTGCTGTGTCACATACTATACATGTACATGTCTTTGTCTTGACAAGTTGAGCTACAGTGTCATTGACACTTTCATTTTTTATTTTTTCAAAAGCTGTTTTTTTTTTTCAAAACTGGTTTCTACACGCGGCAACATTTAAAACTCAAGACATCTTGAAAATTAAATTGTGGGTGAATAAATGATGACGATTATTTATTTATTTATTTGGATTTAACGACTGTTTCAACAGCCAGCGTCACCTCGTGTCGGACAGTTTTACGGGTGGAGGAAGCCGGAGTAACCGGAGAGAAGCACCGTGCAACGGCGAGCAACTGTGGTACTTCGCAATGTATTAACTCCACACAAGCAGGATTAGCATTGATTGAAGACAAGTGCACCATCGACGTGCAGTACGCCTTAGTACACAGCGCCACCACCCCCACGCGGGCATTCGGGATGTCTTGCTCAAGGACACAACGCAGTTACCCCTGGCGCATTCCAAATTCTGGGATACAGGTTAGTAGGAAGGCGGTCCAGGGCTTTTGTCCTTGTTCTAGTTATCTGGAGAAGATCACACTGTCTAGTAGTTCTGACAGGCATACTAGCTACTCTGAAGAAGTTATGAAATGACTGGGGAAGATTGTTATTTTTCCAATCAAAGACGAAGAGGGATACATGGAATTTAAATAGGTCAATCACCTTGAGTATTTTGTCCCTTTTGAAGAGTGGTTCTGTGTGGGCATTATACTTTTTGTTATTAATTATGCGCAGCGCTCGTTTTTGAAGAGTTAGAATTTTATTGATAGTACTCGAATTTCCCCAGGCTTGGATTACATATACTAAGTACATATACTAAGTGAATATGTATTAGAGCAAGTATAGTGTTCTCGTAGCTTCATGAGGAAGGATTGCCTTTACCTTGTTAAGGGCAAAGTTTGCGCGTGCAATCTTGGAACAAAGTTGTGCTATTTGGACGTTATATGATAGACAATTATCGATGGATATACCTATAAATTTCAGTGATTTTCCAGCTTCATTTGGTCCAACCTCAGAGCGATTTGCCTGATTGTTTAATCCTGGAGAAGTGATCTGATTGGTTACTTTATGCAAATTAGTAACAAAACAGACGGAAGAGAGCAATACAACCAGTCACACTCACCAAGAACGGAACAGTAGTCTAGGGAAGCAGGGCGGAGAAACGAGGAGTTTGACCCGGAATAACAAAATTCGAGCCTTCATAAAACACATCTGTTATTGAGGAAAAAGCCCAAATTGGGGCTTTACCAAGTCCCTTTCGTAGTTTTGGGTGGATTTTGGTGATTTGGGAGAAATTGTCGGGTTTATTTGGGTAATTCTATGAATTAAATGAGGATTCTGGGGGGAATCCGTTGCTGAAAAATACTGTTATACAAAGGATCATACCCTTGTCCTATAAGAAAGTTTTGGGTAACATAGCATCCACTTTCCACCATAGAAACAAAGATGGTGACATCCTTCATACAAAATGGACGACGGAAACACCTATCACCCTAACAACATGGGCTGCGCATGCGCACACACATCACCCATCACCATGACAATGACGTCACAACATGGCCGCTCAAGCGGGTTACCATGACAACCACGTGATACCCATAATACATTGCGGTATGGCGTCACATGAGATCCCCCAAATGAGATCTCCCCCAAAACTGTCGAGTAGAGCATGTCCTACTACTACCCTGGGTGTTAACCGGGGGTTATATGTTTAAAAAAGTATGGAAATGTTTGTAAAATATGCCACAAATGAATGAAAACATTTTGAGGCCCGACAGAACGTCATTGTTTACGAAGCGCGTTATGTCATCTATAATTTCATTGGTTGATGACCATGCAGATCGTAGAATTCAGGATTTTTAAAGGAGTCCTTGGGGATGATTCGCCAACCCCCCCCCCCCCCCCCCCCCACACCTCTGTGACTACTCCAGGGATCAAAGGCCTGGATAAAGTTTGAAAATGTCTGTCGTAACTCTGTCAATACCTCGTACTGGCCAGAATTTTAAATCTACTCACCCTGTTTCGCAGACAAAGTAGTCTTCATCATTACATGGTCTGTCCCACATTTTATTATTTTTAATCAACCTATAACAATCTTCTCCACTATTGGCATCATTCGGCTCGTTGGTATACCAAAGGAAGAACGTAATAGGTTGTAGTGTGCTGAAATGAACCCAATGTCCTTCCTCTATTGCGTCTGTGCCATCCAGTAATATACCCATGTGCGTCTTATCTGTATACGGAGAGAAAAAACAAAAATCAAACGAAATGTGACCTGCAATATGGAGTGAAAGAAAAACAACTCAGGTCTTAAAATTCGTCGAGACTTACGAGAATCAGTTTTGATTCTCGTGAACTCCTGCGCAAGCAATCTAGGGCGGCATGGCATAACGATAAACCGATACATACCGATATTCGAACAAGTATCGATTGAATACCGATGTAACTACCAAAATATCGGTTTATCGTCATTATTTGAGAGTGGCTCAGTGGTTACGGCATTGAACTTCAAACCGAAAGGTCCGCGGTCCGATCCCTGCCAGGGGTAACTGCGTTGTGTCCTTGAGCAAGACATCCCGAATGCCCGCGTGGGGGTGGTGGCGCTGTGTACTAAGGCATACTGCACGTGGATGGTGCACTTGTCTTCAATCAATGCTAATCCTGCTTGTGTGGAGTTAATACATTGCGAAGTACCACAGTTGCTCGCCGTTGCACGGTGCTTCTCTCCGGTTACTCCGGCTTCCTCCACCCGTAAAACTGTCCGACACGAGGTGACGCTGGCTGTTGAAACAGTCGTTAAATCCAAATAAATAAATAATAATCGTCATCATTTATTCACCCACAATTTAATTTTCAAGATGTCTTGAGTTTTAAATGTTGCCGCGTGTAGAAACCAGTTTTGAAAAAACAGCTTTTGAAAAAATAAAAAATGAAAGTGTCAATGACACTGTAGCTCAACTTGTCAAGACAAAGACATGTACATGTATAGTATGTGACACTGCAATGACAAACATCTAGGTAATGACCTGATAACAAAGGCACATATAAAGTATTGTAACGGTCTGTACATAAATACTGACCGTTGCCTGTAACAAATGTATAGGTAAAGTATTGTAAAGGTGGGTGACACTCAGATGCTAAACTAGAAAAAAAATCTTTGAGTCTCAGAGTGGGTCTGACTGAACCCCAAAATATTTGTTCTCATAGCACAGTGATAACAAAGGCACCCCAAAACACACTCGTTCCTATCCCAAGGTGAAAACAAAAGTACCCACGAAGTTTTGTGAAGATCAGTTCATAAATACGAGCTGTATAGAACTTGTGACAAAACACTGATTGGACCTAATTTCGATACAAAATGGCCACTGGCAGCCATCTTGAATTTTGGACCGCACCCAGAAACACTCATTCTCGTCCCAATGTGATAACAAAGGTACCCAAGAAGTTTTGTGAAGATCGGTTCATAAATACAGCCTCTACCCTGAGCTGTATTGACATGTGTGCTTACATTGTGTAAGTAGCACTGAATAAATCAAAGTTCATCTAATTTGCATAATTTCTGCACGAAAAAAAACCCCTTAAAATATGTGATGTATTCCATGTTACTAAACATTCATACAAAAATTTATTCAAATCAGAACTTTCATACAGAAGTTCTGTACAAAAGACTGATTGCACTAATTTTGGTACAAAACGGCTGCTGGTGGTCATCTTAAATTTCGGACCACACCCCAAAACACTCGCTCTCATCCCACGGTGATAACAAAGGTACCCAAGAAGTTTCCTAAAGATTGGTTCATAAATATGGCCTCTTGTCTGAGCCGTTTAGAAGTTGTGTACAAAAAACTGATTAGACCAAATTTTGGTACAAAATGGCCACTGGCAGCCATCTTGAATTTTAGACCGCACCCAGAGACACTCGTTCACATCCCAAGGTGATAATAAAGGTACCCAAGACATTTCTTGAAGATCAGTTCATAAATGCAGACTCTAGCCCGAGCCGTATTGACATGTGTACTTACTGTGTGTAAGTCGCACTGATAAAATCAAAGTTCATCTAATTGCATAATTTCTGCACGAGAAAAAAACCCGTATTATATGTGATGTATCCCATGGTACTAAACATTCACACAAAAAATTATTCAAATCAGCGCTTTCATATGGAAGTTCTGTGCAAAAATCTGATTGCACCTAATTTTGTACAAAATGGCTGCCATCGGCCATCTTGAATTTCGGACCGGACCCAAAAGCACTCGTTCTCGTCCCACGGTAATACCAAAGGTACCCAAAAAGTTTCGTAAAGATCGCTTTATAAATACGGCCTCTAGCCCGAGCCGTATTGGCATTTGCACTTACAGTGCTGAAAGTAACACCAAAAGACATCAAAATTAGTCTAATTTGCACAATTTACGCACGAGAAAAAAGCAGTATTATATGTGATGTATCCCATGGTACTAAACATTCATATAAACAATTATTCAAATCAGAGCTTCCATATGGAAGTTCTGTACAAAAACAGATTTCTGCATCGTCGGTACAAAATGGCGGCTGGCAGCCATCTTGAATTTCGGACCGCACCCTGAAACAATCGTTCTCGTCCCACGGTCATAACAAAGGTACCCAAGAAGTTTCGTCAAGATCGGTTCATAAATACGGCCTCTAGCCCGAGCCGTATCAAATTGTTGACGTACGGACAGACGGACGACAGGCCATGACAAAGGCTCAAATTTGGCTTCGCCAAAGTTGAGCTAAAAATTTTAAAAAATCACCAGTTTTGAAAAAAAAAATCACCGTTTTTGAAAAAAAAAACAGCTTTTGAAAATAAATGTACCACTTTTGAAAAACAAATTCTAACCACATTTGAAAAAAAAATTACCACTTTTGATATAAATTGTCGTTTTTTTAAAACTGGAACTTTTTTCAAAACTGTTTTTTTTTTTTTTAAAACTGGTTATTTTTTCAAAACTGGAAATTTTTTTTATCAAAAGTGGTTATTTTTTTTCAAAACTGGAGAAAATTAATAGAAAATAGTTCTTTTTTAGTTTCAAACTTTTTACCAATCTTCAGCCTTCAAAACCGGATGTCGCCTGGTGCCGACTTGAATCTGTCTGACCTGTGCAGGATGCTGGGTGTCGACTATACAGTTGACAGAAGATATCTGTGTTGTTTTGTACGACATCGAAGAACCGCCACCTCTTCTAATACTAACTCGTTAGAACAAGAGCAACGTGAAGCGTGGCATATGCCCCCCTCCCAAAAATGCCGAGTGTATCAAACGCCAAATTTATAGAAGTAGCTGTAACCTAAAAAAAACTAGAGGGGGCCGCCAAGGGTGGCTAATTCTCCCGAATTAATTTCTTGATACTGTAATGCCTCAACACTGTAATGCTGTAATACTATAACTAATAATACGGTCTAGCAGAATTTTAAACCCCTTACCTGTCAAAAAATCAGTAATTTGACCTTGAGGTCAAAGGTCAGTGTTATATGTGGGTCATGATGATACGCGACACATAATCTCATGGTGATACACCCACATGCCAAATACCATACGCTTAGGTCAAAAGATAAAACAGTTCTGAGCCGGACACGAATTCCGTCTACAGACGGACGGAAATACGGAATTGGGTTTATGTGTTTAAATTTATGCGTTTATTCTAAAAAACATGTCCAAATAGTCAAAATTGATTTTTAGAAAATTTTTCTGGTGGTAGCTAACCCTATCCCTACCGTACTACTGACCCTAACCCCTAAGTACGGAAGGGCTTTATGTCTGCCCCGGCTGATTTTCGGTTTATGTGCCTATTTTTGGCTTATGTGACTTATTTTCAAGTACAGGTGGGGATTATGTGTCGTTTTTCACCTTTAGTCACATAGTGCAAATTTATGATCCTGGGGAGGGGGGGGGGGGTAGGGGTTAGGGTCAGTAGTAGGGTAGGGTTAGGGTTAGCTACCACCCGAAAAATTTCCTAAAAATCACTTTTGTGACTATTTGGACATGTTTTTTAGAATAAACACATAAATTTAAACACATAAACCCAATTCCGTCTGTCCGTCCATCTGTAGATGGAATTCGTGTCCGGCTCAGAACTGTTTTATCTTTTGACCTAGGCTTATGGTATTTGGCAAGTGGGTGTATCACCATGAGATTATGTGTCGCGTGTCATCATGACCCACATATAACACTGACCTTTGACCTCAAGGTCAAATTACTGATGTTTTGGCAAGTAAGAGGTTTAAAATTCTGCTAGACCGTATTATTAGTTATAGTATCACAAAAGTACAGTATCGAGGCATTACAGTATCAAGGAATTAATTCGGGAAAATTAGCCACCCTTTGCGGCCCCCTCTAGTTCTTTTTAGGTTACAGCTACTTCTATAAATTTGGCGTTTGATACACTTGGCATTTTGGGAGGGGGCATATGCCACGCTTCGCGTTGCTCTTGTTTTAACGAGTTAGAATTAGAAGAGGTGGCGGTTCTTCGAGGTCGTACAAAACAATGCAGATATCTTCTGTCAACTGTATAGTCGACACCCAGTATCCTGCACAGGTCAGACAGATTCAAGTCGGCACCAGGCGACATCCGCTTTTGAAGACTGAAGATTGGTAAAAAGTTTGAAACTAAAAAAGAACTATTTTCCATTAAGTTTCTCCAGTTTTGAAAAACAAGAGGCCCCAAGGGACCTTAATCGCTCACCTGGCAAAGTGATTCAAACAAAGTGGTTCAAAGAAGTATTTGGGGTCAAATTCAGTTAGGCATGGTTCATCAACACTACAAAGGAATGAAGTCATGAGAGACAAATTTTATGGAACTAGGGACATGGCTTGAACAGACTTGAATCTTACCCCCCTAAGGATGCTGCATACCAAATATCAAAAGCATTCATCTGCTGGATCTGAAGAAGAAGACTTTCAAAGACAATTCCTCATTTTGAACTAAGTTATCATTCGGGCTCCCACAGTGAGCCCAAATATGAACCCTGGGACTTGGCTTGAATCTCACCCCCTAAGGATGCTGCATGCCAAATATCAAAACATTCTGACTGCAGGATCTGAAGAAGAAGATTTTTAAAGAAAATTCCTCATTTCGAACTAAGTTACAATTCAAGCTCCCACAGTGAGCCCAAATATGGACCTAGGGACATGGTTTGAACAAACTTGAATCTCACCCCCCTAAAGATGCTGCATACCAAATATCAAAACATTCTGACTGCTGGATCTGAAGAAGAAGATTTTTAAAGAAAATTCCTCATTTTGAACAAAGTTATAATTCGGGCTACCACAGTGAGCCCAAATATGAACCCAGTGACCTGGCTTGAACAAACTTGAATCTCACCCCCCCCCCCCCCCCCCTAAGCATGCTGCATACCCAATATCAAAAGATTCTGCCTGCTGGATCTTGAGAAGAAGATTTTTAAAGAAATTTGCCTGAAATGCACTAAGTTCAAATTTGGGCTTCTATACTGAGCCCAAATATGAATCCAAGGGGCCGATTTGAACAAACTTGAATCAGATCCACCCCACTATGTTGCATACCCAATATCAAAAGATTCTGCCTGCTGGATCTGGAGAAGAAGATTTTTGAAGAAATTTGCCTGAAATGCAGTAAGTTCGAATTCGAGCTTTTATAGTGAGCCCCAATATGAATACAGGGGGCCGATTTGAACAAACTTGAATCAGATTCACCCCACAATGTTGCATACCAAATATCAAAAGATTCTGCTTGCTGGATCTCGAGAAGATTTTCAAAGAAATTTGCCTGAAATGCGGGCTTCTATACTGAGCCCAAATATGAATCCAGGGGGCCGATTTGAACAACTTTGAATCAGATCCACCCTACAATGTTGCATACCAGATATCAAAAGATTCTGCCTCTTGGATCTTGAGAAGAAGATTTTTTAAGAAATTTTCCTGAAATGCACTAAGTTTGAATTTGGGCTTCTATAGTGAGCCCAAATATGAATCCATACTAAGTATCAAAAGATTCTGCCCACTGGTTCTGGAGAAGAAGATTTTTAAATAATTTTTCTATAATTCATACGGTGCTATCACAGTTATGCCCCATACAGAGCCCCCATGGGACGTGGCCATTTCATTTGAACAAACATGAATTGCCATACAGCAATGAACATCCACATGAAGTATCGTGAAAATCGGACCAGTGGTTTCAGAGGAGAAGTCGTTTGAAAAATGTCCACGACGCCGGACGACCGGTGATAAGTTAAGCTCTCTTCGGTGAGCTAAAAATAACCACTTTTGATAAAAAAAATTTCCAGTTTTGAAAAAATAACCAGTTTTGAAAAAAAGTAACCAGTTTTGAAAAAAGTTCCAGTTTTGAAAAAAACGACAATTTATTTCAAAAGTGGTAATTTTTTTTTCAAATGTGGTTAGAATTTGTTTTTCAAAAGTGGTAAATTTATTTTCAAAAGCTGTTTTTTTTCAAAAACGGTGATTTTTTTTTCAAAACTGGTGATTTTTTAAAAAAATTTTTTATTTTTTCAAAAGCTGTTTTTTTTTTCAAAACTGGTTTCTACACCGCGAATTATTAATACTATCGTTTCACCAAACGAATCGACCGCATCCGTCTGCGTAATATACAGTAGGTAGAGAGAGTGTTTTCACTAAATCACCCGGAGAGTGGAGATTCCACCCAAGCAATAATTGCAAATATGTTGCAAAGCAAAACAAGCACAAGCAAAGTTAAATCCGGAGGTCCATTGGTTGAAAAATTGCTTGTGTATTTTGTCGATATGTACAAAATTTGAAAGTTATAGTTTGGGTGATAACTCCACTCCGTGGGTGATTTAGTTACAATCCACTCTCTGCGTACTGTACAAATTCAGCAGCTGAACAAAATGTTTTCAAAACTTTTCCACAAAACCAAACCATGTGACCCCCTCATTGGAACGAGCTTATTGAGCGCGTTCCAATGAGGGGTCACATGATATTTTTTGTAGAAGTTTTTTGAAAAATTCGATAGACTAATATTTAAAATAATAAATTTTGATATCGTCTCCATTGGGTAAAGGTTTCTCGAACTGCATCATGAAGGCATATGAATTCGTTCCGACTGTGATGGCTCAAGTCCCGACTGTGGTACTTATGTTCAGATATCAGAACAGTCTTTCGATATACCGGTGTACCACGGTATTTTTCTGAATACCAATACAGGTATTCAGTTTAGAATATCGTTCAGCCCTTCAAGAATCAATTTTCAGTTCTAAATTTAGAATCTGAGAGTCCTGTTATACCCTTGTACTTGTGAATGTAACCAGTTTATAATCCATAATAAAAAAAACAAGCCTCATATTTATTTACTACAGTGTCTAACCCTTATAGGCTTAAATCGAATGTTTGGGAGTTTCTTGTGTTATATACACATGTTGAATACACGTTCAAACGTATTGGGTGGGTTTTGATGGTCTTGATGTTGGAAATTACAGTACCTTGGTAGTGTGTCAATTAAAGTCTTGATTGCCTATGTAGGCAGCAAAGAATGCACTAGACACCACTGCTATGTCAATTTATTTATTCGTTAGTGCTTAAGGCCGGATCAGCAGCTAGGGCCATACCGTGGCGAAAAAGCCAAGTCAATGTGTTACCTTATTACGATGGAGCAAAAAATAAGTAGAATTCTCCTGGCCTTTAAGAACACGTTA
Organism: Pictodentalium vernedei; assembly: GCA_031216915.1. Classification (NCBI taxonomy): domain Eukaryota; kingdom Metazoa; phylum Mollusca; class Scaphopoda; order Dentaliida; family Dentaliidae; genus Pictodentalium; species Pictodentalium vernedei. The sequence continues at coordinate 534,362,236 of CM062295.1, read as the reverse complement.
GAATCTATGACAAGAATCAAATGCACATTTTGGTAGAATCAAAGCTGATTCACATTGCTTTCATTATAAGAACCGATTCTGAACCTCGCATGAATTTTAAGCCTTGTAACTCATAGATCGTAACCATATTGTATTAAGCAGCTGTCGCTATGACCGGGAGCGCGGTGACTCAGTGGTAGACTGCTAGACTTCTATGCTAGAGGTCCCGAGTTCGATCTCCGTCCGGGACGACGTGCGTTGTGTCCTTGGGCAAGGCACTTTATCCCGGTCGCCTACATGGGGGCACGATGACGCCGTGTACTAAGGCGTACTGCACGTCGATGGTGCACATGACTTCAACCGCTGTAACCCTGCTTGAGCGGAGCTTGAACAGAGTTTGAATGTTGAAGAGCTGATAGATAGATAGATAGATAGATCGATAGATAGATAGATAGATAGATAGATAGATAGATAGATAGATAGATAGATAATTTATTCGACAGTATGCATAAATAGATACATCAGTAGACTATACAGCAGGCATGTTACAAGCAATAATTAATAACTAAGTAATTCTGTACAGAAGAGGGCAACTGATATGCATACTGTCGGGGTATGTCATAGCCCGATTGGCTGTCTACCTGATATCCCCCAGGTAACAGCACCGTTTCAGACTGCTTCTTATGATTGACGTCAGGATAGGAAATCTGTAATTAGTCATAAAATGTCTGAAATAAGCAAATGCAAAATTATTTTGCACAGCAGGAATCGAAGGTTGATCAGATGGAAACAGCATCTCCCCTCTCCAATTGTTTGTTTCCCAGTGAGGCCATGTAACTAACAGAAGTTCACTAAACCCTGTTGTTGATTACATCTGTGGTTCCCAATCTAAGGTAAACTTGTGAAGGGAGTGAAGCTGGAGACATGGAGAGAGAAGAGTTATTTCGCGACGAGCTGGCCGAAACAGACATCTACCGCGTGATGTAGGAAGATAGAACATACACACAGATACACTCACATACACTTATGTGGATATACATACGTGCGCATGCATAAACATATCCGTGTATGTAAGCGTATATGATTGGGACAGTCAGGAGCTACACTCCGGACAGTATGGGTTATTGCACTCAACATGGCTCGAGTAAGTACTGAATATTTTCGCAACGATAGCTTTTTTAAACGTAGTTCGGTTTTGCATGTTACACAGACCTGGTTCCAATTCATTCCAAAGTTTCAGAAAAAAAATTCTGGTAGGTGATCTAAAGACTTGGTTCTACTTCTGAGTAAGGCGGCTGTGTTTCTGGTTTGACGACGTTGGTAATTAGTGGAGAATAATGAATCAAGGGACCGGGGAAGGCGCCCGTTCTGCCAATCAAACAGGAAAAGTAGTGCATGTATTCTGAATAAGTCTGTTACTTTTAATATTTTGTCTTTCAGGAAGAGGGGGCCCGTATGGGAGTTGTGACGGCTGTTATTGATGATTCTAATGGACCGTTTTTGCATCAAAAAGAGTTTTGTAACTGCTTTTGAACTGCCCCAGGCCTGTATACCATAAACGAGATGACTGTGAATTAGGGAGTAATAAAGCATTTTCATTGAACTGTGGGGTAATTGTGTCTTGACCTTATTTAAGGCGCAATTAGCACAAGCTATCTTTGAGCATAGTTGGGAAATATGGGACTTAAAGGAGAGACGATCGTCTATGTTAAGACCCAAGAATTTAGTATATCTGTCACATTCATGTGTTCCTACTCTATTTAATTTTACGTTGTTTATGACAATGGGTCGATTAAGAAATAGTTTTTTTCCACAACTAGGATTGATTAAAATATACTTTGTTTTTTGGGAATTTAAGAGCAGCTGGTTCGCTAACACCAATCGGATATCTTTTCAAGTTCTTTGTTTACATATGTTGTTAGACGCGGTTTACGTCAACGTCCGATGCGTATGCAGTTGTGTCATCTGCAAAGGACAAAGGATTAATTGTAGTAGCAGACCGGATATCATCAATGTATATTAAAAACAATATTGGACCGAGAATGGAGCCCTGAGGCACACCGCACGTAGTATGCGAAGAGGTTGATTGTTCTGTATTATACGTAACATACTGTGTTCGATTAGAAAGATAACTTTGGAACCATTTACTTCCAACACCTCTAATACCATAATATTCAAGTTTTCGTATCAAAATATCGTGGTTTATCGAGTCGAAAGCTTTTGAAAGATCAAGAAAGATTGCCATGGTGATATCCTTACTCGCTTTGTTATTTTCAACTGCTATGTGTTTCAAAAGATGCATTATAGGATGTATCGTTGAGTGATTTTTTCTGAAACCGTATTGAAGCGGATTTAAGATATTAAAAGTGTTTAAGAATTTAAGAAATTTGTCAGCCTGTTATACATTATTTTTTCCATGACCTTAGAAAAGACGGGCAGTATGCTTGTAGGTCTATAATTGTTAAAATTTCTGTCGTCACCTGTTTTGAATATCGGTATTACTCGTGCAATTTTCATACTGTCTGGTACAACACCTTGCTCGAATGAAATGTTGATAATATGCGCGAGTGGTCTCGCAACTAAACCAGCAGTGTGTTTCAGTACTTGTGATGTGAAGTTGTTGTAGTCTTTGCTAGTTTTTGATTTCACTGCGGTGATGACACTACTGACTTCTAGATGGGTAGTGGGGCTAATATTAAAATTATTGGGGTGATTGTTATTCATAAATTCATTATATGTCTTTGATACATGAGGTATTTTGGATCGTGTAATGTTTCCTATATTTAAAAAGAGGTTGTTGAATTTTTGTGCAATTTCCCGTGGATCTTTAATTTCGATATTATCGTGGACAAGAGAAGACGGCAATTTAGCTTCCGTTGTATGTTTCTTTATGGCTTCATTTAGTATTTTCTAAGTTTTCTGTAGGTCGTTTTGATTTTCTATTAAAATGTTTTTAAAGTACATAGCTTTACTTTGTTTTTTAATCCTATTAACAATTTTGCAATAATTTTTTAATGTTTGAAATTCGCTATGTTCTTTTGATTTGGATTTTGTAATTTTTTATTGTAAAATTTGGTTTTGTTATTTGAAGAACTTATGAGGCGTTTAGTCATCCATAACTGACGCTTGATAAACTTTTTGTTCAGATGCACTTCAGTTAGTGGAAATGCTAACTTAAAAGCGTTTGAGTAAATGTCGATAACTTTTTCATAAGATGTATTTGGACAATTTATTTCAAGTACAGATTCCACTCTGTTCTAGTAAGCTTAGGAAGTATACAATAGACTCGTCATTTATTATACGTTTAAGTATAGATGTTTGCCTCGGGGCCTTACTTTGATTATTTTCAATATAAAATGTGCCGACATGGTCTGAGACATCTGTGATGATTATTCCGGACGACGTAGAAGCGGAGACATTATTGGTGAGAATGTGGTCAATTAATCTGGCCGAAAAAGGCGTTACACGTGTTGGTTTAGTTATATGTGGTAGAAAACTCTGCGAAAACATTAAATTGATATAGGCTTCTGTTTTGGCGTGAGAGACCACCTTTAAAAGATCAGTATTAACATCACCCATTATGTACGAGGTTTTGTTTTCAAGATTTATTTTATCATTTATTTCATTTAATTTTACCAGGAAGAGATCTATGTCCGCTTTAGGTTGAGTATTTGGCCTGTAAATAACGCCTATGATTTTCGTTTTATTACAGAGTTTTACTTCTATGAACAGAGTTTCTCTTATATGAGGTATGAAGACAGACAGATCATGCCGAATTTGAAACTGAATACCTAGTTTGACGTAAAATCCCACCCCGCCGCGCCCGTCGTCGTCGTCTGGGCGTGTGTTTTTTATAAGTGGACTGTAACCTTCAAGGTTGTAATTCATGTTGGACGGAATTTTGAATATTTCACTGAGTCCAATAATGTCAAATGTGTTGTCAGCCGTTTGCATATTACTTAATAATTCAATTAAAGAGTCCCACTTAGCACTCAGACTCTGACAGTTTATGTGAAATAGAGAGAATGATCTGTCAGCTTGATGGGATTTGGAGCGAAATTGCTCAGGTGAGTAATAAGTACTTATGTGCCAGTGATATTTTAAATTGGGAAATTGCTTACATCATTTGCATCAGTTAAACTATTATATACATCTACAAAATCATAGTCTACACTATTTCGGAGCTCGCCCATGCAAATGCTACCCGCCATAGTGTAATTTCTGGATACCTAAGAATCCAGAATCCCGCCTTAACAAAGGAAGGTTCAATTTGTTTTTGACATTCTAAAGATAAACGCACTAATAATGAGGAAGATGTTAAAGTTGATCGAAAAATTAGGTGCAATGAGAAGAAATAAGAGCATTGTTTGGGAAGAAGTTCTGTATTAGCCAGGGAGCAGTCTGAAACGATGTTGGCGAATATGATTGGACACAGCATTACCTAACTGCAAACGGATATATGGAATATCATACAGAGGAGAATATAACCATTAGAGTATGCAATTGAGTTATGGATTAGTAGCAATAATAAATTTGTTCAATCGGGTTCAGCAGTTCAGAGATAGTCAAATACCTATATTGACAATAGTACTAGTCACCTCGAATTAGTTTGGATGTCACGTTCGATCCATAATTAACCCTTTGAGCACGAGGCAGGGGGGGGGGGGGGGTCAAGATAAGTACAATTTAATTAAGTGGAATGACTGCTGTGTGAATGTGTGGGGTAGACCAAGCAGACAGTTGCTCGTCGATGCTAAGTGGTTCTCTCCGGGTACTCCGGCTTCCTCCACCCGTAAAACTGCCACGGTCATGATTAGCCATTGTGCATAAGTATGTGATCTTAAACACCAACAAATAAATAAATAAATATAATATGTCGCTAGGACCCCTAGCTTACGCGAACTTTGCTGTGACGCATTTGTTACTGTTATGGACGTGAGGTCGTGAGGTTGGATCTGATCAGTATCACGTGTGTTCAAGCTCTCAAGCCACCAGTCAAATTACGTAAAGAATTCGACGTTGGTATGGCCTGGAAACAGCCTAGCACTTAAATCGGCTATGTTTAGATTCAATCGACTGAATTATTTCAGTGGACCGGAAACTCTATTATTTATTTATTTATTTATTTATTTATTGGTGTTTTAAGGTCATACACTTATGCACAATGGCTAATCACGACCGTGACAGTTTTACGGGTGGAGGAAACCGGAGTAAACCACCGAGCAACGACGAGCAGCTGCCAGCTCCACAACATCGTAACTCCGCACTGCAGCACATGCAGGGTTAGACTGGTTGAATACATGCGTACCATGGACGTGCAGTACGCCTTAGTACACGGCGTCATCGTGCCCCATGTGGACAATCGGGGTTAAGTGCCTTGTCCAAGAACACAACGTGGGAGTCCGAATTGATCGCTCAGACGGTCACCCATCCGAGGATTACCCGGCTCGACGTTGCTTAACTTCGGTGATCTGACGAGAACCGGTCACCGCAACGCCACCGCGCCCCCATCGGAAACTCTAACCTACAGTTCGCTTTTCCGACCAACTGAAATATTCCAGTCGAATGAATCTAAAAGTACCATGCAACTTCATTTCTTTTGAACCAACGTACACAATGGTTCTCAACCGTGAACTTGTTTGACCGAATCTTTAACCCTTTACCAAACGTAACGGCCAAAACCGGCCAGCGCTATTCACAAAAATCGCCAATTAATTTTTATTATTTTTTCCTTTTTTGTCTCAAAAACATAGGTTATGACCCCTCTTTGAAAAAAAAAACATGGGTCATAACCTATGTTTTTGAGATAAAAAATGAAAAAAATTAGTTATTCAAGAATTTTGTTTGCAAGTGTCTGCTTTTCGTGTTATGTAAAGGGTTAAACACATTACCATACTATTAGAGGTGTTTGTAAATTGAATACTTATGAATGAAGACTCACCACTGCTAACCAAAGTGCGCTGGAAGGCGCGCCTCTAACCGAAGTTATGTAATCTTGTGGTTTCGGAGTTAGTGACCAGAAATATCGTTGGGGCTATGTCATTATGTATATAAGTTGTCGATTTGCGAGTTGAAAACAGTCCAAGATAAACCCAACGCATTCCACACTTGAACCTTGAGTTGCGAGGCATAAGAGGTGAATAGTGCATCAAATACAAAACTGTGCTGTATGCATCAAACACAAGAAATCAAGCTCCATGCCCATAGTGGGACTTTCACTATCTGAGACATTTAATGATTGTATTTCAATTGACCTTAAAATGTATCGTAGTAAATATTTCTCACATATGCTTGATCATGCAACACGATTCAGGTCAGCTGGTGTTATAGAATACAAGAATGCAGACACTATTATTGTTAACATTTTCAAACGCTGGATATCTATATTTGGCCCTGCGAAACAGTTCCTTTACGACAATGGTAGAGAATTCAACAATCAGTTATTTTGTAATAGATGTGCTAATTCGAACATAATTATGCTTACGACAGCTGCTGAATCACCATAGTCTAATGGTATAATTGAACGTCAAGATGTTGTAATTGGAAATATGGTAGAGAAAATTATTGAAGACTCAAAATATTAATTAGATGTGGCTTTGGCATGGGCAGTGAGTGCTAAAACTAGCTGTGTATGGCTTTGGTCCAAATCATCTTGTTTTTGGAGGAAACCCAAATTTTCCGAACGTTCTTACAGATAAACCTCCGAAGACGAGACGTGATCTACCCTTAGAATTCGGACGAGATACATATACATACGGATACATATTTTGTACATCCACATAATGGTAATAATCATTTTATCTTACAATATATTGGGGATGAGTCAAGAATGTAGACGAATATATAACGAACTATTTATTCGTATGGATGAACAAAAAGAAAAAAATGGAGCTCACGCGAAAGGAACGTGCTTGTATCCGTCCCCCTGATACAAACATCTGTATCAGAGGATCGGATACACGACAGTTGCGGAGTTAATACAGACAAAATACATGTTGATTGTACGATAAAAATAGTGATAATACTAAAGATTCGATGTATGATGCGAATGACTCAGTGGGAACTGAGTGTGAAAGTGTGCATTCAGATCAGATGGAAAGTTCAAATGACAATACTGCCACAGGTAGTATAAATGATGGACCACTAATTAACCCTACTATCAATGAAGGTATTTTAACAGGGAAATCGTCTGTTATTATGTATAAAACCAATGCTGATTCTGCGTGGACAGAGGCCACTGTAATTGATCGTGGTGGCAAAGCTTCAGGTAAATATAAATGCTGGATGAATATAAAGTACACTGATGATTCAGAAATAAAAGCTATTGAGTTTGAAAATTTAAAAGCTTGGCATACCAAAACGGAGGAAGCTCTAATTGATATGAGCAACTTTGAGGCTGAAGAAGTAAAAAAAAAAAACAAAACAGACCACTTGAACTTGAAAATTGTAAAAGAAACAATGTGTATGTTGAAACTCCCGATTTGGGGCAAGACACATTCATTATCAGCAAGATTGGTTATTACAGACAAAATTCACGAAAGTGGAAGAATTATCAAAGCAAGGCGACTTGCAGCTAGAGGCTTTGAAGAGAATACACCATTTCTAAAAACTGACTCACCTACATGCTCAAAAGAGAGTTTACGCCCTCTATTAGCACATCGATTTGCGCATTAATCTATGCGTTTTGACCATAGTAAGGCTATCAAATTCTGCACATGTGGCCTGTGCACAAGCAATATTTCAGCCAATGGACCTCCGGGTAACCCGGAGGTCCATTGGCGGAAATATTGCCTGTGTTTGCAATGAGTAACCGGAAGAAGCTGCCGTGCTTTGGATGCCATTCGATATGGCATTAGCGCGCATTTCCTACGCGCAATTAAGCCTAGATAAGCGCACAGTTCGTGACAGAACTCTAGTTTTAACAGTATTATACCAGTTAAACATTGGAAAATAAATTCATTGGTTTTTAGAGCTGCTTTCTTACAAGGTAAATGTATTGGAAGAGATGTCTTTCTTAATCCTCCCAAAGAGGCAAATCTGTGGAAGGTACAGACTGTAGTTTATGATCCAGGTGATGCATCAAGGGTTTGGTATTTAATTGTGAAAGAAGAATACTTATTATCTCTTGGTGTGAATACGCGTAAATGTGATCAAGCTTTGTTTTGCTGGCAACATAACAATGAACTTCATGGACTTATGGCTTGCCATATAGATGATCTTCTATGGTGTGGCACTTACCTGTTCAAGGAACAAATAAAACAAAAAAGTTAATTAATGACAAATTTCAAATCAGCAAGGAAGATACATTCAAATATATAGGTTTAAATTTGAAACAGGATGAAAATTTCATTACAATACATCAAACGCAGTAAAGTGTATTAGGTACATACCTATAGAAATTAATAGGAAATCAAACAAATCAGATAAGTTAATGGATGATGAATTAAAGCAACAGCAAGCAGTTGTTGGACAGCTCAACTGGACAAAGAGTCAATGTCGTCTAGATATGGCTCACGACTCATGTGAATTGAGTGTCACAGTGAAAAACAGTACTGTTGCAGACTTGACTCGTGCTAATAAATTAATTCAGAAACTAAAAGTTGATTTTGTACAGATTACTTTTCCAAATCTGATTGACATCTTCACATGAAAGTGATGCTTCCTTTAAATATCTTCCAGACGGTGGATCTCAAGGGGGGTTCATAATTTTTCTAGCTTACAAACAGAATTTTCTGGCACGTATTGCCTGGAAATCTACAAATATTAAACGGATCAATAAAGGTACCTTAGCTGCAGAGACACTTTCGCTCCTAGAAGGAGCCGAGATTTCCTACCTGTTGAAAGTATCTTACATGCATTATTTAATAAAGATCCTTCAAAGGACAAAACATTTCCAGTGGTGTGTTTAACAGACGATATGTCATTAGTGGATTCCATTCACTCAGCTTCCTTGGTTCAGGAAAGGACTGAAAATATCAGCGTCTTGCGTGAAATGTTCACAAAGGGAGAAACACTGATGTTAAATGGATCCATAAAGAAGATCAACTGACCGGCTGCTTTTGCAAATGTTATTCATCCAGGTTGAAACTGCTTGGCGCACTAAAGGAGTCCTGTATTCAACTCTAATCTTTAAGAAGTGATGCATCTGTAAAAAGTGTCAAAACTGCACAGAAGAAAAGAAAACATTGGGAGATTGTTAACCCTTTACCCAACGTAACGGCCAAAACGGACCAGCGCAATTTCATTTTTTCCCCACAATTCTCAAAATTTAAAACAAACAACAAATTATGTGACCCTCGACGAGCTCGTTCCAATGAGGGGGTCACGTGATATGGTTGTGTTGATTTTTTTTTCAATTTGTTTCTGCTTTTCCATCAATTGTGATATTACGTAACGGATGCAGCCGATTCGTAAAAGGTTAATCGCTCGCTAGGTAGAACCGAGGTGCGTTGTAGTCTACTCGCAAAAAAATGTAGAAATTGTAGGTGCGATGGTGCGCAAAACCGTTGTTGATAAATGTTTTCGTAACGAAAATGTTGTTTGTCCACTTCCTAGCAACAAAACAAATTTGATTTTGAAAGAAGGACCAGTACAAATTAACACTACAGCACTATGAGGCTGAATGATACAATCATTTCTGAATCTCCCTCCTACCAATGAGAAATAGACTCGTCCATTTGTCTGCCGACAGTCGTTCATGTGACGGTACCATTCAGAGCATCGGAGTTGGCATGGCTCAAAGTTTTTTATTTTTTGTTAAATTCGATGCGATGCTCTCTCTTAATGTGTCAAACTAAGGCTCCACAAAGTAGATCTTCTGTTTCTGAGGCAATTTTTTGTAAAACTGCATGTGGACGGGCGTTTTTTTTATTTTATTTTATTTATTTTTGCAACTATTTCTTTGCCATCAAACGTTCATATTCTTGGTTTGCTTTGCGTTTTAGGTCTCACAATCTACATAATAGCATGGGTGGTGCTTTATTTCGTCCCTTGAGTGCAAGAAGGCTTTGCAGTGCTAAAGCTTTGCAAAGCCCTGCTGCATTCAAGGGACAAATTTATCAATTTTATTAACTTGAATAATTATCAGACATAAACCTTTGATTTTTAATTTTTTAAGTTTGTATTTGTTATAAAAAGAGAGCATGCGGCAGCCAAAAGGATCAAGCCCCGGAGGGCCTGGGAGACAGACTTTAACTTATTTATGCCTAACATTTGCTCTTTTCAATTGTCGAATACAACAATAACAATATTGTTGTAATGCTATTAATAGAAAGGCCAGTGTGTCAATGACCATGATGTATTCGTCTGTGCCACCCTACGCCACCCCTTTTGTTTCATTTTATGGTGGGTTAAAATATCAAATAAGGAAACAGGAACAAGTAACTCACTTCACATCGCCTTCTCATATGTTTACATTTTACTCACGGATAAGGTCCCTTGCAAAGTGACTGATAAAACTGGCTTCCTCAGCCGAATCAATCGCCAATAAGTGTGATGCATTTGTCGTTTGGCAAAATTCCTAAAAAGGAAAAAGATATACGGAAGCCTATAGGAGCACAGTTAAAAATATTTTGGGGAAATATTATTGCGTTATAACGAGATAAAATTGCATTATAACGAGATAATTATTGTGTTATTACAAAATATTATTGCGTTATAACGAGATAATTATTGCGTTATAACGAGATGGTTTTTACGAGATATTTATTGCGTCATAATGAAATTTCATTGCGTTATTACGAGATATTATTGCGTTATAACGAGATAATTATTGTGTTTAGAGAGAGAGAAAAGTGGATTCGGAGATGTGCTACAACCCAATAGACCCAAAGATAGGATCTCAAAATTGTCCACCATGGTGTGGGAAGAGTTAAATTTTTCCGACAATATTCTCGCGTCATTGACTGTCGATCGACAAACTTGAAATCCAACTCAATAATTATACTTCTTTAACTGGTAGAGTTTTAAATTCTTCTTGACTGCCAAAATTTGTTCACATGCTTTTGCTTTGTTACAATTTATGGGGGAGTGCCTAAAGGCACTCCACAAGACACCCACAAATTGCAACAAGAAAACTCCATACAAATGAAATTAATTTATTTCAAAGATAATGTGGTCCTCATCCACAGAATATGAAACCTTCAAGTTGTGGCACCTTAACTTTAGAATGGAGCCTAAATATGGGCTTCTAGCGCTCGAATATTTAACCCTTTACCCAACGCAGACGATATCAAATTTGTTTATCTTAAACATCATTTTTTCAAATTTTTCAAACTATTTCAACAAAACCCTCGTTGGAACGAGCTCGACGAGCGCGGCCGGTTTTGGCCGTTACGTTAGGTAAAGGGTTAAATAATATAATTATCGTTAATAATGAAAAGTAATAAACAGAGTATTCGATTGACTGGATTGGTTACGTGTGCATTCGTGTTTGGACACCGTTCCTCACCTCTCATGAATTATTTCACGTAACCAGTCCATTCAAGCGATTACTCTCTATGAAATCAACTATGGCCGCTTGGTGAAAGAAGACGCGAACGAAATTAAGTAGCGCATTTCACGGGGCGTCACGAAGATAACCATAATTTATCCTGACTGATGGCTCAAGTCGCGACTGACTATTCCAAATACATCAACATCAAGGCATACCATCATTGTATCCCGAAACCCCCACTTTGGGATATCCAGACCAGGGGGTAAGCGAGGGCTCCGGTGGTCATTCACGGGGCGGGCACACCGTTGTGTAAGTTTTTTGATTTAGTGTTGATTGCTGAGTGATGTATATTGTTCAATTCGGCCAATAAGGGTTAAGGGGTCGTCCAACAAAGTTTGGGAAATTTTTTGAAAATTTGTCCAGTGCCCAAAATACTGATAAAAGAAGTACATAAAGACATATTATATATCAAAATAATCACTAGAGTACAAAGAAATGGAATATCTTCATTTTTTCATAACAAATTGAAGGGTTTGACGACACACAAGATTCCAATAGCATAAGTAATGAATTGCAAAAATCACAAATAGATCGGCAATTCCAATGACAAAGTTTCAAATAAATGACATCGAACTCCAGATTCCCAGAAAGCACATTTTACCATTACATTCGTGATGTGTTACAAACGCCCCAAAAATGCACGAAAAAGAAATAAATTTGCATTTGAAAATATGATAATGAATATTAGTCACATGACGGTTTGTAACCATATACATGTAACGCAAATCGTGAACTTTGGCAAAATATTGTGTTCAAAGAAGTAATAACTGCAGACGCGGTGACACTCTTCTCTAATCTGCAAGGCTATGGAAGTGGAAACGCTCAATACATTTACATGGGAAAGTTGCGTTGACAAAGCCATTAATGCCAGACAAAGTCGAAATTGCAGGACAACTCTTCAGTTCCCTTGTCTAAGGATGCCATTTTTAGAAATGGATCACTACGCCTTTGTTGTGTTTCGTAATATTTCAGTTTGGTTGTTGTTGATACATAAAATATAAAAACTGGATAAATAGGTTATATCCATACAAACGTTAATGGTAATCATTATAATTGTGTTTGTACAAAAGTGCCATTTGATTGAAGGCTGAACTATATTTATCACAAACTTTCTCTTTCTACTTCCATGTTTGTCTGATGCCCAAAAGATTTCAAAACAAGAGAGCAACAACACCTACAGCTGCCCATCTGCGGCGACATTTGGGAACATCGTAACATTAACTTTCTTTTCCACGCTATTATATTCAGTGTCAAATTGATCTATACAGATTATCACCACAGTGTGTGTCTCCGGGAATTCAGATCAAGGCGAGTTGTAGGAACAGAATAGTATTTCGAAGAGCCCGTTAGGGCGAGTCGAAATGCAATTCTGTGCCTACAACGAGACTTGATCAGAATTTCCGGAGACACACACTGTGGTGATGATAAATTTATCTCACAATATTGACCACAAAATGTGTTATAAAACTATTTTAAGAGGAACTTTTTCCTTTGCCTTATCGATGGAAAGACGCAAATTGAAAAATAGAATAGCGTTCATTGCTCTCCATATTGAGGTCAGTGGTGACGTTACACTTCAGAGAAAATTACGTCACTGGAATTCACTTTACTGAATACTGTCTTGCGAAGTGGAGCAACCATGTGTTTCGTCAACGTGAATTTGGTTGTAACTTTTGCAACAGTTACTGGTGAATGAAATATCCCTCTTGGTGTAAAGGTTTATTATATTTTAAAATATGCCGTTCATCGTTTATTGAGGTGGAGTTTTCCACATTTCATAGCGAAAGCTAATCCTTTAACTTCAATAGAGAAGCCTCGACTCGAACGTTCAGGAAAATCCCAATAATCGGCTACAAACCAGCCCAAGATGCCGAAAAGTGCGCATAGTTTAACTATTCGTTGAGTTAACTTCCCCGGTGACATTATAGCATGCCGTGCATAATAAATACGTTACAGGGCGTTTAGTTGGCAGATACAGTGTCATATACGGCTCAGAGAAAACAATATTGGATTCGGCTTCGCCTCACCTAATATCTTTTTCTCTGAAGGGAAAACGCGAAGCGATCGAAAAATGATATTATTATATTTATTTATTTATTGGTGTTTAAGGTCACATATTTCTGCACAATGGCTAATCATGACCGCGACAGTTTTATGGGTGGAGGAAGCCGGAGTACCCGGAGAGAACCACAGAGCAACGGCGAGCAGCTGTCAGCTCCCCAACATACTGACCCCACACAAGCAGGGTTAGCATTGGTTGAAGACAGGTGCACCATCGACGTGCAGTACGCCTTAGTACACAACGCCACCGTGCCCCCACGTGGACAATGGGGTGAAATGTCTTGCCCAAGGACACAACGCGGTTGCCGCAGGTGGGATTCGAACTGAGGGCCTCTCGGCTAGCAACCTGCACCTCTACCAACTGAGCAACCGCGCCCCAAAAATGACATTAATGCCGCTGTTTTGGCAACAGCAGAATCACGCGCTTGTATCAGGAGCCCTTGATACGCATTCGGAACAAGGGCCCAGATACATTTATACAATAACTTTATTTTTGAGGGCGTTATGGTTCATTAACGGCACTACGAAAATGATTAACAGCCCAATGGTCTATTAGTGGCCCGAGACGAGGGCCATTAATAGACCCTTGGGCTGTTAATCATTTTCGTAGTGCCGTTAATGAACCATAACGCCCTCAAAAATAATGTTATTTGTATTATTATCACATTTCAAAGAGGTTACATGTTAAACCAAGAAAAATCAAGATTGCTATTTTTTTCATCATTTATATATTATTTCAACACAACTAAAATTCAATAATTCTTAGAAATTTAACTCTTATCATCACTAGTCACTAGTATTTGGTTTATCTTCCAGAAGTTGGCCCAGAGGAATAATTCATATTGAAGGTGCAGTTGTGGAAGGTAGCGCCTGCCATTATATTGGGTGCCATCTGAAGGGCCTGTGAATTGGAATTGTTCATGAAATGGTTACAGTTAGTGGTGGCATCATTTGATTGAAAACTAGGCTGAGGCACATCAACACTGAACACTGTGCCCAGTGGAGCATTAGATGGAATGGTTATGATACCATACTGTGCTGTCAAGTTTATTTGTTGATTAACAAGAGGAACAGATGTGTCAGAGTTAGTGTCATTAGATTCAGGCATGTTTTCAGTGTCTTCAGTATTATTACTATTAGCATCAAAGAGACTGTGATTGATGGTGAAATTCCCTTCACTGCTGTTATTGAACTGTGGGAGCTCATTGTCAGTATTTACGCTCAACGATGCATTGAGAATATTTGAGCAGGCTCTTTTTTGACCAACTGAACTGTCGGAAATGTAGTGTTTTAAACTTTCCACGTTCTTATGATTTGTTATCGATCTAATGGTTTCAGGATTAACACCACCCTGGTACAAATTGATGACAGTGGCAACTCTAACACTGTGACATGTATATTCAGTGGAAAGTCCAGCCTTAGCAGAAATTATCTGCATCATAGATGCGAGAACATTTTTACCTATGGGTTCTTTTCTAAACCAGTGTTCATCAGGGTTGAAGGTTTTTTTTGGGTGCTGGAACAGTCGATTGCAATTAGGATTTAATTTGGAGAGAAGAAATTTAAACATAGAAACACCATCACCGTACATCCTTTGAGTATTGTAGTCAATGTCATTTTGACGATTCCCACCTTGATAATTTTTTGATGTTACAGTTTTAGACATTTCCACATATTCGATGCCATCAGAATCTTCCGAGGCACAAAATGTATCATTTGTGATGCTTGTCCAACCTTCTCGTCCTCGTCGGCCAAAACTATAACATAAGTTAAACCAAACAGCTTCTACCAGAACTTCTGGTGAGGACTTGTATTGTGACAAATAGACACCAATTTTTTCATATCAGAATCACTTATAGTTGGCTTATGTCTTGGCTTGGGGTTGCCTGCTTTAAAATATAATTTGCATCTAACCTGAAAAATATTGTTCGCACTTGTGAATTCTTTATCTTTAATAATATTTATTGGTCTGTTGAATGGAGCAGATGTTAGACATCTGTGAACTGCTGCACGCACAGACGAAAGACTACTCGGTGTCAGGCTGGTTCTTGGTTTTTTGGATCGAACTTCGGCGTAAATTTCCTCAACACCTCATTTAATTCGAGTGGAGAAATTGTATAAAAGTCAGAAGTTTTTTTTCTTTTTTCCAGCCAGTCTTGAAACATTTTCACTCCATACTTCGTAGCCAGTACTGTGTTGTGAGGCACTGAACTTTTCTCCATGGTTTCCAAATCGTCTTCCCCTAACTCAATCGATTGTGACATTTTGAAAAAATTAACGCTGAAATTTATTGAAAATTGACGCGTGTCGTCTGTTTATCAACACGGTATTTTTAGCTAAGTATTGTCACGTGATTAATCAGTTGGCGCCCAACGCAAACAAGTACCGAAAGTCATTTGTTGTACACGAGATTAGGAAATTTTAAACTCCGCGATTTTTCATGTCAAAACTATCAACTTTTCCACAGCAAACCTTATAAAATCATAATCGGAATTTTTTTCCGGAAGTATTACAAATATTTTCACAGTATTTCAGGCCCCGGTTCACCTGTGAATAATCTGTTTAAAACTTGAAAATTGTACTTACCTCGGCGAGTCGTGCGTTTGCGGTTTTCACCTGGCCGCTTCCCACGTTGATAAATTGAATGCCTAGCACTTATGATTGCTCATTATTATCATTTTTTCAATGTAGTAGATGTGTGAAATTCCCACACAATCATTGTCAGCAACTAACTCATGCCTTAAATGCGAATGTATATCTTAATTCTTTCACGCCAAAGATCACAAAATTCCGCCATCCCATCTCTCTTCTCCAAATATTCAAACTCAAAGCAGTGTTACCTCCCCTACATCCGGGGATGTGCGGGCCGCCGGGCCATATTGAAACGATTTTTTCATTATTGCCCGGGAACCCGGATGTGAACGGAAACATATGAGTTTTGTGCAGCACCCGAAAATGAAAATATTCGCCAGGGAGTGCCCTATCAAGTGATAATAATAAACTTTAGTTGCGTGTCAGTGCAAAAAACGCCCTGATTGTGAGATAAATACCGATCTTATGGCTTAAGCCTTGTAATATGAAATCGGTATCCCCGTAATCGCATGCCAACATTGTATCCACATTCCCTTGTGGTTATAACCCCTAGATTACCGAAATGAGGCCCGAACGTTGATGAAATTACAAATAAATGAAATCGTTAACCGAAATAATCATAGTTCTCTTCCCGCCTTTCATTCATCCTATCAGATTGGATTCAATCAACAAATAAGCTATTATTGTTATAAAGTCGGCCGGTTCCAAGAAAAGTCCTCCTTCCCAGGATCAGGTGATCGATACAATGTTTCTTTTTGATGTGGTTTGTTAATATTGATGGTTGTTCCAATCTTTGTTCCCTAATCCCTATGTTCATTTTATTTGAGCATTTATATGGCAGTTGTCATAAGTAAACACCTTCCGACGCGAGGTGACCCTGGATGTCGAAAGTGGCGTTAAACTCCAATAAATAAATTAATACCTAAACACCAGAAATGACCCACATGATAACAAATAAATAAATTAGGAGAGTTTTTTCCCTTACTTTATTAATGATATCATTTGTGTGAATTTGCCAAGAATATTATACCTTACTATACAGAATTATGGGGTATAATTACAACAAAATGTTCACATTGTGCATTATTTATTTTTCATTCATGAAGTCGCTGATGCCTCCTGACCCCGTAGAGTTGACCCCTACTGAACATTCCCCATAAAAACAAAACAAAATGACAACATTTGGGAACTGCAGATACAATTGATTGAAATTAGTCTTACTGCTCATCTTTCTCATGAATGACAAACACATTTCTCCGAGTATGTACTCGGAGGATTGCAAAATACAACCATTCAGTTATTTTAAGGTAGTCTGTTGTCTTACTTATGCCATAGCGGTCTTCCAGGTAGTGCTCTCAACCTCATGACGGCAGACCAATAGCACATTTCAATTTCCACGTGTTCTATGTTTCTTTGCAAACATTTTGGTAAATAATTTACTGGGGTTATTTCTTTCTTGCCATTTTTGGACCTTGAAGAAAAGTTCCTGAAACTTGACCAAAGTTATTTTAGACGACCCCTTAAGAGGATATTTTCAGGGACAAATAACCAACATAAACAGCAGTTAAGGTTTTATGGATAGATACGGTTTTATCTAAAATCTAAGTCAAATTTTATTGAGTCAAAATTCAAAGAAATAAAATCTCATCAAACGTCTATCCAAAATCAGTAAATACAGAGTTTGGAGATTCTTTTGAGCTCTTAAAGAAGAAGGAAATACTTCAGTACTTTAAATATAAATAGAACTTACATACCTTCAGGCCTGGCAATCTAGAAAATCAAGGAGTGCAAAACAATTGCCCTCCTCAGATTGCTTGGGAGTGCAATTGCACCTGAAATTTTCAATGCAAAAACTTGTATGCTATTTTGGTTATATTCACTTCAAGGTATTAATATTGTGACAAAACTGTGCTACATTCAGCTATATTGCGGAAAAAGTGGCACACACATCTTCTCATGATTCAAAACGTTACATACAATTCTTATGTGACTGTCTTCTACACTCATAATGTTTCAAAATGCGACACAGAATGGGTCATAAAATATTGCGAATCAATGCAACATTGACAAATCGTCCCCTGAGTTCCAATGTGTTTTCTGTGCCAGTAGACACAGAGAACACATTTAAACTCATAGGACGAAATGAAAATAGATTTTAAAAGCAGTCCCAAACAAGACTGGCATTCCAGAAAATCAAGGAGTGCAAATAATTGCCCTCCTCATTTTTTTAGGCGTGCAGTAGGCGTGTAGCACTCCTGCACTCCTAAAGACTACCTTATTACTCCCGATATAGGCTCCTGGGGCTAGACTTGAAATGACACTTGCTGTAGATCAGCAGCTCTAAGGCTGGTCTATGACTGGTACTTGCTGATAGATCGGCAGAAAAGTCGATATCATGTGGCTAATAAAACTGATTTTCGTGTCTTCCCTAAAATCCGCTCGATCACCGACTCTCATGTCTGGTATAGTTTGCAGAGTATTGACGTTGGCAATTATGCTGATGGCGGCTCCTTAGCGGCCGCCACTCTTCATTCTAGTCTAGATGCGTTCGTTCAGATCGAATATGTCATGACCGCCTTTCGGAATGCGATTCGTGAACCAATCTGATCTGTCGGATTACCTGAACGTTCTATTTTTCTGCAATGTTGGGAAACGGATAGTACGTCTCGAGATTCATCAGTTCCATCTTGTATCTCTAATTTCTCTTCAATTTGACCGGCGGAAAGAATTCCGCCATGAATCGAGTCTTGTCGTCGCTCACCATGATCGAAAAAGAATTTTCTGCGGTCGTGTTATCGGTTGTCCTTTCCATGTTCGCTTTATAATAACTGGATTTCGTATTGTCGTGACAATTTTTTTCTTTTTCAATTTACTAATATTTTTTTTATTTGTTTTACTTCTATTGAATATTATTTTTTCCCTCTGTTGATTTTTGATTGTATTGCTGGAAATCCATCGAATCCATTTCTATATTTTCCGTGGTATATGCGACTCGTCAGGTCGATGGCCTCGAAATTATAAGGTCCACAATCCCACAGTACCGTACAATATCTCCTGACTTCTTCTTTACTCACGTCGTTGACCGTGTGGTCGTCGTAGATGTGAATGAGATTCTGGAAATCACTGCCAAGACGGACACAGAAAATCCGCGTTCTCTCTTATGGTCTGTCTGGGCAATCTAAAATAATTTTGCGACATAAAGAAACAATCTACAGTGCTGTGACGTCCTCGAACGTAGAGAGTATTCTGTTTCTCCAGCAACAAATCATCGAAGATCGTGATTTTTGTGCTCCAGATTCAAGTCTCGAGGGTTGGGCACGTCGTCCGCATTTTTCGAACTCGCCACGGTGATGGAAGTCTCTCATTATCACCTCCTTCTGTAAGTTTGCGCTCAGGGCTTTTCGGAATAATATTCGGGTTGAAAGGGACTCTTGCCGAACAAATTATCGTAATCCAACCACACGGGTCGCAACAACAGATTCATCAACAGATTTGTCTTTTCGCAATTCGATTTTCCCATTATCAATCCACTTATGCTTCTGAGAAAGAGGGCGTCATACGATTTCTTGGTCTTCGTCTTGTTCCATGATAAATATTTCCATTTCGCTTCGTTAAAGTTTTTGTCAAACTAATTTTTATTTAATTCTTTGTATATAGTAAAACTTCAATTTTTATACCCCCTTCAACAAGGCGTGAGGAGGAGTATACTGGAATCATCTTGTCCGTCCGTCCGGCCGGCCGCGCTATAATACGGGAGTTGCGAGTTTTTTTGTGTCCGGACAGGCATTATGAGCTTTCCGAAATATTATGAGCTTATTTGATATATTATGAGCTTAATTACAAAGATATGAGATTTATGAGGCAAATTGCGAAATTTCAGGGTTTATATTAAGGATTAGGGTCAGTTTAGGGTTTTGGGGTTAGGGTTAGTTTCCCTTCAGTATGCAACCCTGTCTATACCCCCCCCCCCCCCCTCCCGAAATGTTTCCAAAAAACGAGGTTTCAACCGTTGTCCGAACGAATTAAAATGATTAATTTTTCCGTGATTTTTTAAGCCCACAACTTCCATTTTAAGTCCGTCTGTCCGTCCATCCGCCGTCTGGATGCACAATATTGTCCGGAGGTTTATTCAGACGTTTATGGACCAATTTCCTCGGCCATTGGTATGGATGTTCAGCTTCATGGGAACCGTGTACCTACAATTATAGTTCGGTCGGGCTATCTTTGCCAGAATTATGCCCCTTTTTGGCTTGAAACCGTAGCCACGTAGGCCTGAATTTTGTCCGGAGATGTTTTCATATGTATATGAGTCGATTCCTTTGAAACGTGCTATGGTCTTTCAGTACCATGGGAATCCGTGCACCTGCGATTATAGTTGTGGTCAGACATTTTTTCCACAGTTATGCGTTATCTTAGAATAATTATTCGTCTTAGGATAATCATGGCGGCGGGGGAATGGATAGGTCCATCTGGGACAGTCACACCTCTAGTTTTTCTTCAAACCATTTTTTTCAGCCCTGACCCGATGTTCAAAATCTTAGCTAGTTTCTCTATCGGTACGATGTTAGAATCCTTCGAGATTCCAACTTTTATATTCGATAGAATTTCTTCCGATTTCGATGACAATTTCGGTCGTTTATCCCGTCTTATTAACTTCTGAATTAAATCGACACTCCTCTTGTCAGCTTTCGAAGCGATTCTACTATTCGCTTCCATCGTGGCTTGCTTGTCCACGTCCATCGTGGTCTTCTTTCCAACGTTCATGGAAGTGGAAGCTATCAGTTTCGCTATATCGCCAGTGAGGGGACGCGATAAAACTCCAATCATCGAAACCAGCTGGCAAGATTCGTAAATTCTCTGTTCTTTGTCACTAACATATTTCTTCTTCTTCTTCTTTTTTTATTAGTAATTATTTTCACTTTTTCATTTACTATTTTATTTACTATTAATTTTGCTTTTTCTTGCAACGCGTCATGGACGATTTATACGTATCTCAATCCAAAACCGTCGTCTCAACAATTTGTCGCATACGCTAACCAACACGTTTCTCACTCCCGCATTGCCGGGTTCTCGACTCGCAATCAAGAGATCCAATCTCTTCAGCAGCATGTTAGGATCGTAAGAAAGAATCGCAATGGTAGTCATTCCCTGTCCGGTTACTCTTTTTATCCCATAAATGGCCATTTATTTGAACAATAAAGGCCTTGGATAAATTTTTGCTTTATTCATCTAGTAGGGTGATAAATTTTCCCCGTAGGCTTAACACTGAAAGAATTTATTCCCTTAGTAGCTACGGACTTGTTGACCTCTGGCCTCTACCACATTTGTCTAGCATAATTAATAGTTCGATTGTTGATTGTTTTTGAAAGTATTACACAATGCCAGTAGAAAACACCACCCACTGCTCATATAATAAAATATTTTTGAAAGTTTAGCTAAAGTTTGAAGGGGAATTATTTTTAGACAGAAATGTATGACTGCGCCTTGTTTATTTTTGGCAGTTTTGCTTGTCGATCGAATTAGACCAATGTGCTTCTCACTTCTCGCGGTGTTTTGTAGCGAGTAGCAGCACGATTTCGCAGCAACTGGCCTATAAATGATTTATGGGATAAACAAGATAAACGGAATAGTGCTTTCAAGTAAAAAATGTATTCTACTCGTAGGATTAAGAATGAAAACGACTCGCCAGAGGCTAGTCGGTTTCATTCTTAAACCTAGTCGTAGAATATTTTTTTTTACTTGAAAACACTATATGTTTATTCTATATATATATTCGCATCCCATATGGTTTCAGATTCAACAGTCCCTTAGTGCCTTTGTATTCTCGATCTTTGACGACTAGATTATAATCACCGGTTATTGCGACTCGCTTGTCACTCATGAAGAGGTTGCTGTTGGTTCCCTCACCCAAGCCGAGGAGGAAGGCGAGGTATGGAACTAGCAGTTGGACCAGGAAGTGAGTTCCTCCTATCAGTCGGATCATAAGATTCGTAAAGAGATGTCGGAACAGAAGGTATGTAACTGGAAGTCCTTCTTTCTCCCCATGGTTTCAAGTCTTTGACGATCTCTTGTTTTATCTGTTCCCGAGTTTCTGTCACGCGTTTGAATAGCTTAATGGCCTCTCGTTTCAGCTCGATGTCACTCATTCGTTCCTCCAAATTGCTCTCATGAATATTCCTCCTCAATTCTAGAAATCGACGAAAGATCTCATCTCTCAGCTTGGAATAATTGATCTTTAAATATGCCATCTTTATATTTACGTTTTTTTAATTAATAGTTTTTGTTTTTTCCTTTTTTAAATTTGTTTAAACTTTTTTTCTTTTTATTTAAATATATACAAAATAAAAAACAGGTGATATTTTTTTCTCTCTTTCTACCAGACTGAAATCTCCTATCGTCCGCTCTGATACGGCGACGTTATTATTACCCTTGATCTCGCGATATCTCAGACTTTTCTCGACCTGACGCAAGAAAAGAAGAAAAAACCCACACTGCTTCTACAATTCTCAAAAATTTTCCCATTGGATTAACCCTTTACCTAACGTAACGGCAAGCGCTATTCTCAAAATTCGCCAATTAATTTTCATTATTTTTTCATTTTTTTTTTGTCTCAAAAACATAGGTTATGACCCCTCTTTGGTACCTATGTTTTGAGACAAAAAAAAAAAAAAATAGTTATTCAAGAATTTTAATTGCAAGTGTCGAAGCGACGGCAAGTTGTAATCTGATAGATATCGAGATCGCCAAAGTAGAAAAATAAATGGAGGAAAACCCACCGTCTCTACAATACCCCCAACATGTCCCATTAGAATAACAGTGAACAAAAAAGATAATAGTGGGAAAAATCTAATCTCACAAATATGTGAAGCAAGAGAGTTCACGTCGTCTTACGCATTTTGCAAATTCCAATAGGAAAAAAGTCTCCATCTCGAAGTAGACTGGAACAGACTATCTCGGAGATTTTTAAAAAATATTTTTTTCATTTTCTAAAATACTCCCCATTGGATTAACCTTAGCCGATCTCTGCCATCCGATAAAATACTCCCCATTGGATTAACCTTAGCCGATCTCTGCCATCCGATAAAATACTCCCCATTGGATTAACGTTAGCCGATCTCTGCTATCCGATAAAATACTCCACATTGGATTAACTTTAGCCGATCTCTGCCATCCGATAAAATACTCCCCATTGGATTAACCTTAGCCGATCTCTGCCATCCGATAAAATACTCCCCATTGGATTAACGTTAGCCGATCTCTGCTATCCGATAAAATACTCCACATTGGATTAACTTTAGCCGATCTCTGCCATTCCGATAAAATATTCCGACTACATCATCAATGCATGTCTTTGACGAAACCATGCATTAATGATGCAGTACATATACAGTGGAGCCCACTTAATTGGATATCTCTTAATTGTATATCCCTGTTAACTGAATATAATTTCCCAACATAAAACCATTTACCATACCTCCAGTACAAATTTGACCTGTTAACTGAATATAGGTTGTAGAGTAAACTCCTGTTAATTGAATAAAAAATCTTGTAACATGTTAAGAAATTATCCTGTCTCTTCCCAGTTTTTCTTTGGTTATAGACCTATTTGGCCTCAGTACATCCAATATAGGCATACAATCTATTATATCTTGTTTGACATAGCTCATGGAACTTTGTCAAACAAGATATAATAGAATAGTAGTATGTAATGTGGTTTTGAGGCCCTATTTGGGGATCTCATCGGCGATCTCATGTGGCGTCATAGTCACGTGACGTAGTTGCGCCATGTTTTGTTGTCATGGTAACCCGCGTGAGCGGCCATGTTGTGACGTCATCCCCATAGTGATACGTGGTTTGAGTGCGCATGCGCAGCGCGTGTTGTTAGGGTGATACGTGTTTCCGTCGTCCATTTTGTATACTGGAGGCCGCCATCTTGGTTTCTATGGTAGCATTTGATTGCTATGTTACCCAATTTTTCTGCAATAAGACGGGGTATGTTCGGAGGGTGTGTTCGATTGTAGAAAAGTAAATCTAATTACCACAAACAACCCGACAATCCTCCAAATCACCAAAATCCACCCCCAACTTTTACTATTTCGAATTCTTTCAGAATTCTCTGCTTCTATGTATATATGCAATAGTTTTCCTCTACCTGCCCATGTTCCTTTGTTCTGGAGTATACTCCAGTAGCGTAGAAGAGCCTATTAGTTGGAACAGCTTTACTTATTATTACTATAATTAGCTATTCTGGTATATTCTTGTTAGTTCTGACCCTATTCCAAGTACTCTTGTTGTTTCATTTATCTAGAACATTTATAACCAATCAGATTGCTTGATGTCCCATAATCTTTATGCAGGGTTATCTCCCTTGTGTATAACAAAAGCAGTCCCAAAGCCAATAAGCTATCGAGCAGTTACTGATAAGTCATTGCTCGAACGACTCGAAGCTCATCGAGCAAATGAGCCTTAAAGCAATTGCTCGATCGAGTGACTCGGCATATTACTCGAACGACTCGAATCCCATCGAGCAAATGAGGCAACGAGCAATTGCTCGTTCGAGTGACTCCTCGAACGACTCTTCGACTCATTTCAGTATTTGAGGATACCTATGACATGGCCACGTATCAGTTGAGGATACCTTTTGAGGATACTAAATTGAGGATACCTATGACCAGGTATTGTTAGAGGATACCTGTTGTAGAAACCTTACATCTGTGTACTTCTGTTGGGTAGTTGATAACAAAAACCGCAATATATAATATTTCTTATATTTTTTAAAAAATGATTCTCTACAATTTAAGGATCAAGACTGTAGTTTGATCGCAAACTGACCAATCAGATTGAAGTTAATCCACCAATCAAATTAGTATATTCTCATTATGTTTCTTTTCCATTACTTTCTATACTAATTTTCTAAATTTCCCAACTTTAACCTATAATCCTATAGGAAACAAACACAAACCCCAACCAAGAATCAAAAACTCAATCAAAATTTGTTGAACTGGGGTGATGTTTTCAATCACGTCCGTCAAAGATATATAAGATTAGGCAAAGCATGGACTCGACATCATTCACGTTCGAACCAGAGACCAAAGAAAATGTTCCGACTTGGCACCAAGCAGACTTATGCTAAGGTCACCCCGTACCAGGGTGAACTGAAGATACATCTTAGAAGATACTTTGAAGGAAAAGACAAAAAGCTTTATCCAATCAAGACTGGTATTGCTCTATCTTTAGAAGAATGGAATGCCTTGAAGATCCAAATAAAAGAAGTAGATGCAGCCATCAAAACCCAACAAACAACTTTAACTGAATTTCTGACCAAAGATACTAAACCTGCTAAACCTGTTAATCTTGGAGACTCTACACCAGGATCAAGTCACACCAAAGACTTCAAAAAACCAATTCAAGAACCACCTTTGAAGAATTCTGAAAGAATTCTAAATAGTAAAAGTTGGGGTGGATTTTGGTGACTTGGAAGGATTGTCGGGTTGTTTGTGGCAATTAGATTTACTCTTCTACAATCGAAGACACCCTCCGAACATACCCCGTCTTATTGCAGAAAAATTGGGTAACATAGCAATCACATGCTACCATAGAAACCAAGATGGCGGCCTCCAGTATACAAAATGGACGACGGAAACACGTATCACCCTAACAACATGCGCTGCGCATGCGCACTCACACCACGTATCACTATGAGAATGACGTCACAACATGGCCGCTCACGCGGGTTACTATGACAATACAACATGGCGCAACTACGTCACGTGACTATGACGTCACATGAGATCCCTCAATGAGATCCCCCAAATAGGGCCTCAAAACCACATTACATACTACTTAGAATAAATACTAAGTTTATCTCTAGAATACAGGAAAGTGACACAATCCCTGTTAATTGAATACTCCAGTTAATTGAATAATTTTGATTGGCAAAGTGGCTATTCAATTAGCAGGGTTCCACTGTATCTCATATAGGAGCCCATTTTTAAAAAAAACTGGAAAGTGTTTGGAAATGTAGCTGTCGATAAATGAAATATACTTGTTGTAACCGAGGTGTGTGGGCTTCCCAACATTCATTTAACTAACACGGACCATACTCTATGTTAGTCATGCAGCACGCACCCACCCCACCAATAAACTGCCGAATTGAGTATTGCTGACCGTGTGTGTTTTGATCCAAGTCCAAGATCAAATCTTGTATCCTAAGAATGTACATAATTGCTAGTAAGAACGAACTGATATCAAAGTCTCAAACCCAGGAACAATTATTGGGATCGGATGGGTGATCATGCTTATGGTATCACTGAACTAAATATTTGAATTAGAGTTACCCGTCTTGAGTTGTTGAAGTCTCTAAATCTAAGCTGCCTTAAGAAAATATATTGTTTCAATAAACGTTTGAAACATTCTATTGACATCTTGCATTAGTGTTGAATATTCAAGATAAAAAAGAGGGTGATTTGATGACTTTTAGACCTACAAAATACAATTTACTTTTGGTTTGTCTTTTTTGGGAATTCCCTGAAATGTATGTGCACGTGACGGTACTTCCCTTCCTGTCAGTTTTCCTCTCGTATTTGTTACATGACCCCATGTTTTCGGGTCCGAAAAAGTTGTCTGAAGGGCTATACTTGACAAAGATATTTGAATGCCAAAATCAAAGTGATGCGATCATGTTCATTTTTCGCCTGAACGTTATAATTATCGCCTATGGGAACATATTTAGTTTCGTGATACCTATAGGAAATATGTTTTTTGGCTTCCAAACCAGATTAAATTATCACTTTTTGAAATTATTTCACATTTAAATGTTCCTTCAACTTCATTGAAGGACCACACACCTTACAAAACTGTTTTATTGTTTTGAAAAGTTATATTTTGCACAGTCAGCAGTAAAGGCTATAAATTGCCAAAACTATGATTATTAATGCAAGCAAATTCACATCTTAGCGTGTTCCTCAGGAGCACACTGTAACATCTGACGACCACTATCAAATAGCTAATGTTACCCTATTAACACATTTATTTAAACCATGGTTCCCCTTCATAGTACTAGGGACAGGTTGGTGGTGGGGTGGGGGGGGGGGGATTCCAAACCTATACTGCCCTTATATTTTATGGTATTTAGAAGTTTTTCTCTTCTATGCTATGCTCTTTAAAATGTTAGTAAACAATCCCTTCATTGAAAGAGTATTTTGGAACACAAATATGGGGAGGAGAGGGAAGGGGGCTACAGTGGAAAAATATCAGAATAAAGTGATAATTTTGAATGAATGGCATTTGTGCATAGCTAACAATATAGTAGTCCAGTACGAGTGCTGTCATGCATCCCATGTTACAGCACAAACTTACAGTGACAGTTGTGATATATTGCTCTCTCGTGGAACCGAGTCTCCCTCCCACCCATGCTGAACCCTTCTGCTGATGATAAACATTTAGAAAGACTGTACAGCATGTTTTTGGAGGCTGAAGTTAATATCATACACTTTCAGTTTATTATGATTTATTTTGGGACTGCAACACTCATTGTCCACTGAGGTTTTTTTTCTATTTGACAACATTGTCCGGGCTCTTGTCACTATATTTTTCTCTTTGTATGTCATTCAGTACTCTTATGTAGATTTCCCAAATTCCTGCCTGCCTGCACCAATGAAAACTAGCAATATTTGATGTTTTGGGGCATTTTAACAGTATTATGAGATGCCTCAGAAGCAGTTCTGATCATCCTGTTGGAAATCATCACTGTTTTATGTTTTGTCAGTGCCATACCAATGATTCTGGGTGCTTAACGGAGAACACTGGGGCTTTGTTGAACAAAACTTGCAAAATTCGTCAGACACAATGTAATGTCTTCAGAAGCCAGAATGTGATTCCAAAACTATCACAAATGGGGAATTTAATATCACAAGAGGTTTGATTTGTGACAATATCAATTAATTTATAAATTATATCATAGCTTTTGATGCAAATCGGATACGGGGGGATTCAGGGCTATATCGTACAACACGAGAATATAGCAGAAAATTTCATATCAGTTGTCAGGAACAAATGGCAGAGTCCATTTATATTAATGGAATATATAGCTGCAACATCAATTTTGGAGACAAAATTTACATTTATGTTGTTTTATGGGGGTTGGAACGCTGTTTCCCGTGCCGTATGGTTAAACGAGACAGATTTTTTTCCCCAAATATTGTGTGCTGGTGCGGATTTTAGTTTTGTTTTGGGACGAGGGTATTTTTTAAAGAAAGCTGTGAATTCTTATCCCTCTCAGTTAATTTATTGGGTAGCAGGCTAGAAAACTCTTTTTGGGACAATACAAGTTTTTAAGCCCATTTGACAAAGTTTGGACATTTTTCCTTAAAAGATCTAATTTCCCAGGTTTTTGACTGAGCAGAAGCCAAAACTTGAATTATAATACAGAAATGAGTCTTTTATCTCATGAAAGAGGTAATATGTATCTTCGGCTGGTTTGGGGATGATTATAGGTATCACTGAACTAAATATTTGAATAAGACTTACCCGCCTTGAAATGATGCAATCTCTAAAACTAAGCAGCCTTGGGAAAATATATTGTTTTAATAAACATTTGAGACATTCAATTGACATCTTGCATTATTGCTGAATATTCCAGATAAAAAGAGGGTGATTTGATGTTTGTTGGACCTAAAAATACAATTGACTTTTGGTGTGTTTTTGTTTGGAATTCCCTGAAAAATGTGTGCACGTGGCAGCACTTCCCTTCCTGTCACATTTTCTCTATTATTTTGTTGCAAGACCACCTGTTTTCGGGTCAGAAAAAGTTGTCTGAAGGGCTATACATGACAAAGAAATTTGAATGCCAAAATTAAGGTGATTAGATCATATTTTTCTTTCGCCTGAACGTTATAATGGTAGCCTATGGGAGAATATTTAGTTTCGTGATACCATATTTCTGTTCCTAACTGTAGTTAATGCCAGCTATACACTATAGTTAAGCAGGACACGTTTTCTTTTGCAAGATAAGATGATAGAGAATATATATATATATATAATAGTAAATTTCTATGAAAACAATATAAAAATGGGTTACTAACATAAGCACTTGCGTATGTCATTTTGTTGTGGACCTTCAAATAGCACGAGTGACCATACTGTGTAAATCCATCTGGACACGCTTGGAACCCTGAAAATGAGAAAGAAAATGCATTTGTTAGAACTGTATGCCACGTATGGCACTGCGAAAGAAAGTAAACTATTATAGTATGTCATTTCGTATTGCCAAGAAGATTCTGCTTAGAAAAGCTAACGGTATAATTTCTTCCAAAAATGTACTGCTCCAGAGCAGTAGATAATCAAGGGAGGGCGAAGAGTAGAGCTTTTGAGAGTTTAGTTTCGGTTTAGTTGTCAGAAAAAAACGATTTCGGTTCGGTTTGTCTATCTGTTAAGAATAGATTGCAAATAACACTTTAGTCCCCTTAACCCTTTATCCAACGCAAACGATATTAAAATTTATTATTTTAAATACCATTTTTTAAACTTTTTCAAACAACTTCAACAAAACCATATCATGTGACCCCTCGTTGGAACGAG
This sequence comes from Pictodentalium vernedei, assembly GCA_031216915.1. Lineage (NCBI taxonomy): Eukaryota > Metazoa > Mollusca > Scaphopoda > Dentaliida > Dentaliidae > Pictodentalium > Pictodentalium vernedei. Next base: position 534,332,532 of record CM062295.1, on the reverse strand, counting down.
CTCGACGAGCTCGTTCCAACGAGGGGTCACATGATATGGTTTTGTTGAAATTTGTTGAAAAATAATATTTTTTCAACTGCTGAATTTGCATATTACGCGGGCGGATGCGGGCGATTCGTTGGTAAAGGGTTAACTGGAAAAGTCCATAAATAGTTTGCGCGTCACCACTTTCTGCAGAAGTCCTGTGTGTAAATCTATCCATTGGGTTCAGCTTAACTTCAATTTGATCATTCTTAGGCGTTCTAGGGAACCAGTTGCTAGGCCTATTCAGTCAGGAAAAAGTCCCATAAATCAGGTAACAAATGAATAAAGCTTATCTAATCTGTACACTTGGAACTTGAGTAAGCACCCCCTGTTTTTTCGCAGTGCTGTTAATAGAAACTGTCATTACTTTCATGCTGTCTTCCAGATGGCCAAAAATGATTGCGGAAAGATTGGCCTATTGGCAAATGAAAGACAACACGGTGATGAAAATATCCCACGACATTTCCACCAAAACGCTGAGAAGTTTCCCATCTCATATAGACCTGGTCGTTCGGGAAAGACCTGCCTACGTCATGCGGATTTATTTTCTGTTCCTGCAGGTTCCTGAAAATTAATTTCCCGATTATCGTCTCGCTCTGAACGCGGAAGTGTTGCACAAACGACAAAATGTCTTCGACAACAACGACTGCGGCGAAGTGATTTGTGCAGTTTTCAGAAAAACAACTTTCAGAGAGTTCTGTGGACCGCATTTTCATTTTTACAATTTTTGATACCCACCTACCCTTTCCTGCAATTTTTCCACATGATTTTTAACACTGATCCCATAACATGTCGACAATCAGAGATTATTTTCCCTGATAGCTGAGGATGTGAGGTGAGGTAAATCTCACCAGAGGACAAGACATTTGGGCCAGACACGAGGATTGCCGAGTGTCTGGACCAGACACCATGTCCCGAGGGTGAGATTTCCCAATCTCACACCCACCTCATCAGGGAGAATTCCCACCCCTCCAAAACACTCTGATGTCATCAAAAGTAATCCAGAGGCACCTGCAGCTATATCGAACAATATTGTTGTCCATTTCTGATTTGCTTTTCGGAAAGAGCGCACAAAAGTTCTGTATATACCACGAAATTAAATTCCATCTCCAGTAGTTGAAGATTTGTAGCGAAATGGATATTGAGACATTCCGATGACGTCACTCGAGCGCGTGCATCAATCAATCGATGCATGCGTAGTGATAGGAATTAAGTTAAAAAATTGAACAAACTGTATACACTATACTGTTATTATTAACATAGATTACAACAAACAACAATACTCTGAACACCAACGAAACATAAAAACAAATCCCGTGGGTCATGTGAGATAAATATCTATCTCTCATGGCCTTCTCAAATGAGACACGCATATGTTGCACAGTGAGGGGATAAAAAAAGTTGCACTATACTTGAGGTGCTTCCAAAATACATATACAGAATACGCGAAGAAGCACAAATATTCCGCACTGGAAATGTCGTTTATTTTATTTATTTATTGGTGTTTAAGGTCATATACTTATGCACAATAGCTGATCATGAACGTGACAGTTTTACGGGGGGAGGAAGCCGGAGTACCCGAAGAGAACCACAGAGCAACGATGAGTAGCTGCAAGCTCACCAACATCGTGACTCCGCACTGCTGCGCCGCCAGGGTTAGATTGGTTGAATACATGCTTGCCATCGACGTGCAATTCGCCCAAGTACACGGCGTCATCGTGCCCCCGTGAGGACTATCAGGGTTAAGTGCCTTGCCCAAGGACACAACGTGGGAGTCCGAACTGATCGCTCAGACAGTCGCCCATCCAATGATGTTGTTTACCCCAGTGATCTGACGAGAACTGCGCCCCCAACTGTCGTTTATGCAATAAATATTTTATTGAGGAATATTTTCGACACGAGGTGACCTTGGCGGTCGAAAGTGTCGTTAATCTCCAATAAATAAATAAATTTTGAGGAATATCGAAACTTTAACATATTTTTTTCTCTTTTATCGAAAGACTGGAACAACTGTACATGACGAAGCTATTTTAAAATCAGAGTCATTCTTACACATTCTCAATTTATACTTCCTGATAATAATACGCACAGTGAAGTCCATGAAATGAATCTTAACCCTTTATCCAACGCAGACGATATCAAAATTTATTATTTTAAATATCATTTTTTATTTTTTTTTAAAAGAATTTCAACAAAACCACATGTGATCTCTCGTTGGAACAAGCTCGACGAGCTCGTTCCAACGAGGGGTCACATGATATGGTTTTGTTGAAATTGTTTTGAAAAATACTATTTTTTGAACTGCTGAATTTGCATGTTACGCGGGCGGATGCGTCCGATTCGTTCGGTAAAGGGTTAAAGGGTGTATGCATATAATTATACATCACACGTGAGATAGCCAGATAAGTTTGAATTCGCATTTCCTATTGAAACTAATTCGCAATTAGAGTTCAGTCATATGGCTGTGTATATCCGTATATTCGCATCAATACGCCATATAGTAGTCACTGTAGCTACGACATATGATCAACCAGATATTTTCAGATTTGACTATATGGTTTGATCTACAGTTGAACCTGAATAAATTGGGATAGACTCATCATAGTTCGGTATGGAAGATGTGTAGTCTGGTGACCTATGAAAAGTACCATTGGCTATCATCGAAACACCATATATAGAGATCTATGCGTTAGGAGTTTTTTCTGCCATGAAACCTTCTAACAGTGCAGCGATCCATACTTCGCACGGCAAGTGTGTATGCTGTGGTCAAGATCCGTTCAAAATGTGCCATAAGAATTTATTTCCCACTAGTGACATTTTCCGATACAAAAAGTACACCCAACCCCATTTCGAACGATTTTTCATGGCATACTTCTCCCCAAATTTCTCCCAAGTTTTGCAGCACAACAACATACATTGATGGGTGGACCAAAAACAAAAATGCTCAAATTGGAGATGTTGCATATGCGGTCTCCACTGACCCACACACTCACCTTATTCATATGTCTAAAAAAAAAAAAAAGAAATAGAGAGTAATCGCTTGACTGGACTGGTTACGTGAAATAATTCATGAGAGGTGATGGACGTTGTACAAACACGAGTGCACGAGTGTTTTACAATATAGTCCCTCGCCTCGAATGAATTATTTCAGTCCAGTCAAGGAGTACTCTGTTTATTACTTTTTCATTATTAACGATAATTATATTATTTAATCCTTTACCTAATGTAACGGACAAAACCGGCCAGCGCTATTCTAAAAAATCGCTCATTAATTTTCATTATCTTTTCATTCTTTTGTCTCTAAAACAGGTTATGACACCTCGTTGGAATGAGCTCGTTCCAATGAGGGATCATAACCTATGTTATTGAGACAAAAAATGAAAATAATAGTTATTCACGAATTCTGTTTTGCAAGTGTTGTCTGCTTTTCATGTTAGGTAAAGGGTTAAAATACCAAAAAAACCCCAAAAACAATGAAGGCCCCATTACACCTACGGCAAAGCGTCTTTGTTTGTGCGCACGGATACATGACCCAACTGTTGATTGCATAATTCACTTGTGAAATTATCGTTTATAATCAAACCGGGAAATCCCAGTAAATCACACGTTGGACGCCCCTCCCCTTCTCCACCCACCCTCTGATAACAAGTATTTTGTTCACAGTCTATGAAATATTACTCTGCAGTAATCATAAAAGGGGACATAAAATTTCAGCAGAATTTTATTTTGTATCGATAAGGATTCAAGTTAGATGTCCAGTGGATGACCTATTGGCACACAAGGACGTTACTCACATCGGGGATCTTGTGCTGGAACAAACGCCAAATGGGCGCGCGAAAGACAGGAAAAACTCCAACAAGAGGCGTTGAGTCCTGTCCCCCGAACTCTCCCTGAGTTGTGTTGTGTTCTATGCTTATACCACGATTAACCCTTTGATCACAGGTGGTACCTTCCATGTCAGCTTTGTGGCAGGAATAGGAAGAGTCCGTATTCATTATTGGAGGGGGGGGGGGGGGAGGGGGGGGGGGTGCAAATTAATATTTTCGTGGGGCTCCACGTCGAAAATATCAATTGATATACCCAACACATTCTCTTAACCCTTTACCCAACGCAGACGATATCAAAATTTATTATTTTAAATACAATTTTTTAAAATTTTTCAAACAATTTCAACCAAACCATATCATGTGACCCCCTTATTGGAACGAGCTCAAGGAGCTCGTTCCAATGAGGGGGTCACATGGTATGATTTTGTTGAAATATTTTGAAAAAAATAATTTTTTCAACTGCTCAATTTGCATATTACGCGGGCGGATGCGGGCGATTCGTTAGGTAACGGGTTAACAGCCATCTTACTTAATGAAGTTATGAAAAATCACGTTCCCGGACCAGAAAGGCGGACTCATGGGTTCAAAGGGCAAAACTTGAGATAACTGAATGAAGCTAAAATTTTTAAAGAAAAATTTTACCTTTGGCGGTCTGTTTACTTTCTTGCTTGATCACGATTTGTCTCGAAGCAATTCCCTCAAGTTATAGTGCTAATTAAATATGTAACGACCAACGGGAGCATTCTGATATGTTTTCTTATGCAAAGCCCGGCGTGGAACATCTGGCATCTTTCACAATGTCTGTATTCTATCGGGCAACGTTGAATGCATCCAATAAGCGCGGTATAATACCTTTGCTTTACATTTAAATCTCGATAGGTTGGTGCTTATGACCCATTGCCTGTTTCACGAGAAAGCATGCGTTAAAGTGATTTACAAAAGGAATTTCCTGTGGCGCGGAGTTTACAATTAACTAAACTAACCAAACTATCCCTTTAGAAGCACGGTCAAGCGAAAGTGCTGTGGCACGCCTCAAATTATAAGTCATGCTGAAATAGCCCAAGGCATTGGTTTTATTCGTAGAACTAACTTCAACACACGTCCCATTTGACTTTTGCATCTACACACTGCTATTTACGTAGCAGTCTGTTAGTACACATAGGAATTTCTTTGAGCCTTCATCCACCCAGAAAAAAAATATCAATGATTCATTTACCAATGGAAATGTATCTATCCAAGATGCCTATCTGAGTCCTAGTGGTTGGGCTGAAGGACTCTCATACAGGATACGCAGTGGACACATCTACAGAATACGTGCAATGTAAAACTCAGAAACATTTCTCGATCGGTTAACTTGCCTTCTTCATGAGATTCTCAGATTATCATAATGTGTTTCATATTCAGCCAGAGCTGTTTTCTTATTTTCTGGGGAATATTCTGTCTTCTTATAATACACTGACCAGTGATTCTTCGCGCTCCAGCAAAACAGTTGTTAAAGAGCTAGTTCTGACTATAGGAAATCGTCTAGCACCCTACCAGTTATGCCTCCGTCATTCATTTAATAACAGTAACTACTTACATGCGTGTATCGGTTGCTGCGGAGGAGTTTCAGTGGTCCCTGGCGCTGGAAGTAGAACGAATTGTAATTCAGCAGTTAAATTTGACTTCCTTCTTCTATTTGTATTCATAATTTGATTGGCTAAGAAGCGGGTCAATTGGAACATGTCTGCATCCCCTCTACGCCAGAGCAACGACGCTAAACCGCTCCTTTCGCGGGTCGAACACACCCCGGTGTTGTTTTCTATGGCAACGGTTTTTAGCGTCGGTGCTTGAAGTTCACCAAGTTCAATATAGTATTAATCTGAAAAATTTCAAGAGTTAATTATTGACCATCCACCTTCTTGATTCAGTTTCACGTATTCTGAATGTTCCATTCAAATATTTGTTAGTTTCTACAGTGATATTTTAAACACAACATAAACAGTTGGAGTCGGCTTTTAAAGTAAAACTTCGTCATGTATGTAGGTTATCGTATCTTAACCCTTTACCTAACATGAAAAGAAGACGACACTTGCAGAAAAATTCTTGAATAACTAATAACTAATTTTCTTCCATTTTTGTCTCAAAAACATAGGTTATAACCCCTCATTGGAACGAGCTCGACGAGCTCTTTCCAACGAGGGGTCATAACCTATGATTTTTTGGGACAAAAAATAAAAAAAATAATGAAAATAAATTGGCGATTTTTGACAATAGCGCTGGCCGGTTTTGGTCGTTACGATAGGTAAAGGGTTAAAAATGTAGTGTGTTGGATTGCGGTGTAGGCCTCGTTTATGATGTATATCGCGTGTTGAAACGCAATCGGTGAAAGATTCATTCTATTTAACAGCAAAAACTACGGTTTTCTGATCAACAAATAGAACAGATTTTCAGTTTGAAAACTAATTCTTGTTTCTTCCGTCACTTAATTTCGTCAGACCTCATAATAAAAGTGAACGATCTCCCTTCTCTCTTATGAACTCTTACGTCAGTCGAGTAACGAACCGAACACACTCTGTAAATTAGATCATGGCAAATAAACCGAGATCGAAAATGACATCTTTTTGATTGTTTTTCTTCAAATAAAACGGTTTCGAAAAATGTTTTAAATTCTAAGGATGCTAGGAACTACAATGGAGATAAACACCTATTGTTTCGTTAGACATTCGGGAATTTGTATATGGAAAGCCATTTGGTTTTCCATAGTCAAATTCTCGAATATCTGACTCAACAAGAAACGTTTACCTACGAAACATTTTATATAGAGAGTAATCGTTTGACTGGATTGGTTACGTGAAATAATTCATGAGAGGTGAGGGAGGTTGTACAAACACGAGTGCGCAAATGCGCACGAGTGTTTTACAATATAGTTCCTCGCCTCGAATGAATTATTTAACATAACCAGTCCAGTCAAGCGATTACTCTGTTTATTTCTCATTATTAACGATAATCATATTATTTAACCGTTTACCTAACGTAACTGTCAAAAACGGCCAGCTCTATTCTCAAAATTCGTCAATTAATTTTCATTATTTTTTCATTTTTTGTCTCTAAAACATAGGTTATAACTCCTCATTGGAACGAGCTCGTTCCAATGAGGGGTCATAACCTATGTTTTTGAGAAAAAAAAAAATGAAAATAATAGTTATTCAAGAATTTGTTTTGTAAGTGTCGTCTGCTTTCATGTTAGGTTAAAGGTTAAAAAAGCAACAACAACAACAAAAAAAAAAAACAGAAAATAAATGAAGTCCCATTACACCCACGACAAAGTGTCTTCGTTTGCCCGCACGGATACATAACCCAATTGTTGATTGCATAATTCACTGGTAAAGTTGTCATTTATAAACAAACCCGGAAATCCCAGTAAATCACACTTTTGAAAGTAATAAAAACTGGTATTTGAGACAATGAATTGCATATCCAACCCACCAGGTGCCTAAATCAATGGAGGATGTCCTAACGCCACCCGCTTCCACCCGGACGTACTATTTCATAAAGTATGTTCAGGTCTCTTAAAGAAACTTCAACGATTTTCACGGATCTCGTGAAAGCTTTCGAAACTTCGAACTCCAATTCGATCCGAAATTGTCTCGCTAATTTGATTCGAGTTGCGTGGATTCGAAAATTTTCGAATCAGTGAGATGTTCTCAAAATCCAACCAAGTATTTCCTCTTGAAATGTTCTTCTTTCATCGGGCCTCCTGTCAAGCTTTCAAACCACCAGTCTAATTATGTGAAGCCTGTTGTGGCCTAGAAGCAGTCTCGCCCCCAAATAGTCCCGTGCCTATCCTTAGATTCAATCAGTTGTCATATTTCAGTTGATCGAAAAAGCGAACATATGGTTTGCTTTTTCGACTTACAGAATTATTCCATTTCATGCGATTGAATGCAACAGAATTCGATAAACATTTTTAACTGGTAGAGTGCTAGAAGCCTATATTTGGGCTTTCATATGAAGAGTAGGTGCCCAGCTTAAAGGCGTCATATTCTGTGCATGTGCATCATATTATCTTTGAAGTGAAATTACTTAGTCTGTATGGATTTGACTTGTTACATTTCATTGGAGCGTGCCAAGAGGCACTCTCCCATAAATTGTAACAAGGCAAAGACTTACGAATAAATTTTGATAACCAAAAATAATTTAGCATTCTACCAGTTAAAATCAGTTCAAGAACTGTTTTTCAATCCTGCCTTTATATGACCGAATCTTTGATGACGTCATGAATAAAAACTCGCCACAGCTGTAGTCTTACGACTGCGCTGCCTAGTTCCACTAATTGTGTCAATATTTTCATGTTTTATAGGTGAAGTAAATACCTTATGCTTGAAATATATATAATTTAATTTTAATTTTAATTTTTTAATTTTAATCTTATTTGTTTTACAAGGATTGGCGAACAAGTTATGCAGCTTATATTAACGCCTCTCCTTGGCCCAAATGGTGTAGGTGTGTGTGAGATGACCTTCATAGCGGCAACTTCGTGACCTTGCTCTTCTCGAATACTATGAAGGGATCTTTAGCCTGCACGGAGTGTGTCTCTCTCCGCACAGAGGACAGTCATTTTACGTCCCCACACGATAGGACGGTACGCTGTGACAGCATCAACCCCACAATTGATGCTGACAGAGAGTGTTCGGACACCTCGAGAACATTCCCCGACCGGGGATCGATCCCGGGACCTCTGGCATGAGAGACCAGCGCACTTATCCACTCGCCACCACTCTGAAATATGTATAACTGGAGCATAAAATAATATCAGTATATCTTTGCGAGTAAAGAAAAAAATACATTGTATCAACGGTCGTCTGCGCACAAACTCCATGAAAAGTAAGTAAGGAACATTCCATAACAGCATCGAATTCCGGAAAGAATCAGACTTGTGGTCCTAGAGCTTCGTCATCGGTATAATAAAAGAACAATTCCGGTAGATTCTGGAATATTTAGCTTCTTGATTGACTCGTCAAACATACAGATGGCTGATGAATACAACATTTGAATTGACTCTCACAATATTTACAGTATTGTTGCAAAAACAGGAGATGCACACTCTATAGCATTAAGAGTAGTGAGATTCGATTCGGGTATCAATTCAGTCCGAAAGTTGAGATTTAAAGTGCTCTATCTTGTGAAACCAATGTGTTAGCGTTTGTAATGATGTTGAAAAAAAAGACAATTCAGTTACGATATTCACATTGGGTAAAGAATATCTTAAATTTCGTGTTATTTTGTGGAGCACATCAGTCAGGGCTGATTGTGGTTTTTGAAAAGTGAACGTCCTTGAATTGATCAAAAGTGCTGATTGTGCTCAAACTGAATCAGATTTTTCCCCCAGAAGATCATGCTCTTTCGCGAATGGGGTGGAGGGGGTGGGGGATAACACCCTTATCCCAGCATGATGCTGTAGGTTCTACATCATTTATCCTGGCTGCACCACTGTGCCTAGGAAAAAGTCAAGAACCTTGAGAAAATAGGTTTACATTACACACACTTCTCTCCAATCCGGTCGTTTAATGTACAATGACATTTCAATTATATGTTTTATATCACTAATTCATTTAATTCATATTTTTAACCAATTTAGAACACCTGAAAATACTCTTAGTTATCCTTGTGTTTTCCAGGGTGTGTGGGAATTTACACCGGTTTGGGAACTCATACACTCTGAGGCGAAGTGTCAGTTCCCAAACCGGTGTAAATTCCTATACACCCTGGAAAACACAAGGATAACGGATTTATCTCCAAAAAATTTGGTGTATTTAATACACAAAATTTTTACTTTGCAAGTTTCTTAATAAAACTATACAAATCAATGAACCAGTTCCAATGACATCGTATTTTTGTTTAGATAACAAAACATCATTACAAACAATATGCAACAATGAGCTCAAAGACTGAAAGAAAGTAGAAAAGATATCATAATATTATTTATCCTTGTGTTTTCCAGTGTGTATGGGAATTTACACCGGTTTGGAAACTCATCCACTCCGAGGCGAAACCGAAGGGTGTATGACTTCTCCAACCGGTGTAAATTCCCATACACCCTGGAAAACACAAGGATGACGGGTTTATTTCTAAGAATTTTGGTGTACTTAATTGCTTTAACCTACATTGTGGTCAAAAACTGACAGAAAATTTGTACTTTGTAAATGTCCTAATAAGTAAAACCAGACAAATATGGATGTCATTGGAAGTGGCTCAATAAGCCAGTTCCAATGACATCCATATCTGTAATATTTTTTTGCACATACATATTAAATTTCCTGTATTTTTATTTTGGATCAAACATAACCGAGCAGAAGGTATGATTTTATAATTAAAAATGGGGATGTTTTTTCAGCCATCTAGTCTGCTATTGAGTATTCTTGTTTTTACGCCGTGGTTATGGGCTATACATCATACTTTTAACCAATTTAGAACACCTGAAATACTACACTTTATTTTACAACAAGAATGTATTTTCCCAAATACAAGAAAAAACGTATAAAATACACATTTGTATCGAGGCTAGCAACAGAGCGTGCGATCATTCGATTCAGAAAGATAACTTTTTCATCCACATTTAATTGGCATAGAGTTATTGCACGTGCCGAGGCCACCGTTCTAGATAACAATAATCAAATGATCAACAAATCACCAGCTCAACGGAATAAATTCGGCGAGATCAACCCCCTCCCCCCCCCCCCCCCCCCCCCCCCCCACACACACACACCGTCACATCATGATGGTATTTTATTTAGGCCTACTTTGCGTTAAGCATTAAAAACGAAACAAAAAAATATACAGTTGAAACTTTAGTGGTGATAGGACAAGAAGGACAATAAATGGGGATTACGTCGCACATAGCACGAGAATGCAATACCATGACGTCATGATTTTAATTCATAAAACATCATTTCACAGATGCTGAATGATTGCCAAAACTGGTGCCATTAATAACTGTACACAATCCCTTCATTATGCGAACAAGTCAAGAAAGGATGGAATATTTTAAGACAAATTTGTTATTACCACCGTGTGGGTTTCAGAGATGTGTATTGAGGTCTACGATCTCGCTTCTGGGTCATACATCGACACGTCCTAACGGGCTATGTCGATATATGCCCAGAGATGAGGTCTCGACTTCAGTACGCACCATCTCGGAAACCTACATGGTGGTAATATTAGTTATCCTTGTGTTTCCAGGGTGTATGGGAATTTACACCGGATTGGGAGCTACACCCTGAGGCCTTTAATAGATCAATCTGACTGATATCTACAAATATGAGCTCAGAAACGAAGCGATTAATTTTTACTACAACAATTATTTGAACGGCGCTAGGTACCATAGGCTGACGGATTCTGACAATCATGGGCACCAGCTCCAATTTATAAGGGGCAACTCAAGACGGAGGACACTGTTGTTCCGATTTCTCAAATAGGAAAAGACTCGGAACGTAATATTACCAATACCTGCCGCGGAACAGGGGTCTTCAAAGTCTCCAATATCCCCGCTGCTTCCTGATCTCCACTGGTCTGGATGAAAACAATAGGAGCGTGGGCGAGTCCTTAAATAATGATTACCCCGTGGGCTCGATAGCCTTATACGGGGAATCGAACTGACATGCCTTGCAGTTCTCCGTGACGACAACTCTGTATTGGAGTACAGAGGGCGGTGAAAGGCCGAAGGTTCAGTTGATAAGATGTTTGATCTTAATAGACTGATTGGATCGGTCCATTCTTTCAGCGTGACATCGATGGGCATGGTCGGATGTAGCCAGGGATTCTCCGAGGCAGCTAATAGAAGCCAAGCACTAGACATAATGTTTGAAGAATGGAGGGAAGCGTAGGGATAATAGGATCTGGAGTAGGCAGAAAGAAAGAAAGAAAACTGCGACTCAGAACACAGAACATTGCAAGCGGAAGAGAAAAAAGGCTAAAATAGTAATAAAATGGTGATTCGCTTTCAAGCCTTCAAGACTCTTTTGTCGCCACCAATGAATAGTCCATAGTGATAGGACATAGCTCATTTTATCCCTATATTTCGATAAATTCTGTTTTTTGATTGGTCAGAATGCCTTGAACAAATAGGCATGGCAAAGGGTGCACCCGACATCCAAGGGATGTGAGAGCGTGAAACATGCGGGGTATATGGGCACGCGAAACATCCGGGTTATATGGTTTAAACGAAACCTTTCCGCGCTTGCTCGCCTCGATATAAAAATCGAACCCCAAAAACCTGAAAATCGTCACAAATATCATCAGATTTCCGACAGTTCGATCATATTTGTCGTTGTAAATTAATTAGTCGAATAATTAAAATGCAACAACTTGAGAAAAATAAAATAAGAGAAAATAATTCGTCCCCTGAGTACCAATGTGTTCTATGTGCCAGGAAGCACAGAGAACACACTGGAGGGGGGCGCGGTGGCTCAGTAGGTAGAGGTGCAGGCTGCAAGCCGAGAGGTCCTCGGTTTGAATCCCACCTGCGGCAACCGCGTTGTGTCCTTGGGCAAGACACTTCACCCCCATTGCCCATGTGGGGGCACGATGACGCCGTGTACTAGGGCGTACTGCACGTCGTTGGTACGCATGTCTTCAACCAATCTAACACTGCCTGTGCTGCAGTGCGGAGTTACGATGTTGGGGAGCTGGCAGCTGCTCGTCGTTGCTCGGTGGTTCTCTCCGGGTACTCCGGCTTCCTCCACCCGTAAAACTGTCATGGTCATGATTAGCCATTGTGCATAAACATGTGACCTTGAACATCAATAAATAAATAAATATAGAACACACTGGAACTCGGGGGCGATATATCAACAAAATACTGTTTGCTCGTTTCCTTAACGATCCAAGGGATGCAACTCTATCTGTTGTCTTCTTCGTTTGTAAAAACAAAACAACTATTCAAGAATTTGGTCCAAGTGATGGTGGAGCGTGAGAAATGTGTCCACAACTTTGTTTCCACTATGTTGTATTGTGTTTCAAACGGGAGAAAAACGCCAACATGCATGGTATATTGAGATTTAATACTTGGATGTCTCAATTAAACACTACCAGGTATTAAATCTCCATATACCATATATATAACCCCACCAACCCTAGAAAATAAACTGGGAAATTCGTGAAGAAGATCGAGTCATCTGGCAAATACTCAGCACCGTTGAAGAGACCGCATCTGGCGTCTTGTTTGAGCTTTCTGATCTGGTCCCGTCAGGTCAACGTATATGACAACCCCGATTGCGGGTCTGTTGATCTGTACTTATTTGATAGACCAAACAAAACTTGAGAAAGTAAAAAGGACACCTCTCGTTCATAGAGCACCGGGTAGGCTACCCGGAGGCCCATGAACCGAAAATGTTCCTGTTGGGTTGTGAAACTTCTACTAAGTGAGTGGTGGTTGCGTGGACAAGTGCGCTGGTCTCTCATGCTCTGCGGAGATCTCGGGATAGATTCTCTTTCGAGAAAAGTTCTCGAGGTTTCCGAATCCTCTCTGTCAGCATCAACTGTGGGATTGTGCATTCCATCCAATCGGGCACGGACGTCAAATGGGTGTCCCCTGTGCGGAGTGCGACACACACCGTGTAGGCTAAAGATCCCTCCGTAGTATTCGAGAAGTGCGACGCCAAGAAGTTGTCGCTACGGAGGTCATCCCAAATACCCGCGTCTCTGGGGCAAGGAGAGGTGTTAATATAAGTTGTAGAACTTGCTCACAAATCCTTGTAAGATAAAAGTAAGTGTAAAACAAAAACTTATACTGAAGTCTGAGATTCCTTTATAGGTAAATAAGAGAACTGCGTTTTCACCATCTCTTGACCTCTGGAATTTTTGGGTTCATTAAATCAACAATGTACGCATCGCGACATATAATATATACACTATCCTTTCCATTAAGATATAAGACGAGGTGGTGAGCTTTACTCTTTTTGGGGGAAAAAGAAAAACCTACAAATTACTGCAAAACACATTCGCTAAACGAAGCGCTAAAGTGGACACTTCATTGCTGGTAGGTGAAATACTGAGCTGTATATTCTTAATGTTGGATTATCTGTGAACTAGTTACTAGGAATCAGCTTGCAATGAAAGTCAAGTTTTAATTTTGTTACTTTTAATAAAGGAAAACAACAGACAGCTCCAAGAGCTTTCGTTTTTTTAAAAATAACAATAAGAAACTTAACTTTATTTGCTGCTGAAGTCATAGATGTTTTCTCAGCAATTACTTGCTTCTTAATTGGACTGCCCTCTCTCCTCTAATGATTTCAAGAGAGATCACTTTAAAACTTGTATTGTTTATGACGATATATGCCAGGGGTGTACTAACAAACAATCAAACAAACCATACACGAGGTTTAGTAGATAAAATAAACTACCCTATTCATTCTAAGCGGACTATACTCTGGCTAGTAACCATCGTCGTCTCGACCCCGCTCCATGGTCACACATCCACTCGTCCAAACGGACTCGACGATATATGCCCAGAAACGAGGTTTCAACTTCAATACACCATCTCAGAAACCCACATGGTGATAATAACCTGTATATATAGAACTGGGAACTTCACGAACCGCCCCTTCAATTGCTACAAATCTATGGCACTGACTGATAGAAATTTGTCAACTTCTGTAATTTCACTGTTTTTTATATGAATGTCAAGGCATACATATTTCCAAGCATAAACGGATCCCGAAAGATAATGCAAAGGTACAGACCTAAGACTATTACTGAAAAAGCTTACCTGGAGAGTTAGGTACCCGAGACCCCTTCGCCGAGAATACGGCAAGTGCCACAAATATTGCCACACATTTAATAAGATCACCCATTGCTTTACGAGTGGACTACCAGTTGCAAGTATATGCCACGGATAATATGTACTCTTGCATCAGTCCAAACTCTAACTTTTAACTTTCAATTCTAGATTAAAACAAATTATAATCAGCTACCTAAAGAGGTGAAGAGATAAAAAATAAAAACAAACGTATTAACTCAGGTTCGGCGGCATTTCAGTTGAGACCATGAAGCAACTGCATGTAACGAACTGTTTAACCCTTTAACTTGTATTTTTAGGGTTCTTATCTGCATCAATTTTTGAAACGATTTTCTATTTCGAACATAATATTTAAAATATGCATATCAGGAAGGGTAATTTCCAAATAACATGTGAACATGTAAACAACACGGGTTTCAGACGTTTCACTTTGGCTGTGGGTATGTCAATGTAAGTTTACACCGAAACGGGCGAATGAAACATGGCCGCTGGCGTTGCCTGCGGTCTTTTCCTAACCCAAGACAACATCACCCCTTCCACACTTAAAACAGAATAATGCAACATTTTGTCGTAAAATAGAGTTAAACATCCTACTCTGAAGTGTACTCACTGCATGAGAAATAACATACTGGAAGTCATGTGACATCCGGGTTCTGGAGAAGACAATCTGTGCATTTCGTCATGGATCTTCGTCTCATCAACATGTGATGTTAATTCGTCTCGTCTCTTTATATTTCAACAATGTTATAATGATGTACTTTTAAATGAATATCTTCACGTGAAGAACTGCATCCTATATGATGTTTTTATAAACTGTCACCAGAATATTTTCCCTGTATATATGTGGACTTCGTCGTATGCAATTCAGTGTGAATTGCATCCGCCATATTGTTTGATGTTGGTATCGTCACCATTTTGATGTTTTTACAAATGTGATGTCGATTTTCAATAATTTACTGGTGCCATTGATGAATTACTGGAGAAATATTACTGGTACAATATTGATGAGAAATTGATGTTATTTGGTGAATTATTACTGTAAGACATCTTTGACATCGCCTGATGATGTTAATATGTCTGGTGAACAGCTTAGTTAGTACATGTTCTTTTGATATCTAGTATTTTCATATAGTCTCGATATACCCACGAGACTACAATTTTCTTTCTCCTTGCCTTATACTCACAGTTTATGACACGTCATTGGAACACTCGCGATGTGCACGATCCCAGCGGCGTCACACTGAGGGAGGTTTAGGGAGTGTGTCCCCACACCCACCGAATAGTTTTCTTGTCGAAATAGGTTAGATTGGAAATGAGAGTTCGTTTTTGCAAGGAATAATGTACTTTCTTACCAGACTATTTTACAGTACGTGGAGAGTGGAGTGGATTGTAACTAACTCAACAGTGGAGTGGAGTTATCACCCAAAGGATCACTTTCAAATTATCTGCATATGGACAAAAATACAAGCAATGTTTTAGCTAATGGACCTCCGGGTTTAACCCGGAGGTCGATTGGCTGGAACTTTGCTTGTTGATCTGAAGTAATTTCTACTTTGTGGGTGATTTAGTGACAATACACTCTCCACGTACTGTACACACTTGGACTAATGTCACACCGTGCACACACACAGTCTGTCATTCAAATTGGAAGTGAACAGTACCCGATTTGGAAGAGGGGGCGCGGTGGCGTTGCGGTAACCGGTTCTCGTCAGATCACCGAAGTGAAGCAACGTCGAGCCCGGTCCTTGGATGGTTGCCGTCTGATCGATCGATTCATACTCCCGCGTTGTGTCCTTGGACAAGGCTCTCAGTCCTGATTGTGCACATGGGGGCACGATGACGCCGTGTACTAAGGCGTACTGCACGTCGATGGTGCGCATGTCCTCAACTAATCTAATCCTGCCTGTGCTGCAGTGCGGGGTTACGATGATGGGGAGTTGGCAGCTGAGCGTCGTCGCTCGGTGGTTCCCTCCAGGTACTCTGGCTTCCCCCATCCTTAAAACTGTCACCAAAACGATACGACCTTGGCTGTTAAAGTGTCGTTAAACCTTAGTAAATAAATAACCCCTCATTAACAGTTTGGAGTACCGGTATTAGTTAAATAGGTTGTGCCACGACTACCACATGTAGATTTTTGTGGCAGAAATAAATTTCCAAATCGTGAGTTTTTTTTTAACAAAATCTTGGCAAATTTTGTCAGTCGAGACTTGAGTGATTACAGCTGGAGACAAATGGGGTTAACATCCCAAATCGGTAATCTTCACGTCGCCCCTGTTCGGTCCGCAGATAGGTCATAAGATTATATCTTGGAGGTATACATGGACACGATAAAAAAATTGTGTTCGAAGTTTTTCAGTGCCTTACACGGTCTTCATATCAGTATTGATATAAAATGCGAGATTAAATATCATCTAAACGTTTGTCATCATAAAAGTTCTAAATCGTTTTAACCCTCAAATAAGGAAAGAACAATCAATCTGAGTACGCCTACCTCAGCCTTGTTTATGCCACCGAAGTTATGTCAGATAATGGATTGAAAGTCAGCAGGTATAGCAGTAATCCAAGAGTGTCAATGTTAAGGTCGGTGGAGTGAGAGTGACCCGCGCACTCCAATACTTTGTGAAGTACGGGCCAATTGATGTAAAGTTACACTTTGAGATATATTGATATAGTATTGTAATCGTGTTTTTTCTTTCTGAAAGTAGATTCGATACTGACACTCACGAAAAAAGTGTCAACATTATCAAAAACCAAGGGAGATAGAGATTTATAAACGAGTCTAACCCACACATATCCACACCTTAATGTGTTTGTGAGTTATGTTGAGAAATGGAGAAATTGTGATGGTTTTAGAAGAAAATTTTGAAAATAAGCGTTTTCACAGATATGACGATACCTCATTTCACTAGATGTTATGACATTACATAAGTATGCCAAATGTGGTGGAAATCGTACAGCTTGTTTTGAGCTGTGCAACAGACAAAATTGAGGGGGGGGGGGGGGGGGGGGTGAATAGTGAAAACATTTTTTTGAAAAAGAAGAGTAACAAGATTCTTTCCTGAACTGGTTTTTTGGAAAGCCTAAAAAGTCCAACTCAGGTCGCTGACTCCATTCTCCCGTAGTCCATGTTCGTTACAATCTGTATTCTCATCAAAAGAATTTTGCTAATAAAACTGCGGCAGAAAGTTTAACTCACTGTCCTTGACCTATCGATTGGTAAATGCAAAATATATAAGATTTTCTGATGGCCAACTGCTATGGTAAGTATTAGCAGTATCGCCATGGGAGTTGTTGAGAGGTTGTCTAGACATACATGCATGCAGGGAGGTAACCGCCAAAACGTGTTACGCGTTACTTTGCATTTAAATATTCTGAAAAATGAACGATAAATAGACAGAACGCGATGTGTGTTTGAATTGGTTGGTGTTTTACATAACGAGTTGGAATGGTGTAGTCATATGTCGCGAGAGACGAGGTCTCGAGTGAAATATGATTACGCCATTCAGATTCAAAACTCACATCGCGTTATATGTTTATTACACAACCCATGCATTAAATTTCATTTAAATAAACAAATTTTAATTCCGATGTTTAAACCCAAACAAAGGTGAAGAGTCTGTTTATTTTGACTGAAGCTGTACTGATCAAATGAATCAATAAAAAATCAAAACAACCTTTCGGGAACCAGTGTTTCTTGAAATTCGTATCGCTATTTCTCTTCAGATGGTGCCCATTCACGCCTATCCACTTTGTGGCTATTACTGTTAGTAAAAATATAAGTACAAATTTGTGTAGATTTGCAAAACAGCTAGGAGAAACAAATTTTAAAAGAAGTCTGAAGCATGTCAGAAGATTTACCGAAATAAAGCTGACCAATAACGGATCCACAAAACGAGACGGCCTCGGGACTGGGTTAATGTTCTGGTTGGAAATGATTGTGGTTTTATTAAAATAATATCTCATTTTTGGTTAACTATTTTTTTGTGAACCGACTTTATGTTGCTTTGGACGTTTTCATTTTCACACCATGCGACAGACTGTCGATAATTGTATAACGAAATTTGGAAACTTTTCGAAGCGTAACTAATGACTCGATGGGAAAGGAACTAGTGCTGTGAAAAAATTCCGGCTTGTACATCACCCATTGAATAAAGAATTATTTATGTCATAGAGGCTATTCCGTTAAATACAAGGGTTTAAAGTTGAATGAATGTGTAATAAAATCGTAGCTCACGTGACATTATTTTGCTCATACAACACATTGGAACTCAGGGACGATACGGTTACAAGCAATCTCTGTTCGAGAAGCTTCAACATATTCAGACTTGTGCTGTACTTGATGTTACCAAATCATCACCAAGGATGTGCCATATTACGCCATTGCTTGCAAAGCTACAATGGGCACGTGCGAATAGAAGAGGAACTCATTTTATTTACCTTCAAATGCTTTAACGATATGATGCCGGAATACCTAACCAAACTCATATCTGTTTGCAAACCACCGTGAGCATTGCGTTCATCTAATTTCCTGACACTGACTCAACCCCAGTCCATGTTAAATACAGCAGCAGGTGATATGGCCTTTGCCATCGTGACCCCCTAGACGTTGGAACTCATTACCCCATCACTTGTGAAATAAACAGACTTTTATGTCATTCAAATCGAGCCTGTAAACACAGCTCTATCAGCTGCTTTTGATTATTATTATTATTATTATTATTATTATTATTATTATTATTATTATTATTATTATTATCAGGGAGAGCTCAGAATACATATCAGAAGATACTTCGAAGGAGAAAACAAGAAGTCTAACCCAATCAACACCGGATTGATCTGTCGATTGAAAAATGTAGCCATCTACATTCATTGTACCCGGAAGCTCTGATCAAAGGGTGTTCAGTAGACCCGTCAAGTTAGATCCAGCACAATGTGTGCCAAATGATGTCACAAGAACAGGAACATTACACGCTTCGATAATGCGCTTGCAAGAATGGAGAAAAATGACACCCATCTAATGTGCCACCATAATACATCCTGTATGAATCTTAGACCTGCATCACAAAAACATGTTTAACCCCTTGCATTCTGATGATATCTTCCACGCCAGTTCACTGTCATCACTTGGAGTAGTCTAATTCGTTCTAGTTCGTAACTTGGGGGAAGACCAATCAATATTTCCAACATGCAGCATTGGGGCTGCACGTTGAAAATCTTAATTGGCCTACCACACAAACTCACTGAGCAACTATATACTTTATGAATTCAGATCGTATCACGATCCTGGGCCATAAAAGCGGCCTTTCGGGTTCAAAGGGTTAAGATACCTCTCACGAAAGAACAGAAGTGACTTTCAATTTTTGATTTAGTAACAGAATCCATGTCGTTCAAGAGACCATGAAATCTGAAGTTCTGGACTGACAAAGAGAAATATTGAAATGAAGAAATGCACTCGACATTGATAACCATTATCAAAGGGAACAACATCCCGACTCAGTTAAAATGTGGGCGTGTTACTTTTTAAAAAGGCAAGGACAATGGAAACGTATACCTTTCATTGTATATCAAATATGCTATATAAGTACATAACTATCAATGGAAGCTAAGTGAAGACTTGGGCTTGATTGGGGAAAGTATAACGAAGGACCTATGAATTAATTTGTCTAAGAGATAGGTATGGTATGATCTAGGAAACAAAAGCCATGTACGCCATAAATACATAAACCACATAGGAATAAGCAGCCATAAATGTCTTGGTAAAGGGCATGGTGTGAAAGCTAGCATCCTTGGGATGGGCTTGAAACCGGGAGACATTAAAGAAATGTAGGTGATATGAGCCATAAACAGGTCATAGAAGGCCTTCATATGGTAGCTAGGAGCCATGGCATTGTCTAGAAATTATATGGAAGCCATGAACTCGGTATTTGAGCCATATAGGTGCTGGATGCCATGTCTCCCCCCAGCGATGAGTACCAATCACTGTGAAGTTTAAATAGAACGTTTCTGTAAAAAGAGCAATTATCATCGGCATAAAAGAACCATTGATAAAAATGCTAACTTTCAATGTAGTACATATCTACAAACGTTGGACTAATCAGAAGTCTGTGGTCACCAGTAAAGGAAAGTATAGTACTGATTGTACCAACGTGACAGCACTACGAAAGAACCCAATATTCTAGTATTAGTCAAAACATAAAAAAACAGGAGAAAGGAAGCACATCTTATTCATACCGCGACTACTGGAGCGTGTGTAATAAGAAAGGCACTATGCAATCCAGAGAACTCCATATTTAAGGGATGCATCCGACTTCGACCGAGAAAATGAGAGGGGTTATTTTGATTCTCGATATATCATACACCCCGACTGACGAGAAAACTATTATTTATAAACAAGTCTAACAAAAGTATTTGTCATTTTAACAAAAGGACATGACCCCTGAATCCATGAAAGTAGAAACAGAGGCAGATACTAGCAACCAAGATATTGTAGCGTCCGTATCCGTAACGATGAAGAAAAAAGGATGCAAAAAGTACCCTGGTAGTTTTGTCCAGACGAATGTTGGCTGTCTACACTAGAAAAACTTACGAGATGTACACCATCAAAGTTTCATAAAAATGCATGAAAAACTCCAAGCCATTAAAAGTTTAACCCTTTGAACCCTAGTGGTATATTCCATATCAGTTCAATGGCAGCAACGGGAAGAGTCCATATTCTTTATTTGAGGGTAGCCTTGAAAATATTGATTAGACTACACCACACCTTCACGCAAAAGTCAACCTACTTAACGAAATAATGAAGTATCATGTTACTGGGCCGGAAATTCACAGCCCACTGGAATTCAACTGATTTAGTAGTATATGGAAGCCCGTTATTACCTGAAAGTAGTAATATATCGATTTTTTTTATCTGTTCAAAAATTCATTCGTGACTCACACAGATTCGATCTGCAGCCTCATAATTAGGTATGTTCTCTACACAATTGTGTCCTCTAGGATATAATAGAAATAATCTGACTTCCGCCATGGGTATGCTATCGCGGCGGGACATGAAACTCTTACTGTGAGAGTGTACCCACGGCGAAAGTTAGATTATCAAGGGTTTGGCCACGAGATGAATTTCGAAATAGTTGTGTGAACATCCCCAGAAGTGAAAACCTATGCTTAGTGGCAGTAATCAAGATGTTAATTTAGACTCGCATTACGGCCAAGATACTATAGAATGCAGATGGGTGGGTGATGGGCATCATCACTGGATCTAATGTTGTATTTCATGTTTTTTTTCTTTATATTCTATCCATTTTTATTTTTTTGATATCTTCTCTCTCTCTCTCTATCTCTCTCTCTCTCTCTGTTTAATTTGTGTTTGTCTATAATGTTTATAATATTTAGATTTTGTTAGATTCTGTTATTTATGGAATACGTTCTGCCATATTGTAAATGGTTAGTCTTTGTACAGGAACGGAGGGGCTAGTAAGTGGTAAGCACTTGTCCTCCAATCCTGATTTGCATTGTCAAATGGCAAATAAAATATGTTTAATCTAGATCTACTGGGCCGGAAAAAGATATTTCAAACTTGCTAAGGTGTACGTGGAGGTTATTACTTGGTTAGTTTCATATCAGCTTAGATATCAGCTTGATGTAACTCCATATCAGCGAGAGATCGAAGGTCGAAGGTAGATGTGAAGTTACCGAGGGCTGATATCGCGGCCGATATGAAATTAACCCAGCAACAACACATTTTTTAATTAAACCAAAAGAAATAATTGCAAAAAATATCAGATCCGTTAAAGTTTCTGTCAGTGTTATTGTTTACCATTCTTTTCAGAGAGTACGAAGTTTACTCTTCACCTCCTCCTAGTCCAACTCTTGCAATGCCTCGTCCCTACTAGGGAAACCACGACGTTCGGGTAACTAAAGTACCTCTTTTCCATTTCGACGATTCTCCACTTACGGCTGTAAATTTTAACTTGCGATGAATTTTCTGTATAACTCTCTTCTTCCGTCTCTAATCCTTACTTGGTGCCATTATTAATTCCTCAAAACACACAAACTACTCCTTTTAGCCTGGTAATGTCAATTTTACTAATTGATAGCTTTCGACAAATAAATGTGAACGATTTCATATGAATAAAATGACTGCGTCTAGCAACGCATCAATGGGGGACAACTCTAGTTTGGTTCATGTTGTCCGAGATAAGCCGAATATGAAGTCGCATCAGCCGAACTCGCTAATGGGCGATTCTGGGAAAGAAAATCATATCTGAAAAATAATGGAGTTTACTTGACCAGTGAACTTCACGTACTATTTTGGGTGGCGCGGAGGATTGATTTGTGACGTTTCTCGATGACGTTCTACAAATCCAGTTGTATAGAGAGCAGTGAGTCACATAGGTGGATATTGGTTAATAGAAAGACACGTACGCACGGACGGACGCACGCAGTGGGTCAGTCATACAAATGGAGCTTTTTGACACCCTGATACGGGCTGGAGGTGGTGGGGTCAGACTAGCCAATTTGATGTACGGTACGTTCTAATTAAGCAAGAAGTTTGGAGTCCATGTGTCTACGACCACTATATGTTTATCGTCAGGTAACTCTCTCATAACGGTGAGTTCTTGATTATAATCCTGACTGACTAATATTCCAGTTGCCTCATCCACGATTGCCTTCAACGAAAGCATGCCTTGGGGAATTTAGATGTTTGATCATAATTTAAGGTAAAGTTCTAACAGTAAAATGCCTTGAATCGTTCTACCTTCAAAAGTCAAAGTCTAGACCTTCAAAAGTCTAAGTACTGCATGGCATATAGTAACCGTTAAAATGCAATGTAGGGCAACCTCAATATAAATTTTTATTGCTTTCCGAAATGTGATTTACTGGGATTTCCGGATTTGATTATAAACGATAACTTCACAAGTGAATTATGCAATCAACAATTGTGTCATGTATCCGTGCGCGCAAACGAAGACGCTTTGCCGTGGGTGTAATGGGTACTTCATTGTTTTTTTAACCCTTTACCTTACATGACAAACAGACGACAATTGACAAAAAAAATCTTGAATAACTAATTATTTTCATTTTTGTCTCACAAACACAGGTTATAACACCTCACTGGAACGAGCTCGACGAGCTCGTTCCAATGAGGGGTCATAACCTATGTTTTAGAGAAAAAAAATGAAAAAATAATGAAAATTAATTGGCGATTTTTGAGAATGACGCTAGCCGTTTTTGGCCGTTACGTTAGGTAAAGGGTTAAATAATATAAATATCGTTAATAATGAAAAGTAATAAACAGAGTAATCGCTTGACTGGACTGGTTACGTGAAATAATTCATTCGAGGCGAGGGACTATATTGTAAAACACTCGTGCGCATTCGCGCACTCGTGTTTGTACAACGTCTCTCACCTGTCATGAATTATTTCTCGTAACCAGTCCAGACAAACGATTACTCTCTATCTATTCAATATTCCAAAGTAGCATAAGCCTTCATTTATAATTTTTTAAAAGATCTTTCAGATATCTTTACAGAGATTTAAACCCGGATTTCCGGGTTTGATTATAAACGACAACTTCACAAGTGAATTATGCAATCAACAATTGTGTCATGTATCCGTGCGCGCAAACAAAGACGCTTTGCCGTGGGTGTAATGAGGACTTCATTGTTTTTGGTTTTTTTAACCCTTTACCTAACACGAAAAACCAACGACACTAGCAAAAAAAATTCTTTAATAACTAATTTTGTTTCATTTTTTGTCTCAAAAACATAGATTAGGACACCCCATTGGAACGAGCTCGACGAGCTCGTTCCAATGAGGGGTCATAACCTATGTTTTAGAGACAAAAAATGAAAAAATAATGAACATTAATTGGCGATTTTTGAGAATAGCGCTGGCCGGTTTTGGCCGTTACGTTAGGTAAAGGGTTAAATAATATTATTATCGTTAATAATGAAAAGTAATAAACAGAGTAATCGCTTGACTGGACCGGTTACGTGAAATAATTCATTCGAGGCGATGGACTATATTGTAAAACACTCGTGCGCATTCGCGCACTCGTGTTTTTACAACGTCCCTCACCGCTCATAAATTAGTTCACGTAACAAGTCCCGTCAAGCGATTACTCTCTATATCTTTGGGCTTCCCAGAAGGTATGGAAATTTCCACTGAAACTGACCAAGAAATTCAGCTTTGCCTAGGGAATAGCAGTTTCCAGACCTGCGTAAATTCCATATGCCGTTGGAAACCAATGGATATAAATTAACTTGATTGCAAAATACTATAACGTTATTCATTTCAGGATTTTCTTATATTTTTTCCAACAGCACGGGCCACAGAAGTTCATCAACTTGAAGAAACTCCAAGAACGAGATGAAATAATCCGCGCCGCTGGTGATAGTCTTTGCTCTAAAACAATTAAGCAGGATTAATAATTTAGAAACAATAGCAATAGGGACGGGTAAATCTCCCTCTTGGGGCAAGATATTTGAGCCAGACACTCGGCAAGCCTCGTGCCTGGCTCAAATATCTTGCCCCTCGGGTGAGATTTCCCTATCCCAGCCAGATACCCATCGAGGATAATAATAATCATCGGTTCAGGTGGCAAATATTACCGTCTGACGTCACAACGCGAAATATTTGAAATGACGTCGCCCGTTTCGTAATTGCTTCACCAACAGAATGACGAGCAAGCCGCTTCATTTTTCTGGATTTTTCACTCGTGCAGTTATATTGTTTCAATTTCGTACCGATAATCAACGATCTTCAGGAAGCGACACGAAATGTATCACTATCAAAATTAACAAACATCATATCTACCCAATCCTGCAGACCACCGAATTATCTCAAAATAGAAAAAACGGAAGCTAAATGTCTTACATTCTCATTCAAGATGTGTGGATGTAGCGACTAAAGCTGTGATAAGTTTCTGAATTATATTGCAGAATTTTCCACCTGTTCTTGGGGGAATCCTGTTGAGAATGCCGAGCACTATTTTTCAGAATGTCCCCTGCACTCGATCGCAAGAATCGACTTAATTACTACATTATCAAAGTATAGCATCGCACCGAGTTGTGTTGATATCCTGTTATATGGAGACCCCAACTTAAAGTATGAAGACAATGTTTCTATTTTCAATGCAGTGCAGAAATTTATTGGGAAAAGAAATAGATTTGTTGAGCAAGATGGATGATCCAATGCACTCTGAATAAGTGATATTTGACAAGTGGTACACCATCGCTGTCGTGACTTCCTCATGAAACCGAGAAAGTTGAAAAATCTTGGGAGTAATATTGTTTTACCATCATTCACTTCGAAATTGATACCAGCGTCATCTGTGATTAAGGCCCGACATAGCTATAATATGGAAAGTTACCCTTAATGACAAAAATTAAACAATGAATAAATATTATGATTAAAAGATTGATTACTATTATGTAATCTCTTATTCTCTTATATGTTCATATGGTCTCACACTGCAGTTTTCAAGTTACTAAAGGGACATCACCAACATCATTCCTCATTATTTTATTTTCCTTTTCATTTTGTACATATTTACTTCTGTTTCCAATTACAATGGTATTTGTCTGTGTACTGAATGGGAGAGGAGAGTTTCCTAAGTGGAAAGCACTTGTTCTCCAATCTCAGTTTGACATGTTAAATGGCAAATAAAAATTATGTTTAAATGGTTTGGGAATACTGTCGGAAACTTTTTAACTTTCGTCTGTCGAGTCGAAATTCGAAAAAGTGGATTCGGGTCTGATGCCTCTGTATACTGACGATAGAAGTTGAATTTTTCATTTTGAGCTTCAGTTTCTTTATTTATTGATGATTAACGACACTTTCGACAGCGGGGTCACCTCGTGTCAGACAGCTTTACGGGTGGAGGAATCCAGAGTACCCGGACAGAACCACCAAACAGCGGTGATAAACTGCCAGACTCCCCAGACTACTAACTCTACAGAAGCAGTGCTAACATTGGTTGAAGACAAGTACACCGTCGACGTGCAGTATGCCTTAGTGCACAGCGCCACCGTACCCCCACGTGGGTAACCGGGATTAAGTGCCTTGCTCAAAGTCACAACGCAGTTACACCTCGTGAGGTGTTTGAACCTTGGTCCATTTGTTTGAAGTCCAATGCCGTAACGACTGAGCCACCCCGCTCCCGCAGAACTTCAGTTAATAATATAGGTACCCTGATAAAGATAATATATTCTTAGCATGTGCATCACGTTCACCACAGTCGAAATATCTCATGAATATGAATTTAATTTGTTACTTATGACTGCAGACTAGACAATAAACTACAATAAAACTATTACTGATGAAAAAACTATGACCACGAAAAGTAATTTAGTACTATCTCCATGCTGAGCCTTAAAGATCTTTTTTCTCTTTTTTCTGTTACTGTGTATACCATAAATGTTTGATTTAGTTTGGATGCTAAGCTTTCTTGTTCCATATGATGTATACATATAACATGATTTTTCAAATAAATATTGTTTAAACTAAAGATCGGAAAATTTCACGGAATTTGTACTGTATCAAACAAGTGATATGCTAAGTGATGTGGCCATGAATTCTAATCAGCTATTGGCTGCGTGGATAGGAGCACATAACGCTTGACATCTTTCTTCAGCAAACTATGCAAGTTAGATAGATGAGATTCGAACTTATAACTTTTCGATAGGAGATCCAATACCAAATCAGTTTAGAATACCCCTCATCTTATACTAGCGTTAGGCTGCGATTTCCAAGTGAGTCAGTTCCCTAACTGTCGTCGATCAATGTTGATGTCTTTTGCATTCAAGTTGGCCCTTTTCAAATGTCATCTCTCTTCACTGTTCCTCTCGATCTACTTTTTTCATTTTGTTTCCGCGTTTAAACAATATCCAGACAGACCCACCCGTTCTATCCGTCTAACTGAAATTGTGTAATCTTGCAGACTTGGGAGACGGTTTACATAAGCATTCAGCTTTCTTCCGAATCCCCCTACTACAACAAGTTAGTTTGATATCTGAGGTGTTAATTGTATTCACTGAAATTTATGTACAAAACATTCGATTCGTTTACACTTGTTTGCATGTATACAGTTAACTTATCTTTTTTCAATAAATATTGTTTAAACTAAACCGGTTTGGTCACAATTCTGATATCGTCGCCTGTGTGCTAGAATGTCCTATGTCCCATAGGGGACATAGGATATTCTAGCACTCAGGCGACGACATGTCTTTGTTGTTTTAACGATGAGTAATAAATAATAACAAAGAAAAAAGTGTAGAAGTTATTTTTTGCAAATGTATTTTAACAGTGTGCAGCAGATATACAAAATTTTAAACAATTTCATCATTTTCAGGAGTTGAAGCAGCTTGTAACAAATAGATAAAAGATACTATTCATACTTTTAGATTTTTAGTTTGTTTCATTATCCTATATTCCCCTCTCATCCATACACAGACCACATACAGTAGTATAATAACAAAAACGGTCTTTTTTCACGATCAGATCTCGAACCTATCGCGACACACCTGCAACAGTGGTTCGATATTTTGTAAATATAAAACTGCAAAATTAGAAACGTATCAACAAAAATCACAAGAAAATAGCATCTCCTATTTAATGTCCTTGAATTTCTTTTTCGAGGGGTGAATTTCTCTTGTGTTGTACGGAGATGCAGTGAAACTAGAGCTCCTGTTAAAATTAGCGCAGAAAATGTTCGTTAGTTAATGCGCTCCTTACTGTTAGACGTAATGAAGAATGATGTAGTCTGAAATACACAAGAATGCTTGCGCTGTGCAATCCAAAATAAAATATGTGCTATTTGCGAGAAGGGTAGTGAAATCACGAACTGAACCGATCAAACAAAAAGACAATACCGAGGCTATCCCTTTCATCCATACACAGGCCACTAACAGTTGTGTAATAACCCGGTGGTCCATGCGATGAAAGTTTGCAAGTGTTTCTCGCACTGTTATGAACAATTATAAATACTTTTCGAGTGGAGAATATATGGCGCTGCAATTAAGTAGTAATCCACTCTCTTCATTCTGAATATACAGTCGAATTTTAATATCTGTTTATGTCATTACACCTACATGTATCCCAGAAGAGGTTAGGAATGATATTAATGATCTCTATTTACTAGTCTAGAATTGTTGGGTATACTGTTTTCTATGGGGAATGAATTACACTAATGGAGCAGTTTGAGCTTGATAGGGACAACAAGTGCCCTTACTTAGCACTCTATTAATTCAAAACAGTGCACGACAACTGTGACAGGACTTTTAGTTTCAACTGTAAATAGTCAGAAAAGTTCAATATAATCACGTCCAGGTCATGATTTGATTTACATTATCTGTCCACTTTTGTGATCACAGTACTGTGACATGAATTCACTAGCGCAGCAAGGTACATGTTTTTTTATTACTGTTTACCACGGCCTGTATCCCTAAAATCTGACAAACGTATTGTAGAAACAACTTTGGAAGGTTCATTGATCCCAACAGTGAACACTGCAATGGCGTACCTAAGGTATGGCACGTACCATGGTCGCCACTTGAAGGGGGCGCCACTGAGCAGTTTCTATTAAAGTCAGATAAGCCATCTTCGAATAGTGAAAAAAAGTATTTTCTTCAGATGTATGATCTGTCTTTGATTATCATGGGTGAGAAGCACCAGGATGTCCGGATTGTTAAACCTCTAATAAAAAAAACAAGTAACAAAGAGATGCTAGTTAAGCATCTCAGTGGGGGGCCCTCTAACCAATCCTTTTCATAAGTACCAAACAAGGTCATTTGTAAAATGCAACATATATTCAATTTGAAATCACAGAAGTAAAGAATTTCAAATTCCATAAGTGTATTTTATTAAGAATACGAAATATCTACTTTTGGGACGATTTGGACTCACAAATCCAAAAAAACTATTATTGGAGAAAAGGGAGTTATACATTCTCAAAGCGTCCAGATAATACAAATCCAGAATGTTATTATCTTTTGTTATTGTTTTTGAGGTTTTTTTTGGTGTTAGTAAATTTGAAATGCATAACAAGCCGTTACAGTGAAAGGCGTGACTCACTTCAAAGTCTGCATCAGTAACTGTCAGTCGTATGAAATAAGTTTAACCTTATTTTGATCTTCTACACTCACCTAACCTTCATGAAGAGCGAATATATTAGACAAATGTCTGTTCTAATAGTTTGCACCTTTTTGACTCTAAGAGAGAGAGAGAGAGAGAGAGAGAGAGAGAGAGAGAGAGAGAGAGAGAGAGAGAGAGAGAGAGAGAGAGAGAGAGAGAGAGAGACAGACAGACAGAGACAGAGACAGAGACAGAGAGAGAGACAGAGAGAGACAGAGAGAGAGAGAGAAGAGAGAGAGAGAGAGAGAGAGAGGGGGGGTGGGGGGGGGGGGTGGTAGAGAGCTTGATTGTTTGGATTTTTTGTCAAACGCGTTTGGTGACTGAACTGTTCGGATCCCATTCAGTTATAATGCAACGCATTCGCACACGTGATATCAGTGTTCAGTGTCTTTGTGCAGTAACTTCCAAATAGTCACTGCTTCAAGAAATTTGGCCGTCAAAAGATCCTTATGGCGAGTTGGCAAGTTATCATAACAAGCGGACTCGTTATGACGAGTTGAAAGTCGTTATTCTGAGTTGGGAAGTCATTATAACGTGCTAATATGTTGTTACAACGAGTTATTATATAAGCCGTTATTATATAATGTGAAATAATTATAATGAGTTGCTAAGTCTGAGTCGAAGGGTTATTATAATAAGATGTAAAGTCGTTATAACGAGTTGACAAGTTATAACGAGTAAAAGTAACACTGAATTGAGTAGTCATAGTAATGAGTTGCCCAGTTGTTAAATCGTGTTGTGATGCCATTATGATAAGCCGGCGAGTCTTGAAGTTATTATAACGAGTTTGGAAGTCCCCATAACTAGTAGGTAAACGATTATACTGACTTGGCAAAGCGTTATAATGGGCTGTACAGTCATTATACCAAAATTGGCAATTAGTTATAATGAGTTGACAAGTAATGTTAACGAGTTGGGAAGTCCTTACGAATCGTATAGTAGTTAAAACAAATTTACAAGTAGTTATAGTGAGTTGATCAATCATTACAGCTAACTGACAAATCATTATAACGGGTTGCTTTGTCGTTATAACGAGTTTTCAAAGTCATTATATTGAGTTGTCATGTTATTATAATTAGTTGAAATAATATAACCAATCGAAACCCAGTCGTTAAATTATTATAACGAGTTGGTCAGTCATTATAACTAATTACCAAATTATTATAAGGGTTTGCTTTGTCGTTATAACGAGTTTTCAAAGTTATTATAATGAGTTGTCATGTCATTATTATGAGCTAAAATAAATAATATAACTAATGGATAAGCAGTCGCAAAATAATTATAACAAGATGATAAATCAGTATAATAAGCAAACAACCCGTTATAATAACAACCCGTTATAATGACAACCCACTATAACAAGATGTGTAATCATTGCGACGAGTTCCACTGGTGTTATAGCAGGTTAACAAGTCTTTATAACGAGTTGGCAAGTTGTTATAAAGAACTGTAAATTCGTGATGAGTTGTAATGTCATTATTATGGTTAGACGATCTGTTATAACTAGTTATGTAATCTTTATAAGGAGTTGTCATGTCATTAAAACGGTTTGAAATTTTTCTAAAAACAACTGCAAAATTGTTATATTGAGTTATGATGTCGATATAACAAGTCGGTTCAGGTTGACAAGTTTTATAATGTCTTGCAGTTTTGTAATATATAAAGTCGTTATAATGTGCTAACGAATCTTTATAACCGGTATAGAAGTACTTATGTGTTGTAAAGTCATGTCATTATAATAAGTTGTAAAGTCATTATAACGAGCGTGGCCCTAACGATTTGAAAGGCCATGGCGAATCGTGATATTATTATAATGGTTTGTGAATCTGCCATAATGAATTTACAGTTATTTAATACGAGGGGTAAAGACATAATAACGAATGTGCAAGTCGTTATAACGAGTTGATAAGTCATTATTAAGAGATGTGAAATCATTATAACGAATTGTTGTGTCAATATATCAATTCCTCAGGTCTCTATAACAAGGAATAATGTCAGTATAATGAGTTGCGAATTTACATTGCGTTGTGATGTTATACGAGTTGGAATGTCATTATAATGAGTTGAAAAGTCATGGACTGCCAATTCGTTATAATGAGTTCTGAATCCGTTATAATGAATTGAAAGTCATTTTAATGAATTCACAAGTTTGTTTGCAAATAACTATAACAAGTCGTGACCTCATTATAAGGAGTTGACAAATCGTTGTGAGTCCCAGACTTTGTTATAACGAGTTCGCAGGTTATTATGAACAGAGTTGTGACGTCATTACATGGGGTTGGGTGTCATTTGTAACGAGTTGCAAAGTCTTTATAACGATTTGACATGTAGCTATAACGAGTTGGACAGGCGCTATAATGAGTGAAAAGTCGTTAAAATGACCTGACACATCATTATAGCGAGCCTCAGACAACGCTGTAATGAGTTGCCAAATTATTAGGAGGAATTGTAAAGTTGTTAAAACGATGTGTGGTGCAATTACAATGATTTGTGTCATCCTTTAATGAGTACATCTAACGTTATGACGTGTTTTGGACACACTATAATGATTGGAAAAGTCGTTATAACAAATTGTGAAAACAAACCTTGTTGATAAAGCATTACAGTGAGTTGTCAAGTTAGTATACTTGGTATACGACATAACAAGTTGACAAGTTATTATACTTAGTACAATGGGCGGTCAAGAATTAACGAGTCGACACTATTTTATAACGAGTTGTGAAGTCGTTATATTGAATTGTGCTGGCTTAATAAAGATTTGATGCTATAAAGAAGAGTGAAGTTGTTATAACAAGTTGACAAGTTGTTATAAAGAGTAGTGAATTCTTTATAATGAGTTGTGATGTTATTATCATGATTTGGCATAGCTTGACAATATGTTGTAACGAGTTGAGGAATCATTATCAAGTGTTGAATAACTTGTATAACAAGTTGGAAGTTGTATCAAATTGTATATCGATGATGAATTGCAATGTCATTCTAATGAGCTGTTTAGTCGTTACAACGGGTTTATAAATCGTTATAATGAGTTGTGAAGTCGTTATAATGAGTTGACAAGTCGTTATAACGAGTCTCAAATGTCGTTATTACGAATTGACAAGTCATTATGAGTTCTTAAGCCATTTCAATAATCTGGCATGTCATTTCAAGAGGTGTGAAGTCATTGTACCAGCTGACAAGTCGTTATTCCGAGCTGAAAAATCATTATAGCGAGTCTCGGACATCGTTATATCGATTTGTGGTGGCATTACGAAAAGTTGTGAAATCGATTTAACGAACGAGTACAGCTGATATTATGGTGAGTTGTGGACACACAACAATGATTGAAAAATCCTTATAATGAGCTTAAAATCCTGTATAACAAGTTGTGAAAATATACCTTGTTGATGAAGCATTATAGTGAGTTGTCAAGTTAGAAAAACTTCAACAAATCGAATTGACAACTCATAACAAGGAACAAGGAATTGGATAAAAACATAACAATAAAATAATAACGAATAAATAAGTCTTTATAAAAGATTAGAAGTCGTTATAACGAAGTGTAAATTGATGATAAATTGCAATCTTATTAAAACGAGTTGCCAAGTTATAAAGAGGAATTGTGAAGTTGTTATAACGAGTTCTCATGTCATTACGAGGAGTTGTGGAATCGCTTAAACGAGACGAGCTGACTGTTTGGTGTGTTGTGGGCACAATATAATGATTAAAAAATCGTTATAACGAGCTGCCAATCTGTTATATGAAGTTTTGAAAACATACCTTGTTGACAAAGCATTATAATGAGTTGTCAAGTTAGAACAAGAGGCTCCCAAGAGCCTGTAATAGCTCAGCTGGCAGAATTA
Source organism: Pictodentalium vernedei (assembly GCA_031216915.1). Lineage (NCBI taxonomy): Eukaryota > Metazoa > Mollusca > Scaphopoda > Dentaliida > Dentaliidae > Pictodentalium > Pictodentalium vernedei. The sequence goes on along the minus strand of CM062295.1, from coordinate 534,298,930 downwards.
CATATCCATCAGTTATTCTAATCAAAATCAAAGGCCGTCATGCTACTTCATCTGTGCGAAACAAAAGGATGATGATTTTCTAAGGACTTTATTTTATTCCGTACATTATTTTTGCCAAGTTTGGTTCATACTGGCCAAGTAGTTTCAGATAAGAAGATAAAAATGGGATTTCCCATAGGGTTTCCATGGTAACTATGAGATGCAATGGCGGCCATGTTTGCAATCTGATCAACATTACTAATAATAATAACACTTTGGGCAGCCGCTGATCTGTCGCGTTTCTCGGACGAGAAGGCATTGGTTACCCCTGTACTCCCAACTGCCTCCCTATTCCCATGCTTTTCCTCTCCTCCCAACACTCGGAGACGAACTGCTTGATGCCATCCCTTGCCCCATTCTTCCCAATTTCTCCGATTAGCAAATTAACCCTCTCCTTTGAGTCTCCCCCTAACCACGTGTCCTTCATTCTCCCATCCCACTTCCCCATTATACTCCCACTGAATCTTATTCTTTTAGACTGGTACTTTGGGCATTCTAGAAAAAAGTGTTCCAGGGTCTCCACCATGCCCCCCAAATTACACATCTGGCACTCCCTTTCACTGTCTTTCCCAATTTTTCCACTCAGCTCCAGGGTTCGCGACCTCATCTTGAACAACAGTGACCCCCAAAGGTGCCATCAAGGTACTCTGCAAAACCTAGCTTCTCTTTATCACGCAGGCCACCCAAAGACCTCTTTCATTTGACCCCCTCTCGCCAATTACGGTTACAATCCTCCATGACCCTTTCTTTCAAGATTTTGTTTACCCTGGTTTGCCCCAACGTCCAGGTCTGAGATCTCCAATGAGTAGTCCTCTACTAGCTCCCTCACTTGGACCATCCACCCCGTCTTGATATTTGAGTTGAAAATTCTCGGGAACATTACTTTACACCATCGGCTGTCGGGGAGATATACCAAATAGTTAAGATAACCGAGTTTCAACAGGTCTATCCTGTCCTTGATCCTCATCCACCCAAGCTCACCCCTGACTGCTTCTAGCGCTGCGGCATTACTCGACCCCGTTATCCATAGGCCTGCATCGTTCTGCAGGATTTCCAAGCTCTTTACGGCCGTCTGGTTTAGGGGTACCACTTCCGTACCGTATGTTATACTTGGCAGACCCACCATTTCCCAAATGGTTTTCCCCACGAAAACCTTACTGAAACTGTTTCTCCCTATAAGTTTCATTTGGTTGAGGACTCGCTTCCCGTTCAGAATCAATTTATTTGTGTGGTTTCGGTAGTTGCCTCTTCCTGTAATGTTTATATTTACCCCCAAATACTCGTAATCACCTGTCTCCCATACACTGAGAAGTTTGTTGCTACCTTACGGAATGCAGAACTCACCCACTCTCCACCTTCGAGTGGGGTTCGCTTTGCGGCCCACGGGTATAACTTTGCTCTTGCTTTCATTAAGTTCGAGTCTCCATTTGCTCCCATATTTCCCAACAATTCCCAGCATTTTCGTTAGCTCCTCTTCGCTTTCTGACACTAGCACCATATTGGCTGCACAAAATAGCCCTGGGATCTTCAAATCCCCAACTGCTACCCCCTCCTCGCTATGCAGAAGTTCATCTCCTAAATCTTTGATGTACAATGCAAACAGGATTGGCGAAAGAATGCACCCCTGTTTTAGGCCTATCTCCATAAGCACACGTTTTGTTGTAATGTTTCCCAGGCTAAGTTCACTCTGTATGTCTTTATATAATGCTTTCATAATTCTAATAAACTCGCCTCCTAAGGCCAGAGCCTCCAGCTTGCGCCACATACCTTCCCTCCATACTCTATCGTATGACTTTTTGACATCCAAAAAGGCCATAAACAGCTTTTTCTTTTTTGCTTTCGCGGATTCTATCATTTGGAATAGCGTGAAAAGATGGTCAGTAACTCGCCTTCCCTTCCTGAAGCCATTCTGGATTTCTCCCAAAAAACCATTCTCTTCAATCACCTCCTCTAGTCTCCCATACAGGACTTTAAAGAAAACTTTTCCAATGTTACTACTGACAGAGATCCCTCGATAGTTATCCAAAACGTCTTTTTCCCTCTTTTTGTGAATAAATGTCACTTTGCTTTCTCTCCACTCCTTTGGGACCTCTTGATTTTCTGCGGCTAGATTGAATAGGGCAGTTAGGCTTTCCACGAATTCCTCTGCCCCTTTTTTAATAAACTCGTTTGGAATTTCATCCACTCCTCCCGCTTTTCCATCCCTTAATTTTGAGATCACATTTCGCACCTCCTCCGTTTTAATTTCGCTGCACACGAAGTTCGATAGGTTTTCCTCGACCTGATTCGGCCACTCAGGTGGGCTCCCCATGCCCCATCGCTTATCGTTTACCTTTTCCCAGTGTTTAACTAGTTCTGATGCGACTTGATCTTGTCGTCTGTAACTCTGCCATCTACTTTAATACTCTGTGGGTTACTTCCTTTGATACGTTTGTTCACCCATTTCCAAAATACGTTCGAACTCGACCTCCCTGTCGTTCTTATCGTCCTAATAAGACTGCTATTTCGCACTCTCCGATTATCGCCTTTAAGCTTATTTACTTTATTTCGTGATTGTTGGTATTCTTCCTTTGGTCTGTCCCACATTTTATTATTTTTAATCAACCTATAACAATCTTCTCCACTATTGGCATCATTCGGCTCGTTGGTATACCAAAGGAAGAACGTAATAGGTTGTAGTGTGCTGAAATGAACCCAATGTCCTTCCTCTATTGCGTCTGTGCCATCCAGTAATATACCCATGTGCGTCTTATCTGTATACGGAGAGAAAAAACAAAAATCAAACGAAATGTGACCTGCAATATGGAGTGAAAGAAAAACAACTCAGGTCTTAAAATTCGTCGAGACTTACGAGAATCAGTTTTGATTCTCGTGAACTCCTGCGCAAGCAATCTAGGGCGGCATGGCATAACGATAAACCGATACATACCGATATTCGAACAAGTATCGATTGAATACCGATGTAACTACCAAAATATCGGTTTATCGTCATTATTTGAGAGTGGCTCAGTGGTTACGGCATTGAACTTCAAACCGAAAGGTCCGCGGTCCGATCCCTGCCAGGGGTAACTGCGTTGTGTCCTTGAGCAAGACATCCCGAATGCCCGCGTGGGGGTGGTGGCGCTGTGTACTAAGGCATACTGCACGTGGATGGTGCACTTGTCTTCAATCAATGCTAATCCTGCTTGTGTGGAGTTAATACATTGCGAAGTACCACAGTTGCTCGCCGTTGCACGGTGCTTCTCTCCGGTTACTCCGGCTTCCTCCACCCGTAAAACTGTCCGACACGAGGTGACGCTGGCTGTTGAAACAGTCGTTAAATCCAAATAAATAAATAATAATCGTCATCATTTATTCACCCACAATTTAATTTTCAAGATGTCTTGAGTTTTAAATGTTGCCGCGTGTAGAAACCAGTTTTGAAAAAACAGCTTTTGAAAAAATAAAAAATGAAAGTGTCAATGACACTGTAGCTCAACTTGTCAAGACAAAGACATGTACATGTATAGTATGTGACACTGCAATGACAAACATCTAGGTAATGACCTGATAACAAAGGCACATATAAAGTATTGTAACGGTCTGTACATAAATACTGACCGTTGCCTGTAACAAATGTATAGGTAAAGTATTGTAAAGGTGGGTGACACTCAGATGCTAAACTAGAAAAAAAATCTTTGTGTCTCAGAGTGGGTCTGACTGAGCCCCAAAATATTTGTTCTCATAGCACAGTGATAACAAAGGCACCCCAAAACACACTCGTTCCTATCCCAAGGTGAAAACAAAAGTACCCACGAAGTTTTGTGAAGATCAGTTCATAAATACGAGCTGTATAGAACTTGTGACAAAACACTGATTGGACCTAATTTCGATACAAAATGGCCACTGGCAGCCATCTTGAATTTTGGACCGCACCCAGAAACACTCATTCTCGTCCCAAGGTGATAACAAAGGTACCCAAGAAGTTTTGTGAAGATCGGTTCATAAATACAGCCTCTACCCTGAGCTGTATTGACATGTGTGCTTACATTGTGTAAGTAGCACTGAATAAATCAAAGTTCATCTAATTTGCATAATTTCTGCACGAAAAAAAACCCTTAAAATATGTGATGTATTCCATGTTACTAAACATTCATACAAAAATTTATTCAAATCAGAACTTTCATACAGAAGTTCTGTACAAAAGACTGATTGCACTAATTTTGGTACAAAACGGCTGCTGGTGGTCATCTTAAATTTCGGACCACACCCCAAAACACTCGCTCTCATCCCACGGTGATAACAAAGGTACCCAAGAAGTTTCCTAAAGATTGGTTCATAAATATGGCCTCTTGTCTGAGCCGTTTAGAAGTTGTGTACAAAAAACTGATTAGACCAAATTTTGGTACAAAATGGCCACTGGCAGCCATCTTGAATTTTAGACCGCACCCAGAGACACTCGTTCACATCCCAAGGTGATAATAAAGGTACCCAAGACATTTCTTGAAGATCAGTTCATAAATGCAGACTCTAGCCCGAGCCGTATTGACATGTGTACTTACTGTGTGTAAGTCGCACTGATAAAATCAAAGTTCATCTAATTGCATAATTTCTGCACGAGAAAAAAAACCCGTATTATATGTGATGTATCCCATGGTACTAAACATTCACACAAAAAATTATTCAAATCAGCGCTTTCATATGGAAGTTCTGTGCAAAAATCTGATTGCACCTAATTTTGTACAAAATGGCTGCCATCGGCCATCTTGAATTTCGGACCGGACCCAAAAGCACTCGTTCTCGTCCCACGGTAATACCAAAGGTACCCAAAAAGTTTCGTAAAGATCGCTTTATAAATACGGCCTCTAGCCCGAGCCGTATTGGCATTTGCACTTACAGTGCTGAAAGTAACACCAAAAGACATCAAAATTAGTCTAATTTGCACAATTTACGCACGAGAAAAAAGCAGTATTATATGTGATGTATCCCATGGTACTAAACATTCATATAAACAATTATTCAAATCAGAGCTTCCATATGGAAGTTCTGTACAAAAACAGATTTCTGCATCGTCGGTACAAAATGGCGGCTGGCAGCCATCTTGAATTTCGGACCGCACCCTGAAACAATCGTTCTCGTCCCACGGTCATAACAAAGGTACCCAAGAAGTTTCGTCAAGATCGGTTCATAAATACGGCCTCTAGCCCGAGCCGTATCAAATTGTTGACGTACGGACAGACGGACGACAGGCCATGACAAAGGCTCAAATTTGGCTTCGCCAAAGTTGAGCTAAAAATTTTAAAAAATCACCAGTTTTGAAAAAAAAAATCACCGTTTTTGAAAAAAAAAAACAGCTTTTGAAAATAAATGTACCACTTTTGAAAAACAAATTCTATCCACATTTGAAAAAAAAATTACCACTTTTGATATAAATTGTCGTTTTTTTAAAACTGGAACTTTTTTCAAAACTGTTTTTTTTTTTTTTAAAACTGGTTATTTTTTCAAAACTGGAAATTTTTTTTATCAAAAGTGGTTATTTTTTTTCAAAACTGGAGAAAATTAATAGAAAATAGTTCTTTTTTAGTTTCAAACTTTTTACCAATCTTCAGCCTTCAAAACCGGATGTCGCCTGGTGCCGACTTGAATCTGTCTGACCTGTGCAGGATGCTGGGTGTCGACTATACAGTTGACAGAAGATATCTGTGTTGTTTTGTACGACATCGAAGAACCGCCACCTCTTCTAATACTAACTCGTTAGAACAAGAGCAACGTGAAGCGTGGCATATGCCCCCTCCCAAAAATGCCGAGTGTATCAAACGCCAAATTTATAGAAGTAGCTGTAACCTAAAAAAAACTAGAGGGGGCCGCCAAGGGTGGCTAATTCTCCCGAATTAATTTCTTGATACTGTAATGCCTCAACACTGTAATGCTGTAATACTATAACTAATAATACGGTCTAGCAGAATTTTAAACCCCTTACCTGTCAAAAAATCAGTAATTTGACCTTGAGGTCAAAGGTCAGTGTTATATGTGGGTCATGATGATACGCGACACATAATCTCATGGTGATACACCCACATGCCAAATACCATACGCTTAGGTCAAAAGATAAAACAGTTCTGAGCCGGACACGAATTCCGTCTACAGACGGACGGAAATACGGAATTGGGTTTATGTGTTTAAATTTATGCGTTTATTCTAAAAAACATGTCCAAATAGTCAAAAGTGATTTTTAGAAAATTTTTCTGGTGGTAGCTAACCCTATCCCTACCGTACTACTGACCCTAACCCCTAAGTACGGAAGGGCTTTATGTCTGCCCCGGCTGATTTTCGGTTTATGTGCCTATTTTTGGCTTATGTGACTTATTTTCAAGTACAGGTGGGGATTATGTGTCGTTTTTCACCTTTAGTCACATAGTGCAAATTTATGATCCTGGGGAGGGGGGGGGGGGTAGGGGTTAGGGTCAGTAGTAGGGTAGGGTTAGGGTTAGCTACCACCCGAAAAATTTCCTAAAAATCACTTTTGTGACTATTTGGACATGTTTTTTAGAATAAACACATAAATTTAAACACATAAACCCAATTCCGTCTGTCCGTCCATCTGTAGATGGAATTCGTGTCCGGCTCAGAACTGTTTTATCTTTTGACCTAGGCTTATGGTATTTGGCAAGTGGGTGTATCACCATGAGATTATGTGTCGCGTGTCATCATGACCCACATATAACACTGACCTTTGACCTCAAGGTCAAATTACTGATGTTTTGGCAAGTAAGAGGTTTAAAATTCTGCTAGACCGTATTATTAGTTATAGTATCACAAAAGTACAGTATCGAGGCATTACAGTATCAAGGAATTAATTCGGGAAAATTAGCCACCCTTTGCGGCCCCCTCTAGTTCTTTTTAGGTTACAGCTACTTCTATAAATTTGGCGTTTGATACACTTGGCATTTTGGGAGGGGGCATATGCCACGCTTCGCGTTGCTCTTGTTTTAACGAGTTAGAATTAGAAGAGGTGGCGGTTCTTCGAGGTCGTACAAAACAATGCAGATATCTTCTGTCAACTGTATAGTCGACACCCAGTATCCTGCACAGGTCAGACAGATTCAAGTCGGCACCAGGCGACATCCGCTTTTGAAGACTGAAGATTGGTAAAAAGTTTGAAACTAAAAAAGAACTATTTTCCATTAAGTTTCTCCAGTTTTGAAAAACAAGAGGCCCCAAGGGACCTTAATCGCTCACCTGGCAAAGTGATTCAAACAAAGTGGTTCAAAGAAGTATTTGGGGTCAAATTCAGTTAGGCATGGTTCATCAACACTACAAAGGAATGAAGTCATGAGAGACAAATTTTATGGAACTAGGGACATGGCTTGAACAGACTTGAATCTTACCCCCCTAAGGATGCTGCATACCAAATATCAAAAGCATTCATCTGCTGGATCTGAAGAAGAAGACTTTCAAAGACAATTCCTCATTTTGAACTAAGTTATCATTCGGGCTCCCACAGTGAGCCCAAATATGAACCCTGGGACTTGGCTTGAATCTCACCCCCTAAGGATGCTGCATGCCAAATATCAAAACATTCTGACTGCAGGATCTGAAGAAGAAGATTTTTGAAGAAAATTCCTCATTTCGAACTAAGTTACAATTCAAGCTCCCACAGTGAGCCCAAATATGGACCTAGGGACATGGTTTGAACAAACTTGAATCTCTCCCCCCTAAAGATGCTGCATACCAAATATCAAAACATTCTGACTGCTGGATCTGAAGAAGAAGATTTTTAAAGAAAATTCCTCATTTTGAACAAAGTTATAATTCGGGCTACCACAGTGAGCCCAAATATGAACCCAGGGACCTGGCTTGAACAAACTTGAATCTCACCCCCCCCCCCCCCCCCCCCCCCCCCCCCCTAAGCATGCTGCATACCCAATATCAAAAGATTCTGCCTGCTGGATCTTGAGAAGAAGATTTTTAAAGAAATTTGCCTGAAATGCACTAAGTTCAAATTTGGGCTTCTATACTGAGCCCAAATATGAATCCAAGGGGCCGATTTGAACAAACTTGAATCAGATCCACCCCACTATGTTGCATACCCAATATCAAAAGATTCTGCCTGCTGGATCTGGAGAAGAAGATTTTTGAAGAAATTTGCCTGAAATGCAGTAAGTTCGAATTCGAGCTTTTATAGTGAGCCCCAATATGAATACAGGGGGCCGATTTGAACAAACTTGAATCAGATTCACCCCACAATGTTGCATACCAAATATCAAAAGATTCTGCTTGCTGGATCTTGAGAAGATTTTCAAAGAAATTTGCCTGAAATGCGGGCTTCTATACTGAGCCCAAATATGAATCCAGGGGGGCCGATTTGAACAACTTTGAATCAGATCCACCCTACAATGTTGCATACCAGATATCAAAAGATTCTGCCTCTTGGATCTTGAGAAGAAGATTTTTTAAGAAATTTTCCTGAAATGCACTAAGTTTGAATTTGGGCTTCTATAGTGAGCCCAAATATGAATCCATACTAAGTATCAAAAGATTCTGCCCACTGGTTCTGGAGAAGAAGATTTTTAAATAATTTTTCTATAATTCATACGGTGCTATCACAGTTATGCCCCATACAGAGCCCCCATGGGACGTGGCCATTTCATTTGAACAAACATGAATTGCCATACAGCAATGAACATCCACATGAAGTATCGTGAAAATCGGACCAGTGGTTTCAGAGGAGAAGTCGTTTGAAAAATGTCCACGACGCCGGACGACCGGTGATAAGTTAAGCTCCCTTCGGTGAGCTAAAAATAACCACTTTTGATAAAAAAAATTTCCAGTTTTGAAAAAATAACCAGTTTTGAAAAAAAGTAACCAGTTTTGAAAAAAGTTCCAGTTTTGAAAAAAACGACAATTTATTTCAAAAGTGGTAATTTTTTTTTCAAATGTGGTTAGAATTTGTTTTTCAAAAGTGGTAAATTTATTTTCAAAAGCTGTTTTTTTTCAAAAACGGTGATTTTTTTTTCAAAACTGGTGATTTTTTAAAAAATTTTTTTATTTTTTCAAAAGCTGTTTTTTTTTTCAAAACTGGTTTCTACACCGCGAATTATTAATACTATCGTTTCACCAAACGAATCGACCGCATCCGTCTGCGTAATATACAGTAGGTAGAGAGAGTGTTTTCACTAAATCACCCGGAGAGTGGAGATTCCACCCAAGCAATAATTGCAAATATGTTGCAAAGCAAAACAAGCACAAGCAAAGTTAAATCCGGAGGTCCATTGGTTGAAAAATTGCTTGTGTATTTTGTCGATATGTACAAAATTTGAAAGTTATAGTTTGGGTGATAACTCCACTCCGTGGGTGATTTAGTTACAATCCACTCTCTGCGTACTGTACAAATTCAGCAGCTGAACAAAATGTTTTCAAAACTTTTCCACAAAACCAAACCATGTGACCCCCTCATTGGAACGAGCTTATTGAGCGCGTTCCAATGAGGGGTCACATGATATTTTTTGTAGAAGTTTTTTGAAAAATTCGATAGACTAATATTTAAAATAATAAATTTTGATATCGTCTCCATTGGGTAAAGGTTTCTCGAACTGCATCATGAAGGCATATGAATTCGTTCCGACTGTGATGGCTCAAGTCCCGACTGTGGTACTTATGTTCAGATATCAGAACAGTCTTTCGATATACCGGTGTACCACGGTATTTTTCTGAATACCAATACAGGTATTCAGTTTAGAATATCGTTCAGCCCTTCAAGAATCAATTTTCAGTTCTAAATTTAGAATCTGAGAGTCCTGTTATACCCTTGTACTTGTGAATGTAACCAGTTTATAATCCATAATAAAAAAAACAAGCCTCATATTTATTTACTACAGTGTCTAACCCTTATAGGCTTAAATCGAATGTTTGGGAGTTTCTTGTGTTATATACACATGTTGAATACACGTTCAAACGTATTGGGTGGGTTTTGATGGTCTTGATGTTGGAAATTACAGTACCTTGGTAGTGTGTCAATTAAAGTCTTGATTGCCTATGTAGGCAGCAAAGAATGCACTAGACACCACTGCTATGTCAATTTATTTATTCGTTAGTGCTTAAGGCCGGATCAGCAGCTAGGGCCATACCGTGGCGAAAAAGCCAAGTCAATGTGTTACCTTATTACGATGGAGCAAAAAATAAGTAGAATTCTCCTGGCCTTTAAGAACACGTTAGAATCTATGACAAGAATCAAATGCACATTTTGGTAGAATCAAAGCTGATTCACATTGCTTTCATTATAAGAACCGATTCTGAACCTCGCATGAATTTTAAGCCTTGTAACTCATAGATCGTAACCATATTGTATTAAGCAGCTGTCGCTATGACCGGGAGCGCGGTGACTCAGTGGTAGACTGCTAGACTTCTATGCTAGAGGTCCCGAGTTCGATCTCCGTCCGGGACGACGTGCGTTGTGTCCTTGGGCAAGGCACTTTATCCCGGTCGCCTACATGGGGGCACGATGACGCCGTGTACTAAGGCGTACTGCACGTCGATGGTGCACATGACTTCAACCGCTGTAACCCTGCTTGAGCGGAGCTTGAACAGAGTTTGAATGTTGAAGAGCTGATAGATAGATAGATAGATAGATCGATAGATAGATAGATAGATAGATAGATAGATAGATAGATAGATAGATAGATAGATAGATAGATAGATAATTTATTCGACAGTATGCATAAATAGATACATCAGTAGACTATACAGCAGGCATGTTACAAGCAATAATTAATAACTAAGTAATTCTGTACAGAAGAGGGCAACTGATATGCATACTGTCGGGGTATGTCATAGCCCGATTGGCTGTCTACCTGATATCCCCCAGGTAACAGCACCGTTTCAGACTGCTTCTTATGATTGACGTCAGGATAGGAAATCTGTAATTAGTCATAAAATGTCTGAAATAAGCAAATGCAAAATTATTTTGCACAGCAGGAATCGAAGGTTGATCAGATGGAAACAGCATCTCCCCTCTCCAATTGTTTGTTTCCCAGTGAGGCCATGTAACTAACAGAAGTTCACTAAACCCTGTTGTTGATTACATCTGTGGTTCCCAATCTAAGGTAAACTTGTGAAGGGAGTGAAGCTGGAGACATGGAGAGAGAAGAGTTATTTCGCGACGAGCTGGCCGAAACAGACATCTACCGCGTGATGTAGGAAGATAGAACATACACACAGATACACTCACATACACTTATGTGGATATACATACGTGCGCATGCATAAACATATCCGTGTATGTAAGCGTATATGATTGGGACAGTCAGGAGCTACACTCCGGACAGTATGGGTTATTGCACTCAACATGGCTCGAGTAAGTACTGAATATTTTCGCAACGATAGCTTTTTTAAACGTAGTTCGGTTTTGCATGTTACACAGACCTGGTTCCAATTCATTCCAAAGTTTCAGAAAAAAATTCTGGTAGGTGATCTAAAGACTTGGTTCTACTTCTGAGTAAGGCGGCTGTGTTTCTGGTTTGACGACGTTGGTAATTAGTGGAGAATAATGAATCAAGGGACCGGGGAAGGCGCCCGTTCTGCCAATCAAACAGGAAAAGTAGTGCATGTATTCTGAATAAGTCTGTTACTTTTAATATTTTGTCTTTCAGGAAGAGGGGGCCCGTATGGGAGTTGTGACGGCTGTTATTGATGATTCTAATGGACCGTTTTTGCATCAAAAAGAGTTTTGTAACTGCTTTTGAACTGCCCCAGGCCTGTATACCATAAACGAGATGACTGTGAATTAAGGAGTAATAAAGCATTTTCATTGAACTGTGGGGTAATTGTGTCTTGACCTTATTTAAGGCGCAATTAGCACAAGCTATCTTTGAGCATAGTTGGGAAATATGGGACTTAAAGGAGAGACGATCGTCTATGTTAAGACCCAAGAATTTAGTATATCTGTCACATTCATGTGTTCCTACTCTATTTAATTTTACGTTGTTTATGACAATGGGTCGATTAAGAAATAGTTTTTTTCCACAACTAGGATTGATTAAAATATACTTTGTTTTTTGGGAATTTAAGAGCAGCTGGTTCGCTAACACCAATCGGATATCTTTTCAAGTTCTTTGTTTACATATGTTGTTAGACGCGGTTTACGTCAACGTCCGATGCGTATGCAGTTGTGTCATCTGCAAAGGACAAAGGATTAATTGTAGTAGCAGACCGGATATCATTAATGTATATTAAAAACAATATTGGACCGAGAATGGAGCCCTGAGGCACACCGCACGTAGTATGCGAAGAGGTTGATTGTTCTGTATTATACGTAACATACTGTGTTCGATTAGAAAGATAACTTTGGAACCATTTACTTCCAACACCTCTAATACCATAATATTCAAGTTTTCGTATCAAAATATCGTGGTTTATCGAGTCGAAAGCTTTTGAAAGATCAAGAAAGATTGCCATGGTGATATCCTTACTCGCTTTGTTATTTTCAACTGCTATGTGTTTCAAAAGATGCATTATAGGATGTATCGTTGAGTGATTTTTTCTGAAACCGTATTGAAGCGGATTTAAGATATTAAAAGTGTTTAAGAATTTAAGAAATTTGTCAGCCTGTTATACATTATTTTTTCCATGACCTTAGAAAAGACGGGCAGTATGCTTGTAGGTCTATAATTGTTAAAATTTCTGTCGTCACCTGTTTTGAATATCGGTATTACTCGTGCAATTTTCATACTGTCTGGTACAACACCTTGCTCGAATGAAATGTTGATAATATGCGCGAGTGGTCTCGCAACTAAACCAGCAGTGTGTTTCAGTACTTGTGATGTGAAGTTGTTGTAGTCTTTGCTAGTTTTTGATTTCACTGCGGTGATGACACTACTGACTTCTAGATGGGTAGTGGGGCTAATATTAAAATTATTGGGGTGATTGTTATTCATAAATTCATTATATGTCTTTGATACATGAGGTATTTTGGATCGTGTAATGTTTCCTATATTTAAAAAGAGGTTGTTGAATTTTTGTGCAATTTCCCGTGGATCTTTAATTTCGATATTATCGTGGACAAGAGAAGACGGCAATTTAGCTTCCGTTGTATGTTTCTTTATGGCTTCATTTAGTATTTTCTAAGTTTTCTGTAGGTCGTTTTGATTTTCTATTAAAATGTTTTTAAAGTACATAGCTTTACTTTGTTTTTTAATCCTATTAACAATTTTGCAATAATTTTTTAATGTTTGAAATTCGCTATGTTCTTTTGATTTGGATTTTGTAATTTTTTATTGTAAAATTTGGTTTTGTTATTTGAAGAACTTATGAGGCGTTTAGTCATCCATAACTGACGCTTGATAAACTTTTTGTTCAGATGCACTTCAGTTAGTGGAAATGCTAACTTAAAAGCGTTTGAGTAAATGTCGATAACTTTTTCATAAGATGTATTTGGACAATTTATTTCAAGTACAGATTCCACTCTGTTCTAGTAAGCTTAGGAAGTATACAATAGACTCGTCATTTATTATACGTTTAAGTATAGATGTTTGCCTCGGGGCCTTACTTTGATTATTTTCAATATAAAATGTGCCGACATGGTCTGAGACATCTGTGATGATTATTCCGGACGACGTAGAAGCGGAGACATTATTGGTGAGAATGTGGTCAATTAATCTGGCCGAAAAAGGCGTTACACGTGTTGGTTTAGTTATATGTGGTAGAAAACTCTGCGAAAACATTAAATTGATATAGGCTTCTGTTTTGGCGTGAGAGACCACCTTTAAAAGATCAGTATTAACATCACCCATTATGTACGAGGTTTTGTTTTCAAGATTTATTTTATCATTTATTTCATTTAATTTTACCAGGAAGAGATCTATGTCCGCTTTAGGTTGAGTATTTGGCCTGTAAATAACGCCTATGATTTTCGTTTTATTACAGAGTTTTACTTCTATGAACAGAGTTTCTCTTATATGAGGTATGAAGACAGACAGATCATGCCGAATTTGAAACTGAATACCTAGTTTGACGTAAAATCCCACCCCGCCGCGCCCGTCTATGACTGGTACTTGCTGATAGATCGGCAGAAAAGTCGATATCATGTGGCTAATAAAACTGATTTTCGTGTCTTCCCTAAAATCCGCTCGATCACCGACTCTCATGTCTGGTATAGTTTGCAGAGTATTGACGTTGGCAATTATGCTGATGGCGGCTCCTTAGCGGCCGCCACTCTTCATTCTAGTCTAGATGCGTTCGTTCAGATCGAATATGTCATGACCGCCTTTCGGAATGCGATTCGTGAACCAATCTGATCTGTCGGATTACCTGAACGTTCTATTTTTCTGCAATGTTGGGAAACGGATAGTACGTCTCGAGATTCATCAGTTCCATCTTGTATCTCTAATTTCTCTTCAATTTGACCGGCGGAAAGAATTCCGCCATGAATCGAGTCTTGTCGTCGCTCACCATGATCGAAAAAGAATTTTCTGCGGTCGTGTTATCGGTTGTCCTTTCCATGTTCGCTTTATAATAACTGGATTTCGTATTGTCGTGACAATTTTTTTCTTTTTCAATTTACTAATATTTTTTTTATTTGTTTTACTTCTATTGAATATTATTTTTTCCCTCTGTTGATTTTTGATTGTATTGCTGGAAATCCATCGAATCCATTTCTATATTTTCCGTGGTATATGCGACTCGTCAGGTCGATGGCCTCGAAATTATAAGGTCCACAATCCCACAGTACCGTACAATATCTCCTGACTTCTTCTTTACTCACGTCGTTGACCGTGTGGTCGTCGTAGATGTGAATGAGATTCTGGAAATCACTGCCAAGACGGACACAGAAAATCCGCGTTCTCTCTTATGGTCTGTCTGGGCAATCTAAAATAATTTTGCGACATAAAGAAACAATCTACAGTGCTGTGACGTCCTCGAACGTAGAGAGATTCTGTTTCTCCAGCAACAAATCATCGAAGATCGTGATTTTTGTGCTCCAGATTCAAGTCTCGAGGGTTGGGCACGTCGTCCGCATTTTTCGAACTCGCCACGGTGATGGAAGTCTCTCATTATCACCTCCTTCTGTAAGTTTGCGCTCAGGGCTTTTCGGAATAATATTCGGGTTGAAAGGGACTCTTGCCGAACAAATTATCGTAATCCAACCACACGGGTCGCAACAACAGATTCATCAACAGATTTGTCTTTTCGCAATTCGATTTTCCCATTATCAATCCACTTATGCTTCTGAGAAAGAGGGCGTCATACGATTTCTTGGTCTTCGTCTTGTTCCATGATAAATATTTCCATTTCGCTTCGTTAAAGTTTTTGTCAAACTAATTTTTATTTAATTCTTTGTATATAGTAAAACTTCAATTTTTATACCCCCTTCAACAAGGCGTGAGGAGGAGTATACTGGAATCATCTTGTCCGTCCGTCCGTCCGGCCGGCCGCGCTATAATACGGGAGTTGCGAGTTTTTTTGTGTCCGGACAGGCATTATGAGCTTTCCGAAATATTATGAGCTTATTTGATATATTATGAGCTTAATTACAAAGATATGAGATTTATGAGGCAAATTGCGAAATTTCAGGGTTTATATTAAGGATTAGGGTCAGTTTAGGGTTTTGGGGTTAGGGTTAGTTTCCCTTCAGTATGCAACCCTGTCTATACCCCCCCCCCCCCCTCCCGAAATGTTTCCAAAAAACGAGGTTTCAACCGTTGTCCGAACGAATTAAAATGATTAATTTTTCCGTGATTTTTTAAGCCCACAACTTCCATTTTAAGTCCGTCTGTCCGTCCATCCGCCGTCTGGATGCATAATATTGTCCGGAGGTTTATTCAGACGTTTATGGACCAATTTCCTCGGCCATTGGTATGGATGTTCAGCTTCATGGGAACCGTGTACCTACAATTATAGTTCGGTCGGGCTATCTTTGGCAGAATTATGCCCCTTTTTGGCTTGAAACCGTAGCCACGTAGGCCTGAATTTTGTCCGGAGATGTTTTCATATGTATATGAGTCGATTCCTTTGAAACGTGCTATGGTCTTTCAGTACCATGGGAATCCGTGCACCTGCGATTATAGTTGTGGTCAGACATTTTTTCCACAGTTATGCGTTATCTTAGAATAATTATTCGTCTTAGGATAATCATGGCGGCGGGGGAATGGATAGGTCCATCTGGGACAGTCACACCTCTAGTTTTTCTTCAAACCATTTTTTTCAGCCCTGACCCGATGTTCAAAATCTTAGCTAGTTTCTCTATCGGTACGATGTTAGAATCCTTCGAGATTCCAACTTTTATATTCGATAGAATTTCTTCCGATTTCGATGACAATTTCGGTCGTTTATCCCGTCTTATTAACTTCTGAATTAAATCGACACTCCTCTTGTCAGCTTTCGAAGCGATTCTACTATTCGCTTCCATCGTGGCTTGCTTGTCCACGTCCATCGTGGTCTTCTTTCCAACGTTCATGGAAGTGGAAGCTATCAGTTTCGCTATATCGCCAGTGAGGGGACGCGATAAAACTCCAATCATCGAAACCAGCTGGCAAGATTCGTAAATTCTCTGTTCTTTGTCACTAACATATTTCTTCTTCTTCTTCTTTTTTTATTAGTAATTATTTTCACTTTTTCATTTACTATTTTATTTACTATTAATTTTGCTTTTTCTTGCAACGCGTCATGGACGATTTATACGTATCTCAATCCAAAACCGTCGTCTCAACAATTTGTCGCATACGCTAACCAACACGTTTCTCACTCCCGCATTGCCGGGTTCTCGACTCGCAATCAAGAGATCCAATCTCTTCAGCAGCATGTTAGGATCGTAAGAAAGAATCGCAATGGTAGTCATTCCCTGTCCGGTTACTCTTTTTATCCCATAAATGGCCATTTATTTGAACAATAAAGGCCTTGGATAAATTTTTGCTTTATTCATCTAGTAGGGTGATAAATTTTCCCCGTAGGCTTAACACTGAAAGAATTTATTCCCTTAGTAGCTACGGACTTGTTGACCTCTGGCCTCTACCACATTTGTCTAGCATAATTAATAGTTCGATTGTTGATTGTTTTTGAAAGTATTACACAATGCCAGTAGAAAACACCACCCACTGCTCATATAATAAAATATTTTTGAAAGTTTAGCTAAAGTTTGAAGGGGAATTATTTTTAGACAGAAATGTATGACTGCGCCTTGTTTATTTTTGGCAGTTTTGCTTGTCGATCGAATTAGACCAATGTGCTTCTCACTTCTCGCGGTGTTTTGTAGCGAGTAGCAGCACGATTTCGCAGCAACTGGCCTATAAATGATTTATGGGATAAACAAGATAAACGGAATAGTGCTTTCAAGTAAAAAATGTATTCTACTCGTAGGATTAAGAATGAAAACGACTCGCCAGAGGCTAGTCGGTTTCATTCTTAAACCTAGTCGTAGAATATTTTTTTTTACTTGAAAACACTATATGTTTATTCTATATATATATTCGCATCCCATATGGTTTCAGATTCAACAGTCCCTTAGTGCCTTTGTATTCTCGATCTTTGACGACTAGATTATAATCACCGGTTATTGCGACTCGCTTGTCACTCATGAAGAGGTTGCTGTTGGTTCCCTCACCCAAGCCGAGGAGGAAGGCGAGGTATGGAACTAGCAGTTGGACCAGGAAGTGAGTTCCTCCTATCAGTCGGATCATAAGATTCGTAAAGAGATGTCGGAACAGAAGGTATGTAACTGGAAGTCCTTCTTTCTCCCCATGGTTTCAAGTCTTTGACGATCTCTTGTTTTATCTGTTCCCGAGTTTCTGTCACGCGTTTGAATAGCTTAATGGCCTCTCGTTTCAGCTCGATGTCACTCATTCGTTCCTCCAAATTGCTCTCATGAATATTCCTCCTCAATTCTAGAAATCGACGAAAGATCTCATCTCTCAGCTTGGAATAATTGATCTTTAAATATGCCATCTTTATATTTACGTTTTTTTAATTAATAGTTTTTGTTTTTTCCTTTTTTAAATTTGTTTAAACTTTTTTTCTTTTTATTTAAATATATACAAAATAAAAAACAGGTGATATTTTTTTCTCTCTTTCTACCAGACTGAAATCTCCTATCGTCCGCTCTGATACGGCGACGTTATTATTACCCTTGATCTCGCGATATCTCAGACTTTTCTCGACCTGACGCAAGAAAAGAAGAAAAAACCCACACTGCTTCTACAATTCTCAAAAATTTTCCCATTGGATTAACCCTTTACCTAACGTAACGGCAAGCGCTATTCTCAAAATTCGCCAATTAATTTTCATTATTTTTTCATTTTTTTTTTGTCTCAAAAACATAGGTTATGACCCCTCTTTGGTACCTATGTTTTGAGACAAAAAAAAAAAAAATAGTTATTCAAGAATTTTAATTGCAAGTGTCGAAGCGACGGCAAGTTGTAATCTGATAGATATCGAGATCGCCAAAGTAGAAAAATAAATGGAGGAAAACCCACCGTCTCTACAATACCCCCAACATGTCCCATTAGAATAACAGTGAACAAAAAAGATAATAGTGGGAAAAATCTAATCTCACAAATATGTGAAGCAAGAGAGTTCACGTCGTCTTACGCATTTTGCAAATTCCAATAGGAAAAAAGTCTCCATCTCGAAGTAGACTGGAACAGACTATCTCGGAGATTTTTAAAAAATATTTTTTTCATTTTCTAAAATACTCCCCATTGGATTAACCTTAGCCGATCTCTGCCATCCGATAAAATACTCCCCATTGGATTAACCTTAGCCGATCTCTGCCATCCGATAAAATACTCCCCATTGGATTAACGTTAGCCGATCTCTGCTATCCGATAAAATACTCCACATTGGATTAACTTTAGCCGATCTCTGCCATCCGATAAAATACTCCCCATTGGATTAACCTTAGCCGATCTCTGCCATCCGATAAAATACTCCCCATTGGATTAACGTTAGCCGATCTCTGCTATCCGATAAAATACTCCACATTGGATTAACTTTAGCCGATCTCTGCCATTCCGATAAAATATTCCGACTACATC
Organism: Pictodentalium vernedei; assembly: GCA_031216915.1. NCBI lineage: Eukaryota > Metazoa > Mollusca > Scaphopoda > Dentaliida > Dentaliidae > Pictodentalium > Pictodentalium vernedei. The sequence continues at coordinate 534,279,890 of CM062295.1, read as the reverse complement.
ATCAATGCATGTCTTTGACGAAACCATGCATTAATGATGCAGTACATATACAGTGGAGCCCACTTAATTGGATATCTCTTAATTGTATATCCCTGTTAACTGAATATAATTTCCCAACATAAAACCATTTACCATACCTCCAGTACAAATTTGACCTGTTAACTGAATATAGGTTGTAGAGTAAACTCCTGTTAATTGAATAAAAAATCTTGTAACATGTTAAGAAATTATCCTGTCTCTTCCCAGTTTTTCTTTGGTTATAGACCTATTTGGCCTCAGTACATCCAATATAGGCATACAATCTATTATATCTTGTTTGACATAGCTCATGGAACTTTGTCAAACAAGATATAATAGAATAGTAGTATGTAATGTGGTTTTGAGGCCCTATTTGGGGATCTCATCGGCGATCTCATGTGGCGTCATAGTCACGTGACGTAGTTGCGCCATGTTTTGTTGTCATGGTAACCCGCGTGAGCGGCCATGTTGTGACGTCATCCCCATAGTGATACGTGGTTTGAGTGCGCATGCGCAGCGCGTGTTGTTAGGGTGATACGTGTTTCCGTCGTCCATTTTGTATACTGGAGGCCGCCATCTTGGTTTCTATGGTAGCATTTGATTGCTATGTTACCCAATTTTTCTGCAATAAGACGGGGTATGTTCGGAGGGTGTGTTCGATTGTAGAAAAGTAAATCTAATTACCACAAACAACCCGACAATCCTCCAAATCACCAAAATCCACCCCCAACTTTTACTATTTCGAATTCTTTCAGAATTCTCTGCTTCTATGTATATATGCAATAGTTTTCCTCTACCTGCCCATGTTCCTTTGTTCTGGAGTATACTCCAGTAGCGTAGAAGAGCCTATTAGTTGGAACAGCTTTACTTATTATTACTATAATTAGCTATTCTGGTATATTCTTGTTAGTTCTGACCCTATTCCAAGTACTCTTGTTGTTTCATTTATCTAGAACATTTATAACCAATCAGATTGCTTGATGTCCCATAATCTTTATGCAGGGTTATCTCCCTTGTGTATAACAAAAGCAGTCCCAAAGCCAATAAGCTATCGAGCAGTTACTGATAAGTCATTGCTCGAACGACTCGAAGCTCATCGAGCAAATGAGCCTTAAAGCAATTGCTCGATCGAGTGACTCGGCATATTACTCGAACGACTCGAATCCCATCGAGCAAATGAGCCTTAAAGCAATTGCTCGATCGAGTGACTCCTCGAACGACTCTTCGACTCATTTCAGTATTTGAGGATACCTATGACATGGCCACGTATCAGTTGAGGATACCTTTTGAGGATACTAAATTGAGGATACCTATGACCAGGTATTGTTAGAGGATACCTGTTGTAGAAACCTTACATCTGTGTACTTCTGTTGGGTAGCTGATAACAAAAACCGCAATATATAATATTTCTTATATTTTTTAAAAAATGATTCTCTACAATTTAAGGATCAAGACTGTAGTTTGATCGCAAACTGACCAATCAGATTGAAGTTAGTCCACCAATCAAATTAGTATATTCTCATTATGTTTCTTTTCCATTACTTTCTATACTAATTTTCTAAATTTCCCAACTTTAACCTATAATCCTATAGGAAACAAACACAAACCCCAACCAAGAATCAAAAACTCAATCAAAATTTGTTGAACTGGGGTGATGTTTTCAATCACGTCCGTCAAAGATATATAAGATTAGGCAAAGCATGGACTCGACATCATTCACGTTCGAACCAGAGACCAAAGAAAATGTTCCGACTTGGCACCAAGCAGACTTATGCTAAGGTCACCCCGTACCAGGGTGAACTGAAGATACATCTTAGAAGATACTTTGAAGGAAAAGACAAAAAGCTTTATCCAATCAAGACTGGTATTGCTCTATCTTTAGAAGAATGGAATGCCTTGAAGATCCAAATAAAAGAAGTAGATGCAGCCATCAAAACCCAACAAACAACTTTAACTGAATTTCTGACCAAAGATACTAAACCTGCTAAACCTGTTAATCTTGGAGACTCTACACCAGGATCAAGTCACACCAAAGACTTCAAAAAACCAATTCAAGAACCACCTTTGAAGAATTCTGAAAGAATTCTAAATAGTAAAAGTTGGGGTGGATTTTGGTGACTTGGAAGGATTGTCGGGTTGTTTGTGGCAATTAGATTTACTCTTCTACAATCGAAGACACCCTCCGAACATACCCCGTCTTATTGCAGAAAAATTGGGTAACATAGCAATCACATGCTACCATAGAAACCAAGATGGCGGCCTCCAGTATACAAAATGGACGACGGAAACACGTATCACCCTAACAACATGCGCTGCGCATGCGCACTCACACCACGTATCACTATGAGGATGACGTCACAACATGGCCGCTCACGCGGGTTACTATGACAATACAACATGGCGCAACTACGTCACGTGACTATGACGTCACATGAGATCCCTCAATGAGATCCCCCAAATAGGGCCTCAAAACCACATTACATACTACTTAGAATAAATACTAAGTTTATCTCTAGAATACAGGAAAGTGACACAATCCCTGTTAATTGAATACTCCAGTTAATTGAATAATTTTGATTGGCAAAGTGGCTATTCAATTAGCAGGGTTCCACTGTATCTCATATAGGAGCCCATTTTTAAAAAAACTGGAAAGTGTTTGGAAATGTAGCTGTCGATAAATGAAATATACTTGTTGTAACCGAGGTGTGTGGGCTTCCCAACATTCATTTAACTAACACGGACCATACTCTATGTTAGTCATGCAGCACGCACCCACCCCACCAATAAACTGCCGAATTGAGTATTGCTGACCGTGTGTGTTTTGATCCAAGTCCAAGATCAAATCTTGTATCCTAAGAATGTACATAATTGCTAGTAAGAACGAACTGATATCAAAGTCTCAAACCCAGGAACAATTATTGGGATCGGATGGGTGATCATGCTTATGGTATCACTGAACTAAATATTTGAATTAGAGTTACCCGTCTTGAGTTGTTGAAGTCTCTAAATCTAAGCTGCCTTAAGAAAATATGTTGTTTCAATAAACGTTTGAAACATTCTATTGACATCTTGCATTAGTGTTGAATATTCAAGATAAAAAAGAGGGTGATTTGATGACTTTTAGACCTACAAAATACAATTTACTTTTGGTTTGTCTTTTTTGGGAATTCCCTGAAATGTATGTGCACGTGACGGTACTTCCCTTCCTGTCAGTTTTCCTCTCGTATTTGTTACATGACCCCATGTTTTCGGGTCCGAAAAAGTTGTCTGAAGGGCTATACTTGACAAAGATATTTGAATGCCAAAATCAAAGTGATGCGATCATGTTCATTTTTCGCCTGAACGTTATAATTATCGCCTATGGGAACATATTTAGTTTCGTGATACCTATAGGAAATATGTTTTTTGGCTTCCAAACCAGATTAAATTATCACTTTTTGAAATTATTTCACATTTAAATGTTCCTTCAACTTCATTGAAGGACCACACACCTTACAAAACTGTTTTATTGTTTTGAAAAGTTATATTTTGCACAGTCAGCAGTAAAGGCTATAAATTGCCAAAACTATGATTATTAATGCAAGCAAATTCACATCTTAGCGTGTTCCTCAGGAGCACACTGTAACATCTGACGACCACTATCAAATAGCTAATGTTACCCTATTAACACATTTATTTAAACCATGGTTCCCCTTCATAGTACTAGGGACAGGTTGGTGGTGGGGTGGGGGGGGGGGGGGGATTCCAAACCTATACTGCCCTTATATTTTATGGTATTTAGAAGTTTTTCTCTTCTATGCTATGCTCTTTAAAATGTTAGTAAACAATCCCTTCATTGAAAGAGTATTTTGGAACACAAATATGGGGAGGAGAGGGAAGGGGGCTACAGTGGAAAAATATCAGAATAAAGTGATAATTTTGAATGAATGGCATTTGTGCATAGCTAACAATATAGTAGTCCAGTACGAGTGCTGTCATGCATCCCATGTTACAGCACAAACTTACAGTGACAGTTGTGATATATTGCTCTCTCGTGGAACCGAGTCTCCCTCCCACCCATGCTGAACCCTTCTGCTGATGATAAACATTTAGAAAGACTGTACAGCATGTTTTTGGAGGCTGAAGTTAATATCATACACTTTCAGTTTATTATGATTTATTTTGGGACTGCAACACTCATTGTCCACTGAGGTTTTTTTTTCTATTTGACAACATTGTCCGGGCTCTTGTCACTATATTTTTCTCTTTGTATGTCATTCAGTACTCTTATGTAGATTTCCCAAATTCCTGCCTGCCTGCACCAATGAAAACTAGCAATATTTGATGTTTTGGGGCATTTTAACAGTATTATGAGATGCCTCAGAAGCAGTTCTGATCATCCTGTTGGAAATCATCACTGTTTTATGTTTTGTCAGTGCCATACCAATGATTCTGGGTGCTTAACGGAGAACACTGGGGCTTTGTTGAACAAAACTTGCAAAATTCGTCAGACACAATGTAATGTCTTCAGAAGCCAGAATGTGATTCCAAAACTATCACAAATGGGGAATTTAATATCACAAGAGGTTTGATTTGTGACAATATCAATTAATTTATAAATTATATCATAGCTTTTGATGCAAATCGGATACGGGGGGATTCAGGGCTATATCGTACAACACGAGAATATAGCAGAAAATTTCATATCAGTTGTCAGGAACAAATGGCAGAGTCCATTTATATTAATGGAATATATAGCTGCAACATCAATTTTGGAGACAAAATTTACATTTATGTTGTTTTGTGGGGGTTGGAACGCTGTTTCCCGTGCCGTATGGTTAAACGAGACAGATTTTTTTCCCCAAATATTGTGTGCTGGTGCGGATTTTAGTTTTGTTTTGGGACGAGGGTATTTTTTAAAGAAAGCTGTGAATTCTTATCCCTCTCAGTTAATTTATTGGGTAGCAGGCTAGAAAACTCTTTTTGGGACAATACAAGTTTTTAAGCCCATTTGACAAAGTTTGGACATTTTTCCTTAAAAGATCTAATTTCCCAGGTTTTTGACTGAGCAGAAGCCAAAACTTGAATTATAATACAGAAATGAGTCTTTTATCTCATGAAAGAGGTAATATGTATCTTCGGCAGGTTTGGGGATGATTATAGGTATCACTGAACTAAATATTTGAATAAGACTTACCCGCCTTGAAATGATGCAATCTCTAAAACTAAGCAGCCTTGGGAAAATATATTGTTTTAATAAACATTTGAGACATTCAATTGACATCTTGCATTATTGCTGAATATTCCAGATAAAAAGAGGGTGATTTGATGTTTGTTGGACCTAAAAATACAATTGACTTTTGGTGTGTTTTTGTTTGGAATTCCCTGAAAAATGTGTGCACGTGGCAGCACTTCCCTTCCTGTCACATTTTCTCTATTATTTTGTTGCAAGACCACCTGTTTTCGGGTCAGAAAAAGTTGTCTGAAGGGCTATACATGACAAAGAAATTTGAATGCCAAAATTAAGGTGATTAGATCATATTTTTCTTTCGCCTGAACGTTATAATGGTAGCCTATGGGAGAATATTTAGTTTCGTGATACCATATTTCTGTTCCTAACTGTAGTTAATGCCAGCTATACACTATAGTTAAGCAGGACACGTTTTCTTTTGCAAGATAAGATGATAGAGAATATATATATATATATAATAGTAAATTTCTATGAAAACAATATAAAAATGGGTTACTAACATAAGCACTTGCGTATGTCATTTTGTTGTGGACCTTCAAATAGCACGAGTGACCATACTGTGTAAATCCATCTGGACACGCTTGGAACCCTGAAAATGAGAAAGAAAATGCATTTGTTAGAACTGTATGCCACGTATGGCACTGCGAAAGAAAGTAAACTATTATAGTATGTCATTTCGTATTGCCAAGAAGATTCTGCTTAGAAAAGCTAACGGTATAATTTCTTCCAAAAATGTACTGCTCCAGAGCAGTAGATAATCAAGGGAGGGCGAAGAGTAGAGCTTTTGAGAGTTTAGTTTCGGTTTAGTTGTCAGAAAAAAACGATTTCGGTTCGGTTTGTCTATCTGTTAAGAATAGATTGCAAATAACACTTTAGTCCCCTTAACCCTTTATCCAACGCAAACGATATTAAAATTTATTATTTTAAATACCATTTTTTAAACTTTTTCAAACAACTTCAACAAAACCATATCATGTGACCCCTCGTTGGAACGAGCTCGACGAGCTCGTTCCAACGAGGGGTCACATGATATGGTTTTGTTGAAATTTGTTGAAAAATAATATTTTTTCAACTGCTGAATTTGCATATTACGCGGGCGGATGCGGGCGATTCGTTGGTAAAGGGTTAACTGGAAAAGTCCATAAATAGTTTGCGCGTCACCACTTTCTGCAGAAGTCCTGTGTGTAAATCTATCCATTGGGTTCAGCTTAACTTCAATTTGATCATTCTTAGGCGTTCTAGGGAACCAGTTGCTAGGCCTATTCAGTCAGGAAAAAGTCCCATAAATCAGGTAACAAATGAATAAAGCTTATCTAATCTGTACACTTGGAACTTGAGTAAGCACCCCCTGTTTTTTCGCAGTGCTGTTAATAGAAACTGTCATTACTTTCATGCTGTCTTCCAGATGGCCAAAAATGATTGCGGAAAGATTGGCCTATTGGCAAATGAAAGACAACACGGTGATGAAAATATCCCACGACATTTCCACCAAAACGCTGAGAAGTTTCCCATCTCATATAGACCTGGTCGTTCGGGAAAGACCTGCCTACGTCATGCGGATTTATTTTCTGTTCCTGCAGGTTCCTGAAAATTAATTTCCCGATTATCGTCTCGCTCTGAACGCGGAAGTGTTGCACAAACGACAAAATGTCTTCGACAACAACGACTGCGGCGAAGTGATTTGTGCAGTTTTCAGAAAAACAACTTTCAGAGAGTTCTGTGGACCGCATTTTCATTTTTACAATTTTTGATACCCACCTACCCTTTCCTGCAATTTTTCCACATGATTTTTAACACTGATCCCATAACATGTCGACAATCAGAGATTATTTTCCCTGATAGCTGAGGATGTGAGGTGAGGTAAATCTCACCAGAGGACAAGACATTTGGGCCAGACACGAGGATTGCCGAGTGTCTGGACCAGACACCATGTCCCGAGGGTGAGATTTCCCAATCTCACACCCACCTCATCAGGGAGAATTCCCACCCCTCCAAAACACTCTGATGTCATCAAAAGTAATCCAGAGGCACCTGCAGCTATATCGAACAATATTGTTGTCCATTTCTGATTTGCTTTTCGGAAAGAGCGCACAAAAGTTCTGTATATACCACGAAATTAAATTCCATCTCCAGTAGTTGAAGATTTGTAGCGAAATGGATATTGAGACATTCCGATGACGTCACTCGAGCGCGTGCATCAATCAATCGATGCATGCGTAGTGATAGGAATTAAGTTAAAAAATTGAACAAACTGTATACACTATACTGTTATTATTAACATAGATTACAACAAACAACAATACTCTGAACACCAACGAAACATAAAAACAAATCCCGTGGGTCATGTGAGATAAATATCTATCTCTCATGGCCTTCTCAAATGAGACACGCATATGTTGCACAGTGAGGGGATAAAAAAAGTTGCACTATACTTGAGGTGCTTCCAAAATACATATACAGAATACGCGAAGAAGCACAAATATTCCGCACTGGAAATGTCGTTTATTTTATTTATTTATTGGTGTTTAAGGTCATATACTTATGCACAATAGCTGATCATGAACGTGACAGTTTTACGGGGGGAGGAAGCCGGAGTACCCGAAGAGAACCACAGAGCAACGATGAGTAGCTGCAAGCTCACCAACATCGTGACTCCGCACTGCTGCGCCGCCAGGGTTAGATTGGTTGAATACATGCTTGCCATCGACGTGCAATTCGCCCAAGTACACGGCGTCATCGTGCCCCCGTGAGGACTATCAGGGTTAAGTGCCTTGCCCAAGGACACAACGTGGGAGTCCGAACTGATCGCTCAGACAGTCGCCCATCCAATGATGTTGTTTACCCCAGTGATCTGACGAGAACTGCGCCCCCAACTGTCGTTTATGCAATAAATATTTTATTGAGGAATATTTTCGACACGAGGTGACCTTGGCGGTCGAAAGTGTCGTTAATCTCCAATAAATAAATAAATTTTGAGGAATATCGAAACTTTAACATATTTTTTTCTCTTTTATCGAAAGACTGGAACAACTGTACATGACGAAGCTATTTTAAAATCAGAGTCATTCTTACACATTCTCAATTTATACTTCCTGATAATAATACGCACAGTGAAGTCCATGAAATGAATCTTAACCCTTTATCCAACGCAGACGATATCAAAATTTATTATTTTAAATATCATTTTTTATTTTTTTTTAAAAGAATTTCAACAAAACCACATGTGATCTCTCGTTGGAACAAGCTCGACGAGCTCGTTCCAACGAGGGGTCACATGATATGGTTTTGTTGAAATTGTTTTGAAAAATACTATTTTTTGAACTGCTGAATTTGCATGTTACGCGGGCGGATGCGTCCGATTCGTTCGGTAAAGGGTTAAAGGGTGTATGCATATAATTATACATCACACGTGAGATAGCCAGATAAGTTTGAATTCGCATTTCCTATTGAAACTAATTCGCAATTAGAGTTCAGTCATATGGCTGTGTATATCCGTATATTCGCATCAATACGCCATATAGTAGTCACTGTAGCTACGACATATGATCAACCAGATATTTTCAGATTTGACTATATGGTTTGATCTACAGTTGAACCTGAATAAATTGGGATCATAGTTCGGTATGGAAGATGTGTAGTCTGGTGACCTATGAAAAGTACCATTGGCTATCATCGAAACACCATATATAGAGATCTATGCGTTAGGAGTTTTTTCTGCCATGAAACCTTCTAACAGTGCAGCGATCCATACTTCGCACGGCAAGTGTGTATGCTGTGGTCAAGATCCGTTCAAAATGTGCCATAAGAATTTATTTCCCACTAGTGACATTTTCCGATACAAAAAGTACACCCAACCCCATTTCGAACGATTTTTCATGGCATACTTCTCCCCAAATTTCTCCCAAGTTTTGCAGCACAACAACATACATTGATGGGTGGACCAAAAACAAAAATGCTCAAATTGGAGATGTTGCATATGCGGTCTCCACTGACCCACACACTCACCTTATTCATATGTCTAAAAAAAAAAAAAAGAAATAGAGAGTAATCGCTTGACTGGACTGGTTACGTGAAATAATTCATGAGAGGTGATGGACGTTGTACAAACACGAGTGCACGAGTGTTTTACAATATAGTCCCTCGCCTCGAATGAATTATTTCAGTCCAGTCAAGGAGTACTCTGTTTATTACTTTTTCATTATTAACGATAATTATATTATTTAATCCTTTACCTAATGTAACGGACAAAACCGGCCAGCGCTATTCTAAAAAATCGCTCATTAATTTTCATTATCTTTTCATTCTTTTGTCTCTAAAACAGGTTATGACACCTCGTTGGAATGAGCTCGTTCCAATGAGGGATCATAACCTATGTTATTGAGACAAAAAATGAAAATAATAGTTATTCACGAATTCTGTTTTGCAAGTGTTGTCTGCTTTTCATGTTAGGTAAAGGGTTAAAAATACCAAAAAAACCCCAAAAACAATGAAGGCCCCATTACACCTACGGCAAAGCGTCTTTGTTTGTGCGCACGGATACATGACCCAACTGTTGATTGCATAATTCACTTGTGAAATTATCGTTTATAATCAAACCGGGAAATCCCAGTAAATCACACGTTGGACGCCCCTCCCCTTCTCCACCCACCCTCTGATAACAAGTATTTTGTTCACAGTCAATGAAATATTACTCTGCAGTAATCATAAAAGGGGACATAAAATTTCAGCAGAATTTTATTTTGTATCGATAAGGATTCAAGTTAGATGTCCAGTGGATGACCTATTGGCACACAAGGACGTTACTCACATCGGGGATCTTGTGCTGGAACAAACGCCAAATGGGCGCGCGAAAGACAGGAAAAACTCCAACAAGAGGCGTTGAGTCCTGTCCCCCGAACTCTCCCTGAGTTGTGTTGTGTTCTATGCTTATACCACGATTAACCCTTTGATCTCAGGTGGTACCTTCCATGTCAGCTTTGTGGCAGGAATAGGAAGAGTCCGTATTCATTATTGGGGGGGGGGGGGGGGGGGGGGGGGAGGGGGGGTGCAAATTAATATTTTCGTGGGGCTCCACGTCGAAAATATCAATTGATATACCCAACACATTCTCTTAACCCTTTACCCAACGCAGACGATATCAAAATTTATTATTTTAAATACAATTTTTTAAAATTTTTTCAAACAATTTCAACCAAACCATATCATGTGACCCCCTTATTGGAACGAGCTCAAGGAGCTCGTTCCAATGAGGGGGTCACATGGTATGATTTTGTTGAAATATTTTGAAAAAAAATAATTTTTTCAACTGCTCAATTTGCATATTACGCGGGCGGATGCGGGCGATTCGTTAGGTAACGGGTTAACAGCCATCTTACTTAATGAAGTTATGAAAAATCACGTTCCCGGACCAGAAAGGCGGACTCATGGGTTCAAAGGGGCAAAACTTGAGATAACTGAATGAAGCTAAAATTTTTAAAGAAAAATTTTACCTTTGGCGGTCTGTTTACTTTCTTGCTTGATCACGATTTGTCTCGAAGCAATTCCCTCAAGTTATAGTGCTAATTAAATATGTAACGACCAACGGGAGCATTCTGATATGTTTTCTTATGCAAAGCCCGGCGTGGAACATCTGGCATCTTTCACAATGTCTGTATTCTATCGGGCAACGTTGAATGCATCCAATAAGCGCGGTATAATACCTTTGCTTTACATTTAAATCTCGATAGGTTGGTGCTTATGACCCATTGCCTGTTTCACGAGAAAGCATGCGTTAAAGTGATTTACAAAAGGAATTTCCTGTGGCGCGGAGTTTACAATTAACTAAACTAACCAAACTATCCCTTTAGAAGCACGGTCAAGCGAAAGTGCTGTGGCACGCCTCAAATTATAAGTCATGCTGAAATAGCCCAAGGCATTGGTTTTATTCGTAGAACTAACTTCAACGCACGTCCCATTTGACTTTTGCATCTACACACTGCTATTTACGTAGCAGTCTGTTAGTACACATAGGAATTTCTTTGAGCCTTCATCCACCCAGAAAAAAAATATCAATGATTCATTTACCAATGGAAATGTATCTATCCAAGATGCCTATCTGAGTCCTAGTGGTTGGGCTGAAGGACTCTCATACAGGATACGCAGTGGACACATCTACAGAATACGTGCAATGTAAAACTCAGAAACATTTCTCGATCGGTTAACTTGCCTTCTTCATGAGATTCTCAGATTATCATAATGTGTTTCATATTCAGCCAGAGCTGTTTTCTTATTTTCTGGGGAATATTCTGTCTTCTTATAATACACTGACCAGTGATTCTTCGCGCTCCAGCAAAACAGTTGTTAAAGAGCTAGTTCTGACTATAGGAAATCGTCTAGCACCCTACCAGTTATGCCTCCGTCATTCATTTAATAACAGTAACTACTTACATGCGTGTATCGGTTGCTGCGGAGGAGTTTCAGTGGTCCCTGGCGCTGGAAGTAGAACGAATTGTAATTCAGCAGTTAAATTTGACCTCCTTCTTCTATTTGTATTCATAATTTGATTGGCTAAGAAGCGGGTCAATTGGAACATGTCTGCATCCCCTCTACGCCAGAGCAACGACGCTAAACCGCTCCTTTCGCGGGTCGAACACACCCCGGTGTTGTTTTCTATGGCAACGGTTTTTAGCGTCGGTGCTTGAAGTTCACCAAGTTCAATATAGTATTAATCTGAAAAATTTCAAGAGTTAATTATTGACCATCCACCTTCTTGATTCAGTTTCACGTATTCTGAATGTTCCATTCAAATATTTGTTAGTTTCTACAGTGATATTTTAAACACAACATAAACAGTTGGAGTCGGCTTTTAAAGTAAAACTTCGTCATGTATGTAGGTTATCGTATCTTAACCCTTTACCTAACATGAAAAGAAGACGACACTTGCAGAAAAATTCTTGAATAACTAATAACTAATTTTCTTCCATTTTTGTCTCAAAAACATAGGTTATAACCCCTCATTGGAACGAGCTCGACGAGCTCTTTCCAACGAGGGGTCATAACCTATGATTTTTTGGGACAAAAAATAAAAAAAATAATGAAAATAAATTGGCGATTTTTGACAATAGCGCTGGCCGGTTTTGGTCGTTACGATAGGTAAAGGGTTAAAAATGTAGTGTGTTGGATTGCGGTGTAGGCCTCGTTTATGATGTATATCGCGTGTTGAAACGCAATCGGTGAAAGATTCATTCTATTTAACAGCAAAAACTACGGTTTTCAGTTTGAAAACTAATTCTTGTTTCTTCCGTCACTTAATTTCGTCAGACCTCATAATAAAAGTGAACGATCTCCCTTCTCTCTTATGAACTCTTACGTCAGTCGAGTAACGAACCGAACACACTCTGTAAATTAGATCATGGCAAATAAACCGAGATCGAAAATGACATCTTTTTGATTGTTTTTCTTCAAATAAAACGGTTTCGAAAAATGTTTTAAATTCTAAGGATGCTAGGAACTACAATGGAGATAAACACCTATTGTTTCGTTAGACATTCGGGAAATTGTATATGGAAAGCCATTTGGTTTTCCATAGTCAAATTCTCGAATATCTGACTCAACAAGAAACGTTTACCTACGAAACATTTTATATAGAGAGTAATCGTTTGACTGGATTGGTTACGTGAAATAATTCATGAGAGGTGAGGGAGGTTGTACAAACACGAGTGCGCAAATGCGCACGAGTGTTTTACAATATAGTTCCTCGCCTCGAATGAATTATTTAACATAACCAGTCCAGTCAAGCGATTACTCTGTTTATTTCTCATTATTAACGATAATCATATTATTTAACCGTTTACCTAACGTAACTGTCAAAAACGGCCAGCTCTATTCTCAAAATTCGTCAATTAATTTTCATTATTTTTTCATTTTTTGTCTCTAAAACATAGGTTATAACTCCTCATTGGAACGAGCTCGTTCCAATGAGGGGTCATAACCTATGTTTTTGAGAAAAAAAAAAAATGAAAATAATAGTTATTCAAGAATTTGTTTTGTAAGTGTCGTCTGCTTTCATGTTAGGTTAAAGGTTAAAAAAGCAACAACAACAACAAAAAAAAAAAACAGAAAATAAATGAAGTCCCATTACACCCACGACAAAGTGTCTTCGTTTGCCCGCACGGATACATAACCCAATTGTTGATTGCATAATTCACTGGTAAAGTTGTCATTTATAAACAAACCCGGAAATCCCAGTAAATCACACTTTTGAAAGTAATAAAAACTGGTATTTGAGACAATGAATTGCATATCCAACCCACCAGGTGCCTAAATCAATGGAGGATGTCCTAACGCCACCCGCTTCCACCCGGACGTACTATTTCATAAAGTATGTTCAGGTCTCTTAAAGAAACTTCAACGATTTTCACGGATCTCGTGAAAGCTTTCGAAACTTCGAACTCCAATTCGATCCGAAATTGTCTCGCTAATTTGATTCGAGTTGCGTGGATTCGAAAATTTTCGAATCAGTGAGATGTTCTCAAAATCCAACCAAGTATTTCCTCTTGAAATGTTCTTCTTTCATCGGGCCTCCTGTCAAGCTTTCAAACCACCAGTCTAATTATGTGAAGCCTGTTGTGGCCTAGAAGCAGTCTCGCCCCCAAATAGTCCCGTGCCTATCCTTAGATTCAATCAGTTGTCATATTTCAGTTGATCGAAAAAGCGAACATATGGTTTGCTTTTTCGACTTACAGAATTATTCCATTTCATGCGATTGAATGCAACAGAATTCGATAAACATTTTTAACTGGTAGAGTGCTAGAAGCCTATATTTGGGCTTTCATATGAAGAGTAGGTGCCCAGCTTAAAGGCGTCATATTCTGTGCATGTGCATCATATTATCTTTGAAGTGAAATTACTTAGTCTGTATGGATTTGACTTGTTACATTTCATTGGAGCGTGCCAAGAGGCACTCTCCCATAAATTGTAACAAGGCAAAGACTTACGAATAAATTTTGATAACCAAAAATAATTTAGCATTCTACCAGTTAAAATCAGTTCAAGAACTGTTTTTCAATCCTGCCTTTATATGACCGAATCTTTGATGACGTCATGAATAAAAACTCGCCACAGCTGTAGTCTTACGACTGCGCTGCCTAGTTCCACTAATTGTGTCAATATTTTCATGTTTTATAGGTGAAGTAAATACCTTATGCTTGAAATATATATAATTTAATTTTAATTTTAATTTTTTAATTTTAATCTTATTTGTTTTACAAGGATTGGCGAACAAGTTATGCAGCTTATATTAACGCCTCTCCTTGGCCCAAATGGTGTAGGTGTGTGTGAGATGACCTTCATAGCGGCAACTTCGTGACCTTGCTCTTCTCGAATACTATGAAGGGATCTTTAGCCTGCACGGAGTGTGTCTCTCTCCGCACAGAGGACAGTCATTTTGCGTCCCCACACGATAGGACGGTACGCTGTGACAGCATCAACCCCACAATTGATGCTGACAGAGAGTGTTCGGACACCTCGAGAACATTCCCCGACCGGGGATCGATCCCGGGACCTCTGGCATGAGAGACCAGCGCACTTATCCACTCGCCACCACTCTGAAATATGTATAACTGGAGCATAAAATAATATCAGTATATCTTTGCGAGTAAAGAAAAAAATACATTGTATCAACGGTCGTCTGCGCACAAACTCCATGAAAAGTAAGTAAGGAACATTCCATAACAGCATCGAATTCCGGAAAGAATCAGACTTGTGGTCCTAGAGCTTCGTCATCGGTATAATAAAAGAACAATTCCGGTAGATTCTGGAATATTTAGCTTCTTGATTGACTCGTCAAACATACAGATGGCTGATGAATACAACATTTGAATTGACTCTCACAATATTTACAGTATTGTTGCAAAAACAGGAGATGCACACTCTATAGCATTAAGAGTAGTGAGATTCGATTCGGGTATCAATTCAGTCCGAAAGTTGAGATTTAAAGTGCTCTATCTTGTGAAACCAATGTGTTAGCGTTTGTAATGATGTTGAAAAAAAAGACAATTCAGTTACGATATTCACATTGGGTAAAGAATATCTTAAATTTCGTGTTATTTTGTGGAGCACATCAGTCAGGGCTGATTGTGGTTTTTGAAAAGTGAACGTCCTTGAATTGATCAAAAGTGCTGATTGTGCTCAAACTGAATCAGATTTTTCCCCCAGAAGATCATGCTCTTTCGCGAATGGGGTGGAGGGGGTGGGGGATAACACCCTTATCCCAGCATGATGCTGTAGGTTCTACATCATTTATCCTGGCTGCACCACTGTGCCTAGGAAAAAGTCAAGAACCTTGAGAAAATAGGTTTACATTACACACACTTCTCTCCAATCCGGTCGTTTAATGTACAATGACATTTCAATTATATGTTTTATATCACTAATTCATTTAATTCATATTTTTAACCAATTTAGAACACCTGAAAATACTCTTAGTTATCCTTGTGTTTTCCAGGGTGTGTGGGAATTTACACCGGTTTGGGAACTCATACACTCTGAGGCGAAGTGTCAGTTCCCAAACCGGTGTAAATTCCTATACACCCTGGAAAACACAAGGATAACGGATTTATCTCCAAAAAATTTGGTGTATTTAATACACAAAATTTTTACTTTGCAAGTTTCTTAATAAAACTATACAAATCAATGAACCAGTTCCAATGACATCGTATTTTTGTTTAGATAACAAAACATCATTACAAACAATATGCAACAATGAGCTCAAAGACTGAAAGAAAGTAGAAAAGATATCATAATATTATTTATCCTTGTGTTTTCCAGTGTGTATGGGAATTTACACCGGTTTGGAAACTCATCCACTCCGAGGCGAAACCGAAGGGTGTATGACTTCTCCAACCGGTGTAAATTCCCATACACCCTGGAAAACACAAGGATGACGGGTTTATTTCTAAGAATTTTGGTGTACTTAATTGCTTTAACCTACATTGTGGTCAAAAACTGACAGAAAATTTGTACTTTGTAAATGTCCTAATAAGTAAAACCAGACAAATATGGATGTCATTGGAAGTGGCTCAATAAGCCAGTTCCAATGACATCCATATCTGTAATATTTTTTTGCACATACATATTAAATTTCCTGTATTTTTATTTTGGATCAAACATAACCGAGCAGAAGGTATGATTTTATAATTAAAAATGGGGATGTTTTTTCAGCCATCTAGTCTGCTATTGAGTATTCTTGTTTTTACGCCGTGGTTATGGGCTATACATCATACTCTTAACCAATTTAGAACACCTGAAATACTACACTTTATTTTACAACAAGAATGTATTTTCCCAAATACAAGAAAAAACGTATAAAATACACATTTGTATCGAGGCTAGCAACAGAGCGTGCGATCATTCGATTCAGAAAGATAACTTTTTCATCCACATTTAATTGGCATAGAGTTATTGCACGTGCCGAGGCCACCGTTCTAGATAACAATAATCAAATGATCAACAAATCACCAGCTCAACGGAATAAATTCGGCGAGATCAACCCCCCCCCCCCCCCCCCCCCCACACACACACACACCGTCACATCATGATGGTATTTTATTTAGGCCTACTTTGCGTTAAGCATTAAAAACGAAACAAAAAAATATACAGTTGAAACTTTAGTGGTGATAGGACAAGAAGGACAATAAATGGGGATTACGTCGCACATAGCACGAGAATGCAATACCATGACGTCATGATTTTAATTCATAAAACATCATTTCACAGATGCTGAATGATTGCCAAAACTGGTGCCATTAATAACTGTACACAATCCCTTCATTATGCGAACAAGTCAAGAAAGGATGGAATATTTTAAGACAAATTTGTTATTACCACCGTGTGGGTTTCAGAGATGTGTATTGAGGTCTACGATCTCGCTTCTGGGTCATACATCGACACGTCCTAACGGGCTATGTCGATATATGCCCAGAGATGAGGTCTCGACTTCAGTACGCACCATCTCGGAAACCTACATGGTGGTAATATTAGTTATCCTTGTGTTTCCAGGGTGTATGGGAATTTACACCGGATTGGGAGCTACACCCTGAGGCCTTTAATAGATCAATCTGACTGATATCTACAAATATGAGCTCAGAAACGAAGCGATTAATTTTTACTACAACAATTATTTGAACGGCGCTAGGTACCATAGGCTGACGGATTCTGACAATCATGGGCACCAGCTCCAATTTATAAGGGGCAACTCAAGACGGAGGACACTGTTGTTCCGATTTCTCAAATAGGAAAAGACTCGGAACGTAATATTACCAATACCTGCCGCGGAACAGGGGTCTTCAAAGTCTCCAATATCCCCGCTGCTTCCTGATCTCCACTGGTCTGGATGAAAACAATAGGAGCGTGGGCGAGTCCTTAAATAATGATTACCCCGTGGGCTCGATAGCCTTATACGGGGAATCGAACTGACATGCCTTGCAGTTCTCCGTGACGACAACTCTGTATTGGAGTACAGAGGGCGGTGAAAGGCCGAAGGTTCAGTTGATAAGATGTTTGATCTTAATAGACTGATTGGATCGGTCCATTCTTTCAGCGTGACATCGATGGGCATGGTCGGATGTAGCCAGGGATTCTCCGAGGCAGCTAATAGAAGCCAAGCACTAGACATAATGTTTGAAGAATGGAGGGAAGCGTAGGGATAATAGGATCTGGAGTAGGCAGAAAGAAAGAAAGAAAACTGCGACTCAGAACACAGAACATTGCAAGCGGAAGAGAAAAAAGGCTAAAATAGTAATAAAATGGTGATTCGCTTTCAAGCCTTCAAGACTCTTTTGTCGCCACCAATGAATAGTCCATAGTGATAGGACATAGCACATTTTATCCCTATATTTCGATAAATTCTGTTTTTTGATTGGTCAGAATGCCTTGAACAAATAGGCATGGCAAAGGGTGCACCCGACATCCAAGGGATGTGAGAGCGTGAAACATGCGGGGTATATGGGCACGCGAAACATCCGGGTTATATGGTTTAAACGAAACCTTTCCGCGCTTGCTCGCCTCGATATAAAAATCGAACCCCAAAAACCTGAAAATCGTCACAAATATCATCAGATTTCCGACAGTTCGATCATATTTGTCGTTGTAAATTAATTAGTCGAATAATTAAAATGCAACAACTTGAGAAAAATAAAATAAGAGAAAATAATTCGTCCCCTGAGTACCAATGTGTTCTATGTGCCAGGAAGCACAGAGAACACACTGGAGGGGGGCGCGGTGGCTCAGTAGGTAGAGGTGCAGGCTGCAAGCCGAGAGGTCCTCGGTTTGAATCCCACCTGCGGCAACCGCGTTGTGTCCTTGGGCAAGACACTTCACCCCCATTGCCCATGTGGGGGCACGATGACGCCGTGTACTAGGGCGTACTGCACGTCGTTGGTACGCATGTCTTCAACCAATCTAACACTGCCTGTGCTGCAGTGCGGAGTTACGATGTTGGGGAGCTGGCAGCTGCTCGTCGTTGCTCGGTGGTTCTCTCCGGGTACTCCGGCTTCCTCCACCCGTAAAACTGTCATGGTCATGATTAGCCATTGTGCATAAACATGTGACCTTGAACATCAATAAATAAATAAATATAGAACACACTGGAACTCGGGGGCGATATATCAACAAAATACTGTTTGCTCGTTTCCTTAACGATCCAAGGGATGCAACTCTATCTGTTGTCTTCTGCGTTTGTAAAAACAAAACAACTATTCAAGAATTTGGTCCAAGTGATGGTGGAGCGTGAGAAATGTGTCCACAACTTTGTTTCCACTATGTTGTATTGTGTTTCAAACGGGAGAAAAACGCCAACATGCATGGTATATTGAGATTTAATACTTGGATGTCTCAATTAAACACTACCAGGTATTAAATCTCCATATACCATATATATAACCCCACCAACCCTAGAAAATAAACTGGGAAATTCGTGAAGAAGATCGAGTCATCTGGCAAATACTCAGCACCGTTGAAGAGACCGCATCTGGCGTCTTGTTTGAGCTTGCTGATCTGGTCCCGTCAGGTCAACGTATATGACAACCCCGATTGCGGGTCTGTTGATCTGTACTTATTTGATAGACCAAACAAAACTTGAGAAAGTAAAAAGGACACCTCTCGTTCATAGAGCACCGGGTAGGCTACCCGGAGGCCCATGAACCGAAAATGTTCCTGTTGGGTTGTGAAACTTCTACTAAGTGAGTGGTGGTTGCGTGGACAAGTGCGCTGGTCTCTCATGCTCTGCGGAGATCTCGGGATAGATTCTCTTTCGAGAAAAGTTCTCGAGGTTTCCGAATCCTCTCTGTCAGCATCAACTGTGGGATTGTGCATTCCATCCAATCGGGCACGGACGTCAAATGGGTGTCCCCTGTGCGGAGTGCGACACACACCGTGTAGGCTAAAGATCCCTCCGTAGTATTCGAGAAGTGCGACGCCAAGAAGTTGTCGCTACGGAGGTCATCCCAAATACCCGCGTCTCTGGGGCAAGGAGAGGTGTTAATATAAGTTGTAGAACTTGCTCACAAATCCTTGTAAGATAAAAGTAAGTGTAAAACAAAAACTTATACTGAAGTCTGAGATTCCTTTATAGGTAAATAAGAGAACTGCGTTTTCACCATCTCTTGACCTCTGGAATTTTTGGGTTCATTAAATCAACAATGTACGCATCGCGACATATAATATATACACTATCCTTTCCATTAAGATATAAGACGAGGTGGTGAGCTTTACTCTTTTTGGGGGAAAAAGAAAAACCTACAAATTACTGCAAAACACATTCGCTAAACGAAGCGCTAAAGTGGACACTTCATTGCTGGTAGGTGAAATACTGAGCTGTATATTCTTAATGTTGGATTATCTGTGAACTAGTTACTAGGAATCAGCTTGCAATGAAAGTCAAGTTTTAATTTTGTTACTTTTAATAAAGGAAAACAACAGACAGCTCCAAGAGCTTTCGTTTTTTTAAAAATAACAATAAGAAACTTAACTTTATTTGCTGCTGAAGTCATAGATGTTTTCTCAGCAATTACTTGCTTCTTAATTGGACTGCCCTCTCTCCTCTAATGATTTCAAGAGAGATCACTTTAAAACTTGTATTGTTTATGACGATATATGCCAGGGGTGTACTAACAAACAATCAAACAAACCATACACGAGGTTTAGTAGATAAAATAAACTACCCTATTCATTCTAAGCGGACTATACTCTGGCTAGTAACCATCGTCGTCTCGACCCCGCTCCATGGTCACACATCCACTCGTCCAAACGGACTCGACGATATATGCCCAGAAACGAGGTTTCAACTTCAATACACCATCTCAGAAACCCACATGGTGATAATAACCTGTATATATAGAACTGGGAACTTCACGAACCGCCCCTTCAATTGCTACAAATCTATGGCACTGACTGATAGAAATTTGTCAACTTCTGTAATTTCACTGTTTTTTATATGAATGTCAAGGCATACATATTTCCAAGCATAAACGGATCCCGAAAGATAATGCAAAGGTACAGACCTAAGACTATTACTGAAAAAGCTTACCTGGAGAGTTAGGTACCCGAGACCCCTTCGCCGAGAATACGGCAAGTGCCACAAATATTGCCACACATTTAATAAGATCACCCATTGCTTTACGAGTGGACTACCAGTTGCAAGTATATGCCACGGATAATATGTACTCTTGCATCAGTCCAAACTCTAACTTTTAACTTTCAATTCTAGATTAAAACAAATTATAATCAGCTACCTAAAGAGGTGAAGAGATAAAAAATAAAAACAAACGTATTAACTCAGGTTCGGCGGCATTTCAGTTGAGACCATGAAGCAACTGCATGTAACGAACTGTTTAACCCTTTAACTTGTATTTTTAGGGTTCTTATCTGCATCAATTTTTGAAACGATTTTCTATTTCGAACATAATATTTAAAATATGCATATCAGGAAGGGTAATTTCCAAATAACATGTGAACATGTAAACAACACGGGTTTCAGACGTTTCACTTTGGCTGTGGGTATGTCAATGTAAGTTTACACCGAAACGGGAGAATGAAACATGGCCGCTGGCGTTGCCTGCGGTCTTTTCCTAACCCAAGACAACATCACCCCTTCCACACTTAAAACAGAATAATGCAACATTTTGTCGTAAAATAGAGTTAAACATCCTACTCTGAAGTGTACTCACTGCATGAGAAATAACATACTGGAAGTCATGTGACATCCGGGTTCTGGAGAAGACAATCTGTGCATTTCGTCATGGATCTTCGTCTCATCAACATGTGATGTTAATTCGTCTCGTCTCTTTATATTTCAACAATGTTATAATGATGTACTTTTAAATGAATATCTTCACGTGAAGAACTGCATCCTATATGATGTTTTTATAAACTGTCACCAGAATATTTTCCCTGTATATATGTGGACTTCGTCGTATGCAATTCAGTGTGAATTGCATCCGCCATATTGTTTGATGTTGGTATCGTCACCATTTTGATGTTTTTACAAATGTGATGTCGATTTTCAATAATTTACTGGTGCCATTGATGAATTACTGGAGAAATATTACTGGTACAATATTGATGAGAAATTGATGTTATTTGGTGAATTATTACTGTAAGACATCTTTGACATCGCCTGATGATGTTAATATGTCTGGTGAACAGCTTAGTTAGTACATGTTCTTTTGATATCTAGTATTTTCATATAGTCTCGATATACCCACGAGACTACAATTTTCTTTCTCCTTGCCTTATACTCACAGTTTATGACACGTCATTGGAACACTCGCGATGTGCACGATCCCAGCGGCGTCACACTGAGGGAGGTTTAGGGAGTGTGTCCCCACACCCACCGAATAGTTTTCTTGTCGAAATAGGTTAGATTGGAAATGAGAGTTCGTTTTTGCAAGGAATAATGTACTTTCTTACCAGACTATTTTACAGTACGTGGAGAGTGGAGTGGATTGTAACTAACTCAACAGTGGAGTGGAGTTATCACCCAAAGGATCACTTTCAAATTATCTGCATATGGACAAAAATACAAGCAATGTTTTAGCTAATGGACCTCCGGGTTTAACCCGGAGGTCGATTGGCTGGAACTTTGCTTGTTGATCTGAAGTAATTTCTACTTTGTGGGTGATTTAGTGACAATACACTCTCCACGTACTGTACACACTTGGACTAATGTCACACCGTGCACACACACAGTCTGTCATTCAAATTGGAAGTGAACAGTACCCGATTTGGAAGAGGGGGCGCGGTGGCGTTGCGGTAACCGGTTCTCGTCAGATCACCGAAGTGAAGCAACGTCGAGCCCGGTCCTTGGATGGTTGCCGTCTGATCGATCGATTCATACTCCCGCGTTGTGTCCTTGGACAAGGCTCTCAGTCCTGATTGTGCACATGGGGGCACGATGACGCCGTGTACTAAGGCGTACTGCACGTCGATGGTGCGCATGTCCTCAACTAATCTAATCCTGCCTGTGCTGCAGTGCGGGGTTACGATGATGGGGAGTTGGCAGCTGAGCGTCGTCGCTCGGTGGTTCCCTCCAGGTACTCTGGCTTCCCCCATCCTTAAAACTGTCACCAAAACGATACGACCTTGGCTGTTAAAGTGTCGTTAAACCTTAGTAAATAAATAACCCCTCATTAACAGTTTGGAGTACCGGTATTAGTTAAATAGGTTGTGTCACGACTACCACATGTAGATTTTTGTGGCAGAAATAAATTTCCAAATCGTGAGTTTTTTTTTAACAAAATCTTGGCAAATTTTGTCAGTCGAGACTTGAGTGATTACAGCTGGAGACAAATGGGGTTAACATCCCAAATCGGTAATCTTCACGTCGCCCCTGTTCGGTCCGCAGATAGGTCATAAGATTATATCTTGGAGGTATACATGGACACGATAAAAAAATTGTGTTCGAAGTTTTTCAGTGCCTTACACGGTCTTCATATCAGTATTGATATAAAATGCGAGATTAAATATCATCTAAACGTTTGTCATCATAAAAGTTCCCAATCGTTTTAACCCTCAAATAAGGAAAGAACAATCAATCTGAGTACGCCTACCTCAGCCTTGTTTATGCCACCGAAGTTATGTCAGATAATGGATTGAAAGTCAGCAGGTATAGCAGTAATCCAAGAGTGTCAATGTTAAGGTCGGTGGAGTGAGAGTGACCCGCGCACTCCAATACTTTGTGAAGTACGGGCCAATTGATGTAAAGTTACACTTCGAGATATATTGATATAGTATTGTAATCGTGTTTTTTCTTTCTGAAAGTAGATTCGATACTGACACTCACGAAAAAAGTGTCAACATTATCAAAAACCAAGGGAGACAGAGATTTATAAACGAGTCTAACCCACACATATCCACACCTTAATGTGTTTGTGAGTTATGTTGAGAAATGGAGAAATTGTGATGGTTTTAGAAGAAAATTTTGAAAATAAGCGTTTTCACAGATATGACGATACCTCATTTCACTAGATGTTATGACATTACATAAGTATGCCAAATGTGGTGGAAATCGTACAGCTTGTTTTGAGCTGTGCAACAGACAAAATTGAGGGGGGGGGGGGGGGGGGGGGGTGAATAGTGAAAACATTTTTTTGAAAAAGAAGAGTAACAAGATTCTTTCCTGAACTGGTTTTTTGGAAAGCCTAAAAAGTCCAACTCAGGTCGCTGACTCCATTCTCCCGTAGTCCATGTTCGTTACAATCTGTATTCTCATCAAAAGAATTTTGCTAATAAAACTGCGGCAGAAAGTTTAACTCACTGTCCTTGACCTATCGATTGGTAAATGCAAAATATATAAGATTTTCTGATGGCCAACTGCTATGGTAAGTATTAGCAGTATCGCCATGGGAGTTGTTGAGAGGTTGTCTAGACATACATGCATGCAGGGAGGTAACCGCCAAAACGTGTTACGCGTTACTTTGCATTTAAATATTCTGAAAAATGAACGATAAATAGACAGAACGCGATGTGTGTTTGAATTGGTTGGTGTTTTACATAACGAGTTGGAATGGTGTAGTCATATGTCGCGAGAGACGAGGTCTCGAGTGAAATATGATTACGCCATTCAGATTCAAAACTCACATCGCGTTATATGTTTATTACACAACCCATGCATTAAATTTCATTTAAATAAACAAATTTTAATTCCGATGTTTAAACCCAAACAAAGGTGAAGAGTCTGTTTATTTTGACTGAAGCTGTACTGATCAAATGAATCAATAAAAAATCAAAACAACCTTTCGGGAACCAGTGTTTCTTGAAATTCGTATCGCTATTTCTCTTCAGATGGTGCCCATTCACGCCTATCCACTTTGTGGCTATTACTGTTAGTAAAAATATAAGTACAAATTTGTGTAGATTTGCAAAACAGCTAGGAGAAACAAATTTTAAAAGAAGTCTGAAGCATGTCAGAAGATTTACCGAAATAAAGCTGACCAATAACGGATCCACAAAACGAGACGGCCTCGGGACTGGGTTAATGTTCTGGTTGGAAATGATTGTGGTTTTATTAAAATAATATCTCATTTTTGGTTAACTATTTTTTTGTGAACCGACTTTATGTTGCTTTGGACGTTTTCAATTTCACACCATGCGACAGACTGTCGATAATTGTATAACGAAATTTGGAAACTTTTCGAAGCGTAACTAATGACTCGATGGGAAAGGAACTAGTGCTGTGAAAAAATTCCGGCTTGTACATCACCCATTGAATAAAGAATTATTTATGTCATAGAGGCTATTCCGTTAAATACAAGGGTTTAAAGTTGAATAAATGTGTAATAAAATCGTAGCTCACGTGACATTATTTTGCTCATACAACACATTGGAACTCAGGGACGATACGGTTACAAGCAATCTCTGTTCGAGAAGCTTCAACATATTCAGACTTGTGCTGTACTTGATGTTACCAAATCATCACCAAGGATGTGCCATATTACGCCATTGCTTGCAAAGCTACAATGGGCACGTGCGAATAGAAGAGGAACTCATTTTATTTACCTTCAAATGCTTTAACGATATGATGCCGGAATACCTAACCAAACTCATATCTGTTTGCAAACCACCGTGAGCATTGCGTTCATCTAATTTCCTGACACTGACTCAACCCCAGTCCATGTTAAATACAGCAGCAGGTGATATGGCCTTTGCCATCGTGACCCCCTAGACGTTGGAACTCATTACCCCATCACTTGTGAAATAAACAGACTTTTATGTCATTCAAATCGAGCCTGTAAACACAGCTCTATCAGCTGCTTTTGATTATTATTATTATTATTATTATTATTATTATTATTATTATTATTATTATTATTATTATCAGGGAGAGCTCAGAATACATATCAGAAGATACTTCGAAGGAGAAAACAAGAAGTCTAACCCAATCAACACCGGATTGATCTGTCGATTGAAAAATGTAGCCATCTACATTCATTGTACCCGGAAGCTCTGATCAAAGGGTGTTCAGTAGACCCGTCAAGTTAGATCCAGCACAATGTGTGCCAAATGATGTCACAAGAACAGGAACATTACACGCTTCGATAATGCGCTTGCAAGAATGGAGAAAAATGACACCCATCTAATGTGCCACCATAATACATCCTGTATGAATCTTAGACCTGCATCACAAAAACATGTTTAACCCCTTGCATTCTGATGATATCTTCCACGCCAGTTCACTGTCATCACTTGGAGTAGTCTAATTCGTTCTAGTTCGTAACTTGGGGGAAGACCAATCAATATTTCCAACATGCAGCATTGGGGCTGCACGTTGAAAATCTTAATTGGCCTACCACACAAACTCACTGAGCAACTATATACTTTATGAATTCAGATCGTATCACGATCCTGGGCCATAAAAGCGGCCTTTCGGGTTCAAAGGGTTAAGATACCTCTCACGAAAGAACAGAAGTGACTTTCAATTTTTGATTTAGTAACAGAATCCATGTCGTTCAAGAGACCATGAAATCTGAAGTTCTGGACTGACAAAGAGAAATATTGAAATGAAGAAATGCACTCGACATTGATAACCATTATCAAAGGGAACAACATCCCGACTCAGTTAAAATGTGGGCGTGTTACTTTTTAAAAAGGCAAGGACAATGGAAACGTATACCTTTCATTGTATATCAAATATGCTATATAAGTACATAACTATCAATGGAAGCTAAGTGAAGACTTGGGCTTGATTGGGGAAAGTATAACGAAGGACCTATGAATTAATTTGTCTAAGAGATAGGTATGGTATGATCTAGGAAACAAAAGCCATGTACGCCATAAATACATAAACCACATAGGAATAAGCAGCCATAAATGTCTTGGTAAAGGGCATGGTGTGAAAGCTAGCATCCTTGGGATGGGCTTGAAACCGGGAGACATTAAAGAAATGTAGGTGATATGAGCCATAAACAGGTCATAGAAGGCCTTCATATGGTAGCTAGGAGCCATGGCATTGTCTAGAAATTATATGGAAGCCATGAACTCGGTATTTGAGCCATATAGGTGCTGGATGCCATGTCTCCCCCCAGCGATGAGTACCAATCACTGTGAAGTTTAAATAGAACGTTTCTGTAAAAAGAGCAATTATCATCGGCATAAAAGAACCATTGATAAAAATGCTAACTTTCAATGTAGTACATATCTACAAACGTTGGACTAATCAGAAGTCTGTGGTCACCAGTAAAGGAAAGTATAGTACTGATTGTACCAACGTGACAGCACTACGAAAGAACCCAATATTCTAGTATTAGTCAAAACATAAAAAAAAACAGGAGAAAGGAAGCACATCTTATTCATACCGCGACTACTGGAGCGTGTGTAATAAGAAAGGCACTATGCAATCCAGAGAACTCCATATTTAAGGGATGCATCCGACTTCGACCGAGAAAATGAGAGGGGTTATTTTGATTCTCGATATATCATACACCCCGACTGACGAGAAAACTATTATTTATAAACAAGTCTAACAAAAGTATTTGTCATTTTAACAAAAGGACATGACCCCTGAATCCATGAAAGTAGAAACAGAGGCAGATACTAGCAACCAAGATATTGTAGCGTCCGTATCCGTAACGATGAAGAAAAAAGGATGCAAAAAGTACCCTGGTAGTTTTGTCCAGACGAATGTTGGCTGTCTACACTAGAAAAACTTACGAGATGTACACCATCAAATTTTCATAAAAATGCATGAAAAACTCCAAGCCATTAAAAGTTTAACCCTTTGAACCCTAGTGGTATATTCCATATCAGTTCAATGGCAGCAACGGGAAGAGTCCATATTCTTTATTTGAGGGTAGCCTTGAAAATATTGATTAGACTACACCACACCTTCACGCAAAAGTCAACCTACTTAACGAAATAATGAAGTATCATGTTACTGGGCCGGAAATTCACAGCCCACTGGAATTCAACTGATTTAGTAGTATATGGAAGCCCGTTATTACCTGAAAGTAGTAATATATCGATTTTTTTTATCTGTTCAAAAATTCATTCGTGACTCACACAGATTCGATCTGCAGCCTCATAATTAGGTATGTTCTCTACACAATTGTGTCCTCTAGGATATAATAGAAATAATCTGACTTCCGCCATGGGTATGCTATCGCGGCGGGACATGAAACTCTTACTGTGAGAGTGTACCCACGGCGAAAGTTAGATTATCAAGGGTTTGGCCACGAGATGAATTTCGAAATAGTTGTGTGAACATCCCCAGAAGTGAAAACCTATGCTTAGTGGCAGTAATCAAGATGTTAATTTAGACTCGCATTACGGCCAAGATACTATAGAATGCAGATGGGTGGGTGATGGGCATCATCACTGGATCTAATGTTGTATTTCATGTTTTTTTTCTTTATATTCTATCCATTTTTATTTTTTTGATATCTTCTCTCTCTCTCTCTATCTCTCTCTCTCTCTCTGTTTAATTTGTGTTTGTCTATAATGTTTATAATATTTAGATTTTGTTAGATTCTGTTATTTATGGAATACGTTCTGCCATATTGTAAATGGTTAGTCTTTGTACAGGAACGGAGGGGCTAGTAAGTGGTAAGCACTTGTCCTCCAATCCTGATTTGCATTGTCAAATGGCAAATAAAATATGTTTAATCTAGATCTACTGGGCCGGAAAAGATATTTCAAACTTGCTAAGGTGTACGTGGAGGTTATTACTTGGTTAGTTTCATATCAGCTTAGATATCAGCTTGATGTAACTCCATATCAGCGAGAGATCGAAGGTCGAAGGTAGATGTGAAGTTACCGAGGGCTGATATCGCGGCCGATATGAAATTAACCCAGCAACAACACATTTTTTAATTAAACCAAAAGAAATAATTGCAAAAAATATCAGATCCGTTAAAGTTTCTGTCAGTGTTATTGTTTACCATTCTTTTCAGAGAGTACGAAGTTTACTCTTCACCTCCTCCTAGTCCAACTCTTGCAATGCCTCGTCCCTACTAGGGAAACCACGACGTTCGGGTAACTAAAGTACCTCTTTTCCATTTCGACGATTCTCCACTTACGGCTGTAAATTTTAACTTGCGATGAATTTTCTGTATAACTCTCTTCTTCCGTCTCTAATCCTTACTTGGTGCCATTATTAATTCCTCAAAACACACAAACTACTCCTTTTAGCCTGGTAATGTCAATTTTACTAATTGATAGCTTTCGACAAATAAATGTGAACGATTTCATATGAATAAAATGACTGCGTCTAGCAACGCATCAATGGGGGACAACTCTAGTTTGGTTCATGTTGTCCGAGATAAGCCGAATATGAAGTCGCATCAGCCGAACTCGCTAATGGGCGATTCTGGGAAAGAAAATCATATCTGAAAAATAATGGAGTTTACTTGACCAGTGAACTTCACGTACTATTTTGGGTGGCGCGGAGGATTGATTTGTGACGTTTCTCGATGACGTTCTACAAATCCAGTTGTATAGAGAGCAGTGAGTCACATAGGTGGATATTGGTTAATAGAAAGACACGTACGCACGGACGGACGCACGCAGTGGGTCAGTCATACAAATGGAGCTTTTTGACACCCTGATACGGGCTGGAGGTGGTGGGGTCAGACTAGCCAATTTGATGTACGGTACGTTCTAATTAAGCAAGAAGTTTGGAGTCCATGTGTCTACGACCACTATATGTTTATCGTCAGGTAACTCTCTCATAACGGTGAGTTCTTGATTATAATCCTGACTGACTAATATTACAGTTGCCTCATCCACGATTGCCTTCAACGAAAGCATGCCTTGGGGAATTTAGATGTTTGATCATAATTTAAGGTAAAGTTCTAACAGTAAAATGCCTTGAATCGTTCTACCTTCAAAAGTCAAAGTCTAGACCTTCAAAAGTCTAAGTACTGCATGGCATATAGTAACCGTTAAAATGCAATGTAGGGCAACCTCAATATAAATTTTTATTGCTTTCCGAAATGTGATTTACTGGGATTTCCGGGTTTGATTATAAACGATAACTTCACAAGTGAATTATGCAATCAACAATTGTGTCATGTATCCGTGCGCGCAAACGAAGACGCTTTGCCGTGGGTGTAATGGGTACTTCATTGTTTTTTTAACCCTTTACCTTACATGACAAACAGACGACAATTGACAAAAAAAATCTTGAATAACTAATTATTTTCATTTTTGTCTCACAAACACAGGTTATAACACCTCACTGGAACGAGCTCGACGAGCTCGTTCCAATGAGGGGTCATAACCTATGTTTTAGAGAAAAAAAATGAAAAAATAATGAAAATTAATTGGCGATTTTTGAGAATGACGCTAGCCGTTTTTGGCCGTTACGTTAGGTAAAGGGTTAAATAATATAAATATCGTTAATAATGAAAAGTAATAAACAGAGTAATCGCTTGACTGGACTGGTTACGTGAAATAATTCATTCGAGGCGAGGGACTATATTGTAAAACACTCGCGCGCATTCGCGCACTCGTGTTTGTACAACGTCTCTCACCTGTCATGAATTATTTCACGTAACCAGTCCAGACAAACGATTACTCTCTATCTATTCAATATTCCAAAGTAGCATAAGCCTTCATTTATAATTTTTTAAAAGATCTTTCAGATATCTTTACAGAGATTTAAACCCGGATTTCCGGGTTTGATTATAAACGACAACTTCACAAGTGAATTATGCAATCAACAATTGTGTCATGTATCCGTGCGCGCAAACAAAGACGCTTTGCCGTGGGTGTAATGAGGACTTCATTGTTTTTGGTTTTTTTAACCCTTTACCTAACACGAAAAACCAACGACACTAGCAAAAAAAATTCTTTAATAACTAATTTTGTTTCATTTTTTGTCTCAAAAACATAGATTAGGACACCCCATTGGAACGAGCTCGACGAGCTCGTTCCAATGAGGGGTCATAACCTATGTTTTAGAGACAAAAAATGAAAAAATAATGAACATTAATTGGCGATTTTTGAGAATAGCGCTGGCCGGTTTTGGCCGTTACGTTAGGTAAAGGGTTAAATAATATTATTATCGTTAATAATGAAAAGTAATAAACAGAGTAATCGCTTGACTGGACCGGTTACGTGAAATAATTCATTCGAGGCGATGGACTATATTGTAAAACACTCGTGCGCATTCGCGCACTCGTGTTTTTACAACGTCCCTCACCGCTCATAAATTAGTTCACGTAACAAGTCCCGTCAAGCGATTACTCTCTATATCTTTGGGCTTCCCAGAAGGTATGGAAATTTCCACTGAAACTGACCAAGAAATTCAGCTTTGCCTAGGGAATAGCAGTTTCCAGACCTGCGTAAATTCCATATGCCGTTGGAAACCAATGGATATAAATTAACTTGATTGCAAAATACTATAACGTTATTCATTTCAGGATTTTCTTATATTTTTTCCAACAGCACGGGCCACAGAAGTTCATCAACTTGAAGAAACTCCAAGAACGAGATGAAATAATCCGCGCCGCTGGTGATAGTCTTTGCTCTAAAACAATTAAGCAGGATTAATAATTTAGAAACAATAGCAATAGGGACGGGTAAATCTCCCTCTTGGGGCAAGATATTTGAGCCAGACACTCGGCAAGCCTCGTGCCTGGCTCAAATATCTTGCCCCTCGGGTGAGATTTCCCTATCCCAGCCAGATACCCATCGAGGATAATAATAATCATCGGTTCAGGTGGCAAATATTACCGTCTGACGTCACAACGCGAAATATTTGAAATGACGTCGCCCGTTTCGTAATTGCTTCACCAACAGAATGACGAGCAAGCCGCTTCATTTTTCTGGATTTTTCACTCGTGCAGTTATATTGTTTCAATTTCGTACCGATAATCAACGATCTTCAGGAAGCGACACGAAATGTATCACTATCAAAATTAACAAACATCATATCTACCCAATCCTGCAGACCACCGAATTATCTCAAAATAGAAAAACGGAAGCTAAATGTCTTACATTCTCATTCAAGATGTGTGGATGTAGCGACTAAAGCTGTGATAAGTTTCTGAATTATATTGCAGAATTTTCCACCTGTTCTTGGGGGAATCCTGTTGAGAATGCCGAGCACTATTTTTCAGAATGTCCCCTGCACTCGATCGCAAGAATCGACTTAATTACTACATTATCAAAGTATAGCATCGCACCGAGTTGTGTTGATATCCTGTTATATGGAGACCCCAACTTAAAGTATGAAGACAATGTTTCTATTTTCAATGCAGTGCAGAAATTTATTGGGAAAAGAAATAGATTTGTTGAGCAAGATGGATGATCCAATGCACTCTGAATAAGTGATATTTGACAAGTGGTACACCATCGCTGTCGTGACTTCCTCATGAAACCGAGAAAGTTGAAAAATCTTGGGAGTAATATTGTTTTACCATCATTCACTTCGAAATTGATACCAGCGTCATCTGTGATTAAGGCCCGACATAGCTATAATATGGAAAGTTACCCTTAATGACAAAAATTAAACAATGAATAAATATTATGATTAAAAGATTGATTACTATTATGTAATCTCTTATTCTCTTATATGTTCATATGGTCTCACACTGCAGTTTTCAAGTTACTAAAGGGACATCACCAACATCATTCCTCATTATTTTATTTTCCTTTTCATTTTGTACATATTTACTTCTGTTTCCAATTACAATGGTATTTGTCTGTGTACTGAATGGGAGAGGAGAGTTTCCTAAGTGGAAAGCACTTGTTCTCCAATCTCAGTTTGACATGTTAAATGGCAAATAAAAATTATGTTTAAATGGTTTGGGAATACTGTCGGAAACTTTTTAACTTTCGTCTGTCGAGTCGAAATTCGAAAAAGTGGATTCGGGTCTGATGCCTCTGTATACTGACGATAGAAGTTGAATTTTTCATTTTGAGCTTCAGTTTCTTTATTTATTGATGATTAACGACACTTTCGACAGCGGGGTCACCTCGTGTCAGACAGCTTTACGGGTGGAGGAATCCAGAGTACCCGGACAGAACCACCAAACAGCGGTGATAAACTGCCAGACTCCCCAGACTACTAACTCTACAGAAGCAGTGCTAACATTGGTTGAAGACAAGTACACCGTCGACGTGCAGTATGCCTTAGTGCACAGCGCCACCGTACCCCCACGTGGGTAACCGGGATTAAGTGCCTTGCTCAAAGTCACAACGCAGTTACACCTCGTGAGGTGTTTGAACCTTGGTCCATTTGTTTGAAGTCCAATGCCGTAACGACTGAGCCACCCCGCTCCCGCAGAACTTCAGTTAATAATATAGGTACCCTGATAAAGATAATATATTCTTAGCATGTGCATCACGTTCACCACAGTCGAAATATCTCATGAATATGAATTTAATTTGTTACTTATGACTGCAGACTAGACAATAAACTACAATAAAACTATTACTGATGAAAAAACTATGACCACGAAAAGTAATTTAGTACTATCTCCATGCTGAGCCTTAAAGATCTTTTTTCTCTTTTTTCTGTTACTGTGTATACCATAAATGTTTGATTTAGTTTGGATGCTAAGCTTTCTTGTTCCATATGATGTATACATATAACATGATTTTTCAAATAAATATTGTTTAAACTAAAGATCGGAAAATTTCACGGAATTTGTACTGTATCAAACAAGTGATATGCTAAGTGATGTGGCCATGAATTCTAATCAGCTATTGGCTGCGTGGATAGGAGCACATAACGCTTGACATCTTTCTTCAGCAAACTATGCAAGTTAGATAGATGAGATTCGAACTTATAACTTTTCGATAGGAGATCCAATACCAAATCAGTTTAGAATACCCCTCATCTTATACTAGCGTTAGGCTGCGATTTCCAAGTGAGTCAGTTCCCTAACTGTCGTCGATCAATGTTGATGTCTTTTGCATTCAAGTTGGCCCTTTTCAAATGTCATCTCTCTTCACTGTTCCTCTCGATCTACTTTTTTCATTTTGTTTCCGCGTTTAAACAATATCCAGACAGACCCACCCGTTCTATCCGTCTAACTGAAATTGTGTAATCTTGCAGACTTGGGAGACGGTTTACATAAGCATTCAGCTTTCTTCCGAATCCCCCTACTACAACAAGTTAGTTTGATATCTGAGGTGTTAATTGTATTCACTGAAATTTATGTACAAAACATTCGATTCGTTTACACTTGTTTGCATGTATACAGTTAACTTATCTTTTTTCAATAAATATTGTTTAAACTAAACCGGTTTGGTCACAATTCTGATATCGTCGCCTGTGTGCTAGAATGTCCTATGTCCCATAGGGGACATAGGATATTCTAGCACTCAGGCGACGACATGTCTTTGTTGTTTTAACGATGAGTAATAAATAATAACAAAGAAAAAAGTGTAGAAGTTATTTTTTGCAAATGTATTTTAACAGTGTGCAGCAGATATACAAAATTTTAAACAATTTCATCATTTTCAGGAGTTGAAGCAGCTTGTAACAAATAGATAAAAGATACTATTCATACTTTTAGATTTTTAGTTTGTTTCATTATCCTATATTCCCCTCTCATCCATACACAGACCACATACAGTAGTATAATAACAAAAACGGTCTTTTTTCACGATCAGATCTCGAACCTATCGCGACACACCTGCAACAGTGGTTCGATATTTTGTAAATATAAAACTGCAAAATTAGAAACGTATCAACAAAAATCACAAGAAAATAGCATCTCCTATTTAATGTCCTTGTATTTCTTTTTCGACGGGTGAATTTCTCTTGTGTTGTACGGAGATGCAGTGAAACTAGAGCTCCTGTTACAATTAGCGCAGAAAATGTTCGTTAGTTAATGCGCTCCTTACTGTTAGACGTAATGAAGAATGATGTAGTCTGAAATACACAAGAATGCTTGCGCTGTGCAATCCAAAATAAAATATGTGCTATTTGCGAGAAGGGTAGTGAAATCACGAACTGAACCGATCAAACAAAAAGACAATACCGAGGCTATCCCTTTCATCCATACACAGGCCACTAACAGTTGTGTAATAACCCGGTGGTCCATGCGATGAAAGTTTGCAAGTGTTTCTCGCACTGTTATGAACAATTATAAATACTTTTCGAGTGGAGAATATATGGCGCTGCAATTAAGTAGTAATCCACTCTCTTCATTCTGAATATACAGTCGAATTTTAATATCTGTTTATGTCATTACACCTACATGTATCCCAGAAGAGGTTAGGAATGATATTAATGATCTCTATTTACTAGTCTAGAATTGTTGGGTATACTGTTTTCTATGGGGAATGAATTACACTAATGGAGCAGTTTGAGCTTGATAGGGACAACAAGAGCCCTTACTCTATTAATTCAAAACAGTGCACGACAACTGTGACAGGACTTTTAGTTTCAACTGTAAATAGTCAGAAATGTTCAATATAATCACGTCCAGGTCATGATTTGATTTACATTATCTGTCCACTTTTGTGATCACAGTACTGTGACATGAATTCACTAGCGCAGCAAGGTACATGTTTTTTTATTACTGTTTACCACGGCCTGTATCCCTAAAATCTGACAAACGTATTGTAGAAACAACTTTGGAAGGTTCATTGATCCCAACAGTGAACACTGCAATGGCGTACCTAAGGTATGGCACGTACCATGGTCGCCACTTGAAGGGGGCGCCACTGAGCAGTTTCTATTAAAGTCAGATAAGCCATCTTCGAATAGTGAAAAAAAGTATTTTCTTCAGATGTATGATCTGTCTTTGATTATCATGGGTGAGAAGCACCAGGATGTCCGGATTGTTAAACCTCTAATAAAAAAAACAAGTAACAAAGAGATGCTAGTTAAGCATCTCAGTGGGGGGCCCTCTAACCAATCCTTTTCATAAGTACCAAACAAGGTCATTTGTAAAATGCAACATATATTCAATTTGAAATCACAGAAGTAAAGAATTTCAAATTCCATAAGTGTATTTTATTAAGAATACGAAATATCTACTTTTGGGACGATTTGGACTCACAAATCCAAAAAAACTATTATTGGAGAAAAGGGAGTTATACATTCTCAAAGCGTCCAGATAATACAAATCCAGATTGTTGTTATCTTTTGTTATTGTTTTTGAGGTTTTTTTTGGTGTTAGTAAATTTGAAATGCATAACAAGCCGTTACAGTGAAAGGCGTGACTCACTTCAAAGTCTGCATCAGTAACTGTCAGTCGTATGAAATAAGTTTAACCTTATTTTGATCTTCTACACTCACCTAACCTTCATGAAGAGCGAATATATTAGACAAATGTCTGTTCTAATAGTTTGCACCTTTTTGACTCTAAGAGAGAGAGAGAGAGAGAGAGAGAGAGAGAGAGAGAGAGAGAGAGAGAGAGAGAGAGAGAGAGAGAGAGAGAGAGAGAGAGAGAGAGAGAGAGACAGACAGAGACAGAGACAGAGACAGAGACAGAGAGAGAGACAGAGAGAGACAGAGAGAGAGAGAGAAGAGAGAGAGAGAGAGAGAGAGGGGGGGGGGGTGGGGGGTGGGTGGTAGAGAGCTTGATTGTTTGGATTTTTTGTCAAACGCGTTTGGTGACTGAACTGTTCGGATCCCATTCAGTTATAATGCAACGCATTCGCACACGTGATATCAGTGTTCAGTGTCTTTGTGCAGTAACTTCCAAATAGTCACTGCTTCAAGAAATTTGGCCGTCAAAAGATCCTTATGGCGAGTTGGCAAGTTATCATAACAAGCGGACTCGTTATGACGAGTTGAAAGTCGTTATTCTGAGTTGGGAAGTCATTATAACGTGCTAATATGTTGTTACAACGAGTTATTATATAAGCCGTTATTATATAATGTGAAATAATTATAATGAGTTGCTAAGTCTGAGTCGAAGGGTTATTATAATAAGATGTAAAGTCGTTATAACGAGTTGACAAGTTATAACGAGTAAAAGTAACACTGAATTGAGTAGTCATAGTAATGAGTTGCCCAGTTGTTAAATCGTGTTGTGATGCCATTATGATAAGCCGGCGAGTCTTGAAGTTATTATAACGAGTTTGGAAGTCCCCATAACTAGTAGGTAAACGATTATACTGACTTGGCAAAGCGTTATAATGGGCTGTACAGTCATTATACCAAAATTGGCAATTAGTTATAATGAGTTGACAAGTAATGTTAACGAGTTGGGAAGTCCTTACGAATCGTATAGTAGTTAAAACAAATTTACAAGTAGTTATAGTGAGTTGATCAATCATTACAGCTAACTGACAAATCATTATAACGGGTTGCTTTGTCGTTATAACGAGTTTTCAAAGTCATTATATTGAGTTATCATGTTATTATAATTAGTTGAAATAATATAACCAATCGAAACCCAGTCGTTAAATTATTATAACGAGTTGGTCAGTCATTATAACTAATTACCAAATTATTATAAGGGTTTGCTTTGTCGTTATAACGAGTTTTCAAAGTTATTATAATGAGTTGTCATGTCATTATTATGAGCTAAAATAAATAATATAACTAATGGATAAGCAGTCGCAAAATAATTATAACAAGATGATAAATCAGTATAATAAGCAAACAACCCGTTATAATAACAACCCGTTATAATGACAACCCACTATAACAAGATGTGTAATCATTGCGACGAGTTCCACTGGTGTTATAGCAGGTTAACAAGTCTTTATAACGAGTTGGCAAGTTGTTATAAAGAACTGTAAATTCGTGATGAGTTGTAATGTCATTATTATGGTTAGACGATCTGTTATAACTAGTTATGTAATCTTTATAAGGAGTTGTCATGTCATTAAAACGGTTTGAAATTTTTCTAAAAACAACTGCAAAATTGTTATATTGAGTTATGATGTCGATATAACAAGTCGGTTCAGGTTGACAAGTTTTATAATGTCTTGCAGTTTTGTAATATATAAAGTCGTTATAATGTGCTAACGAATCTTTATAACCGGTATAGAAGTACTTATGTGTTGTAAAGTCATGTCATTATAATAAGTTGTAAAGTCATTATAACGAGCGTGGCCCTAACGATTTGAAAGGCCATGGCGAATCGTGATATTATTATAATGGTTTGTGAATCTGCCATAATGAATTTACAGTTATTTAATACGAGGGGTAAAGACATAATAACGAATGTGCAAGTCGTTATAACGAGTTGATAAGTCATTATTAAGAGATGTGAAATCATTATAACGAATTGTTGTGTCAATATATCAATTCCTCAGGTCTCTATAACAAGGAATAATGTCAGTATAATGAGTTGCGAATTTACATTGCGTTGTGATGTTATACGAGTTGGAATGTCATTATAATGAGTTGAAAAGTCATGGACTGCCAATTCGTTATAATGAGTTCTGAATCCGTTATAATGAATTGAAAGTCATTTTAATGAATTCACAAGTTTGTTTGCAAATAACTATAACAAGTCGTGACCTCATTATAAGGAGTTGACAAATCGTTGTGAGTCCCAGACTTTGTTATAACGAGTTCGCAGGTTATTATGAACAGAGTTGTGACGTCATTACATGGGGTTGGGTGTCATTTGTAACGAGTTGCAAAGTCTTTATAACGATTTGACATGTAGCTATAACGAGTTGGACAGGCGCTATAATGAGTGAAAAGTCGTTAAAATGACCTGACACATCATTATAGCGAGCCTCAGACAACGCTGTAATGAGTTGCCAAATTATTAGGAGGAATTGTAAAGTTGTTAAAACGATGTGTGGTGCAATTACAATGATTTGTGTCATCCTTTAATGAGTACATCTAACGTTATGACGTGTTTTGGACACACTATAATGATTGGAAAAGTCGTTATAACAAATTGTGAAAACAAACCTTGTTGATAAAGCATTACAGTGAGTTGTCAAGTTAGTATACTTGGTATACGACATAACAAGTTGACAAGTTATTATACTTAGTACAATGGGCGGTCAAGAATTAACGAGTCGACACTATTTTATAACGAGTTGTGAAGTCGTTATATTGAATTGTGCTGGCTTAATAAAGATTTGATGCTATAAAGAAGAGTGAAGTTGTTATAACAAGTTGACAAGTTGTTATAAAGAGTAGTGAATTCTTTATAATGAGTTGTGATGTTATTATCATGATTTGGCATAGCTTGACAATATGTTGTAACGAGTTGAGGAATCATTATCAAGTGTTGAATAACTTGTATAACAAGTTGGAAGTTGTATCAAATTGTATATCGATGATGAATTGCAATGTCATTCTAATGAGCTGTTTAGTCGTTACAACGGGTTTATAAATCGTTATAATGAGTTGTGAAGTCGTTATAATGAGTTGACAAGTCGTTATAACGAGTCTCAAATGTCGTTATTACGAATTGACAAGTCATTATGAGTTCTTAAGCCATTTCAATAATCTGGCATGTCATTTCAAGAGGTGTGAAGTCATTGTACCAGCTGACAAGTCGTTATTCCGAGCTGAAAAATCATTATAGCGAGTCTCGGACATCGTTATATCGATTTGTGGTGGCATTACGAAAAGTTGTGAAATCGATTTAACGAACGAGTACAGCTGATATTATGGTGAGTTGTGGACACACAACAATGATTGAAAAATCCTTATAATGAGCTTAAAATCCTGTATAACAAGTTGTGAAAATATACCTTGTTGATGAAGCATTATAGTGAGTTGTCAAGTTAGAAAAACTTCAACAAATCGAATTGACAACTCATAACAAGGAACAAGGAATTGGATAAAAACATAACAATAAAATAATAACGAATAAATAAGTCTTTATAAAAGATTAGAAGTCGTTATAACGAAGTGTAAATTGATGATAAATTGCAATCTTATTAAAACGAGTTGCCAAGTTATAAAGAGGAATTGTGAAGTTGTTATAACGAGTTCTCATGTCATTACGAGGAGTTGTGGAATCGCTTAAACGAGACGAGCTGACTGTTTGGTGTGTTGTGGGCACAATATAATGATTAAAAAATCGTTATAACGAGCTGCCAATATGTTATATGAAGTTTTGAAAACATACCTTGTTGACAAAGCATTATAATGAGTTGTCAAGTTAGAACAAGAGGCTCCCA
Source organism: Pictodentalium vernedei (assembly GCA_031216915.1). NCBI lineage: Eukaryota > Metazoa > Mollusca > Scaphopoda > Dentaliida > Dentaliidae > Pictodentalium > Pictodentalium vernedei. The sequence goes on along the minus strand of CM062295.1, from coordinate 534,240,100 downwards.
AGAGCCTGTAATAGCTCAGCTGGCAGAATTACATATCCATCAGTTATTCTAATCAAAATCAAAGGCCGTCATGCTACTTCATCTGTGCGAAACAAAAGGATGATGATTTTCTAAGGACTTTATTTTATTCCGTACATTATTTTTGCCAAGTTTGGTTCATACTGGCCAAGTAGTTTCAGATAAGAAGATAAAAATGGGATTTCCCATAGGGTTTCCATGGTAACTATGAGATGCAATGGCGGCCATGTTTGCAATCTGATCAACATTACTAATAATAATAACACTTTGGGCAGCCGCTGATCTGTCGCGTTTCTCGGACGAGAAGGCATTGGTTACCCCTGTACTCCCAACTGCCTCCCTATTCCCATGCTTTTCCTCTCCTCCCAACACTCGGAGACGAACTGCTTGATGCCATCCCTTGCCCCATTCTTCCCAATTTCTCCGATTAGCAAATTAACCCTCTCCTTTGAGTCTCCCCCTAACCACGTGTCCTTCATTCTCCCATCCCACTTCCCCATTATACTCCCACTGAATCTTATTCTTTTAGACTGGTACTTTGGGCATTCTAGAAAAAAGTGTTCCAGGGTCTCCACCATGCCCCCCAAATTACACATCTGGCACTCCCTTTCACTGTCTTTCCCAATTTTTCCACTCAGCTCCAGGGTTCGCGACCTCATCTTGAACAACAGTGACCCCCAAAGGTGCCATCAAGGTACTCTGCAAAACCTAGCTTCTCTTTATCACGCAGGCCACCCAAAGACCTCTTTCATTTGACCCCCTCTCGCCAATTACGGTTACAATCCTCCATGACCCTTTCTTTCAAGATTTTGTTTACCCTGGTTTGCCCCAACGTCCAGGTCTGAGATCTCCAATGAGTAGTCCTCTACTAGCTCCCTCACTTGGACCATCCACCCCGTCTTGATATTTGAGTTGAAAATTCTCGGGAACATTACTTTACACCATCGGCTGTCGGGGAGATATACCAAATAGTTAAGATAACCGAGTTTCAACAGGTCTATCCTGTCCTTGATCCTCATCCACCCAAGCTCACCCCTGACTGCTTCTAGCGCTGCGGCATTACTCGACCCCGTTATCCATAGGCCTGCATCGTTCTGCAGGATTTCCAAGCTCTTTACGGCCGTCTGGTTTAGGGGTACCACTTCCGTACCGTATGTTATACTTGGCAGACCCACCATTTCCCAAATGGTTTTCCCCACGAAAACCTTACTGAAACTGTTTCTCCCTATAAGTTTCATTTGGTTGAGGACTCGCTTCCCGTTCAGAATCAATTTATTTGTGTGGTTTCGGTAGTTGCCTCTTCCTGTAATGTTTATATTTACCCCCAAATACTCGTAATCACCTGTCTCCCATACACTGAGAAGTTTGTTGCTACCTTACGGAATGCAGAACTCACCCACTCTCCACCTTCGAGTGGGGTTCGCTTTGCGGCCCACGGGTATAACTTTGCTCTTGCTTTCATTAAGTTCGAGTCTCCATTTGCTCCCATATTTCCCAACAATTCCCAGCATTTTCGTTAGCTCCTCTTCGCTTTCTGACACTAGCACCATATTGGCTGCACAAAATAGCCCTGGGATCTTCAAATCCCCAACTGCTACCCCCTCCTCGCTATGCAGAAGTTCATCTCCTAAATCTTTGATGTACAATGCAAACAGGATTGGCGAAAGAATGCACCCCTGTTTTAGGCCTATCTCCATAAGCACACGTTTTGTTGTAATGTTTCCCAGGCTAAGTTCACTCTGTATGTCTTTATATAATGCTTTCATAATTCTAATAAACTCGCCTCCTAAGGCCAGAGCCTCCAGCTTGCGCCACATACCTTCCCTCCATACTCTATCGTATGACTTTTTGACATCCAAAAAGGCCATAAACAGCTTTTTCTTTTTTGCTTTCGCGGATTCTATCATTTGGAATAGCGTGAAAAGATGGTCAGTAACTCGCCTTCCCTTCCTGAAGCCATTCTGGATTTCTCCCAAAAAACCATTCTCTTCAATCACCTCCTCTAGTCTCCCATACAGGACTTTAAAGAAAACTTTTCCAATGTTACTACTGACAGAGATCCCTCGATAGTTATCCAAAACGTCTTTTTCCCTCTTTTTGTGAATAAATGTCACTTTGCTTTCTCTCCACTCCTTTGGGACCTCTTGATTTTCTGCGGCTAGATTGAATAGGGCAGTTAGGCTTTCCACGAATTCCTCTGCCCCTTTTTTAATAAACTCGTTTGGAATTTCATCCACTCCTCCCGCTTTTCCATCCCTTAATTTTGAGATCACATTTCGCACCTCCTCCGTTTTAATTTCGCTGCACACGAAGTTCGATAGGTTTTCCTCGACCTGATTCGGCCACTCAGGTGGGCTCCCCATGCCCCATCGCTTATCGTTTACCTTTTCCCAGTGTTTAACTAGTTCTGATGCGACTTGATCTTGTCGTCTGTAACTCTGCCATCTACTTTAATACTCTGTGGGTTACTTCCTTTGATACGTTTGTTCACCCATTTCCAAAATACGTTCGAACTCGACCTCCCTGTCGTTCTTATCGTCCTAATAAGACTGCTATTTCGCACTCTCCGATTATCGCCTTTAAGCTTATTTACTTTATTTCGTGATTGTTGGTATTCTTCCTTTGCTACTGTGGCCTCATTGCTTTCCGCCCCCTTAAGTTTTCTACTTCTCCTGTACGCAGCACATTTAGCTTTTCTTCCCTTTATGGCCCTTTTCAGTTCTTCATTCACTCTGTACCCAAGTTCCCGTGTTGCCACACTGATCTTTCCTACACTTTCCTTCCCTGCCTCCACTAGGCTCGAAACTATGGCGTTGGCCATCTTCTGGACACTGCCCCCCCCCCCCCCCCCCCACCTTCGGTACGGTTGCAAGCTTTGGTTTCAGTTTTTCAGTGAACTTCGCCCAGTCAGCATCCTTTTTGAGTTCCCAAATCTCCTTAAAGCTTTCTTTGCTTTTTACTAGATTTTTGGCCCTGATCGTCACTGTAATCAAGTTGTGATCACTATCCACCTCCATTTTACCCTCATCATCCACTTCTACCCCTATCACCTCCCTCCATAAATTAATATCTGTGAGAATGTAGTCGATTATTGATTTTCTGTCCATCCTCTCCCGGGTCCATTTCCCCTTACACCTCGCGTCCCTGTTAAGAATCTTCAGACCGAGCTCGTTTGTGAAGTTCAACAGCGTCCTTCCATTCATGTTGACTTTCTTGTCCCCACCCTCTATGCCTTCTTCTTTATCACCTATGTGGCCATTAAAGTCACCCACCAGAATTATACCGAGCCCCTTGTCTTGTAGCTCTAGTTGTCTTGATATTGGCCCTTAGTGTTGAGTATATCGAGTCATTCCACTCGGGTTTGCTTCCCTCCACCGCACAGTACACAACCCCAAGGGCGATACTTTTGTTTCTCAGATTGATCCTTAACCATCCAATTTCTTTCGATACCTCAGTCGAGGTGCTGACGTCTTCCAGGTCTGTGATCGGCGACGGTTTTAAATCCTCTTTAATGTACATGCCTACCCCTCCCCCTTTTTCTGGACTTCCGTTCGCCCTACACCTATCCACAGCACCCCCTTACTTGGTCTACCCGTTCCTCGTGTCTTATGCACGTTTCGCTTAAGCCCATGACGTCAAACTCCTCTGCCTCGATCAATGTAGCAATTTCACTCACTTTCCGGTGGAGACCCTGGATGTTGCTATCAGGGTATCAAGATTCATTGGCTTCCGCCTACTGGTCCCATTATTATCTAGTCCCTGTATGTTTGTATATCCTATTTTGTGTACCTGTGCTTTCCGTGGTATGGTATTCCTATTGAAGTGGATTTTTGGTCCCTTTTCCTTATCCCCCTTTATCCCATTTTTACAACTATGGTTCGTAACACATTTCAGGTGTTTATTCCCCCCTTCTCTGTTCCCCCTCCCCTCCCTATACCAAAAAGGCCCCACCACCTGCAACATATTTCTTCCTAAAATCTCTGTACCCCTTGGGCTAAGATGGAGACCATCCCTTCCCTATAGTTCCTTTCTGCCCCAAAATTATCCCCAATTATCTACAAAGGGTATCCCAAGTTCCTTACAATACTCCCCCAATTCCCCATTGGCCCAATGATCCGCGAATTACGCTCGCCCCCACTACCTAGTACTAGAAGAAGCCCCGAAACCACTACCTGTGCATACTTGGCATTCAGTTGAGTTATTAAGTCCTTGTAAGTCTCAATAAGCTGAACTGATTTTCTCTCCCTGATGTTGTTGGTCCCCACGTGTACAACAACCACTGGATCTGGGCCTGACCCCTTTACTAATCCACCCACTCTGTCCCATAGGTCCTCCACCCTAGCCCCCGGAAAGCACAAATTGGTCCTGTTGACACTGTCGGGCCCACACACCACCCTATCTAACCCCCCGCACATTATCACTCCCTGCAACCACCAACTGCCTATTTCCTGTCCTACTACCCATGTTACCACCTCTGTTCCCACTGGACCGGCTCGCAGTCTTGCAATCCGCCACACTAACCTCCAAGCCTACCTCCACCTCTTCAGACCCCACCTGCTCCTCAGAATTCTCGAAATTACCTAACACACTGAATCTATTTTGGACACTGCACTCCACTTTTTGCCCACTCCCACTACAAGCCTCCTTGTCCTCGTTTACCACCTTCCTAACCTTCCCTTTGACTCCTGCCCTGACAGACGCCACATGGCCATCGCTATCTCCCTCACTATCCGATTCTAAACGAATACGCCTTTTGGCCCTCCGACTCACACTACTAGCCTGGAGATTTGACACTCTAGCCTCTACTTCTCCCCTACCCTCAACCCGACGCACCTTCCTATTCCCAAAAGACCCACTCCACGTCAAAAGTCCGCTTCCTGCTACCCACTACCTTCCATCCCCCATCGAATGCCACCCTAACTGTGGTAACACCAGACTTTCCTGCCTTCCCCAGTTTCCCCTCACCTCCTGCACCTCTTCCTCCAACTTTGCATAGGCCTCTAACAGCTGCATTAACTCTACGCAGATAGCACATATCCCCAACTCCCCCAGCTCACGCCCATCCACATACACCATATCACAGTGCTTACACACATCCGACCGCTGGCCGTCCGTTGATAACTCACTAGCACCCCCCCCCCCCCTGTGCTGGCCTCAACCACTGCCCCACCTCTACACCTATACTAACGTCTCAACACTGCTAGTTTGAACCTCCCGCGTCAAGAAACACGGTCCATAGCAACCATAGCCAAAATTAAAATGAGAAACTTAAAATTTGAAATGCGGTCGAAAACGTAAACAAAACGAAACACCGAAAATTAACCGCGCGAAGGTAGGGAACACGCCACTTATATCCGACAGAGAAACTAAACTAAATACTAATATAACTATCTTTTATTACAAATCACATCTATACAACACTAAAACAATATATATATCAACATAAACACCTGGAAGAAAAGTATGAATAATTGAGCTAAATTTTGACAACTGAAATGACAATACTCCCTGTTGGTTCCGAGATGGGTATGAGGATTATTGGTAGAGGGTGTCCCAGTCATCAATAAAGTGAAGTTTCAAAACATTTGGCCTAGAAGGTTTTTTCAGAATCCACCAATCAGAATCAAAGAATGCCTCTGGCGGCCATGCACTCCAAAATAAGGATAGTTTGTAGAGGACCTCCAATAGAACATTCCTGCCAAGTTTGGTTCACAACGGCCCATTAGTTCCAGAGAAGATGAAAGTGTGATTTCCCGTAGGGTTCCTTTAGTAACAATAGGCCGCAATTGCAATCCAATCAACATTAAATGAAGATCGTTGGTAGAGGGTGTCCAAGTTATCAAGCATGTGAAGTCTCAAAACATTTGGCATTGTTGTTTTAGAGGAGAAGATTTTTCAAAATCCACCAATCAGAATCAAAGAATGCCTCTGGCGGCCACGTGTTCCATCCGACGTGAATAAAATTTGTAGTAGAATTCACATAAACAATTGCAGCCAAGTTTGGTTCACATCTACTCAATAGTTCCAGAGAAGACGATGAAAATGTGATTTCTTACAGTGTTTCTATAGTAAATATGAGTCGCAATTGCTGCCATGTTTAACCCCGATCAACATTAAATGAGGATCGTTGATAGAGGATGTCCTAGTCATTAACCATGCGAAGTTTTAAATCATTTGGCCTTGTGGTTTTAGAGAAGATTTTCTAAATCCCCCAATCAGAATCGACGAATGCCTCTGGCGGCCATGTTTTCCATCCAACGAGAACAAAATGAGGATCATTTGTAGAATTACGTCCCATAAACTATTTCTACAAGTTTGGTTTATATCAGCTCAGGAGTTCCAGAGAAGAAGATGAAGATTTGATTTCCGATAGCGTTTCTATAGTAACTATAAGCCACAACTGTGGCCATATTTGAAAGCTAATCAGCATTAAATGAGGATCGTTGGTACAGGGTGTCACAGTCAGTCATCAATCGTGTAAAGATTCAAAACATTTGGTCTTGAAGTTTCTGAGAAGATATTTGAAAATTGACTAGTCGGAAGCAAAAAATGTTTCTGGCAGCCATGCTTATCCACCGACAGGAACACAATGAGGATCGTCTGTATTGGACCTCCCATAGGCTATCCCTGCCAAGCTTGGGTCACGTCGGCTCAGTCGTTCCAGAGAAGATGAAAATGTGTTTTCTCATAGAGTTTCTATAGTAACTATGTGCCGCAACTGCCGCCATGTTTTCAACCCTATCACCATTAAATGAGGATTGTTAGTAGAGGGTGTCCCAGTCATCAATTGTGCGAAGTTTCAAAACATTTGTCCTTGTGGTTTCAGAGAAGATTTCTCAATTAGACCAACCAGAATCAATGATTGCCTCTGATGGCCATGCTTTCCATCTGGCGGGAACTAAATGAGAAACATTTGTAGGGGACCTTCCATGTACCATTCCTGCTAAATGTGGTTCACATCATCTTAGTAGTTCCAGAGAAGAAGATGAAAACGTGATTTCCCAGAGGGGGTTCTGTATTAACTGTAGGCAGCAATTGCGGCCATGTGTGCAACCCGATCAACATTAAATGACGATCGTTGGTAGAGGGTGTCCCAGTCATCAATCGCGCGAAGTTTCAAAACATCTGCCCTTGTACTTTCAGGGAAGATTTTGAAAATCAACTAATCCAAATTAAAGAATGCTTCTGGCGGCCATGTGATTTCTCACAGGGTTTCTGTAGTTAATATAAGTCGCAACTGCTGCCATGTGTGCAACCCGATCAACATTAAATGAGGACCGTTGTTAGAGGGTGTCCCGGTCATCAATCTAGAATGCGTCTGGCGGCAATGTTTATCAACCGACAGGAACAAAATGGGGAACGGGTATATAGGACATCCCATAGACCACCCCTGCCAAGTTTGGTTCACGTCGGCTCAATAGTTCCAGAGAAGAAGATGAAAATGTGATTTTCCATAGAGTTTCTATAATAATTATGAGCCTAAATTGTGGCCATGTTTGTACCTCGATCAACATTAAATGAGGATCTTTAGTAGGGGGTATCCCAGTCATCATTTATATGAATTTCAAAATATTTGGCCCTGTAGTTTCAGAGTAGATGATTTAAAAAAAAACACCAACCAGAATCACAAAATGCCCTTTACGGCCATGTGTTTCATCCGACGGAAACGAAATAATGTTTTTTGTAGAGGTCCTCCCATAAACCATTCCTGCCAAATTTGTTTCACGCCGGCTCAGCGGTTCCAGAGAAGAAGATGAAAATGTAAAAAGTTTCTGGACGATGACAGACGCCAAGTGATGGCAATAGCTCACATGACCCTTTTGGGCCAGGTGAGCTAAAATGACAAGTCATTACAAGATAATAAAATAAGAATAAAATAATAACGAGTTAAAAAGTCATTATAACAGGTTAGAAGTCGTTATAACAAAGTGTAAATTGATGATAAATTGCAATCTACTTAAAATGAGTTGTTGAGACATCATAACGAGTTACAAGGCGTTATACCGATTTGTGAAGTTATTACAACGAGTCACCTGCGGCAACCGCGTTGTGTCCTTGCGCAAGACACTTCATCTCCATTGCCCGCGTGGGGCACGATGACGCCGTGTACTAAGGCGTACTGCACGTCGATGGTACGCATGTCTTCAACCAATCTAACCCTGCCTGTGCTGCAGTGCGGAGTTACGATGTTGGGGAGCTGGCAACTGCTCGTCGTTGCTCGGTGGTTCTCTCCGAGTACTCCGGCTTCCTCCACCCGTAAAACTGTCACGGTCCTGATTAGCCATTGTGCACAAATATGTGACCTTAAACATCAATCAATAAATAAATATATTACAACGAGTTGACAAGCCGTTATATCGAGTGTTAAATATCGTTATAACGACTTGACAAACAACTATGAGTTGTTAAGTCATAATAATGAGTTGGCATGCCATTTTAAAGAGATGTATAGTCGTTATAACAACTTGACAAGTCGTTATATCGAGATGACATGTAGTTATAACGAATTTGGTTTTCAAGTTATTATAAACAGGTGCTGCAGCATTATCATCAAAACGTTATAAGGAGTTCCAAAAGTCATTAATGCCACGAGTTGGTAGATCAAAATGAGTTGTGAGAGAATTATGACAAGTTGTGAAGTTACTTCAATGAGGTGTCGTGTCATTATAGAGAGTTAAAAAATCATTATAATGTGGCATGTAGTCAGTATAAAGAATGAATTTTGATGTTATCAAGCAGAGTTGACAAGTCGTTTCATAAGTTGTGAAATTTTTATAACGAGTTATGAAGTCGCTATAACGAGTTGGCACGTCATTATAACGAGTTTTAAACGGGTTATAGATAATTACCAAGACATAACGAAATGACTCGTCATAATGGTCAGTTAGTATAAAATGTTGTAATGTCATTATATAGTATGGAAGTTATTATAACGAGTTAGTGAGTCACTACAACGAGTGGGCAAACTGTTATAACGATTTCCTTTTTTTTTTTTTTTTTTCTTTTTTTTTTTGTAGTTTCTGTTTCTCGTTTGCAATCTCTCTCTCTCTCTCTCTCTCTCTCTCTCTCTCTCTTCTCTCTCTCTCTTCTCTCTCTCTCTCTCTCTCTCTCTCTCTAACCAGTTTCTTCTTTATTCTCCAACCCAATAGCTATCTTTTGTTCTATTTCTATAAATGTATATCACTTTCCCTATTATTCCTACTCAGGGACGTGGCTAGAGGTTTCCGTTTGATGGAATGGGTGAAGGGTAGTGAATTTCGGGCTGGGGAGGGTCCGGGAGGGGAAACATCCCCGGTCCCTCCCCATAGCTGGAAATTCACATCAGAGAAACAATTTGAAAATGAAGCCATGAAAATGGGCATAAAATTGATTCTAGTAACTGGAATGCCAACATATTTATGATAGAATTATCAGGTTATTAATTGGTATTATTCTGGGAATTGAATATGTGCTAAACAAATGCTTAAGCTCAGAACTCTAATCATCTTGGAAGTGTGAATAATGAAATTAACTCAGGATAACGATTTTACGTGAAGAGATTTTCTTGAAGTGCTTTCCGATGCTTTTTTTACAATAAATAAACATACAATAGTATCCTCGTACCGATTCGATTGTGAATGAAGGAATTAACTCAGGATTCTACACGGTACACGGCGTGATTTTCTTGAAATGCATTTCGACTTTTGAGAAAAGTAAACGTACTATAGAAAACTCATACCAATTGATATCATACATACCTTTGAAGCTCGACATTACGTACGCTGTATTTGTAGATAGTACCAGATGGAATTTTTGCTGATTTGAATTCGGGTTGGAATTTTGGGAGGTAAATGAGACATCAGCATCAAGAAAGAAGCTCTAAAATCCAGATAGGTGGAATTTCCAACTATTCATGATTTGCCCTACAAATTTCCAACTGTAGAAAATTTTTATCAGGATTGGGGTGGGGTCCCCCCCCCCGCCGCCACGCCCCTGCTCCTGCTTCATTCAGACACTTTCTCATTTTCTTCTTTTTGATCTCCTTTAAATCTGTTTGTGTGTTGTTACCAAGTTGACTGTAAAACGCCGCCACTTTTGCCAAAAATGTGAAATATATTTATAGTGTGGAAACAGCTTAACATAAGCTTTTAGCTTTTTGTTGAATCCACAAATATGTATTCTATGTATTATTGTATAATAATGCAACTAAATAAATAATGTTTAAACTAACGATTTGTCAAAGCGAAATAATGAAGTCGTTATGACAAATGGGCAATTAGCTGTAACGAGTTGATCAGTTATGTAATGAAGTGTGAAGTCATAACAAATTGTGAAGTCATAACGAGTTAACAAGTAGTTATAGGGAGTCGATCGATCATAATAAGTTGTAAAGTCGTTATAATGAGCTGATATGTCGTTATAACGAGTTTTCCAAGTCGTTATAATGGGTTGTAATGCCATTTCCACGAGGATAAATATTTGACCGATGGAAAACCAGTCTAAAATTCATCATCACGAGTTGTTAACTCATTATAACTGGTGTACAATGCATTATAATGAGACGTGGTGTCGTTATGGCGAATTGAAATGTTGTTATAACAGGCTAAGTCTTTATAACAAATTACCAATTCGTTATAAAGCATTTGTAAATTCGTTATGAGTTGTTATGTCATTAAGAAGAGTGGACTAGCCGGTATAACTAATTGAGAATTCATTATAATGTGTTGTGAGTCATTATTGTTATGTCGTTATATGCAATTGTCATAATGAACTATAAGAAGGCTCAAAGTCATTGTGATGCTTCGTACAGTTATGAATTTTGATGTCGTTATACGAGTTGAGAATTCGTTATGATGAGTTAACAAGTCGTTCTAAGGGATTGCAAATTCGTTATAACGAGTTCGAAATTCGTTTTAAGGAGTTGAAAGTCATTATTATGAGTTTACAAGTTAGTTTACAAATCACTATGATGAGTTGAGGAGTCATTATATTCTTTCCTATTTTTTATTTATAAGAAGCTAGCAAATCGTTGTGACTCCAAAACATTGTTATAACGAATTGGCAAATAATTATGATGAGAGTTGTGATATCGTTACAACGAGTTCAGAAGTCATTTTAACGCATTATAAAGTTATTTTAGCGATCTGACCTGTAGCTATGGCGAGTTGGAAAGCCACTATGATGAGTAGATAGGTTGTTAAATGAGCAAAATGACAAATCATTATATTGAGTCTCAGACATTGTTATAACGAATTACCAAGTTATTACGAGGAATTGTAAAGTTGTTTTAACGAGTTGTTCTGACGTTATGGCGAGTTGTGGAGTCATTATATCGAATTAACAAGCCATTATACCGAGTCCCAAGTGTCGTTGTAATGAACTGGCAAGTCACTATGAGTTGTTAAGTCATGTAACGAGTTTACATGTCATTTCAAAGAGGTGTAAAGCCATAATAACAAGCTCAATGGTTGTTATATCGAGATAAGTCGTTATAACGAAGTAAGTTTTCAAGTTATTATAAAGAGGTTCTGTAGGATTATAAAAAAAAAAAATTATAAGGAGTTCCAAAAGTCATTAAAACTATGAATTGGTAAGTCACAATGAGTTATGAAATAATTATAACAAGTTGTAAAGCTATTCTAACGAACAGTCATGCCATTATAAAGAGTAGACAAATCATTATAATGAGGTGTGTAGCCGTTATTACTTATAAAGGGTTTTGATGTTGTTAAAAAGAGTTGGCTAATTGTTATACTGATATGTGAAATAATTATAACGAGTTGTGAAGTCGTTATATCGAGCTGGCAAGTTATAATAATAAGTTGTGATGTCATCCTAGATAGCTGTTACGTCGTTATAACGAGATGTCAAGTTGCGAGTTCCAAATTTTAATATATATAACGAGTTTGGAAATTCATAATGAGAATTTGACATGCCGTTATAATGGTGTTCAAGTTGTTATAAAGGGCTACAAAGTTTTGAAGTCATTATAACGACTTAAAAAATGGTTATATCTAGTTGACAAGTCGTTATGACAAATTGTGAAGTTGTTAGAAGTTGTTATAAAGAGTTACTTATAAGGAGTTCATTAGTCATCGTAAAGAGTTGTAATCTCACTATAATGAGTTTAAAAGTCATTACAATGAGTTCCGAAAGTTGTTATACTGAGTTGTTAAGTCTTTACAGCGTGTTGTGTTGCCATTGGTGTAATGAGTTTCACAGACTTGAACAAATCATTCTAACGAATTGCAAAGTCGTTATGTGTCGCAAAGTTGTTATAATGAGTCACGATTGTATGTCATTGAAAAGGTGATTCAAACACGTGGCATAGTGAGCTGACTTGGGGGGAATGTCGAGTCACACGACCGCTTAGATGATGACGAACACTTGAAATAAGCTCGGTGCAAGATGGTGAAAGTAGTGGACATGTTAGACGCCATGTCTGAACTCAGTGGACTGGAATAGGTTTACGTTTTGCACACAATCTATACCAAGAAAGTGTTGCTACATTGTCTAATTTATTCTCCTAATTAAGTCTCCAAAATATCTCACCTGGCTATGAAAATGATTTCCTCGACAAATTGGTTGATTCTCCAGCCATTTTGGCGGCCTTCTCTATACCTACAAAGGTCAAATATCTTGAATTCCTTGGATTTAGTGTAATCTCTAGGTTGATTTCATTTTAGCACAATGATATACCCTATAAATAACGGCACAATAACACAGACATGGTTACTTCTTAATGTTCCGAAAATTCGGTCGCCATTTTGTCGGCCATTTTTTAAAAAAAATGCAAATAGCTCAAATTCCCCAAAGTTTACTGACTGGCATCAAACGTCTCCGAAGTTAGCACACAAAGTTACCCTAGAAACACCAGTAGGTGATAATTGAGAATTCACGACCACTTTGTACAAGTACGTATACAAAATACGTACACGATGCGTTTACCAACGTGGGATTCAGTGTTAAATCGCACGCTTGTTCACAAAAATGTCCAGTGGTCTTGAATCCGCTGTTTTTGTGACTCCTAGATCGCACTTTTAACGTTCAAATACTCGTGGTGAACGTTGAATGTTACGCGTTTTTTAAAAAAAAGTGAAATTGTACATTTTCACTTTTTTTTTTACTTTAAAATTTTTTGCCAACAGTCCCATCGCAGATCAGACCATCGATCCATCGTTGGTGAACGCGAGCAAAATTCTGGGCTAGCATAAAAAAAAACGGTTTGCGGATTCTGGACCAGTGGTCTAGAATCCGCAATTGTTTTGAGGCGGTGGTTTTTTTCCCATTTATGACGTAAGTAGGGGAATACCCATAGTGGGATTTTCCAAACTCAGCTAATTAACCAATCAGATTGCTTGATTCTCCGCTAATTAACCAATCAGATTGCTTGATTCTCATAAACTTAATCATACAAAGTTATCTCCCCTCGTCGTGGGGTGGGGGTCACGCCCGTCATAAAAAGGTGAATCGCGTTTAATAACGTGGATATAATGGCTAGAGCAATGTATACCAAAAAAAGTGATTGATATATATAGGAGAGAAAAAAAAATATATAAATAATAGTTATTTAAAAAATAAATATATCAAATCGAATAGGTAATAAAAAAAAATACGTAACTCATGTGCGCTTCCCAGACTATTAGAGCGAGGTTTCTCTTAAACATGCTGATGAGAGCATACGCAATCTGCGTGAACGAAGAACTACGTCCCATCTTGTTAGAACGATGCGTCGGATGTCGGGATCATCTAGACTTCGATCACGAGAATCATTCGTGTCTGACGATGGAAAGGGAAGATATGGTCGTCAAGTATTTCGAACCGGCGTTCGAATGCGTTAGATTCGACGATGTGATCACGCTTTGGAAGAGATTAGTCTTCTGTAAGAATCAAGACAAGCCTACAGTTTCGGAAGAACTGAAATTGGCGCGTAGATGTCTGACTTTAGAAGACAAGGGATGCATCATGAAATTATTGTTCAATGAAGCATACGTCTAAGTTTTCTCGTTGATATAAAATAAGGGAGAATAGAAAATAAAAATAAATACACACATAAAATTTTTTATCTAATATTAGAAAGAAAAAAAAATACAAAAATGAGAACCGGAAATAAATTGTATCCGACGTTAGTAGACGATGAGGATGAGAAGCTGATCAACGTTTTGCCGACGACACCGTCGCTAGAAGAAAAAGAAAGAGGAGAGAGGTATCGCATCGATCAAATCAGTAGAATCCAAGACTATCTAACTCGAGAGAGAGATTCTCGTCATTCCCTCAAGAAGAAGTATTCGCGTTTCGTGAAATTCGTCAACGCGATCGACACGACACTCATCACGATTTCCATGGGTTTACACGCGGCCGGCATCGGATTATTGTCAACCGCGGTCGGCATTCCGATCGTGTTGACCGTAGAAGGAGTGGCTCTCGCCGCCGGATTGTTTAGCACGCTCGGAAACTTTTTGAGTAGGAAATTATATCTGAAGGCAAGGAAACACGACAAGATTCGCGTCTTGGCCGACTCCAAGATCGACACGATATCCGAAATGATCTCTATGGCGTTGAAAGACGGTAGGATATCGGACGGAGAATACTTCGCGATATTGAGCGAGAAAACGAAATACGATGCCATGAAAGAAGCCGTGAGAATCAAGACTCGTCAGATCATCAAGGAAGAGATGAAGGATTCTCTCGTGGAAAAGGGGAGGAAAGAGGCCAGGGAGGAATTCAGTAAGATGATAGAACTCAAGAGCAGCGATTGAAAAAAAAATATATATATAATAAGAACAGAATTAATTAATTATTAAATTTATATATAAAATAAAAAACGAAATTAATTTAAATAACTCTTAAAAAATGTATTGCGTAAAGTGTAAGAGAGTTACCGAGACGAGTAATTCTAGAGAAGTGCGAACTAAAAACGACAGACAGATGCTTCGCGGAATTTGCGACGTGTGTGGTTCTATCAAGACTAGATTCGTCAAGAAAAAGAACGCGAGCAAAGGTAAAGGCATCGTGAATAAAATGATCAATAATCTACCTTTCGAAATGCATCTGCCCGGTCATAGTTTCACGGGACCCGGAACGAAATTGAACAAGAGACTCAACGCCGATCTGACACCCAAATCTTGGAGCAAACCTGTGAATAGGGTGGACGCGGCCGCGTATGATCACAATCTGTGCTACGCCGGACATCGCGACACCAAGACTCGCAACGACGTCTGCGATAAAAACATGTTGGGAAAATTGAGAGGCATATCGAATCCGACCAGGAGAGAGAAGATAGAACGTTCGCTGGTCGGCAATCTGATCGGTGCGAAACGTCGATTCGGATGGGGCGTTCAAAAAAAAAAGTGCATCAGAAAAGAAGAAGAAACAATTAATGACGAGCGAATTGGCCGAGGAGTTACACAAACCCATAGTGTGTAAATTTCGAAAGAGAAGGTTGTTCGTGAAGGGTTTGGATGATATTTGGTCTGCCGACTTGGTCGACATGAGATCGTTTTCGAGGTGGAACGAGGGCGTCAAATATCTATTGACAGTCATCGACGTGTTTTCCAAATGCGGTTGGATCAGAGCTTTGAAGAATAAATCGGGACCTTGCGTCGCCGAGGCTCTGAAGAGCGTGTTCGACTCGTCTTCTCGAAAACCGAGTAAATTGTGGGTGGATAAGGGAAAGCACGTTCATCGATTGGTCGACCTCTACTCGATCGAAAACGAAGAGAAAGCCAGCGTGGTGGAACGTAGGAATCGAACGATGAAGGAAAAGATGCACAGATACTTCACGGCGAATTCGACCAAGAAATACATATATGCTCTGAACGGTCTAGTCAAAGATTACAACAACACCCGACACAGATCGATCAAGATGACTCCCACGGAAGCTAGTGATCCTCGAAACGAAAAACGGGTCTACGCGAATCTATATCCTGAGAGATCTAAGATCAGGAAGAAGTCTAGAACGCCGAAATTTGCGGTCGGTGATCGAGTGAGAATTTACGCTTATAAGAAGCACTTCGAAAAGGGTTATACTCCTTGATGGACCTCGGAAATCTTCGTGATAATCAAAATATTTCACACCGATCCGGTGACTTACGAAATCGAAGCTTTGGATGGAGAAGAGATCATCGGAAAGTTTTACAAACAACAATTACAGAAGACAAAGTTTTGATAAAGAAAACAACATTTTTTTTATTTACTTTCTTTAACATTTTTCTTGTTTACACACATATATATATAAGAGAAAAAATAATAATAAAAAATAATAATTAAAAACTATTTTTAGATAAAGAAAACTAGTTAATTAATAAACAAAAAAAAACAACTAAAAATCCTTTAAAATGACAAATATACTAGATATAGCACAAAGCATAGTGAAAGATGAAAGTATTCAAGAATATGAGGTTCACGAATACGAACTGGTAACCGGAACGAGTTTGAACAATGCGGGAGAGATAAGAATCAACGTTGAAACTCAAGATCTATTCATACATCCTAGCGAGAGTTACATAATGGTGCAGGACGTCTCACCAAGGAAGATGGGAGCAACTACGCCGTCAACGACACGGTTACTCTAGCCAATAATGACATCATGCATCTATTCAGTAATATAAAATACATGCTATCCAGACAAGAGATAGAATCTGTTTTTCATCCCGGTCAGGCCACCACGATGTTCGGACTCTTGACGTATCCTGATGATTTTTCGAAATCCAGAGGACTTAATCAGTTGTGGGTGAAAGACACCGTCGGCCCTGCTAGCGCCGGCGCCGCCTTGATATTCGACTACGTCGTCAAGACGTCCAGACCTAAAGGAACGTTTTCGTTCAGGATACCTTTGAAACACATCTTCGGATTTGCGGACGATTACAACAAGATCATGTACGGATTCAAACACAATCTGACGTTGATTCGAAAAGGAAACGACGACGCAATAGTGAGACTCACTGCGACCGATGCGGGTAAGATAACTCTACATAAGATATCTTGGTTCGTTCCGCACGTGGAGCCTTTGATCGTGGAGAAAGCACGTCTCTACAAGATCATAGAATCCAAGAGTAAATTACCCGTGGGATTTAGAATGAGACAGTGCGACACGGCTAGCATTCCTCCCTCCATGAATCACTTCGATTGGAGATTGACGGTGAAATCCGCTTCCGAGAGACCGCGTTTTATCGTGGTTGCGTTTCAGACCGATAGGGACGGGTCTCAGGAAAAGAATGCATCGCTGTTCGATCACTGCAGTTTGAGAAACATGCAAGTGTTTCTGAACGCCACGAGATATCCAGCAATCGATTACAATGCGTTGTTCGACAAGAACGATTTCTGCAGACTGTACGGCGACGCCGCTGATTTTAGAAAGAAGTATCACGGTCTAGACGAATTGATGAGCAATCCTAACATCTCTCCCGGCGAATACAAGTCGATGTATCCCATGTTCGTATTCGACGTCAGTAAACAGAGTGAACGACTCAAGAGTAGCGTCTTAGACATTCAGATCAAGATGCAATTCGATAGGAACGTTCCGAGAAAAACCGAAGCCTTTCGCCCTGGTCCTGTCGGACAGAGAATTACAATTCGAATCGGATGGAAATAAGATGTTGATCATTCGATGAGAGATGAGTGTGTGAAAAAAAATAAAACAAAAATAAAAAAAAGTAATGATTTATTAAAAACAAAAAAAAAAACCCAAAAATAAATAAAGTAATGTGATCTAGAGAGATTGAACATCTTTCTAAATCTCATTACTTTTTTTTTGTTTTTTTAATAAATCACATTATTTTTTTTTTAATTCATTTGTTTGTTCAAAGGAACTAGTTCAATCAGTAGACTCACCACAGAAGTGGCGGCTTCGAGATTATTGGTTTTCATAACGAAATTAATCCTGTCTCCGGCGTTCTCTTTCAGAGGCGTGCCGAACGTGCTAACATTCGCGTGTTGATTCTCAGTCTTTTCGATGCTGTATCTCTTATCGCTCTCTACTCCATTCACCATGAGATTGACGACCGCCCTGTTATTCAAATCCGAAGAAGCCAGACTCATTCGAAGGATTTCACCTCCCAGCGGCATGGGATATCCCACCTGACCATGTTTGGATCCGCTACCTCCATTTCTGAAAGACCACTCAGCTTTTCCCTCATCTAAGGTGCCGGGCCTCCTCGGCCCACACGGTGATCAATTTTCTAGCATATTTAACTTTCTCCACCACCGAAATCGGGGTGCAGGTATCCGTCATGTTCATGGGATCCAGTAGATTCGTGAGCGCGTGTCCACCCATGTCTAGTTTACCTTCCATGATGTCACCCTTTCTCCAGACCGAGTTGTCATCCACGTACTTTCTGCTGACTGCGCTGGAATCAAATTCGGGATCGTGATTGAGACTGAATAAATTGTGACCATTCATGTTGATACCACCCTCCATGGTTCTGCCAGATTCTTCGTTCAGGTAGAGATCGTCCACTTGCGATTCTAGGTATTCTTGTGATTGTATCACAGCAGAATCTACGTAGCCCTTGTTGACCGCGGTTGAGTCTGCATCCGTGTCGTCGATCTTCGACAGATTCAATATCTTGTTGAATCCAGCATTCAGATCCGATTTCATTTCTCGTCTGTCAGACTTTCTCTGTTCCAGATCTACGTAGTGTTTGGTCACCACGTCCTTGGGATTCATGGGGGTGGCCACGTTTGTTATCGTGTTAGAATTGGCGTTCAATTCCGAGTGCATCGTTTTCTGAACGTATCTATTTCTCAGGTGTTTGCTGAATCTCGCATGAGTGTCGTCCGCATATTTCTTGGTCGCAGCATCGGTGGGATCTATGGGATTCGCGACATCCACCAAACGTTTGGATTTCAGATCGAGATCGTCGGTCATGGTTTTATCCACGTAATTATCTAGCAGGATTCGTTCAAAATCGGCGTTCCCCCTGTCAACGTATTTTTTAGTCACAGCATCTGCGAGATCTATCGGCTCGGGAAGATTGTAGAGCTTCTTATCATTCATGTTCAAAGTTTCTTCTTGAGGTTCGTATCTCCGAACATAACGCTCGTCCAAGTTGGCAACGTCGTAAACATCATCGACTTCGAACATCTTCCTCTTCTTTCTTAGGTTGACTTTTTCGTTGTCACTTCTACCAAATTTATCGACTGGCATGTTGTTGTGAGATTTTTTTTTGTTTTTTAGAAAAAATATATTCAAAACGCAGTTTATTAAAAATGAACTATTTTATTTTTATTTTTCGTTTTTATTCGATTAAAATTTTTTTAAAGTAATTTATTATCTTTATATATACTATAAAAAAAATCTCTCTCTAATGTAAATCATTGAGAATGTCTTGAAATCGATCTCCTTCAGACCATCTCTTGAGAACGTAGAGACACAGGTGACCGCAAAACACTTGATCTGGTGATTGCATTTGTTCCGTGTTGTAACGAACCATCGGTTTGTTGAAATAGTTCTTTATTTCTTTTCGCGGCAAGATTCCGTAGCTGTCGAAATAATAATGTTTCTTCTTCCCGTTCTTGATCCACGCCACCCAGTGAGTGCCTTCACCCGATGAATCATCTAGATTTAAAATTCCGCATTCCAATTGTCGAGGTCTTCTCTTCGGCAAAGCATCTCTGGAAAACACGCCTAGAAAATCTTTGATTTTCAAATCTTTTGCCACATTCAACAGATCGATGTTGGATAGTGGTTCGTTAGGTAAGACGACACCTTCTATGGATATCTTTATTTTCTTATTCATAAATGTGTATATATTTTTTGTATTTATTTATTTTATTATAATTCACTAAAATGACGTTATTTTTTTTTCTTTTTTTCTTTTTCTTTTTAAACTAACATTCTCGATGTCTCTATCGATTTCCATAATCTTGAATCCGTCTAATTCCTCTTGATTTTCTGGAATCCTGATATTACCATCTTTTAGTAGAACAGATTCGATCGTTTTGTAGTGATTTAATGAATGAAATTTTTTAAATACCGTGTCGTAAATGTATTTCCCTTGATCTTTTGACAATTTTTTGAACAGGAATAACAACTGCAAATATCTATTATATTCAAATACGTCTTTTTCGCTATCTGCAAAAAAAGATGACGCAAAAAGAGATATCAAACGTAGTTTGTCTTTCTTAGTTCGAACGTTTTCGGAATTTAAGAATTGGGGTTCGTTAGGTAAGACGACACCTACTACGGATATCTTTATTTTCTTATTCATAAATGCGTATATATTTTTTTTATTTATTTATTTTATTATAATTCACTAAAATGACGTTATTTTTTTTTCTTTTTTTTTTTTCTTTTTCTTTTTAAACTAACACTCTCGATGTCTCTATCGATTTCCATAATCTCGAATCTGTCTAATTCCTCTTGATTTTCTGGAATCCTATCATTCTTACTCATATCTAGAATCCAATCATCCACAATCATATCATCTAAAATTAGATCCAAAGTCCAATGTCTGAGTGCCAAAGTGCTTATTTTATCGTCTAACACGAATCTCTTATCGTCGTCGGCCATCAGCGGAATCTTGTTGACTATTTCGGTATACAAGTCGTGATTTTCGCTTCGAATCGATTTCATAGTCTTATGCACCGGACCACTTCCTAACAGACAATCTTTATACTCTTGGAAAGAGATGTTTTTCTTCACCACGCACACTTTAACTCCTTTGCACTTCTTGATCTCTTCATCTTCTAGACGATAAGCATACAGTTTGGGTCTCAAGCCCACGAATTCGACGATTTTTTTACCACCACTCTCGTCCTTAAATTTACCCAACACCTTCTTGCTGTCGTTCGATTGAATGTTAGATGGGTGATCAATGGGATAATTGCTCATGTCAAACCACTCGGCCACGTCCGGAGATATATCTCAGTAGACGTCTTTCGTCTCTATCTCGTAAACTAAACTGTCCGTGTCGGTGAACAGTAGTTTGGCTTTATCACCAAATTTTCGTTTGACGTAATCGTAGTGAAACTCGTACATCAATCGCTTGCTGATATCTAAGATGATCGGTCAGAGATAATACGGTTTGTCGAACTTCAGGTGCATCTTTTGCAAGTGAACGGCCACTAGATT
The DNA here is from genome assembly GCA_031216915.1 of Pictodentalium vernedei. Lineage (NCBI taxonomy): Eukaryota > Metazoa > Mollusca > Scaphopoda > Dentaliida > Dentaliidae > Pictodentalium > Pictodentalium vernedei. Next base: position 534,219,030 of record CM062295.1, on the reverse strand, counting down.
TTCGACGAATATGGTTTGGTGTTTGTAATTGGGTTTCGCCACTAATGTTTTAGCTCTTTTCTCAGATGTGATGAGTTGAATAAGGTTCTCTTCCTGATGTTTTCCATTGATTTATTGTACACGCAGTTGTTCATGAGTTTGAAGAAATCTTTTTCGAAATCGTTCTCGGCTCGAATTCTGAGATTCGTGTTGAGATCGATGTATTTTTTCATCCAAGGCTCTTCGTCGAATCGAATGATGCGATGTATGTCGACTAATTTCATCCTGTAATCGACATACTGTTTCAAATTCTTGCTGTAGACGACGTAGTTACGTTTGTTAAATAAATTGGGAATGAGTTTTTCCTCGTCTCCTTCGTTTGGTTCCATTCGTTCAGGAGCCAGCGGATAATCGTTGTGTGGATCGTGTAATTCTTCTGGATAGTTCAAATCGACTTCTAAAATGCAAGGATAGTCTCTCCATTTTTGCATCTCTTCCGGTTCCTTCACCCATTCGAAATTTCCAATCGGTAAAGGATGACTCATAGCCCAACCATACAGATTATTAGCGTCCCAATACTGTATGTATTTAGTCGACCGTTTCGAATCGAACCCTTCTTTGATGTAGGGATTGTTAGCTTCAGAATATCTGTGAGAGATCATCGTGACGCCACCTCTCACAGCCCTTTCGAACATGAGCAACATGTTCACGTCGGATAATAATTCCAATTGGACTTTGGTGGTCTTCAACAGAGCGTCCCACGCCAGACCGGGTGCGGTGAAATACCAAGTGGGATCCACATCGTAATTTCGACAAATTTTTTGAACACGTCTGCCAAGAGCAGAACGTCGGTCTTCAGATAGAGATCGTGATAATCTCTCATGGTTTTCATATCGAATGATTTCCACACGTTTTTAGCGTGTTCGTAATTCTCGTCGGAAATGTCAGATTCGTATAATTTCGAATAAAAATCTTCTTTCGAAGGTAGTGCCGTGTCTTTGAATCTCTTTAGATTGTTCATGTAATCGTAAGGATAGACTCCTTTCCTCAACATGACGTCTACTCATTCTCCGAAATGTTCGCTCGTGATTTTAAATTTATCCTTGCTCATGTTATCGACTAATTTTTCCAGAGCAGTCGACATGAATTTAAAACTGTCGATGAAACGTATGCTTCTATGAATGAATTTCGTTTTTTCTTTCAACGTCTCTCTATCGATTACTCTCTTCTTCTCCATGAGCTTCCATTTCGTGAAGGAAATGTATCTTTCTTCGCTGTTCGCGATGCAATTTAATTCTTCGTGTGAGGTGCCGAGATTTTTCACGAACAGATGACTGTCATAACCCGAGAGATTGTGAAACATCACTGGATAGAAAATGGCGTCTCGATATTTTAAATTACACTTGCTGTGAGCCGGACCGCGATACAGACCTGTGTAATGATCGTGGTCTCTGACCTTCTTATTTTCCTTCGAATTCTCGTCAAACGATTGTCTGCATATGTGACATTCGGTGGTTCTGTTATTTTCATCCTGCTGCTCTCGTGTGATGATCATTTTTGCCGGAGTTTTAAATTTGTCGTATAACATTTGAATTTTCGATTCTAACTCTTCCACGAACCTTTGAGCCACGTCGTCGTCTTCATACTGTTTCGTGTAGGTGAAGGGACCCATGTCGTGTTGCGAGTCGAAAGCGCATTTCACATAAATGCAATAGCCCGAAGGTATGTGTTTTTGATATCTTTCGACATAACTTTGAAGAGCATTGGGTTGACAGGAACTCATTTTCACGGTGAAACATTCGAAATCGGCGTACACAACGAATGGTACTTTTAACCTTCTATTGTGATTTTCAAACTTCACGATGGTGTTAGGTTTGGGCATTTCGATGGTGACACCTTGATTTTCATTGCAATATTCCTGATGTTTCGCTAACGAGTTTTCGCTGTGAAACACGTTCATGCAATTGCAACATAAAGATATCTTTCCGTTATGTTTATTATTTTGTTTCGACAGTAATCGGCTCGGATGTTTCACCCAACAATAATGACGATTGTCACCATTCGAAATCAATAATAAAATAATCATCTTTTCTCTTTCGAGATACGAAGTCTGTCTGAGAGGATAGATCTTTTGTTTTTCATCGTTGTATCCCAAGACGTTCACCGCTATGGTGGGATTTTGAGCCTCGAAACGTTCGATGTGTTTTAACTCTGTTGGAAAAGTCACTCCGGTCCAATCGAGATTTTTAGAAGTTTCCTCGTAACGAGAAACTCTATTGGAGTGTATTTTGACAGGGTATAAAGCGGAGGTGACTGCCCATTTAAAACACTGATCATCTTTATTTCTCACATTGACCATGGCGTGTTTCTTAGCCAAGAAATATGGTAATTCCAAGTAGGAAGATCCTTTCAACGAATCATTTTTAGTTATGTGAATTTCGAGTTTCAACATCTCATCAAACGTCCAATTACTACCTTCATGTTGATAATTTGCGAGAGACGTCAACATCTTGTCTTTCATCTTTTCGAAAACATCCGATAAATCTGAACCTCGAAATACGGGTTCGACGTTAGATCTGAAATATCCATTTTTCACGATGCTCTCACCAGACTTCACGTCGATTTTATTCATCATGCAATGGAGTATCATCTTAATTTTTAGTCCCACGTTCATGTATTTGCGAAACAAATCCAATACTTTTTTCTTCACCCGTTCCATGAACAATTTCGGATCGATTTTCTTGAACGAGGGAACCACATCAAAAGTTTTAAAAACGCCTTTGATCGCACTCTCCCATTCTAGGGCTTTGATTGGAATAGTTCCGTAATGAGTCTGGTACATATTCTTCTCCTTTCCCTTCATCGATTGCTCGTTGAATTTCACTCAATATATCTCGTTTGTCTAGAATCTGAAGTGCATCACTCGTTTTCGTTTTAGTTTTTCTTTTCTTTTCTTTGGAAACTTGATGTTCTTTAATGGCTTTTCGTTTAGTCGTCTTCTTATTTTTCACAATCGAAACGTTTTTGGTTTTTTTCGACGTTGGCATTTCGATTCGTTTTACTATCTTTTTCTTCTTCTTCTCATTTTTCACAACTGATGCATTTTTTGACGTCGTTGCTATTGACATTTCATTTGCCTTTCTAGCATTTCGCAAATATTCTTGTATGACTTCAATTTTTTTTGATTTAGTTCTATGATTTCTGAAATGTGAAATTTGTAATAGATTACAAATCTCGTTTAACTGAGGTACAGTTTTCTCATTTAAATTTACCATTGTTTTATCTGTTTGCTTCATTTGTAAGAATATTTTTTTTTGAATTTTGTATTAAATAATTTGTTAAAAAGTTTTGCTTTTTTACTCTTTTTATATATATAAAAAGTTAAATTTTAACATCCTTTTTTTTCTTTAATGTGAATTTTTTTATGTTCCTTAACGTGAAAAAATTAAATTAATACGAGAAAAAAGGATGTTAAAATTTAACTTTTTATATATATAAAAAGAGTAAAAAAGCAAAACTTTTTAACAAATTATTTAAGTACAAAATGTAAAATATACATTATTTGTAAGAATTCATAAAACAAAAAACAAAATAATTGATCATGACAACAACACCTAAAAGATGCGAATTGAAATTGAAATGAGATGAAGCATATAAGAAATTCGGTTTTAATATCTATACATGACAACAACACGATCCCATCGAATTGAATGAGGTTGAGATGGAGGGGTTAGAGCGCTACTACAACAAATATCAGATGGGTTTGAAATTGGATGAAGCCATGCTCGATTTGATTTACGAGTACCAACGCGATCTGCTGAATAATATCATCGTCGCCGAAGACAAAGAATTCGACAAGGACGATTTGTTGTTGTTCTATGGAAGTTACATATATCCAATAATCTCACTCGAACTCGTGGACAAATTGGGTGGTGAGAGCGCATTCACCGATGTAAAAAAACTCAAAAGAGTAAAGATAAACATTCAAAACATTTTCGTAAGTGGAAAAATGACGAATGTCAACATGCTAATAACGGACTAGGAAATATAAACAATAGAGAGATTGATTTTTAGCGAAGAAGAAGGAAAAAAAGTAATGAGATCTAAAGATGATCTCATTACTTTTTACAAAAAAATTTTCACATTAAAGAAATTAAAATTAAAAACTTTTTTTTTTTTATATATATAAAGAGTAAAAAAAAACAACAAAACTTTTTAAACAAATTATTAAAATACAAAATTTAAAATATACATTATTTGCAAGAATTCATAAAACAAAAAAAAAACCCTAAATAATCGATCATGACAGCAACACCTAAAAGATGCGAATTGAAATTGAAACGAGTCAAAACGTATAAGAAATTCAGTCATAAAATCTATAGATTACAACAACACGATCCCATCGAATTGAACGACGTCGAGATGAAGGACTTAGAGCATAAATACGACAGATATAAGATGACTTTGAAATTGGATGAAGCCATGCTTGATTTGTTTTATGAGTACCAAAGCGATCTGCAGAAAATCGTCATCGCTAAAGATAAAGAATTCGACAAGGACGATTTGACGTTGTTCTATGGAAGTTACATATATCCAAAAATCTCACGCGAACTCGTTGAGAAATCGGGTGGTGAGAGCGAGTTCACCGATGTAAAAAGACTCAAAAGAGTAAAGATAAACATTCAACACATTTTCGAAAAAGGAGAAAACACGAGTGTCAACATGGAAATAACAGACTTGAAAATATAAACAATAGAGAGATTGAAATGTTAAAATTTAACTTTTTATATACATAAAGAGAAAAAAAAAACTTTTACTAAAAAATTTTACATTAAAGAAAATTAAAAATTAAAAAAAAACAACTTTTTTATATATATATAAAGTGCAAAAAAAAAATAAACAAACTTTTTTAACAAATTATTATTTAAATACAAAATTTAAAATATACATTATTTGCAAGAATTCATAAAAACAAAAAAAAAACTGAAATAATCGATCATGAGGACAACAACACCTAAAAGATGCGAATTGAAATTGAAACGAGTTGAAATGTATAAGAAATTCGGTCATAAAATCTATAGATTACACCGACATAATCCCATCGAATTGAACGAGGTTGAGACAAAGGGCTTAGAGCATAAATACGACAAATATTGCATGCCTTTGAAATTGGACGAAGACGCGCTCGATTTGTTTTACGAGTACAAAAGCGATCTGCAGAACATCATCATCGCCGAAGATAGAGAATTCGACAAGGACGATTTGTCGTTGCTCTATGGACGTTACATATTTCCAAACATCTCATTCGAACTCGTGAAGAAATTGGGTGGTGAGAGCGAGTTGACTGAAGTTACAAAACTCAAAAGAGTAAAGATAAACATTCAACACATTTGCAAAAAAGGAGAAAACACGAGTGTTAACATGCTAATAACAGACTTGGAAATATAAACAACAGAGAGATTGATTTTTTAGCAAAGAAGAAGGAAAAAAAAAAAAAGAGATCTTTAGATCTCATTTTTTTTTTGTTTTCCTTCTTCACTATTACCATATATTATAATAACGTTTCCTTTTTTCTTAAATTTCAGCGTTGATTCTTCTTCTTTTCGTTTTTTCTTTTTTTGTAATATGATACGTTTTTATAATAACACATTTGTTTATCCGAATTAAAATTATGAACGAATGTTGTGCATCTCTTGGTAACACTCGCATCATTACCATTCTCTTCAGAAGGTAGTGGTGACGGTGGAAAGCGTCTCATTCTTTTCAATTTCAACCGTCTATCCCACTGTTTATCTAACTCTTTCATCAGTTCTTTCCTTAGATATCCATCATTAGCGTCTAACCATTTTTCCACATCTTTTTTTTTTCGCACTCTGTCTCGCGATATTCGTCATTATCGTCTAATTGTTTCTCCACCTTTTTATCCATTTTATATATTATTTTATACTTTCTATGATTTATATTTTATATAATTATATAATTTTATATTATAATAACATATTCAAAATCGGTATTCTTAAACGGCGAATTCTCTTCGAGCAACAAACCCTTGCCGAGTCGCTCAACGTTCTGTCCACTCTTCAGATAGAGACCGTTTCCACTCAAAGAGTTGCCACCTCTAACGGGTTCTAGATACAATCCTTTACCGCTGTCGTCTACATGGATGCGACACACGGCTCCTCCCTTCTTCAAAAACAGTCCGCTGCCACCCATTAATTTCTCAACTGCCGAACTCGCAAGTCCCGTGAGAGCTCCCACGCCGAGAGTCTTTCCGAGAAAGGGTAGTGCCTTTGCGGCAAAGGGCAATGCTTTTGCAGCGATTCCTGCCAATAGCGGTAGGAAACCACCTTTCATTCTCAAATTGTATCTCAATTGAGCAGGACTCAATCTCACCATCAACCCTCTTCCATCGCGAATCGCTTACTCCATCCTTTTGATTTAACTTCTGGTCCAGGCGATCGAATCCTGACTGCCTCTCGTCAGATCTTCGTGAGTGAATTTGAATCTCACCGCCTCACCTCGAGTTGTTAACGCTCTCTTAAGTTTCTTCCTCTGTCCTGCGGATATGTTCACGTTTTTAATCGCGTATTCTGTCATAATTTTTTTTAAAAATATATTTACTTCAATTGTTTTTTTGTTTAATAATAATTATTTATATTAAAATAATTTTGTAAAATTAATATTGCGTTTATTTTATTTTTGTTATCTATATATATACACAATATTTTTTTTTTTTTGCTTTTATATTTCTCTTATGTGAAATCGTATCGTCACCCTCTCTCCACGAAGATCTAACAGTTCACCATTTTGATCCGTCAACGTGGTTTTGAGACTATACAACGTGTCTAAAATCACTGGTAGATAAACTAAATTTCGAGGTCGCTCCACGATCTTATAACCCGGCGACATGTTTGGAAAGAAAGAATAGATTGTCGGTTGAGTGCTACCATTCACGTAGCTTCCAGCAATCATGTCCACGTTCACCAGAATGCTATTGACTGCGAGAATGTCGACCGTATTTTCAGATGCCGCGTGGTCTCAATACATCTTTCGATCGAATCCTAACATCTTGCCTATAGAATCGTCCGTGTTGAAATCCACTCGAAAATTATCTTCCAAATCCAACATCGTCTGTAAGGTATTAGGATTGGGAGCGAGTCTGATCTTGTTGCTTCCCTTTCCATCTGTCTTCATTCGCGTCTGAATGTAATTGTTCAAATCGTCTATGTTGTAACTTCCTTTGGGAATTCGAATTTCCAACCAATCCACTCCATCGGAATACTTGAACGAGTTATTCTTTTCGGTGACGTTGGGAAAGGAATAATAAGTCTCCAGATTCATCAACTCCATCTCGTATCTTTTCTCTCTATTCAATTCGATGGAAGGTTCGAATTTCGTAGCGAATCGAGTCGAATCGCCGCTCACCACGATTTGAATGGATTGTTTTGCAGCCGTATTCTCGGCTATCCATTCTAACAATTCTCCATGTTCGAACATTATATTTAATTTTATTTTTTTTTATTTTTTTTTAAAAAACTAATTATTTGAAGATTTATTATTTTCTAAAATTTTTTTTTTATTTTCACGCTCTATCTTATTATCATCAGAAACATAAAACTTGTCGAATCCGCACCGATATTTTCCGCGATTAAATTCGCTTGTCAAATCGATCACGACGAAATTGTAAAGTCCTCCATCCCAAACCCTCTTGCAGAATCTCCTGAATTCCGCCACGCTCATGTCGTTTGCGACGTGATCGCCGTAGATGTGATTGAGGTTCTTGAGAACTTGGCGAAAGAGACATAGAAAATTAGCGTTCTCCCTTATCATCTGTCTGGGCAATCGAAAATAATTCTGCGACAGGTAGAAGCAGTCCACGTTGCTGTGTCGACCTCTAACGTAATACGATTCGCATCGGTTCTGTCTCTCCAAAAGCAGATCGTCGAAAATCATGAGATTCTTATCTTCCGATTTCAATTCTCTAGGATCCGGAACGTCGCTAGCGTTCTCATAAAATCGACACTCAACGTTCGAAGATGCTTTTCTCTTCATCAGTTCCATCGCCGCACCGTCCAAAATGGTCGAAAGTGGAGCTTAACTCTTGTCAAATTCCTCCCTACTGTCAAAGATTCTGGCTATGACGTCCTTGGGCAATCTACGATCCATGCACTCTCGAAGCAATCTGTATTCGGGTTGAAACAAGCTCTTGCCAAACACGAACAATCTGTCGTAATCCAACCAGTCGGGTCGGGACAACAGATTCATCAACAGATTGGTCTTTCCACATTTCGATTTTCCCACTATCAAGCCTCTTATGCTTTTGGGAAAGAACTCGTTATTCGACCTCTTGGTCGCGGCGTCGTTCCAAGACATATCTTTAATGTTCATCTTTGTTTTATTTTTTTTTGTTTGTTATTTTAGATTCTTTTCAAACACAAATTTTTTATGTTTTTCAAACTCAGTTTTTAATATTATTATTTATTTATATCACACCGTTGTGAGTTCTCTTCAATCCAGATCCACTCGTCATTTTGGCTAAATCTTGTATGGGTACCACAGCATCTTTAAAATCTTTCCAACTTTTCGGCGTTCGCTCTAACGCAGCTCGCTTCGCCGGCGGACTGATCAACTTGTCGATCAACGCGTCGGCTGCCCTCTTGCCAGCCACAGAAGTTATCCTACCACTGGCTTCGGATGAGGCTTTCTTCCCAGCATCCAAAGCCGTCTTCTTACCGACCTCAAACGCGGTCGATGCGAGTTTTCTACCCGCATCGCTCGTGAACGCTCGCATTATAGAATCGACGATTCCAGAACCGCCTTGAACGTAAGTTCTGACGTATCCCCTGTTCTTTATCACCAACATATTTTATTTTTATAATATATTTTGTTTCTTTCACTGGTAAATCGTTTTGTTGTTTTTAAATACTTTTATTATTCTAGTGTAAAAATTTACTGTTTTATTTTTGTTTGTTTGTTTCTCTCTACTTATTATATACACATCAATCCTTCAATTCGTTCATCAGCCTTTTATAATGGTTTTTATTCAAAACCTTCTGTCTTAACAATTCGTCAGATATAGTAACTATCTGATTATCTAATCCTGTGTTACCAGCCCGTCTGCTCGCCATCAACAAACTCAATCTCTGAGACAGAGCGTCAGAATCGCTCGGAAGAAAAGTGGTTTTCACCCCTTTGCCAGTCACCGATTCGATGAACTTCTTGTTCATATCCCATATGGGTTTCACCACTTTCGTCCACTTGTAACCTCTGTTGGCTTTGGGTCTCGTCTCTCTGGCATCGTTATTTCTCTTCATGGCGTGGGTCTGAACCAGAATGTCGCCGTAATTGTCGAAATCCTGTTCCGTGTAATCACTAGGCTTGTCGTAAAGGAGCAATCTGCGCAGTCCATCAGTCAATTCGTATCTGTTCGAACCAACGATCAATTCATCATCGCCAATATCTACTTCTGTGTCACCGACAAAAATTCTCCCCTCCGAATCCTTATAAAATCCATACAACAGATCTCTCTTACCGCCATCATCAGACGATGCGACGCTACCAGTGGTGATAGTCGAAGCTGTATCGGTGTCGCTCTCGCTCTCTGTTTGAAGTCCCGTGGGAACGTAATCCGGTGTAGATTGAACGGAATGCCGATTTCCAAAACTAAGAGACAACGAACCCATTCTCAAAGATCTCTCTGTTATGGGTCTCAATTCTTCGACTATCTCCTTCCTGCTTCGCTCTTGACCCTCCGTCACGGGTTTAAATATTTTTGTGGCTTCGCATTTGAGTTCCATCTCACCAAGACGTCTGCTTCTGTCAGCCGACTGAATGCCATTCTTAGCACGTTCATACTCCCCTAAAATTCGATCTCGGCGTCTAGAATCCATCTGTAAAAACATTTTTCGTTTTTAATTGTTAATGTTCCTTTAAGTATGCTAATGCGAGTTATTTTATTATTTTTAAAATTAAATGTATAATTATTTTTATGTTTATGTTTTTTTTATCTCCTATATATATCAATCACTTTTTTTTATTTCCTCGGGTATTCCCCCAACTCACGTTAGAAATGGAAGCCTTGTATAGTTGTCTGTTAAGTTTTTTTGGAAAAAAATCCGGGTATTCCCCCCACCCCACGACGAGGGGAGATAACTTTGTATGATTAAGTTTATGAGAATCAAGCAATCTGATTGGTTAATTAGCGGAGAATCAAGCAATCTGATTGGTTAATTAGCTGAGTTTGGAAAATCCCACTATGGGTATTTCCCTACTTACGTCATAAATGGGAAAAACCCACCGCCTCAAAACAATTACGGATTCTAGACCACTGGTCCAGAATCCGCAAATCGTTTTTTTTTATGCTAGCCCAGAATTTTGCTCGCGTTCACCAACGATGGATCGATGGTCTGATCTGCGATGGGAACGTTGGCAAAAATTTTTAAAGTAAAAAAAAAAGTGAAAATGTACAATTTCACTTTTTTTTTAAAAACGCGTAACATTCAACGTTCACCACGAGTATTTGAACGTTAAAAGTGCGATCTAGGAGTCACAAAAAACAGCGGATTCAAGACCACTGGACATTTTTGTGAACAAGCGTGCGATTTAACACTGAATCCCACGTTGGTAAACGCATCGTGTACGTATTTTGTACACGTACATGTACAAAGTGGTCGTGAATTCTCAATTATCACCTACTAACACCAAAAACATTGCGTCGACACCAAAATTTCCAGGTTCGACCCAAAATGCACTAATCTGTGCCGGACTATTGGAAACACATGTAACATATATATGTATGAAAGCTCTTTTTACTGTTTCGTAATTAATCTACTGAAATATCAAAAGTGGATCTGAAACTATCGGACCTATAGGCATAGATGTCTTGACTTAATATTGTTTTTATGGTGTTTTTTTTCTCTGAAGGCTGAAGGGGAGGGGTGTGGTTTCTATTATATTAAATTAGTTTGAGCGGAAACGAAGTCCCCCCCCCCCCCCCCCCATCGTCCGCAAAGCATTCCGTAAAGGCAAACTAGACAACTTTGCAACCTATCAACTTACCCAAATCCAGACAGACGCCCATATCGTAAACATACGTGCTTATAGGCCTAATATTATTATTATTATTTATTGGTGTTTAAGGGCACATATTTCCGCACAATGGCTAATCATGACCACGACAGTTTTAAGGGTGGAGGAAGCCGGAATACCCGGAGAGAACCACCGAGGAACGGCGAGCAAATGTCAGCTCCCCAACATACAAACTCCACACAAGCAAGGCCAGCATTGGTCGAAGACAGGTGCATTACGCCTTAGTACACAGCGTCACCGTGCCCCCACGTGGGCAATGGGGGTGAAGTGTCTTGCCAAGGGCACAACGCGATTGCCGTAGGTGGGATTCGAACCGAGGACCTCTCGGCTTGCAGCCTGCACCTCTACCGACTGAGCCACCGCTCCCCGCTTATAGGCCTATAAACCACTGATTAATGAATACGGTTTAGCCAAACAAAAAAATGTTTTGGTTTAGGTTACCCGACCGACCCTGTTTTAAGCATGCGACTCTAGAAATTTTATCGGCCTTTCAAAAATCGCGACCTTTATCTGGCACCATAAACCCGAAAACATCGCTAAATCGGTACAGATTTTACCGAGTACGTTTCTCCATTGAAGCAGAACCAGCGCATTTCGCGATTTTAATTCGTCGTATTGCTGATTTGTGTCTGAACGATGTCAACAGTCTTGGCTTTAATAAAAACGAAATGCCCTCATTCAGGGGAAGTGGATAATTTGAAATAATAACGCAGCAAATCACCATAGAATCAAATCTGATTTCTGCAGTGCAGAATTGTAACGCGCGATGGCCGATTGTTATTCAATTACTTGTAACAGGCAATCAACAGTAATTAAGTCACACCTTCTACTGACGTAAGGTGGCAATTAAATACTTAATAGAATGCAGATACTCCGAGGACAAGATGATGTTCATTCATCTGTCCCCCCATCCCCTTTTATCAATTCATTTCGCGAAAATACAAGAAGTATTTAAAAACGCTCATTGTGTGATTTTTGTTTTCGAAGATTGACGAGAAGATCATGCAGGTTGATTCAAGACTGCAAAACATTGAGACAGCAGAAGTAATGACGTTTTCATTTCGAGAATTTTTAGCCTACTATCAATCGCAGCCGTTCTTATGAAGGAACTATGGGAGAGGCAAGTCTGGTTGGAAACAAAGAAAGCTCTCTACGAATACCGAACTGACAGTGTATCGAAAGTGTTGCGAGCGAATTACAAATTCGGAATGATCAGCTATTTATAAGGAAAGTTTCAGTTTCAAGAGATAGTTGGTGTTCTATGAAAACAAATATGCACTTGGGTGAAAGCTGAACAAGAAACTAGAGAAACAGAATTTACTGCCACCAGTAAATTCAAGTCTGTGAAAAGGGTTAAAGTATCAGGAATAGACTATAAAGAAAAAGAATTCATGGAGGCTTATTTTTCGGGAGTAAAATATTTTTGAACAAATCAGAAATGGGTTTTCATTTGCAGTATTTACAGATATTCATACAGGAATCAGAACATTTTTATAAGAAACCAGAAATGGCATATATGTGACCAGCATTCAATGGGTTTGATACACGAATCAGAAATGGACATTTTTGGCTCTGCCCACTAATTAGAGTGATGAAATACATTCATAAACTTTAGAAATGCATTAAGGTGTAATAAAATGCATTTCCCAGTCTTTCTGAATAATGCCCCCATATTAAGATCCTTAGAGGGTTAAAATATTTCTTTTAAATACTCCATTATAATACTTTAAATAGGGGTGCAGTGGCTCAGCTGGCAGACGTGCAAGGCGTGAGGTACGTACTCTGCCCTTGGGCATGACATTTCACCCCATAGCCCACGTGGGTGCATGGTGGCGCTGTGTACCTCAGCGTACTGCACATCGATGGTGCACCCGTCTTCAACCAAAGCTAACCCTGCTTGTGTGGAGTTAGTATGTGGGGGATCTGACAGTTGCTCGTTGTTGCCCGGTGGTTCTTCCCGGGTACTCCGATTTCCTCCACCTGAAAAACTGCCGTGGTCATGATTAGCCAGTGTGCAGAAATATGTGACATTAAACACCAATGAAAAAATAATCCTCTAAAAATGAGCTCAATCCAATATAGGGACATAAGCTATGTTTTTCAAGCAAAAATGAAAAGGTAATTAAATCTGAATAGACGTTTCTGTGAATAATGTTGACCGGTTTTTGCCGTTATGTTGGCTAAAGTGTTAAGAATCCCTTACTTTGGAAGGCACACTGAAAGGGTGTCCCATTCTACATAGAATTAAATATTAAGAAAATAAAGCGAAAAACATTTAGTTTCTCGGCTGACAGTACCTGCTTTTGAACTCCGGGGGGATCGAACGGCACAAATCAGAAACATTCTCTTAATGGCACATTGGCACCAAAGGTTTCTGCACTGTCGGTGAGACCGAGCCGAGCGCAGTGAAAGACTATAGAACTCCTCTAACAAATGAGTTTTAAACAGTCATAGCACTAACACAGTTAACAGTGCAGTCGACCATGTCAGTATTGTTACCGGTGCCCTGACAGTTTTGTGATAGGTTTCAACAATTATTCAGTGCAGTTTTATGGAAAAGGTTAACTTTATTCTGCTTGAAATAAAATATGTGCAATCCACATTGAAGTCTTGAGAGGGTTAACGGCATCGAGCTGAATTAGATAGGTTTCAACAAATTTTACAATTATTCAGTGCAGTTTTATGGAAAGGGTTAACTTTATTCTGCCTGAAATAAAATATGTGCAATCCACTTTGAAGTCTTGAGAGGGTTAAAAGCATTGAAGTGAATAAGATAGGTTTCAACAAATTTTACAATTATTCAGTGCAGTTTTATGGAAAAGGGTTAACTTTATTTTGCCTGAAATAAAATACGTGCAATCCACATTGAAGTCTTGAGAGGGTTAATAGCACTGAACTGAATAAGATAGGTTTCAACAAATGTTACAATTATTCAGTGCAGTTTTATGGAAAGGGTTAACTTTATTCTGCCTGAAATAAAATATGTGCAATCCACATTGAAGTCTTGAGAGGGTTAAAAGCATTGAACTGAATAAGATAGGTTTCAACAAATTTTACAATTATTCAGTGCAGTTTTATGGAAAAGGTTAACTTTATTCTGCCTGAAATAAAATATGTGCAGTCCACATTGAAGTCTTGAGAGGGTTAAAAGCATTGAACTGAATAAGATAGGTTTCAACAAATTTTACAATTATTCAGTGCAGTTTTATGGAAAGGGTTAACTTTATTCTTCCTGAAATAAAATATGTGCAATCCACATTGAAGTTTTGAGAGGGTTAAAAGCATTGAACTGAATAAGATAGGTTCAACAAATTTTACAATTATTCAGTGCAGTTTTATGAAAAGGGTTAACTTTATTCTGCCTGAAATAAAATATGTGCAATCCACATTGAAGTCTTGAGAAGGTTAAAAGCATTGAACTGAATAAGATCGGTTTCAACAAATTTGCAATTATTCAGTGCAGTTTTATGGAAAGGGTTAACTTTATTCTGCCTGAAATAAAATATGTGCAATCCACATTGAAGTCTTGAGAGGTTTAAAAGCATTGAACTGAATAATTTATAATCTATTTCCTTGCAAGGTAAAGGGTTTCTCTCAACTTAGTTCCAGGAACTTACATCCCATTATCATAACAAGGTTAGTAGATTATATTTCATTTCTTGACAGCTACTCCACTGGTGTTTACATTATCTCCAGTATGAATAACATAGCATCCTATTTCTTGGGTAGAATTTACTGTATCAGGAAATTGGAGGCTGTGAAAGCCCCGTGGCCGATTAGGCCATACTCAGTGGCTCTAGCGACCTGAAAAACATAGGTGGCCGAGACCTTTTGACTGTCCACCAGTATGCCAAAAAATCAGCAGGATAGGACGATTCGTTTTCGAGTTATCGTGACGACAAGGAAGTGCATAGAAGACAGAAGACAGGCGAAGAAGAAGAAGAAGAAGAAGAACAACAACAACAACAAGAAGAAGAACAAGAAGAAGAAAAATAAAAAAAGAAAAGAAAAAGAAACCGTACAAAAACAATAGACTGTGTGTTTCACACAGACTAATTAATTATTCACTGGGAATTTTGAAAATCAGATCAACACAACCCCCCCACGCCACCACCACCACCACCACCACCACACACACGCTCCCTTCCCTCTGCAGAACCATCAAGTCCCCATGCATGCGCATCCCAACATAGAGGGAAGCATGGGTAGCATACTGCCAATTCCTCAGACTCCACGACCCTTCCTCCACACCGCTAGCTTCATTTTTTAAGTAAAAGGTGAAAAAATTATTCTCAAGTTGTGTGGACGGCGATGTCATATTCGATCAATGAGGGCTAAACAGGGTTAACATTATTAGTTATAAAGGAATGTTGTATCAAAAACATCGATGCGTAATTATATTTATCCATCACGGGTGCCTGTGTGCGGGAAAATATATTTGTAAAAATTTGCCCCCCCCCCCCCAACACAAGTGTCCGTAACTGAATGGTTTGGTGGGCATGCTCAAGGCCGGCGGAACGGGGGGGGGGGGGGGGGAGCGAGGGGGCGGTCGCCCCCCACCCTGACCTCGCTACAAGGGC
Organism: Pictodentalium vernedei; assembly: GCA_031216915.1. Lineage (NCBI taxonomy): Eukaryota > Metazoa > Mollusca > Scaphopoda > Dentaliida > Dentaliidae > Pictodentalium > Pictodentalium vernedei. The sequence continues at coordinate 534,203,383 of CM062295.1, read as the reverse complement.
TAGCGGGGGCGAAAGAGCCCTATAATCAGAAGTTGCCGTTGTTATCAACTTTCAGTATAATAATTCATGTACAGTAACGGTAGGCCTAATCTTTTGGCAGTGTTGAGTGTGTTGTGTAGTTTTTATTGTATTTACAGCGCTCCGTAACATGATTGTTTTCCCACGGAACCGGTCGTCTATTTTAGCAAGAGTAGCAGCTAAACATCGAGTCGGAATTTCTCCGCAAAAACATATTGGAGCTTTATGTAAGTATTAGTGACAGATTACTATTATTTATGGTATAACACATACAGTCACAAACACGCTGCTGAAATAGCAACAATGGTGATATATACATTGTCTTAAAAATTAATAAGTTTTCGAGTGTCAAGTCAGCAGATGACGAAATTAGAAAGCATGATTACACTGCACACAGTAAAGACAATCCACGATAGATTACAAAAAGTACGGAAAGCCGAAAGTTCCTTAAATAATATATGGTATGCAGAGTGCCAGCATTAAAAAAAATTACAACTTGGTATAAAAATCTTTTTTTTTCAATTAAACTTAGCAAGAGAAATTTCACTCCAAAAGCCACGAGAATGCATCATTCGAGGGCTCCATAATGGCTCGTGTCCGTCTGCACTCGGAGCATCTAGGCATCTGCCAGGACCTGCTCCATAGTGCCCTACGGAGACGTTTTCGCCCCCCCCCCCTGCCATTTGATGCTTCCGCCGGCCATGGACAAGCTGTGTTAACAATTTATGATTGTTAAGGGTGGGTCTACCCTTCACAACACTTTTTCTCGGATCTACATTCCAACTCTTCCAGATGTTGTCAGTTATATTTGGCCTATAATTCACAGAACGGAGTTTTTAAATTTCTCTCCAATACTGGCAGTAGCAATAAAATATTATTAAACAACCCTTGACATACATGTATTTTATTTTAGTTTAGAAAAATATCTATGAAACCTTTCCAACAGTCGTTATCAATGTTTAATGTGGTGTTCAAAAAAGCAAAGACAACTGAAAATTGTCTACATGCTCATGCTATAGAAATCAATTAAAAATCTGTTTTTCATTTTCTGTTCACGTGCGGCTTTTGGGGTGAATTTATGTTCTGATGCGGTACATTTGGTAGGTTAATATGCCGTGGGGAGCATTTCCAAATGATTGAGAACAATCAAAAGCGTGTAACAACTATTTATTCATAAATAATATCTAAAAGAACTATTAGAAAACTTAGTTGTTTGCAAAAGCATGAACATTGTGGGCAACTTTCTCGTCCATATCATGACACGCTGTTTGAGAAGTCGCAACATCCTCTCTCAGTTTCGTACTGCAAGCGGCTCGACCCATCGTTCACGTGAATTCAAAATTCTCAGACACTATGAACGACTTTTGAGTGTGGATATCCTGTAACCTGTCTGAAATCCATCCACGGTACATGGTGAATGATACTGGATTGTGTTATGTGAAAGAAACATTCTCAACTTCAAGTGAGGTTCGAACCAAAATAAAAAGCCCAATCCACTGAACCATACCGTGTGTTCCCTGTGCTTACTTTGCCAAAGAAACAGAGTATATCATTTGGGTGGGCATTCCACCCCTTGGGTGCTTTCTCATATATGTATTGGTATGTCCAGCTAAATTATTCATCTCAAAGTCTTAAAAAAGCCTACCTACCGACCCCATTTTTTTCCGTCAAACCAAACCACAACATTAATTTTTTTGGTCATAAAAAAGACCCAGTCATTACTTTTTTTATTGGGCATGTACATAGGAAACAATAAACTAAGCACGCCCAAAGCCAGTAAGGAGAACATTTGCTCAAAATCGGATGTAGCTCAGTCTACGTTCGTGCCTGCCCTAGGAATAAGCGTTACAATGGTAACACTAGTCTTATCAATATATATAACTTTTAGATTTTTTTCTCACAAAAGGTCATTTCGATGTTTAACCACCTTTCCTACCTGACTTGACAATTTATGATTTTTAAAAATTATTATTCAATGAGGGTAATGGCCCTTTAAACAACGAACGTTTCCCCTATATGCTTAAAACGTTACCCCCCAAAAAATCAAATCATTGCAAATGCAATATTTCAAAAAGGTGCATGTGACTGCACTTTGTTCTTTGTTGTTATTTACTATGTAATCCTAAACCTTAGGCCTATAGACAGTGACGTAAAATCCAAAATGATACAGCGATATTTACGCCCCCCCCCCCCCCGTACACCCATGCGTAAAATATTTTCAAACACTTTTTGGCAACCCACACTGCAAAAAATATAAATTCTCTTTAGATCCAAAGCTGGTTCTAATCTTGTCCCTGAGATGGAACCAGTTCTGTTTAAACAGTATTTATTTCAAATCAAATAAATTTATAAAGATTAACATTAAATATTAACAGAATTAAACATAAATTGAGGGGGTTTCAGTGGTAAGTTTAGAGCTCATACGAGGTTGTCTCAAATCATTATTAAGCAAATGAGATATGAACAGTTGGCATATCGAACCAGTTTTGGTTGTATACAGAACCAAAACTGGTTCAATATGCCAACTGTTCATATCTCCTTTGTTTCAAAATGTTTGGCGACTGCGTGGAATAAGCTCCAAGTTTACTGCTGAATCTACTTCAGTTCATGTAATATTCTGTTAAAATTGAACGCTAATCTTGGTAAATTTATTTGACTTGAAATAAATACAGTTTAAACAGAACTGGTTCCATCTCAGGGACAAGATTAGAACTAGTTTTGGTTCTAAAGAGAACCTATAGTTTTTTTCAGTGCAATGTAACGTGCTCTGAATTGGCCGTCTATGTGCAATGACTTGTTTTTTTACACTCCTTGGCGCTTTTCCAAAAACTAATAAATAAAAAGTAACTAGTGAAAAAAAGATAATTTAACCCAAATGCCTGTAGATTTTAGACCCATATAATTGTAAATTCCCACCATGGAAAGTTCCTCTTGCATTCAATGCCTTGAAAGTACTCTGATGACATTTCGGTGCAATCAGACAAACTGACTGTAATACAAAATAACTGAATGGTCGCTGTCAAACAACCCAGTGATGCTTTTTCGAGCCGAATACTCGCAAATGCAGTGTGAAAGGTAAGAAATTAAAGATAAGATAAGATTTATTCAGCAAATTCACCAGAACGAAGGCAGATTGCTATGTACACACAAAATCAACATAAACAGAATAATAAAACACACTATTTCCATATGACACATGTGAATTGAGTATCCTCTTTTTTACTCCCTTTAAGTTCTGCCTTTTTCCCAAAAGGTTACCCGACAAAGCGCAATCAAATTGAGGGGAAACAAAATACACATTGTCAAATATCGTATATGATTTGCTTCCGGAGTTCATGGCACCAAAATGTCCTACGAAGAAGAAAATGCGTTTTTAGTAACTGGGGATCTAAGTAATTCGAATCCCACCTGCGGCAACCGCGTTGTGTCCTTTGGGAAGACACTTTACCTCATTGCCCACGGGGGCATGGTGGCGTTGTGTACTAAGGCGTACTGCACGTCGATCGTGCACTTGCCTTCAACCAATGCTAACCCTGCGTGTGTGGGGTTAGTATGTTGTGGGGCAGACAGTTGCTCGCCGTTGCTCGGGGTACTCCGGATTCCTCCACTCGTAAAACTGTCGTGATCATGATTAGCCATTGTGCAGAAATATGTGACCTTAACCCTTTACCCAACGTAATGTCCAAAACCGGCCAGCGCTATTCTCAAAAATCGCCAATTAATTTTTCATTTTGTGTCTCAAAAATATAGATTATGACCACTCGTTGGAATGAGCTCGTTCCAAAGAGGGGTTCTTAACCTATGTTTTTGAGACAGAAAATGAAAAAAATTAGTTATTCAAGAATTTTTTTGGCAAGTGTCGTCTGCTTTTCATGTTAGGTAAAGGGTTAAACACCAATAAATAAAAAAATCTAAGTAATGTAACTTGTCTAATCCATAAATATACATATATAAATATATATAGCTTTTATTAACCATTTATAATACACACAGTTTTATTGTCCTTATTTCAGATTTCAAAATGCCACTAACGTTTAATTATTTATTTATATATTTATTAATTTGAATTTAAGGACACTTCAGGCAGCAAGGGGACGGGGGGGGGGGGGGGGGGGGGGGGGGGGTTCACGGTGGCTCAATGGTAGACTGTTGGACTTCTATGCTAGAGGTCCCGAGTTCGATCCCCGTCCGGGACGACCCGCGTTGTGTCCCTATATTTCTCAGCGCATGCACATAAGAAAATCAACTCTTTGAAATTCTTCATTCTGCAAAAGAATGAGTTTAAAATAGACCGCATACATGGCGTTTGATTCAAAGCCAAGAGAAAAAAATCACGACTGCGAAAAATCCAACGATAGGTTCACACTTAATTAGTCACTTCAATGTTAGTTTACTGTAGTTCATTGAACGTGACTGAGATCAGGATCAGACTGTAGGACCTATGAGGTATGGGCGGGGGGGGGGTGGGGGGGGGGGGTTCTTCGTTGTTCTTCGTCTTGGGCGCTAAGTATTTTTACGCTCTAGATTCATAGAACTGCAAGAATCGATTGCGTTCGTAGAACGAAGGCCTCATCCGGATAGGCCTACATTTTAAAAATGTGAGCTCAATGGCGCCAGTTGAATGCAGTTGAGTCTCAATGCACTTCATAGTGAGGTGAATCGAATTTTAATTTGTTTGGACGGATGAGTTGCTACAGAGTTACTTCCCTTGAATCTAACCATTTGACAAGGTTTTTTTTTATTTTAACTGAACCCTGAACGCAATCACGTAAAAATCAGAAAACACCGCGCAAGCGAATGCAATTTTCAGAGAACAATTTACGTCTCTTCGTGTTGTGGTCATGATTATGCATTGTGAAAAATATGTGACCTTAATCACCAATAAATAGCATATTCTTTGACACAACCTCTGTACATATCTGCCATAGAAAAAATTTGTAAAAAATCTCTTTTCCAGACCCCTTTTTTCTGCTATCGCTGGATAAGATAAGATAAGATTTATTCAGCAAATACCCCAGAATAAAGGCAGATTGCTAAACACAGAATCAACATAAACAGAATCATAAAACACACTAAGTCATATGACATACATAACTCATATTACAGATAGGTCTCTCTTGTGTAGGAAGAGCTGGACCATGTTACAAATAACATTGCATAGCACTGGATTATCATTAGTCATTATTACTTTACATTTGTCCATTGTATCCATTTGAGGAAAATCATTTTTTCGTTAGAAATTGCGTGAAATAATTTTTCTTTCAATGTGCATAAAGCGGACATTTCATTACGAAATGCCATTCCGATTCCACCTCCTCCATTGTACAAGCTTCGCACATTCTCTGTTCGATGGGACGAGGAGGCTGTAAATTCCTTCCACGTTCGATCCACAGTTTATGGTTGCTGATGCATAATCGTGTAAAATTGTTTCTAGCTTCGATGGAAGAAGTGTGAATGAGATACGGTTCCATTTGATAATCTACTTTGAAAAGTCGATAAGTCCTAAGTTTGTTTTTTCCTATTCTCTTATTATCATTGTGTATATCTTCTTTAAATGATTTAATATGGTTCGATTCAAGTTTGGACTTTAGAAGATTAATTTTACTTTTGGAAATTTTAGTTTCATTCAAACTGTTAAATCCAAGTCCTTTAAGTTTTTCATTTATTGAGTCAGGGAGTTTACATTTCTTAGCTTCTACAAAGGCATCATTTAGAATGGTACCCAGTTAGGGTTGAAAATATAATTTTCGTAATCTACTCGTCGATACCTTTTATTTGATAGGTCGCATGCCTAAGCTTCATAAACATATAATGTTTTTCGGTTCTAGTGGTGACCCCACTCCCACAGTTAGGGTTGAAAATATCATTTTCGTAATCTACTCGTCGATACCTTTAATTTGATAGGTCACATTCATAAGCTTCATAACAATATAATGTTTTTCGGTTCTAGTCGTGACCCCACCACAGAAATTGACATGTTGCATTCAATTTTTCTGATTCACTCGGGAGTGTCTTTCTGAACAACTTAACAAATCTTTTAATTTTTTGTGATCCCTCCCATCGATTTCATAACCTTTTCCCCGTTACATCTCGAGGACGAGTAAATTCACAAAACCAAAAATCAATTTTTTTTACAGAAAGCACGTAAACTTTTTTACAAATGAAATTTTCCCGATACGTATCAGATTTGCATACTTTTTAAACTATGCCTGTCGAGGAACATGTAAAAACCTGTAAATGCTAAATGGATTTTGATTTTTTAAAAATTTTACAAAAAACAATATGTGGAAATAATTTTGCCTCCGGTCGATCATTATTCATCTTTTAACTTATAATATATATATTTTCAATCATGATCCATCCCAGATCGCCAATAAGCTAATTTTTAGACTCGGACGCGCGATCTCCAACAGCCAATTTTTTTTTATCACTCGTCTCACAACTCATCATAATATATATATATTACATACATTTTTTTCAATCGCGATCCTCCTCCCCCAATACTCCAGATCGTTGTCGTCGTCCAGCTAATCTAACAATTCTTAGACTCGCACGCTCGATCTCAAACGGCCGAGTTTTACTAGACCAATTTACGAATTCGCCGGTTGAATCGGATTGTTTTTTCCCATGGGAATCGACGTTCGATCGCGTATATTTTCCAACCCACGATCGCAAAAAAGCACTGTCTTTTAGGAATTTTTCCCAATGGGAATCTCAGTGCTAATCTGTCTCCGGTCACAATCGTGCAAAATCCCATTCCGGGCATGTCGAACAAATTCACCCCAATGGGAAAATCAGTGTTAAATTTATGAAAAAAGTGAATTTGTGAAATCGGAATTTTTTTTAGACATTTTCAACAAATTCCGTCGAAAGTGGTCCAGAAATGTTCGAATTTTAAACATTTTCCAGGAAAAACCCATTTTGTGGAAAAATTGAATTATTTTTGGGAAAATCAATTTTTTTACCAGAAAAATTTGTGTTTTTCCAGAAAAATTTGTGTTTTTCCAAAAATAACTCAATTTCTGGACCACCAAAATTTCTGGACCAACATGATTCGTGTGGTTCAAAACTCTCACATTACTCCTACTGGCAACCATCAGGACTCTGAACGCGATGCGGATATGTTCTTTGTGGATGCTGGAGCAATAACGAGAGAGATTCGTAAACATACTGAGACAAAGATCCGATTACCACCAACACGACATTTGGAAGAGCGAAACAGGACAACCAACAGGGACTCTGAACGCGATGTGGGTACGTTCTGAGCGGATGGTAGAGCAATAACATTCGACAATAAAGATTCGTGAACATGCCGAGACAAAGATTCGACTACCATCCCGACATTCGGGAGAGTGGACCATGCCGGACAACAGGACTCCGAACACAACGGATGTTAAAACAAAACGAAACCAATTCACATGAGCACGTGGGTAAACTACAGAGTTTTTGCAAACGGTTACAGCGCCATTCGCTTGACACACCTGTAAACGTTTCACAGAAGAAGAAATACAGCATAGGAAGTTCGTCTCACATATCTTGTTCTAGACATGAACTGAAATGACTAGCCTAAGAGTGAATTTAAAAAAAATAATTTAGCTGTTTTAACTGCTGATGAAGCGTAATAACCCTTAAAGGTTTTCATCAACTTTAATTCAACCTTTCGACCACAGCGCACTCGGACATATCAGTGTTGGATCCTAGTTCGCTTGGCGAAGCCTCTCAGCCATACACTTCATAAACGGTCTCGAGACACCAAGCAACGAATAGACTAATATATTGACTCTTTCGATAGTCATTCAGTCGGAGGAAAGTTCATAGTAGCTCACGCGCCTCGCAAAGCAAATTTTCAAATATTAGCCAAAATATAGACATAGCAGTTATTCGTGGGAAAGAGCGAAGAAAATCAGTTGTTCATTTTTTGAAAAACATTTTTTTTCGTACCGGTGCACAGTATAATATAGAGTAAACGTGAAAGGCGAACATGTAATACAAATAGATAGAAAAGGGGGATTCTGGCACATTTGAAGCCTTTTGACTTCTCCCAATTTTTGATCTTTCTCGAGACATTACCTATGTTCAACAACCCTGCAATACTGGACCACTTCTCGAAAAGTGGGCAACTATACGACGAGATGACACTCGACTTTTTCGAGTCGGAAATCGGATGGTAAATCGAGAGACTACGAGGATTCGTTTCGTCTTGTCGATCGAATCTCGGAGATCGAGCAAAAATAAAATCTTAGATATCTTAAAAATTTGAGAAAATTCCGAGCTCGACCAGTTCTGGCCCAGTCCGAGAAATCATTGCTTTTTTGTCCCCAAATGGTAGTGATGACGATGAAGATACCGCGAATCCGAGATGAAGTTGTCGATAGAGCCAAACATGTATTTTTCCACTCGGCTTTCAAAGTGTCTTCTCGATCGATTTCTTTGATTTTTCCTGGATGTCACTCATGAGAAATTACAAATTGCCAGCCCAAATTACTAATCGCGAGTCGAAATTTCAAAACGTGTAATTTTTTTTCTGTTTTCTCAAGTGTCTCTTCGAAGTATGTGGTCGATTTGGTAGTGGTGTTTCGAAAGCGGAACACTACAAATCGTCCCAAATTGCAAAAAACGTGATTTTCCAGTGCTGTTGTCGAGTGTTTTTACGGCTCGCGAGGTCGATTCGACAAAGAACTCACGGATGAGATAAATATTTTCCCTCTTATTCGATCGATTGTGGTTCTGTCTGTTTTGTAGTGTCCCTCCAATAGAGGTGATCGATTCGTTAGAGATCTCTCGGACTGGGCCAGAATATTTTTCTCCTACAGTTCGATCGACTGCAGTTCTGTCTGTCTGTCTAAGACTGAGGAATATATAGAGAGTAATCGCTTGACTGGACTGGTTGCGTGAAATAATTCATGAGAGGTGAGGGACGTTGTACAAACACGAGTGCGCGAATGCGCACGAGTGTTTCACAATATAGTCCCTCGCCTCGAATGAATTATTTCACGTTACCAGTCCAGTCAAGCGATTACTCTGTGTATTACTTTCCATTATTAACGATAATTATATTATTTAAACCTTTACCTAACGTAACGACCGAAACCGGCCAGCGCTATTATCAAAAATCGTCAATTAATTTTCATTATTTTTTCATTTTTTTGTCTCTAAAACATAGGTTACGACCCCTCATTGGAACGAGCTCGTCGGGACGAGGGGTCATAACCTATGTTTTGGAGAAAAAATGAAAATAATAGTTATTCAAGAATTTTCTTTGCAAGTGTCGTCTGCTTTTCAGGTGAAGGGTTAAAAAATAAAAACAATGAAGTCCCCATTACACCCACGGAAAAGCGTCTTCTTTTGCGCGCTCGGATACAAATTGTTGTGACAGAAGGTGTTGAATAGAGAAACTTATGAATCGATCTTGACTTTTTCGAGTCGGAAATCGGATGGTAAATCGAGAGACTACGAGGATTCGTTTCGTCTTGTCGATCGAATCTCGGAGATCGAGCAAAAATAAAATCTTAGATATCTTAAAAATTTGAGAAAATTCCGAGCTCGACCAGTTCTGGCCCAGTCCGAAAAATCATTGCTTTTATGTCCCAAAATGGTAGTGATGACGATGAAGATACCGCGAATCCGAGATGAAGTTGTCGATAGAGCCAAACATGTATTTTTCCACTCGGCTTTCAAAGTGTCTTCTCGATCGATTTCATTGATTTTTCCTGGATCTCTCTCATGAGAAATTACAAATTGCGAGCCCAAATTACTAATCGCGAGTCGAAATTTCAAAACGTGTAATTTTTTTTTCTGTTTTCTCAAGTGTCTCTTCGAAGTATGTGGTCGATTTGGTAGTGGTGTTTCGAAAGCGGAACACTACAAATCGTCCCAAATTGCAAAAAACGTGATTTTCCAGTGCTGTTGTCGAGTGTTTTTACGGCTCGCGAGGTCGATTCGACAAAGAACTCACAGATGAGATATACATTTTCCCTCATATTCGATCGATTGTGGTTCTGTCTGTTTTGTAGTGTCCCTCCAATAGAGGTGATCGATTCGTTAGAGAAAGTGTTGCTACATTGTCTAATTTGTTCTCCTAATTAAGTCTCCAAGATATCTCAGCGATCTGACATGTAGCTATGGCGAGTTGGCGAGTTGGAAAGCCACTATGATGAGTAGATAGGTTGTTAAATGAGCAAAATGACAAATCATTATATTGAGTCTCAGACATTGTTATAACGAGTTATTACGAGGAATTGTAAAGTTGTTTTAACGAGTTGTTCTGACGTTAAGGCGAGTTGTGGAGTCATTATATCGATTTAACAAGCCATTATACCGAGTCCCAAGTGTCGTTGTAACGAACTGGCAAGTCACTATGAGTTGTTAAGTCATGTAACGAGTTTACATGTCATTTCAAAGAGGTGTAAAGCCATAATAACAAGCTCAAAAGTAGTTATATCGAGATAAGTCGTCATAAGGAAGTACGTTTTCAAGTCATTATAAAGAGGTTCTGTAGGATTATAAAAAAAAAAAAAAATTATAAGGAGTTCCAAAAGTCATTAAAACTATGAGTTGGTAAGTCACAATGAGTTATGAAATAATTATAACAAGTTGTAAAGCTATTCTAACGAACAGTCATGCCATTATAAAGAGTAGACAAATCATTATAATGAGGAGTGTAGCCGTTATTACATATAAAGGGCTTTGATGTTGTTAAAAAGAGTTGGCTAATTGTTATACTAATATGTGAAATAATTATAACGAGTTGTGAAGTCGTTATAACGAGCTGGCAAGTTATAATAATAAGTTGTGATGTCATTCTAGATAGTTGTTACGTCGTTATAACGAGACGTCAAGTTGCGAGTTCCAAATTTCAATATACATAACGAGTTTGGAAACTCATAATGAGGATTTGACATGCCGTTATAATGGTGTTCAAGTCGTTATAAAGGGCTGCAAAGTTTTGAAGTCATTATAACGACTTAAAAAATGGTTATATCTTGTTGACAAGTCGTTATGACAAATTGTGAAGTTGTTAGAAGTTGTTAGAAAGAGTTACTTATAAGGAGTTCATTAGTCATAGTAAAGAGTTATAATCGCACTATAATGATTTTAAAAGTCATTACAATGAGTTACGAAAGTTGTTATACTGAGTTGTTAAGTCTTTACAGCGTGTTGTGTTGCCATTGGTGTAATGAGTTTCACAGACTTGAACAAATCATTCTAACGAATTGCAAAGTCGTCATGTGTCGCAAAGTTGTTATAATGAGTCACGATTGTATGTCATTGAAAAGGTGATTCAAACACGTGGCATAGTGAGCTGACTTGGGGGAATGTCGAATCACACGACCGCTTAGATGATGACGCTGATGACGAACACTTGAAATGAGCTCGGTGCAAGATGGTGAAAGTAGTGGACATGTTAGACGCCATGTCTGAACTCAGTGGACTGGAATAGGTTTACGTTTTGCACACAATCTATACCAAGAAAGTGTTGCTACATTGTCTAATTTGTTCTCCTAATTAAGTCTCCAAGATATCTCATCTGGCTATGAAAATGATTTCCTCAACAAATTGGTTGATTCTCCAGCCATTTTGGCGGCCTTCTCTATACCTACAAAGGTCAAATATCTTGAATTCCTTGGATTTAGTGTAATCTCTAGGTTGATTTCAGTTTAGCACAATGATATACCCTATACATAACGGTACAATAGCACAGAAATGGTTACTTCTTAATGTTCCGAAAATTCGGTCGCCATTTTGTCGGCCATTTTGAAAAAACAATGCAAATAGCTCAAAGTCCCCAAAGTTTACAGACTGGCATCAAACGTCTCCGAAGTTAGCACACAAAGTTACCCTAGAAACACCAAAAACATTGCGTCGACACCAAAATTTCCAGGTTCGACCCAAAATACACTAATCTGTGCCGGACTATAGGAAAAACATGTAACATATATATGTATGAAAGCTCTTTTTACTGTTTCGTAATTAATCTACTGAAATATCAAAAGTGGATCTGAAACTATCGGACCTATAGTCATAGATGTCTTGAATTAATATTGTTTTTATGTTGTTTTTTTTTTCTCTGAAGGCTGAAGGGGAGGGGTGTGGTTTCTATTATATTAAATTAGTTTTGAGCGGAAACGAAGCCCCCCCCCCCCCCTCGTCCGCAAAGCATTCCGTAAAGACAAACTAGACCACTTTGCAAACTATCAACTAACCCAAATCCAGGCAGACGCCCATATCATAAACATACGTGCTTATAGGCCTAATATTATTATTATTATTTATTGGTGTTTAAGGTCACATATTTCTGCACAATGGCTAATCATGACCACGACAGTTTTAAGGGTGGAGGAAGCCGGAGTACCCGGAGAGAACCACAGAGCAACGGCGAGCAAATGTCAGCTCCCTAACATACTAACTCCACACAAGCAAGGCCAGCATTGGTCGAAGACAGGTGCATTACGCCTTAGTACACAGCGTCACCGTGCCCCCACGTGGGCAATGGGGGTGAAGTGTCTTGCCCAAGGACACAACGCGATTGCCGTAGGTGGGATTCGAACCGAGGACCTCTCGACTTGCAGCCTGCACCTCTACCGACAAAGCCACCGCGCACCGCTTATATGCCTATAAACCACTGATTAATGAATACGGTTTAGCCAAAGAAAAAATTGTTTTGGTTTGGGTTACCCGACCGACCCTGTTTTAAGCATGCGACTCTAGAAATTTTATCGGCCTTTCAAAAATCGCGACCTTTATCTAGCACCATAAACCCGAAAACATCGCTTAATCGGTACAGATTTTACCGAGTACGTTTCTCCATTGAAGCAGAACCAGCGCATTTCGCGATTTTAATTCGTCGTATTGCTGATTTTCGTCTGAACGATGTCAACAGTCTTGGCTTTAATAAAAACGAAATGCCCTCATTCAGGGGAAGTGAATAATTTGAAATAATAACGCAGCAAATCACCATAGAATCAAATCTGATGCACGCGATTTCTGCAGTGCAGAATTGTAACGCGCGATGGCCGATTGTTATTCAGTTACATGTAATAGGCAATCAACAGTAATTAAGTCACACCTTCTACTGACGTAAGGTGGCAATTAAATACTTAATAGAATGCAGATACTCCGAGGACAAGATGATGTTCATTCATCTGTTCCCCCACCCCGTTTTATCAATTCATTTCGCGACAATACAAGAAGTATTTAAAAACGCTCATTGTGTGATTTTCGTTTTCGAAGATTGACGAGAAGATCATGCAGGTTGATTCAAGACTGCAAAACATTGAGACAGCAGAAGTAATGACGTTTTCATTTCGAGAATTTTTTAGCCTACTATCAATCGCAGCCGTTCTTATGAAGGAACTATGGGAGAGACAAGTCTGGTTGGAAACAAAGAAAGCTCTCTACGAATACCGAACTGACAGTGTATCGAAAGTGTTGCGAGCGAATTACGAATTCGGAATGATCAGCTATTTATAAGGAAAGTTTCAGTTTCAAGAGATAGTTGGTGTTCTATGAAAACAAATATGCATTTGGGTGAAAGCTGAACAAGAAACTAGAGAAACAGAATTTACTGCCACCAGTAAATTCAAGTCTGTGTGAAAAGGGTTAAAGTATCAGGAATAGACTATAAAGAAAGAGAATTCATGGAGGCTTATTTTTCGGGAGTAAAATATTTTTGAACAAATCAGAAATGGGTTTTCGTTTGCAGTATTTACAGATATTCATACAGGAATCAGAACATTTTTATAAGAAACCAGAAATAGCATATATGTGACCAGCATTCAAAGGGATTGATACACGAATCAGAAATGGACATTTTTGGCTCTGCCCACTAATTTGAGTGATGAAATACATTCATAAACTTTAGAAATGCATTAAGGTGTAATAAAATGCATTTCCCAGTCTTTCTGAATAATGCCCCCATATTAAGATCACAAGAGGGTTAAAATATTCCCTTTAAATACTCCATGTTAATCCTTTAAATAGGGGCGCAGTAACTCAGCTGGCAGAGGTGCTAGGCGTGAGGTACGTACTCTGCCCTTGGGCAAGACACTTCACCCCCATAGCCCACGTGGGTGCATGGTGGCGCTGTGTACCTCAGCGTACTGCACATCGATGGTGCACCCGTCTTCAACCAAAGCTAACCCTGCTTGTGTGGAGTTAGTATTTGGGGGATCTGACAGTTGCTCGTTGTTGCCCGGTGGTTCTTCCCGGGTACTCCGATTTACTCCACCTGAAAAACTGCCGTGGTCATGATTAGCCAGTGTGTAGAAATATGTAACATTAAACACCAATGAAAAAATAATCCTCTAAAAATGAGCTCAATTCAACAACGGGACATAACCCATGTTTTTCAAGCAAAAATGAAAAGGTAATTAAAACTGAATAGACGTTTCTGTGAATAATGTTGACCGGTTTTTGCCGCTATGTTGGCTAAAGGGTTAAGAATCCCTTACTTTGGAAGGCACACTGAAAGGGTGTCCCATTCCACATAGAATTAAATATTAAGAAAATAAAGCGAAAAACATTTAGTTTCTCGGCTGACAGTACCTGCTTTTGAACTCCGGGGGGATGGAACGGCACAAATCAGAGAATTCTCTTAATGGCACATTGGCACCAAAGGTTTCTGCACTCTCGGTGAGACTGAGCCGAGCACAGTGAAAGACTATAGAACTTCTCCAACAAATGAGTTTTAAACAGTCATAGCACTAACACAGTTAACAGTACAGTCGACCATGTCAGTATTGTTACCGGTGCCCTAACAGTTTTGTGATAGGTTTCAACAATTATTCAGTGCAGTTTTATGGAAAAGATTAACTTTATTCTGCCTGAAATAAAATATGTGCAATCCACATTGAAGTCTTGAGAGGGTTAAAGGCATCGAACTGAATTAGATAGGTTTCAACAAATTTTACAATTATTCAGTGCAGTTTTATGGAAAGGGTTAACTTTATTCTGCCTGAAATAAAATATGTGCAATCCACATTGAAGTCTTGAGAGGGTTAAAAGCATTGAAGTGAATAAGATAGGTTTCAACAAATTTTACAATTATTCAGTGCAGTTTTATGGAAAGGGTTAACTTTATTCTGCCTGAAATAAAATATGTTCAATCCACTTTGAAGTCTTGAGAGGGTTAAAAGCATTGAACTGAATAAGATAGGTTTCAACAAATTTTACAATTATTCAGTGCAGTTTTATGGAACGGGTTAACTTTATTCTGCCTGAAATAAAATATGTGCAATCCACATTGACGTCTTGAGAGGGTTAAAAGCATTGAACTGAATAAGATAGGTTTCAACAATTTTACAATTATTCAGTGCAGTTTTATGGAAAGGGTTAACTTTATTCTTCCTGAAATAAAATATGTGCAATCCACATTGAAGTTTTGAGAGGGTTAAAAGCATTGAACTGAATAAGATGAGTTTCAACAAATTTTACAATTATTCAGTGCAGTTTTATGGAAAGGGTTAACTTTATTCTGCCTGAAATAAAATATGTGCAATCCACATTGAAGTCTTGAGAGGGTTAAAAGCATTGAACTGAATAAGATAAGTTTCAACAAATTTTACAATTATTCAGTGCAGTTTTATGGAAAGGGTTAACTTTATTCCGCCTGAAATAAAATATGTGCAATCCACATTGAAGTCTTGAGAAGGTTAAAAGCATTGAACTGAATAAGATAGGTTTCAACAAATTTTACAATTATTCAGCGCAGTTTTATGGAAAGGGTTAATTTTATTCTGCCTGAAATAAAATATGTGCAATCCACATTGAAGTCTTGAGAGGGTTAAAAGCATTGAACTGAATAATTTATAATCTATTTCCTTGCAAGGTAAAGGGTTTCTCTCAACTTAGTTCCAGGAACTTACATCCCATTATCATAACAAGGTTAGTAGATTATATTTCATTTCTTGACAGCTACTCAACTGGTGTTTACATTATCTCCAGTGTGAATAACATAGCATCCTAGTGCTTGGGGAGAATTTACTCTATCAGGACATTGGAGGCTGTGAAAGCCCCGTGGCCGATTAGTCCATACTCAGTGGCTCTAGCGACCTGAAAAACATAGGTCGCCGAGAACTTTTGACTGTCCACCAGTATGCCAAAATTCAGCGGGATAGGACGATTCGTTTTCGAGTTATCGTGAGGACAAGGAAGTGCATAGAAGACAGAAGACAGGAGAATAAGAAAAAGAAGAAGTAGAAGAAGAAGAAGAAGAAGAAGAAGAAGAAGAAGAAGAAGCAGAAGAACAAGAAACCGTACAAAAACAATAGTCTGTGTGTTTCACACAGACTAATTAATTATTCACTGGGAATTTTGAAAATCAGATCAACACAACCCCCACCCCACCACCACCACCACCACCATCACACACACACACTCCATTCCCTCTGCAGAACCATCAAGTCCCCATGCATGCGTATCCCTACATAGAGGGAAGCATGGGTAGCATACTGCCAATTCCTCAGACTCCACGACCCTTCCTCCACACCGCTAGCATCATTTTTTTAAGTAAAAGGTGAAAAAAGTATTCTCAAGTTGTGTGGACGGCGATGTCATATTCGATCAATGAGGGTTAAACAGGGTTAACATTATTAGTTATAATGGAATGTTGTATCAAAAACATCGATGCGTAATTATTTTTATCCATCACGGGTGCCTGTGTGCGGGAAAATATATTTGTAAAAAATTGCCCCCCCCCCCCCCCCCCCAACACAAGTGTCCGTAATTGAATGCTTTGGTGGGCATGCTCAAGGCCGGCGGAACGGGAGGGGGGCGAGGGGGCGGTCCCCCCTGTCCTCGCCCACAAGGTTGCGGTTGTTATCAACTATCAGTATAATAATTCATGTACAATAACGGTAGGCCTAATCTGTTGGCAGTGTTGAGTGTGTTGTGTAGTTTTTATTGTATTTACAGCACTCCGTAACATGATTGTTTTCCCACGGAACCGGTCGTCTCTTTTTGCGAGAGTAGCAGCCAAACATCGAGTCGGAATTTCTCCGCAAAAACATATTGGAGCTTTATGTAAGTATTAGTGACAGATTACTATTATTTATGGTATAACACATACAGTCACAAACACGCTGCTGAAATAGGAACAATGGTGATATATACATTGTCTTAAAAATTAATAAGTATTCGAGTGTCAAGTCAGCAGATGACGAAATTAGAAAGCATGATTACACTGCACATAGTGAAGACAATCCACGATCGATTACAAAAACTACGGAAAGCCGAAAGTTCCTTAAATAATATATGGTATGCAGAGTGCCAGCATTAAAAAAAGTTACAACTTGGTGTAAAAATCTTTTTTTCAATTAAACTTAGCAAGAGAAATTTCACCCCAAAAGCCACGAGAATGCATCAATCGAGGGCTCCATAATGGCTCGTATCCGTCTGCTCTCGGAGCATCTAGGCATCTGCCACGACCTGCTCCATAGTGCCCTACGGAGACGTGTTCGCCCCCCCCCCCCCCTGCCATTTGATGCTTCCGCCGGCCATGGGCATGCTGTGTTAACAATTTATGATTAAGTGTGGGTTTACCCTTCACAACATTTTTTCGCGAACCTACATTCCAACTCTTCCACATGTTGTCAGTTATATTTGGCCTATAATTCACAGAACGGAGTTTTTAAATTTCTCTCCAATACTGGCAGTAGCAATAGAATATTATTAAACAACCCTTGACATACATGTATTTTATTTTATTTTCTTTTAGAAAAATATCTATGAAACCTTTCCAACAGTCGTTGTCAATGTTTAATGTGGTGTTCAAAAACGCAAAGACAACTGAAAATTGTCTACATGCTCATGCTATAGAAATCAATTAAAAATCTGTTTTTCATTTTCTGTTCACGTGCGGCTTTTTGGGTGAATTGATGTTCTGATGCGGTGCATTTGATAGGTTAATATGTCGTGGGGAGAATTTCCAAATGATTGAGAACAATCAAAAGCGTGTAACAACTATTTATTCATAAATAATAACTAAAACAACTATTAGAAAAACTTAGTTGTTTGCAAAAGCATGAACATTGTGGGCAACTTCCTCGTCCATATCATGACACGCTGTTTGAGAAGTTGCAACATCCTCTCTCAGTTTCGTACTGCAAGCGGCTCGACCCATCGTTCACGTGAATTCAAAATTCTCAGACACTGTGAACGACTTTTGAGTGTGGATATCCTATAACCTGTCTGAAATCCATCCACGGTACATGGTGAATGATACTGGATTGTGTTATGTGAAAGAAACATTCTCAACTTTAAGTGAGCTTCGTACCAATATAAAAAGCCCAATCCACTGAACCATACCGTGTGTTCCCTGTGCTTGCTTTGTCAAAGAAACAGAGTATATCATTTGGGTGGACATTCCACCCCGTGGCTGCTTTCTCATATATGTATTGGTATGTCCAGCTAAATTATTCATCTCAAAGTCTTAAAAAAGCCTACCTACCGACCCCATTTTTTTCCGTCAAACCAAACCACAACATTAATTTTTTTGGTCATAAAAAAGACCCAGTCATTATTTTTTTCATTGGGCATGTACATAGGAAAATATAAACTAAGCACGCACAAAGCCAGTAAGGAGAACATTTGCTCAAAATCGGATGTAGCTCAGTCTATGTTCGTGCCTGCCCTGGGAATAAGCGTTAAAATGGTAACACTAGTCTTATCAATATATATAACTTTTAGATTTTTTTCTCACAAAAGGTCATTTCGATGTTTAACCACCTTTCCTACCTGACTTGGCAATCTATGATTTTTAAAAATTATTATTCAATGAGGGTAATGGCCCTTTAAATAACGAACGTTCACCCTATATGCTTAAAACATTACCCCCCCCCCCCCCCCCCAAAAAAAAAAAAAAAAAATCAAATCATTGCAAGTGCAATACTTCAAAAAGTTGCATGTGACTTCACTTTGTTCTTTGTTGTTATTTACTATGTAATCCTAAACCTTAGGCCTATAGACAGTGAGGTAAAAACCAAAAGGATACAGCGATATTTACGCCAACCCCCCCCCCCCCCTCCCCCCCCCCCCCCCCGTACACCCATGCGTAAAATATTTTCAAACACTTTTTGGCAACCCACACTGCAAAAAATATAGATGCTCTTTAGAACCAAAGCTGGTTCTAATATTGTCCCTGAGATGGAACCAGTTCTGTTTAAACAGTATTTATTTCAAATCAAATAAATTTATAAAGATTAACATTAAATATTAACAGAATTAAACATAAATTGAGGGGATTTCAGTGGTAAGTTTAGAGCTCATACGAGGTTGTTTCAAATCATTATTAAGCAAATGAGATATGAACAGTTGGCATATCGAACCAGTTTTGGTTCTATACAGAACCAAAACTGGTTCAATATGCCAACTGTTCATATCTCCTTTGTTTCAAAATGTTTGGCGACTGCGTGGAATAAGCTCCAAGTTTACTGGCGAATCTACTTCAGTTCATGTAATATTCTGTTAAAATTGAACGCTAATCTTGGTAAATTTATTTGACTTGAAATAAATACTGTTTAAACAGAACTGGTTCCATCTCAGGGACAAGATTAGAAATAGTTTTGGTTCTAAAGAGAACCTATAGTTTTTTTCAGTGCAATGTAACGTGCTCTGAATTGGCCGTCTATGTGCAATGACTTGTTTTTTTACACTCCTTGGCGCTTTTCCAAAAACTAATAAATAAAAAGTAACTAGTGAAAAAATAGTTCAATTTAACCCAAATGCCTGTAGATTTTAGACCCATATAATTGTGAATTCCCACCATGGAAAGTTCCTCTTGCATTCAATGCCTTGAAAGTACTCTGATGACATTTCGGTGCAATCAGACAAATCGACTGTAATAAAAAATAACTGAATGGTCGCTGTCAAACAACCCAGTGATGCTTTTTCGAGCCGAATACTCGCAAATGCAGTGTGAAAGGTAAGAAATTAAAGATAAGATAAGATTTATTCAGCAAATACACCAGAACGAACATAAACAGAATAATAAAACACACTAATTCCATATGACACATGTGAATTGAGTATCCTCTTTTTTACTCCCTTTAAGTTCTGCCTTTTCCCAAAAGGTTACCCGACAAAGCGCAATCAAATTGAGGGGAAACAAAATACACATTGTCAAATATCGTATATGATTTGCTTCCGGAGTTCATGGCACCAAAATGTCTTACGAAGAAGAAAATGCGTTTTTAGTAACTGGGGATCTAAGTAATTCGAATCCCACCTGCGGCAACCGCGTTGTGTCCTTTGGGAAGACACTTGACCTCATTGCCCACGGGGACATGGTGGCGTTGTGTACTAAGGCGTACTGCACGTCGATCGTGCACTTGCCTTCAACCAATGCTAACCCTGCGTGTGTGGGGTTAGTATGTTGTGGGGCAGACAGTTGCTCGCCGTTGCTCGGTGGTTCTCTCCGGGTACTCCGGATTCCTCCACTCGTAAAACTGTCGTGATCATGATTAGCCATTGTGCAGAAATATGTGACCTTAACCCTTTACCCAACGTAATGTCCAAAACCGGCCAGCGCTATTCTCAAAAATCGCCAATTAATTTTTCATTTTGTGTCTCAAAAACATAGATTATGACCACTGGTTGGAATGAGCTCGTTCCAAAGAGGGATTCTTAACCTATGTTTTTGAAACAAAAAATGAACAAAATTAGTTATTCAAGAATTGTTTTGGCAAGTGTCGTCTGCTTTTCATGTTAGGTAAAGGGTTAAACACCAATAAATAAAAAAATCTAAGTAATGTAACTTGTCTAATCCATAAATATACATATATAAATATATATAGCTTTTATTAACCATTTATAATACACACAGTTTTATTGTCCTTATTTCAGATTTCAAAATGCCACTAACATTTAATTATTTATTTATATATTTATTAATTTGAATTTAAGGACACTTCAGGCAGCAAGGGGACGGGGGGGGGGGGGGGTTCACGGTGGCTCAATGGTAGACTGTTGGACTTCTATGCTAGAGGTCCCGAGTTCGATCCCCGTCCGGTACGACCCGCGTTGTGTCCCTATATTTCTCAGCGCATGCACATAAGAAAATCAACTCTTTGAAATTCTTCATTCTGCAAAAGAATGAGTTTAAAATAGACCGCATACATGGCGTTTGATTCAAAGCCAAGTGAAAAAAATCACGACTGCGAAAAATCCAACGATAGGTTCACACTTAATTAGTCACTTCAGTGTTAGTTTACTGTAGTTCATTGAACTTGACTGAGATCAGGACCAGACTGTAGGGCCTATCAGGTATGGGTGGGGGGGGGGGGGGGGATGGTTCTTCGTCTTGGGCGCTAAGTATTTTTACGCTCTAGATTCATAGAACTGCAAGAATCGAGGTCTGGAGTTGGAGAAAAATTTGAAGGTGGTGAACCTATTGCGTTCGTAGAACGAGGGCCTCATCCGGATAGGCCTACATTTTAAAAATGTGAGCTAAATGGCACCAGTTGAATGCAGTTGAGTCTCAATGCACTTCATAGTGAGGTGAATCGAATTTTAATTTATTAGGACGGATGAGTTGCTACAGAGTTACTTCCCTTGAATCTAACCATTTGACAAGGTTTTTTTTTATTTTAACTGAACCCTGAACGCAATCACGTAAAATCAGAAAACACCGCCCAAGCGAATGCAATTTTCAGAGAATAATTTACGTGATTTTCTCTATTAATTTCTGACACAGTTTTCTGAGCGCAAAAATAGTTTGTAACCATCGAGATATAACGTGATACGTATGTGAATTCTGAGCACGTCGAGTTTTGCTTTATTATCGGGGAAGGCTTCCTTGGAGGAGGCGTTATTGAGATTTAACGGCTCTTCATGCCATGCGAGACTCAAAGTTTTTTTTTATATGAATGATCTCTTCGAGTTGTGGTCATGATTGTGCATTGTGAAAAATATGTGACCTTAATCACCAATAAATAGCATATTCTTTGACACAACCTCTGCACATATCTGCCATAGAAAAAATTTGTAAAAAATCTCATTTCAAGACCCCTTTTTTCTGCTATCGCTGGATAAGATAAAATAAGATTTATTCAGCAAATACCCCAGAATAAAGGCAGATTGCTAAACACAGAATCAACATAAACAGAATCATAAAACACACTAAGTCATATGACATACATAAATCATATTACCGATAAGTCTCTCTTGTGTAGGAAGAGCTGGACCATGTTACAAATAACATTGCATAGCACTGGATTATCATTAGTCATTATTACTTTAAATTTGTCCATTGTATCCATTTGAGGAAAGTCATTTTTTCGTTAGAAATTGCGTGAAATAATTTTTCTTTCAATGTGCATGACATTTCATTACGAAATGCCATTCCGATTCCACCTCCTCCATTGTACAAGCTTCGCACATTCTCTGTTCGATAGGACGAGGAGGCTGTAAATGCCTTCCACGTTCGATCCACAGTTTATGGTTGCTGATGCGTAATCGTGTAAAATTGTTCCTAGCTTCGATGGAAGTAGTGTGAATGAGATACGGTTCCATTTGATAATCTACTTTGAAAAGTCGATAAGTCCTAAGTTTGTTTTTTCCTATTCTCTTATTATCATTGTGTATATCTTCTTTAAATGATTTAATATGGTTCGATTCAAGTTTGGACTTTGGAAGATTAATTTTACTTTTGGAAATTTTAGTTTCATTCAAACTGTTAAATCCAAGTCCTTTAAGTTGTTCATTTATTGAGTCAGGGAGTTTACATTTCTTAGCTTCTACAAAGGCATCATTTAGAATGGTACCCAGTTAGGGTTGAAAATATAATTTTCGTAATCTACTCGTCGATACCTTTTATTTGATAGGTCGCATGCCTAAGCTTCATAAACATATAATGTTTTTCGGTTCTAGTGGTGACCCTACTCCCACAGTTAGGGTTGAAAATATCATTTTCGTAATCTATTCGTCGATACCTTTAATTTGATAGGTCACATTCATAAGCTTCATAACAATATAATGTTTTGCGGTTCTAGTCGTGACCTCACCACAGAAATTGACATGTTGCATTCAATTTTTCTGATTCACTCGAGAGTGTCTTTCTGAACAACTTAACAAATCTTTTAATTTTTTGTGATCCCTCCCATCGATTTCAAAACCTTTTCCCCGTTACATCTCGAGGACGTGTAAATTCACAAAACGAAAAATCATTTTTTTTTTACAGAAAGCACGTAAACTTTTTTACAAATGAAATTTTCCCGATACGTATCAGATTTGCATACTTTTTAAACTATGCCTGTCGAGGAACATGCAAAACCCTGTAAATGCTAAATGGATTTTGATTTTTTAAAAAATTTACAAAAAACAATATGTGGAAATAATTTTGCCTCCGATCGATCATTATTCATCTTTTAACTTATAATATATATATTTTCAATCATGATCCATCCCAGATCGCCAATAAGCTAATTTTTAGACTCGGACGCGCGATCTCAAACAGCCAATTTTTTTTTTTTTAAATCACTCGTCTCACAACTCATCATAATATATATATATTACATACATTTTTTTCAATCGCGATCCTCCTCCCCCAATACCCCAGGTCGTTGTCGTCGTCCAGCTAATCTAACAATTCTTAGACTCGCACGTTCGATCTCAAACGGCCGAGTTTTACTAGACCAATTTACGAATTCGCCGGTTGAATCGGATTGTTTTTTCCCATGGGAATCGACGTTCGATCGCGTATATTTTCCAACACACGATCGCAAAAAAGCACTGTCTTTTTGGAATTTTTCCCAGTGGGAATCTCAGTGCTAATCTGTCTCCTGTCACAATCGTGCAAAATCCCATTCCGGGCATGTCGAACAAATTCACCCCAATGGGAAAATCAGTGTTAAATTTATGAAAAAAGTGAATTTGTGAAATCGGAATTTTTTTTAGACATTTTCAACAAATTCCGTCGAAAGTGGTCCAGAAATGTTCGAATTTTAAACATTTTCCAGGAACAACGCAGGGTTTTCTGGAAAAATTGAATTATTTTTGGGAAAATCAATTTTATTACCAGAAAAATTTGGGTTTTTCCAGAAAAAATTGTGTTTTTCCAAAAATAACTCAATTTTCTGGACCACCAAAATTTCTGAACCAACATGATTCGTGTGGTTCAAAACTCTCACATTACTCCTACTGGCAACCATCAGGACTCTGAACGCGATGCGGATATGTTCTTTGTGGATGCTGGAGCAATAACGAGAGAGATTCGTAAACATACTGAGACAAAGATCCGATTACCACCAACACGACATTTGGAAGAGCGAAACAGGACAACCAACAGGGACTCTGAACGCGATGTGGGTACGTTCTGAGCGGATGGTAGAGCAATAACTTTCGACAATAAAGATTCGTGAACATGCTGAGACAAAGATTCGACTACCATCACGACATTCGGGAGAGTGGACCATGCCGAACAACAGGACTCCGAACACAGCGGATGTTAAAACAAAACGAAACAAATTCACATGAGCACGTGGGTGAACTACAGAGTTTTTGCAAACGGTTACAGCGCCATTCGCTTGACACACCTGTAAACGTTTCACAGAAGAAGACATACAGCATAGGAAGTTCGTCTCACATATCTTGTTCTAGACATGAACTGAAATGACTAGCATAAGAGTGAATTTAAAAAAAATAATTTAGCTGTTTTAACTGCTGTTGAAGCGTAATAACCCTTAAAGGTTTTTATCAACTTTAATTCAACCTTTCGACCACAGCGATCTCGGACATATCAGTGTTGGATCCTAGTTCGCTTGGCGAAGCCTCTCAGCCATACACTTCATAACCGGTCTCGAGACACCAAGCAGCGAATAGACTAATATATTGACTCTTTCGATAGTCATTCAGTCGGAGGAAAGTTCATAGTAGCTCACGCGCCTCGCAAAGCAAATTTTCAAATATTAGCCAAAATATAGACATAGCAGTTATTCGTGGGAAAGAGCGAAGAAAATCAATTGATCATTTTTTGAAAAACATTTTTTTTCGTACCGGTGCACAGTATAATATAGAGTAAACGTGAAAGGCGTGCATGTAATACAAATAGATAGAAAAGGGGGATTCTGGAACATTTGAAGCCTTTTGACTTCTCCCAATTTTTGATATTTCTCGAGACATTACCTATGTCCAACAACCCTGCAATACTGGACCACTTCTCGAAAAGTGGGCAACTATACGACGAGATGACACTCGACTTTTTCGAGTCGGAAATCGGATGGTAAATCGAGAGACTACGAGGATTCGTTTCGTCTTGTCGATCGAATCTCGGAGATCGAGCAAAAATAAAATCTTAGATATCTTAAAAATTAGAGAAAATTCCAAGCTCGACCAGTTCTGGCCCAGTCCGAGAAATCATTGCTTTTTTGTCCCAAAATGGTAGTGATGACGATGAAGATACCGCGAATCCGAGATGAAGTTGTCGATAGAGCCAAACATGTATTTTTCCACTCGGCTTTCAAAGTGTCTTCTCGATCGATTTCTTTGATTTTTCCTGGATGTCACTCATGAGAAATTACAAATTGCCAGCCCAAATTACTAATCGCGAGTCGAAATTTCAAAACGTGTAATTTTTTTTCTGTTTTCTCAAGTGTCTCTTCGAAGTATGTGGTCGATTTGGTAGTGGTGTTTCGAAAGCGGAACACTACAAATCGTCCCAAATTGCAAAAAACGTGATTTTCCAGTGCTGTTGTCGAGTGTTTTTACGGCTCGCGAGGTCGATTCGACAAAGAACTCACGGATGAGATAAATATTTTCCCTCATATTCGATCGATTGTGGTTCTGTCTGTTTTGTAGTGTCCCTCCAATAGAGGTGATCGATTCGTTAGAGATCTCTCGGACTGGGCCAGAATATTTTTCTCCTACAGTTCGATCGACTGCAGTTCTGTCTGTCTGTCTAAGACTGAGGAATATATAGAGAGTAATCGCTTGACTGGACTGGTTGCGTGAAATAATTCATGAGAGGTGAGGGACGTTGTACAAACACGAGTGCGCGAATGCGCACGAGTGTTTCACAATATAGTCCCTCGCCTCGAATGAATTATTTCACGTTACCAGTCCAGTCAAGCGATTACTCTGTGTATTACTTTCCATTATTAACGATAATTATATTATTTAAACCTTTACCTAACGTAACGACCGAAACCGGCCAGCGCTATTATCAAAAATCGTCAATTAATTTTCATTATTTTTTCATTTTTTTGTCTCTAAAACATAGGTTACGACCCCTCATTGGAACGAGCTCGTCGGGACGAGGGGTCATAACCTATGTTTTGGAGAAAAAAATGAAAATAATAGTTATTCAAGAATTTTCTTTGCAAGTGTCGTCTGCTTTTCAGGTGAAGGGTTAAAAAATAAAAACAATGAAGTCCCCATTACACCCACGGAAAAGCGTCTTCTTTTGCGCGCTCGGATACAAATTGTTGTGACAGAAGGTGTTGAATAGAGAAACTTATGAATCGATCTTGAACGCGTTGAAAGAAGAGGGGGAAAAAAAAAAGTACTAGTAAATAAAATGGGAAGTAAAAAAAAAATACCAAAAAATAAAATTATTTAAAAAACAAAATAGTCGAAAGAGAGAGGACAAAAAATATGTTAGTGACAAAGAACAGAGGATTTATGAGATCTCTCATCTACGGTGGGTCAGGTTTGCTTGATTCGATGATGGAAGCTCTGTCGCGCGCTTTCACCGGTGTTGTGGCGAAACAAATTGCTTCCATCACCGTGAAGGTTGGAACGAAGACCGCAATGGATGTGGGTTAAAAAGCCATAACGGTAGCGAGCACTAGAAACGCTTCGGAAGCTGGCAAGAGGAGTGTATATAAATAACGCTACTCGAAAACATTCAGACCTAACTGTTCAGAATTTGTAGGTAGGTACCACATTTTATATTGGAATTTTTATTTCCAAAATTTTGAGAAGAGTATGATATACCCAATTTGATATTATAAGAGTAAGAACAAATACACAAAATGGACTTTGTTTTGGATAAAGTTCGAAAAATGAAGACAATATAGCAACACTATATGAAACCTGAATGACCATTATTTATTTATTCATTAGGGTTTTTAACGACACTTCATCAGCCAAGGTTAAATCGTATCGGCGACAGTTTTACGGGTGGAGGAAGCCGGAGTACCCGGAGAGAACCACCTAGCAACGACGAGTAGCTGCCAGCTCCCCAACATCATAACTCCGCACTACAGCACAGGCAGGGTTAGATTGGTTTAAGACATTCGCACCATCGACATGCAGTACGCCTTAGCACACCACGTCATCGTGCCCCCATGTGGACGATCGTGGTTAACCCCCTGCACTCTGATGACAAAACGCCTATTTGTCATCCATGGTTATCCCCCCTGTGTTGTCAGAAATTCAGCAATTTAGATTTTGGTTGACAGAGCTCCAATTGAGCTCTGTCAACCAAAATCTAAATTGCTGAATTTCTGACAACACAGGGGGGATAACCATGGATGACAGGGAGGTGTGGTGTGGCTTACAGTGGGGGAGATGTCGAGTATTCTCGACATCAGAGTGCAGGGGGTTAAGTGCCTTGCCCAAGGACACAATGCGAGAGTCCGAATCGAATGCTCAGACGGTCACCCATCCAAGGACTAACCGGGCTCGACGTTGCTTAACTTCGGTGATCTGACGAGAACCGGTTACGGCAACGCCACCGCGCCGCCCTGAATGACCATTAACATTCTCACAAAATTTCGTGATTCTAGGTTGAAAACGTTGTTTTCTAGAAAACGTCTATTCAATCTAACAGAACCTTGGAGA
Source organism: Pictodentalium vernedei (assembly GCA_031216915.1). Taxonomy (NCBI): domain Eukaryota; kingdom Metazoa; phylum Mollusca; class Scaphopoda; order Dentaliida; family Dentaliidae; genus Pictodentalium; species Pictodentalium vernedei. The sequence goes on along the minus strand of CM062295.1, from coordinate 534,175,591 downwards.
TGTTTACTTTACTACACTGAAACTATAGCTCTATGTGCGCCCCATAGCAACAATGTGGCACGATGGACATTTAAAAGGGCTGTCTCGGCGACACATGTGTCAATAGACAACACATGCTGTACAAGCCCAGTAACATGATGCATCACACAAATATTCACCAACACGCGTTAGTATGACAACCACCGTGATATCACTGGTCATGTGCCGTAAAACGTCACTTCCAAGGTCCATAACTGAGATATAGGGCACTTGACGTACAACTTCTGAGACACACTTAGAATCCGGTCCAAGAACCCAAGACGCCTTTAATGAACATACGGTTACACATTCCAACACGCCCTGGGATTAAATCCCGTAGGCATATCTTGAAGAACTGCTTTTAATTCCGGAACTGTTTTATATCTTTTCTCTGGATTTGAACTTCGTTACGGACGAACACCAACAATCATAAAGCTATAAGTCCTAGGTTAGACCAGTTTATGTCCTGGTGCATAGCATTTAGGAAATGGAAAACAAGAAATGTTGATAACATGTTGTATTTTGTATTTCTGGGGAAGTTCAATAATAATTTGATTCTAAAGCCTCACAGAGCTGTTGGATTATAGTATTTCTGATCCCTCTGTCCAGAAAGGTGTTTATTATTTTTTCTTCCGAAACCCCCCCAAAACTGCCAACCTTTATTTTGTGCAAAACTTGGTGCAAACCTGGTATAAAATATTAATGATCGATGAGTGTATATATGTACGTTTTAGGTTGCAGTGTTGTAAATCTAATTCCAAGTCAATCGGAAGAAACTGAAGTGCGAACAATGCTGTGTAGAATACACGAATTTATCCCCCATTATGTAAATCTTCAACGTTGTCAACACAAAACTATGAGCCGCACAGTCGTAAATACCAAAGCTGTCCGTATTTATGTTGGGGTGGAGGGGAGGGGGTGGGGGGTCTTCACGATCTAGACAATTGTGTTGTATTCCTCACACAAAATCGATTTGTTTTCTCCGAGTTCTCGCAAAGAAAACAATGGGTTAGGGTTCATCTCCCCGATTTCATTGCAACTCAGTTGTCATCTAGAACAGAAGAAAACACAAACATTTCTCACACAAGCAGTTAAACAAAATTGAGGGTGAGTGTGTGTGTGTCAGAGGGGATTAGGAGTCTGTCTTCCCGACGTTATGGGAACCTAGACAGCAGTGTTTGCGTCCTTACAGGGATTTCCTTTGTTATCTCCATGTCCTCACAAAGAAGACAATGGATTAGGGTTAGTCTTCCCGATTTTGTGGGGACTTGTTTGTCACCGAGAACAAAAGAAAAACAAGTCTCAACAACGTCGGTTAAACACTACTGAATGTGCGCGTGTGTGTGCGTGCGTGCATGCGTGCGTGCGTGCGCATTTTCGTGAACTACATGTACAAAATTTTATTCTGGCAATTTAAAGCCTTATGGCTCACACGTGGTCATATATATTTTATTCGCAGATGTTGTTTTTCGTTTCTATAATCGTGCGTGCGTAAATTAATTTTCAATCATTGATTTTATTCTCAAAAACCAATACTTAGACATATGTTCTCCAACACAAATCGTGAATGCATATGTGTAATGTTCCTGATACCTAACTATATATCATTATTTCTTTACAAAGTATGATTTACTGGGATTCCGGGTTTGATTATAAACGATAACTTCAGAAGTGAATTATGCAATCAACAATTGTGTCATGCATCCGTGCGCGCAAACGAAGACACTTTGCCGTAGGTGCAATGGGGACTTCATTGTTTTTTGTTTTTATAACCCTTTACCTAACATGAAAAACAGACGACACTTGCAAAAAAAAAAATTCTTGAATAACTATTATTTTCAATTTTTGTCTCAAAATCATAGGTTATGACCCCTCATTAGAACGAGCTCGACAATCTCGTTCCAATGAGAGGTCATAACCTATGTTTTAGACACAAAAAATGAAAAAAATAATGAAAATTAATTGGTGATTTTTGAGCATAGCGCTGGCCAGTTTTGACCGTTACGTTAGGTAAAGGGTTAAATGATATAATTATCGTTCATAATGAAAAGTAATAAACAGAGTAATCGCTTGACTGGACTGGGTACGTGAAAAAATTCAGTCGAGGCGAGGGACTATATTGTAAAGAACTCGTGCGCATTCGCGCACTCGTGTTTGTACAACGTCCCTCTCCTCTCATGAATTATTTCACGTAACCAGTCCAGTCAAGCGATTACTCTCTATTTAATTCTAAAGGTATATACTCCATTGACATCATATTAATGCAGTAAACAACCCGACTGTTTCGTCAAATCATTCAATGCTATCGCAAATTATTAAAAGTTTAAATTCCAATTTTTCCAAACTTTATGGCTCTCAAGATCATCGCCAAGAGATAATCTCCTCCGTGTTTAGAGTCGGGTTAGCGACAATGATAACTGTCGTACCGATTTATTTGTGTTTAAGGTTACTTTCGACACTGTTAGCTATCTCTCAGCTCTGCGTCAATATGGGGATGAAATCATGTTTGGGCTGTCGTGTATACCTCTTATCGAACCGATTAACAATTTAGTGTAGTTGGTAGAATTTTCTAGGTTCATAAAAACGTATGGTGATATGTAAGGGAAGGATCAATACAGCATTTGGTGCACACTTTCCACACAAATCTGAAAAGAAAACCTATTGAAAACCTCTTTTAAAATTAATCGAGAAGAAAAATCTAAAATTACACTGACTCAGCAATATACGGCTCTCTGTGGACTCCGTATTCTCAACCATTTATTCAACAAATCGTCCGAAATTAACCGCTCGGTTCTGAAAAAGTGCCTAGCTTTGTTATTTTAAACACAATTTTGCTTCCAAAACATTGTTTATGACATCTCAATGCAACAAACTCACTAAGAAATGATTTGAAAGCAAGAGCATTGTTTATTTTTTATTCAGGAAAAAATAATAGTACAAGCGTGGCTTCTATGGGAATAGATGCAGAGGCCCAGAATGGTGCCCACACCGAATCTTTTGTGGGAACATTTCCAGACTTATTCGACTTTTTAGGCCTTTAAGATGGGTATATATACACAGTGGCGCTGTCACCGAGGCTGGGGTGTAAGGCGAAGAAGCCCACCCTAAAAAATCAAGATAGGCTCCCTACAAATCCTGAATTCTACGATTGCATGACGCGTCAACTGTTGAAATCATAGATGGCATACCGCGCTTGATGAAAACTGACACTCTTTCGAGCCTAAAAATGTCTCCAAATAGTTCCATTTGGGACATATTTTTAAAAAATTTCTGCGGAGAAGTGCAGGCCTGGGTCTCCATAAATAAATTTAAAAACATATACCCCCAACCGTACCATTGTGAGAGGGAGTCATCCTACATACCTTTCCCTAACTCAAGTCTTCAATCATCGTCATATGCATGGGGCATAAAAGTTCTTGAACACCCTTCAAAATATCCCCCAAGTGTAGATATCTGGCTGTACAAACAGCTGAAACAGACGGAGATAACTGCTTGTTGCCAATTAGAATCACAAGAAACAGCTGCCAGCCCATCATGATAGACACCATGGCCACAGACCATTGTTTATTATTGTGTATTGGTTTACTTTACGGTATACACAATACAGAAAAGTGTACATTAAACACATTGAAAACAGTAATAAAAATAATAAATAAATAACAATTGCGTTTGTGAACAAACAGAAAAATAGTGTATTCCGTAGAGAGATGGCATAGCCAGATTGGCTGTCTACCTGTCATCCCCCTGTTAGCTATACAGTATCAGCTTGTGTCAGACCAACAATAAGAAATATAAACTAACAGATAGTTATTTGCATGCACTATGTGTATTTATATATAACTAGTTATCCTGTCGACTCTTCCGTGGTTGCTTCCAATGTGGGCATTGTCTTTTGCATTATTAATGATTCTGATCTGAGAAGTAAGCAGCCTGTATCGGAAGCTGATGACAAGACCCAGAGTCAGAGAGCGAAAACTATGTTTTATTTTATTTTTTATTATTATTATTATTATTAGTCATTTATTTATTTATTATTTTTTTAGCCAGATCAGAATGTAAAGTAAATTAGGGCTGTGGAAAAGCCAAATTCCCGACCATTGATCTATTCATGTCTAAATTTAGATCTACGGTCTTCCCAGCTTTAATAAGCACGGAACTGGAACATTATTAGTGATCCTTGTGTTTTGCAGGGTGTATGGGAATTTACACCGGTTTGGAAACTCATACACCCTGAGGCAAAGCCGAAGGGTGTATGAGTTTCCAGACCGGTGTAAATTCCCATACACCCTGGAAAACAAAAGGATAACGGATTTATTTCCAAGAATTTTGGCGTACTTAATACTTTAACCTAAATTGTGGGAAAAAGTGACAGAAAATTTGTACTTTGTAAGTTTCTTAATAAAACCAGACAAATATGGATGTCATTGGAACTGGCTCAATGAGCCAGTTCCAATGACATCCATATCTGTAATATTTTATTACACATAAATATTAAATTTCCGGAATTTATATTTTTGTTCTAACATAACCGAGCAGAAGGTATGAATTAATAATTAAAAATGGGTACTTTTTTAGCTATATACCCTGCTATTGTGTATTCTTGTAAAAAAAAGCTACTGTGGATTGCAAGTTACACCGCACCTCTCAGCCAATCAAAATCCAGTATTTTGTTGAATTTGGAAATAAAAAACATTATTTGAGACTAATACTGTCAATATCATATCTATCCCGTATCTATGTGGCATACTCATATCGCGTTGATAGGTATAATCACACTTTAAGGCATCTAACCGCTTTCTTGTGGTGAAACGTCTAGGGTTACATTTTGCAAAAAATGTTCCTAGGTAATGGTAGTACATCAATGTAAATATAGTTAATTTTAGTACCAGGTATCCATATCCAACGAAATACAAACTGCAAGAAACGTGTAGATTGAGAAACTGCAAGAAACTTTGAGATTAAGAAATTTGTGGCAGTCTATCGTTGGGTCATTTGGGGTAGACAGCTGCTTTGCAGTTTCGTCGTATCGCTGCCAACACCGTGTGTGTTTGCGGAGGATATGTGTATGGGGGTGGGAGTGGATGCGGGTTCTCCAGGCGGATGTATGCGTAAGTGGTACATGTAGGTGTGAGGTGTTGCGGTGTACATTTGTGCACATCCGGGCAATTTTGGGTCTAAGATAAAAAAACAACAACATCCACAATACATTTCACTAGACATAGCATTGTGAATGCATATGCTGTTGACTACTAGAAAGTGTCATAGCCCAATCACGGTCTTTCGAACAAGTCTATTGTACTTTAATATTATAACATTCGGTACAATATAACGAGCTGCGTATCGCCGCGGCCGATTTACAGTTTACAAATGTAATTTCTAATAGACATCTTGCGCCCCAATACCCTAAGCTAGTTTGTTCAACCCTTATCTCTGTTCCGAGCAACTGCCTAATGTAGATGAGGTAACGACTTACTACATCACCACTCTGTCCCAACTGCTTGATCAACATGGTTCGGTACAAACTAAAACCATCCTGATATGTCCAACATTACCATGGTTCATAAATGACCTGAAGTGCATGAAATGCGAAAGGAGAAAACTGGAAAATAGGTATCTCGAGAAAATGAGTCTGCTGCTTATCATTTACTACAAAATAAATATTCGGCAATATTTAAGTTGGCAGGAAAACGTCTTTACAAACAATGCATTGACGACTCAAACGATAACGCAGAAATCGTTCCAATGTGGTAAAGGAGCTCTGTGATGACGATACATCTGATTTAGAAAATCATTTCGGTGTATATTTCATTGAAAATATAGAGTTAATTCAAAACAAGATTGACACCATAAATGTGAAGCCACCACGCCTCAGACAATATCATCAGAAGATAATCTTGCAATGTTTTATGTCCTTGACAGGCGTGATATTCTCAAACTGATAAAAAAATCCACCAAACGCTTAATGGTAGCTGGATCCAATGCTAACTCCTCCAATTAAACGGCGTGTAGACTCTCTGATTTTTTTTCGAAACAAAAATGATTAACTTATCTCCTACCCTACGATATTTACCTGATGCTTGGGAGACAGCCATTGTCAATCCACTTCTGGAAAAAACTGGAGCTGATCTTATTCTGGAAAATACTTGATCTGTTATTAAATTGCCTTTCATCTCAAAGTGAATTGAGTACCATCGACCAGCTTATGAACAATTTCTTCCTCTAACAACTCAAACACCAGCTTTCAGAAAATTTCATTCAAATGAATCTGCTCTACTTAAAATGCAGAATGACATCTTGATAAATGTGGAAAATGGAAGGGTTGCCTTCCTTGTTTTTTTTTTGGACCAGAGTGCAGCATTTGCTACCGCTCAACATGATAATCCTTTTAGTATCTGGCACACCAGCTGAAGGGTTAACATCAGAGAATCAGACATAAAAAATCTTAATAATTGGAACAATGTCTAACTATGGACGTTTCTCTTACCTGTGTTGTACCTCAAGGGAGTTGTCCTGGGCCATTTTTATCCTTATTTTACATCACATAATTGTTCTCCGTGGTTGAATCTCACCTAGGTGTACATGGGTATGCTGACGACACACAAGTCTATCTCTCTTTTCGACCCACAAGGCATGAACAATCCGATGCAGTATCAGCTATCGAAAATTGTATCTCCGACATTTTGTGCCTGGGTGATATAAAATAAACTAATGTTAACTGATGACAAAATAAAAATCCTTACCATCAGTGCTAAACAACAGTTCAGCAAAGTGGACATCAAGTCATTTCGAGTCGGAGGACCGGACATTAGTATAAAAGGACAAGCTAGGAACTTTAGTGCTTACGTAGATTCAAACATGTCAATGAATGAGCACCCCAGCAACGTATGTAGCAATGCATTTAAGATCCGACAGATACGACAATATCTCTTCAAAGACCCCACCAAAACTCCCACACATGCATTTGTTACTTCACATTTTAACTATTGTAATTCCTTTTGAACTTCCTAAATACCAACTTGACCACCTGCAAAAGGTGCTCACTGCATCTGCTAGAGTGGTCTGTTGTACCCCCCCCCCCCCTCGTATATATACATTATGCTGAATCTGGCTTTGGTGATCAACAGTAGATCCATAACATTTTTCTTTCATCACTGCATCACAAAATGAGCATGTGCCAAACAAAGTTCATGCTGCAGGCGAACTTTCCTTTGATCGACTTTTTGATTCTTGGTCAGGGTTTGTGTTTGTTTCCTATAGGATTATAGGTTAAAGTTGGGAAATTTAGAAAATTAGTATAGAGGTCAATGGAAAAGAAAAACAAAGGGAATACACTCATCTGATTGGTTGATTAACTTCGTTCTGATTGGTCAGTTTGGCGATCAAACTGCAATATTGATCCTTAAACTGTGGGATATGGCCCTCTGCATTTTATACTGGCTTGGGACAGGTCAAGCTACAAACCGCTGTCCAATGGAGATAAGTCAAATAGCTCGAGTGCATTCCCACCCCTACAGTTCGTATCATGACGATTTTCAATTTCAATCTGATATCCTGCAAGAGGTGTTCCTCTTCATTTTGTACTGAACTTGGGACAGGTCAAGTTTATTGATCATTGGCCAGAAGATAATGATCAAATAACTTGAGAGCATTACCACCCCCAACAGGAAATTTTTATTTTTTTTTCTTATTTTATTTTATTTTTTTTTGTTTTTAAGTGTTTTTAAATTTTCTATAACAAAAAAGTAGAAGGACATTTATACTTTGTTCAACAGAGAATGATGATGATGATGGGCTGACCACATGGATTACTCCATTGGTAGGGGTAACCTAAACATTTGCTAACTAAAAAAATATAATTAAGTATCACCCGGTTCCAATAAGGGTAACATAAGGGATACCAGGAATCAACATATTAAACTAAACATAATTTTTGAACATTGTGAAAATAAATATAATTGGATATCATCCGGTTCCAATAGGAGTAACCTGAAGGATACCAGGAATCAATATTGTAAACTAAACATAATATTTGAGCATTGTGAAAATAAATATAATTGGATATCATCCGAATAAATAGACTTAGCCTACACCAAGAGTGTACAACATGAATGTTTTTTTCTGAAGAACACATTTCCTTCCATAAACTATTTACAATGTACAATTAAGTAATTACTTTTACCCACCCCAAGAAGAAAAAAAAAGAGAATTTTCATCTTCGATAACCATCTCTGTATGTATAATAATAATACTGATTGGAATAATTTGAATATAAGAATTATGCTTACCTCTGGAATTCTGGAAAGTTTGTGGGAGAATATTCACTGGTTGTAGAGAAAGAAATTAAATTGTCAATGGTAAAGTCGATACACCGTCATCTTGCATTAGTCGTTTTGGATAAAAGTAAGACAAGCCGTCTTTCGACTGTACGTAAGTGAACATGTCATTTCCATAAAGTCTAAAGCCTTTATTTTTTCCTGTACCTGTCTGCTTGTCTTTAATTATTTTTAAATTGTTACCTTTGTTAAATTATTTGACTTTTATTTATTCCTTTACATCTCAGTTTGTTTGATGGGCCGAATCATTAGTAGGTTTTTCTACACAATCCAATAACCCCCCTCTCCCTCCCATTCAATTTTGAAAAGACTCGGTGTTCTTTTATCAAAAGCTTTCCTGTCCCTGCAGCATTGAGATGGTATCCAGTTATCTCCCCTTAATTTAGTTTTAACATAATCTTCCATTTGACCCAAACCGACCCAAATAAAAGTACTGTTGTACAATAGCACACGCTCCGTTCTGTTTAGGGTCCAATAGCACTACGTGCTACTCTTATACAAGGAAATGGTCCTATAGCTCTGCGTGCTACTGTTATAAGTAGGCTGCGTGGGGACTTCGTATCAAATAAAGTGCATTTTGGTGATTTGGAGGGATCGTCGGGTTGTTTGTGGTAATTCTACGAGGTATACAAAGATGCTGCTGGAATCAGAACCAGAGAAGGACTCTTATACAAAGGAATTCGTCCTATAGCGCTACGTGCTACTGTTATAAGTAGGATTTGTGGGGAAATCCTACTTATCAAATAAAAGTGGTTTTGGGTGATTTGAAGGGATTGTCGGGTTGTTTGTGGTAATTCTACGAAGTAAATGGGGATTCTATAGGAATCCGAACCTGGAAACTACTCTATTTCAATTGAACTTACCCTGGGGGGGGGGGGGGGGGGGGCTCTCGGTATTATAGCTCTACGTGCTACTATTATATGCCCAATCAGGAGTTTCATATCAAATAAAAGTGCATTTTTGTGATTTGGAAAGATTGTCGGGTTTATTTGGGTAATTCTTCGAATCGGGAAATTACTTTTTTTCAATCCAACACATTCTCCGAACATACCCCTACCCTATTGTAGGCCACTGGGTAACATAGCAACCACGTGCTACCATAGAAACCAATATGGCGGCATCCAGTATACAAAATAGCAGACAGAAACACGTATCACCCTAACAACACGCGCTGCGCATGAGCACTAACACCATGCATCACTATGGAGCTGACGTCCCAAGGTGGCCACTCACGCGGGCTACCATGACAACCAAACATGACGTCACTGGGTCACGTGACTGTGAAGTCACTTCATAGGTCCGGCCAATGGGGCCGATCTCCACATCTCGTACCACTTACAGTGATTGGGAAGGTACAGTTTGCATTATTGTAGGCAGGTTCTAAAATGTACGCGTAAAATTCCGCTTGTGCAAATAACTAAGGAGGAGCATTAATAATATATATATTACAAACCTATTAATCGCGAGCTGCTGGGATTTTATTTATTATTTATTTAGGTCATTTCAACATATTTGGCTATCTCATGACTGCAACATAGGGATGAAGTGAAGTTTTGTCAATCGTTTATACCTATGCTGTCAAATTTAGCGAGCTTCAAGCCAAGGCATACGTTCCGGGCCCTCTTTTACCAGGGAATCAGAACTTATTTACCGCAGTAAACAAGCACATTTCCACCTTCCGGAGTTTCCACGGGGAAGCGGTTGGACTAACTTATTACTTATCATCCTTAATATATGTTGTTCTTTAAATTTTCTCCGCACCGACCACCTAGTTTGTTTTTAAACAATTATACAAATTGTAAATTATACGGGTTGTAAATCGCCAAGAAATAACAGTCGCAAATATATTCAGAGACGCCAGCAGATAAAGCTACATTTGAAATTTCAATTTTAAAATGGTCGGGGGAGGAGATGTTACCCCAATCACTGATCTCTATACAGTTGGATTGCTGGAACGTTTATTGGTGACAAAAAGAAAAGTGTCTCCAACACATCCATATTAGAGGGAGGGGCTGTTATAAATGAACAATGCTCGACAAAATAAAAATTTCTCCACTGTTTGAACTGGTCCGATATCTCAATCGTCTATCGCTTTTTAACCCTTTACCCAACATAGACGATATCAAAAGTTATTATTTTAAATATCATTTTTTAAATTTTTTCAAAAAAATTCAACAAAACCATATCATGTGACCCCTCTTTGGAACGAGCTCGACGAGCTCGTTCCAAAGAGGGGTCACATGATATGGTTTTGTTGAAATGTTTTGAAAAATAATATTTTTTTCAGCTGCTGAATTTGCATATTACAGGGGAGGATGCGGGCAATTCGTTGGGTAAAGGGTTAAACAGTTTTTAATTTGATGTCTGTGAAAATGCATTCTTAGCAATGTAGATTTAATATTTACAACATTTCTTGGTTTTTATTGACAAAACACAAAGTTCCGAGATTGGAAATTGGATACCGTTCAACCAGTTTTCGTGCAAGGTAAACACCATAACGCTTGGTGAAGTAAAAGCTGATACACTGTGCCTACAGTCACAGCATAACAGGTATCACGTCATCAAACCGCATGGATTAGGAGTTCTCGTGTTGATTGACGTGACGCCATCTTAGTGGGGACAGATGGATTTTCGATGCTTTTCACTGTCCAGTCTCGGCTCGATGTCCTTTATATTACTTGCATCCGCCGTTCAAAGTTGCTTCCGGCACCCTTGCAAGTCCCCCATCCCTCCTTCAATAAGGAGAATAGGTATAATGCATTTATATCTTTGTCTAAGTTTATCCAAATATGCACCCATCATTAAAGACTGGTGGTTTATTGGTTAGAGCATTGAACTTGTGATCGAAAGATCTACTTCATCCCGACTGCCCGTGCGTGATGCTGTGGCACTATGTACTAAGGCGTAGGATACGACGACTGTTACGACCCGTAATGTAATAAATGCCCATAATGTAATACCTACCCATAATGTAATACAAAAACGACCCATAATGTAATACGAACCCATAATGTAATAAAAAACGACCCATAATGTAATAAATGTAATAACGTGTAATAAATGTTAGGTACCCATAATGTAATAAAATTTTAAAAAAATTAGATACAAATTACACTTTTCCAGGCCCGTAATGTAATAAAATTCTAAGTTTGATTTTTGTTTTTTCTCTTTACTCCAGCAGTGCGTTCGGCTACTTATGACACATCCTACGCCTTCATCAATGCTGCCAATGGCCCCTATGCCGTACACAGCCAACATGTGTGGGTGTGTTGGGATTATGATGGGGAGTATTCCGGGACCTGGGGCTGGTATACTCTGCTCTGAGTGGCAGGCATTATCCCTCTTCTATTTGTACCACCCGCGCAAACGTCTTCCTCAATTGCCTCTACTGCCCTGCCACAACCATATAGGTCTACCTTACCAGACATTCAGTAATTTTGATTCCAGGATGGTCATTTATAACTGCAATCATCATTTTCGACCGGCTGTTCACTTGCACAAAAGCAATGTGGGTAGCAGGTTCCTATTGTTAATAAATGCAAGTAACTCTGGCCAAAGTTGCTGGGGCAAAGGGTGGAGTGGGTGCCGTGGGATTTGGGTGCACCAAGACTGGATAGTGGCGGGGGGGGGGGGGGGGTAGTGTGGGATACAAGGAAAAGATGGAACAGAAGCAAGACGTTGAGTCAAGCGGCGCAGAGGAATATCGGGAGGCGATATGGTAGGTGTACTGGTATTGGGATAGGGGATATCCTATAGCTCGATGGGATTTGGATTAGGCTACTTTCCTCCAAATTAAGTGTACGATCTATCCTCTGTCTCTCCAGTTTTCACTACCTGAACAAATTAGTCATTTCCCTGTACTGTACTACTATAAGTTTATGTCACACCCACCGCACCTGGAAACCAATGAGCCCGATCCCAGGATGACACTTAATAACGACCACATCATATTCCCGATCCTGTGATAACATGTGTCAAGTAATATTATTAGTCCACCACACGGCCTTCCACTTAAACTACCTACAGTCATGGCAGTTCCTGGCGGTTGGCAGGGACTTCCTGCCAACCGCCTACTCTATCACATCGACTATTCGCGTGTTCATCTCCGCTATTGTGCCATCTTCTCCTAAGTTACACTCAAACAACATACATAGCTAGACACGAGGAGTAACATGGGTGTATCCGTTTGACCGGCTGTGTGACCTTGACCATCAAACCGGAAATCTTGAACCTGTGTATCGGCTCCTGCTGGGCGATTGTCCTGAAACTTGGTGTGTGGTTCGGGCGCCCAACAATTTCGCCACACCCGATGCCCGTCATGTGTGACCTTGATATTCAAACCGTTGACCTTGAACCTGTATCTCGGTTCATGCTGGGCCGATTTTCGTGAAACTTGGTATGTGGGAGTAGTTCAGGACGCTCAATATACCCCCACATACCAAGTTTCACGCAAATCGGCCCAACATGAGCCGAGATATAGGTTCAAGGTCAACGGTGTGAATATCAATCAAGGTCACACATGACGGGCATCGGGTGTGGCAAAATTGTTGGGCGCCCGAACCACACACCAAGTTTCATAAAAATCGGCCCATACACAGGTTCAAGGTTACCGGATTGATGGTCAAGGTCACACCTCACGGTCAAACGGATATGCCCATGTTACACCTGGTGTTTAGCTACGTATGTTGTTTGAGTGTAGCCTAGGAGAAGATGGCACAATAGCGGGGATGAACACGCGAATAGTCGATGTGATAGAGTATGCGGTTGGCAGGAAGTTCCTGCCAACCGCCAGGAACTGTCAGGAAATGTAGGTGGTTTAAGTGGTAGTCCCCACAGCTCAGAAAATGCTGTGGAATGCTTTTCCAATCAACATAATCTCAAGAACCACCAAAACTACTCTCTATTATAGATCTGCATTCGTCCTGTGCATACTATGAGTGATGCCACACCACTGGTGAAATTTATTTGAGAATGCAATCCCCTGAGCTCAATACAAAGAGGCTGCTTTGTACAACCAAGTGATGTGCACATTGACTCGACTCAGTTGCTGGTCACAGCCACAGGTGAACATGACATACTCTTAACCAATCTTCTCGCAAAGGTGGCCTGCGAAGATGATAGCAGTCTTCAAGGCGTTTAACTTGCTTCGGTTCATATCAATTGAGGGTGTTCAATCTGTGGTGTGTTGAGGTTTTAGAAAAATAACACTGAGAGGAGTTGAAACCATTTCACTCAGGGCTGTCACTATTGAAACTGATACAATTTTTATTGAAAATGTAAGGTCTTTCTTGCATGTGCGAAGTGCAAACTATTTGACTGGAAAGCATTTGATAATATTACTTGACACATTGACACATGTGATCACAGGACCGGACCGAGAATATGATGTGGTCGTTATTAAGTGTGGTCCTGGGCTCGGGCTCATTGGTTTCAAGGTGCGGAGGGTGCGACATGAACTTATAGTAGTACAGTACAGGGAAATTACTAATTTGTTCAGGTAGTGAAAATTGGAGAGACAGAGGATAGATTGTACGCTTAATTTGGAGGAAAGTAGCCTAATCCAAATCCCATCGAGCTATAGGATATCCCCCATTCCAATACCAGTACACTCACCATATCGCCTCCCGATATTCCTCTGCGCCGGTTGACTCAACGTCTTGCTTCTGTTCTATCTTTTCCTTGTATCCCACACTATACGCCCCCCCCCCCCCCCACTATCCGGTTATTGTGCACCCAAACCCCACTGCACCCCACTACACCCTCTGCCTCAGCAACTTTGGCCAGAATTGCTTGCACTTATTAACAGTATAGGAACCTGCTACCCGCATTGCTTTTATGCAAGTGAACAGCCGGTCGAATATGATGATTGCAGTTATAAATAACCATCCTGGAATCAAAATTATTGAATGTCTTGTAAGGTAGACCTATATGATTGTGGCAGGGCAGTAGAGGCTATCGAGGAAGTCGTTTGCGTGGGTGGTACAAATGGAAGAGGGATAATGCCTGTCACTCATAGCAGAGTATACCCGCCCCAGGTCCCGGAATACTCTCTATCGTAATCCCAACACACCCACACATGTTGGCTGTGTACGGCATAGGGGCCATTGGCAGCACTGATGAAGGCGCAGGATGTGTCATAAGTAGCCGAACGCACTGCTGGAGTAAAGAGAAAAAACAAAAATCAAGCTTAGAATTTTATTACATTACGGGCCTGGAAAAGTGTAATTTGTATCTAATTTTTCAAAATTTTTATTACATTATGGGTACCTAACATTTATTACACGTTATTACATTTATTACATTATGGGTAGTTTTTTATTACATTATGGGTTCGTATTACATTATGGGTCGTTTTTGTATTACATTATGGGTAGGTATTACATTATGGGCATTTATTACATTACGGGTCGTAACAGACGACGATACATTCGCATTTAACCGATTTTAAAAATTGTTATGCCATATTGGAAAGACTGACAGTTACTCATCGTTGCACTTTGTTTCACTCCTAGTACTCCGGTGTTTTCTCCAATAAAATGTTCGAACACATTTTCACCCTCACTGCAAACTTGAAGTAGTTGTTGACCCCTTTCCTAAAAAAAACCCCCACAACTCCCGCCCCTACCCCCCCCCCCCCTCCAAAAAACAAACAAAACCCAAATTACAAACAACCTAAAGTGCTGAAACTGAAACAAGTAGCATGATACCTTGGTAGTGCAGCGAAAACTGTGCAGTTTCATATGATGGCCGTCTGATGAGTAAATGTGATCGATTTTATAATGTCATTTTAGGAGTCATCGTAGGAGTTAGGAGTCATTCTTGTAGTAGATGAACCACGGCTGTTCATTCATTCAGCCTCTCCATTCGACTTTCTGTGTTCGCGGTAAACCTGGAGTGGACAATTCGGAAAGCTGAACCTGTTAAATATTCGCGGATTTTTTTGTCAAATGTAGTTCAAGTGTATATATATCAATCCAGATTATGGAACAGGATAAAAGGAAAACAAAATGTACCTTATTGGTCGTGGATCACATGAACAAGTCCACCAACTGCCTTTTCATACCACATACACTATAAATATAATAAGTACACTAAACATTCCACTCTTTAGATTCAAAACAACTCGTGTTAATAGAAATCTGAAGGTGCTGAAGTGGGTGGGGGCCTTTAATGGCACAGATATAACACTCTTACCCTGGTTAATGTGACAAACAGAGTATTCGTCTTTTCAGCTTTCTGCATGTCTTTTGGTGATCTTAAAAATTTTATTGTCTCTCAAGTCCAACAAATCTCATGCGTTGCAAATAATTTTGAGGCGAACAAATACGATTTTAATATATGTAAAAAAGAAAGGAAAGAAAGTGATAATCATGCTGTTTCGAAACATAACGTATCCATATTTATAATCGCAGGTGTTCTCCAAAGGCTAAGAGGTCGAAAAAAATTGTGAACGTTTCAGGCCAATTTCGTAGTTTCCTTATAACTGGATACAAAAAGAACGTTCCGACGTTCGTTTTGTGTCTCGTTTCATGTACACTTCAGAGTCATCAGAAAAGTTATGAAATGTAATTTCTGAAGTGAACAAAGCCAGGAATCATAAACACTTCAAGACACAGCAACATGGCTGCGCTGGAGAAAGAACCAATATTGTCGGCTTTTTTTCTTGAAGAAAGAAGCCACGAAGTAGTACCTGTGTGATCGGAGAATGATTTTCGGAATTCTATGAAACTGAAACAAGTGCCATGATACCTTTTAGTAATACGAAAACTGGGCAGTTCTCATATGATGGCAGTCTGAAGAGTAAATGTGATCGATCTCATAATGTCATTTTAGAAGTCATTGTTTATTAGAGCTTTTTTGTCTCTGTCGACAGACATTAAGAAGGAGCAGGGAGTTAGCGCCGTCGCTGCATCTCGAAGTATTTTGAATTCCTAGATTTCTTCTTGGATTAGGATTAGGATATACAAATTTGGCCAGGTTTTCTCATGAAATATTTTTTATCAGTTCTAGTACGAACGTAGTTGCAGACTTTCAGGAACCACTCATGCCTGCTATCAACCATGTGGGTCAAAAGCACGCAATTTTTCGTTTCCTTTCCATGCCGACCTTCAGTTTTGCGAATAATTTATGTGTATTTATTTGGGATCGCGATGGCTCTGTGGTTACGACATTGGACGTCAAAACAAAAGGTTCATAGTTCAAGCCCGGTCAGCGGTAACTGCGTTGTGTAATTGGACAAGACACTTAATCACGATTGCGCATGAGGGCCACGGAGACGCTGTATACTAATGCGCACTACATGTCGGTAACAACGTCTAATTCCTTATATAATTTGACAGGGGGCCTGATAGCTTGATACATACCGCGCAAAGAAAACAATGATTACCAACTAAATGGGTTCTGTTGTTTATGTGTTCCACTTACCTCTCTAGCAGGTAAGATTTGGTTGGCCATTGGTCAATGTTTTGTCACTTACACGTTGGAAATCGGGCCTAGAGAGTGCACCACATTTCTGAATTTCGTAGAGAGGTAGATGTCGGAAGTTGATAACATCAAATGGTGGGAGAAGAAGAAAGGAGTTTATCCGCTTCATCAGTTGGTATATGTGGAGTTGTTTGCCAGAAGAATAATCACCGACGTCAATTCACTTAGTATGGGAGTCACGCGACAGGTTTACTTGGTGCGTGAATAAAATATGTAAATCACGACCAACACACTGCGATTCGCACATGTTAATCAAATAAGATTCGGGAGGTGTCTTTTATCAAAACACAGTACATGTATGTTGTTTTCTTTGTCGTGGTCAAAGTAAATATTTGCTGCTCATATTAAAACATTCGGTTTGTCAATATTAAGTTGTTGTGCCCTAGAACTATCGCAATTGTACTTTCAAAGGTACAGTGACGCATCACATTTTATTGTTAAGCTGATTCAAGTGGATGGTACAGTCTTAACTGCTGGTTGACAAGGTGTGGCAATTTGGAAAAATTTACGAAGAGGATATTTACCGCAACAAAAAGGTTGGTAATTTTAACTTTTTCATGCGATGTCCTGTTAGTACGATCAATATTCAACAGAAACAACTCACTAAGATGGAAAGAAATCCAACAACAGTGTATCAATGGGAGAAATAGACTAGAAATTCCCCAGGTTTCCGTATTCTCTCCAGATTTCTCCACAGCACAGTCAGCAACTTCCTGTTCACTGAAGCCGTAAAACATGTAACTCATGGCTGACCCAGGAGTTTCTTGGTGGCTTGGATATCAGATCGTCTGAGTAAATGTCGCTAGTTTTCATATTCACGGAGGGTTAAATATATAATATGTGTTATAAATAATGCCAGCTTCGATCATTGTAAATGTCTTGTATATACGTGGCGTTCAAACCGGAGTGAGCAATATTTCAAATAGTCAGTAGAGATAGGCATTTTATGAAGGGTGGAGGTGGGAGGTATATAGAATATACCCATAGTAGCTTGGTGTACCAAATGTTCACCACGAGTGGTGAAGTGTTGTTAAGTATGGCCCGAAGAGGGGTGCAAGGGGTCCAGTAGTCGGGAGTGAGTCGCAATATGCAGGTGGAGGAGACAGAGGCTTGTCTAGGTGGTAGAGGGGTACAGGTGGAGGAGGCAGATGCCAATATAGATGGTAGAGGGGTACAGGTGTAGGAGGCAGAGGCATGAAGCTAGTGTAATATGAAGCATGGGGTGGTCGATCGATGGACAGCAGTGGGGTGTATCAGAATTGCAGGGATATCTTAACAGTTGTTAGAGAAGTGTGTTGGGATCTGACGATCATGGTATAAATAAAATATACCCAAAGTAGCTTGGTGTACCAAATGTTCACCACGAGTGAAGCCGAAGGCTCGCTGTTAACACCACTTCACCACTCGTGGTGAACATTTGGTACACCAAGCTACTTTGGGTATATTTTATTTATACCATGATCGTCAGATTATGAAGAGTCGCTATTATTTTTTCTCGATTTTACTGAACACGAGACGTACATACGAGCGAATCCGTTTTTGTTTACACGAGCATCAGTGGGCGGTACTTCCGCTGTCAATTTTATCGCCGAAGCGAAAAGAAAAAAAGAAACTGAGCCTTTTTCGTTTTAATAACATAATAACATACTATTTCGAGTTATGGATGCTTTATTAACATGCGACAATGCTTGTTTGTTAATTTTTGGCATCTTATGAGGTAAATCCATTTAAAAACGTAATAAATTATTGCCACTTCTATTCACTCTTCGCGAGGCGACGTGCGATAAATTTAGACAAGTTTGCATTCAGGTCGACGTCACCAAAGGTCAACGGGGATGTAGTTCTACTGAAGGTGTAAATTTTTACTATTGAAATCCCATTGCTGGCGTGTTCATCACGGTTGGTGTGTAAAGCTAAAATTTATGTCATAGGCTTTTCATATATAGTAGAATAGGTAATCATGGTATAAAGCAGTGTATGAACATAGGCAAAACAAATAATAAATAAATAAATAAAAACAACAATGGAACTGACGTAATATTGGCTCGGCTGGATTATTTTGCAGCTTCAAAATTGTTTTCGCAGCTGGATACACAACACAATCGACTGACTACGACAACGAAGCGTCGTCGGTGCCCGTATGAGACTATGACGGCCTCTTTCAAGCCTGCAGCATCCGTGTCACATAAGACTGCTGGGGCTGGGGACGAGATCGTGACCTGCAGTAACCAACTGGTTCATGTTACAATAAGTCTGGCTCAGTTGTCTTCAAAGAACACCGCTGATAGTAATTACTTTATTTTCTGTTTTCAAATCGTCTTGAACATTTGAATTTAGTCAACAAAACGATAGTTGGGATTTTACTATAGTTAATTTAGCATCTCTCAGCCTCTACTTTCAATGACAGGAAGATGTAAATTGGAAAAAATAAATCACACCCGTAGTGTTCTCTTAGAAAACATGTTCCGGTCATTTTACAGCTGCTAGAATAAAGGTCACCATAAGGAATTACAGCTGCAACCATATCACCAACTGAGAGTTATGCAAAGCAGCAAGCAAATGTCACACTTGACACATATATTGCTATTACTACTCTCGAAGATAAGATGGAATTATTTTTACTACTCTCGAAGACAAGATGGAATCATTTACAGAACTGTTTATAACTATTGTTTTTTTAAATTATCAAGTTATTTCAGGAGGATTTAGTATATATTTTTTATAGGTGCTTTTGTTAGTAATATTGGGTGAAGCAAGTAGATTATGGTCGTAGGTTTTCGGAGATTTTTATTAATTTAATTTATGTTGTCCTTTTTCGTGTGTGTCGGTTGTTTTTGGTTATTGATTATTGCATTTGTAAAAATGATTGGTTAGTGTTAAACATGGTGTCCAGACGGAAGTAAGTATGGCCCGAAGAGGGGTGCAAGGGGTCCAGTGGTCGGGAGTGAGTCGAAATATGCAGGTGGAGGAGACAGAGGCTTGTCTAGATGGTAGAGGGGTACATGTGGAGGAGGCAGATGCCACTATAGATGGTATAGGGGTACAGGTGTAGGAGGCAGAGGCATGGAGATAGTGTAATATGAAGCATGGGGTGGTCGGTCAATGGACAGCAGTGGGGTGTATCAGAATTGCAGGGATATCTTAACAGTTGTTAGAGAAGTGTGTTGGATTCAAGCGGGAAACTGCAGAGCTCAAGGGGAGGCTAGGGAGGGCTGGTATAACCCGGCGAAAGTTACTTACGATGGTGAGGTGGAGTGTGGTTAGAAGGTGGTTGTGGATTCAAAACGAAAATGTGGAGGGGAGGACGCTTGATGTGGAGGATGCACGTAAGGAGGGTAGCTAATGCCAGGAAACGACAGAGGCAGGAGGAACCAGAGTAGGAATACTAAGGCTACTAAGCGATGCTTCGAAAATAGATTCAGTGTTTTAGATTCCGATCCACCTGGGGAGTGGATGAGGGAAAGGCAATAGAGAGGATGGGATGGTTTGTGGAGTTGATAGGGCAGATACTGTAAGAAGAGTGGTCAAAAGGAAGAAGAGTTCGGATGTCAATCAAACAATGCAAGTTGCAAGTGAAATGGGTGATATAATGTCTGAGGAGAGAAATATTAAGGAGAATAAGAGACAGTTAGTTGTAGCAGGAAGCAGCATTGTACGCGAAATTGATACGGTTGTCTGTGGTCCTGACAGCTCCAAATTGGACTGTTTTGTGTTACTCGGTGAGGTCGAAGATTTGAGGGACAGGGTTGGTGATATTGTGGCGGAGCCAGGATCAGACCCCGTAGTGGTGGTTCATGTGGGGGACAACTACATCAGGGAGCGGAGATCCGTAAGACTGGTAAGACTGCTGGAGACGTACAGGGATTTAGTTATTTAACTGCTCAGTAGAAATGCAAGGGTAGTAATGTCAGGGGTCCTGCCTGTCCTATGGGATGGGGACGAGCGGAATTCAAGCGTTATGGTATTGAATGATGAATTGGAGGTATACTGTGCTGATTGGAGTATACCCTTTATTGACCACAGAGGCGTGTTTTGAGGTTTCTTGGTGTGCGGGCGAGGCGGGCTGCGCCACAGCAGGGTGAGGACACAAGTGTTTTAACATTATACAGGCAGCTGAACCTTTTTTGGAGTCGAGTGGGGTGGGAGGCCAGAGGCAACAGCAAGAGTGTACACAGATGGGATGAACAAGGGCGAGGTGGAGAGAACGATATTATCGAGGTTACAGCCAGGAAACAATAGAATAGGGGGAAATCGGGGAATCCCGGAACTCTAAAAGTGGGGTACAGCAACATCCAGGTTATCCACAGGGAAGTAAGTGAAATAGTTATACTGATCCTGGGAGAGGACTTTTATGTCATGGGCTTAAGTGAAACATGGTTAGGACACGAGGAACGGGTAGACCAAGTAAGTGTTGCATGTGGATAGGTGTAAGACGAACGGAAAGTCAGAAAAAAGTGGCGGGGTAGGCATGTACCTAAAAGAGGATTAAAAACCGTCGTTGGTCACAGATCTGGCAGATGTCAGTACCTCGACTGAGGCATCTACAGAATTTGAGTAGGTGAAGATTAATCTAAAAAACAAAAGTGTTGTCATTGGGATTGTGTATTGTGCGGTGGAGGGAGGCAAACCTGTGTGGAATGATGACTCAATATACTCAACACTTAGATCCAATATCACATAATTAGAAAATGGGGGAGTCGGGATAATTCTGATGGGAGACTTTAATAGATAAACAGGCGACAGGAAGAAAAGAGGCACCCAGGGCGTGCAAAAGAAAGTCAGCGAGAATAGAAGGCAACCGATGCTGACTGGGCAAAGTTCGAAGGAAAATTGAATCCAAAGCTTGCGAATGTACACAGGGATACAAAATAGATGCCATAGTTGTGAACCTAGTGGAGGCAGGGAAGGAAGTATAGGAAAGATTAAGATTCCAACACGGGAATTTGGGTACAAAGTGATTGAAGACCAGGGAACGGCCATAAAGATTAGAAAAGTCAATTGTGCTGCGAACAGGAGGAGTAGAAAGTTCAAGGGGGTGAAAGCAACGAGACCAGGGTAGCAAAAAAAAGAATACCAACAGGCACGAAATAAAGTAAATAAGATTAAAGATGATAACGGACAGTGAGAAACTGCAATCTTATTAGGGCGATAAGAATGACAAGGGGATCGAGTTCGAACGTATTTTGGAAGTGGCTGAATAAAAGAAACAACGGAAGTAATAATTCACAGAGTTATAAAGTAGAGAGCAGAAATACAGACGACCAAGACCAAATCGAACTAGCCAGTCAACAGGAAGAGGTAAACGATAAGCCATGGGGCATGGGAAATCTACCGGAGTTCCACACCTAGGTGGAAGAAAATTTATTGAACTTGGTGGTCTCAAAATTTAGGAAGGCAAAAGCGGGAGAGATGGACGAAATTCCTAACTAGTTCCTAAAAACGGGGAGAGGAACTCTGTAAAAGCTTAACGGCACTATTCAATTTAGCCATAGTAAAACAAGAGGTTCCAAAAGAATGGAGAAAAAGCAATGTTACGTTTAAACACAAAAAGAGGGACAAGGATGTTTTGGAGAATTATCGGGGGATTTCTGTCAGTAGCAGCATTGGAGAAGTTTTCTGTATAGTCCTGTATGGGAGATTAGAGGATGTGGTCGAAGAGAAAGGGTTTCTGTGAGAGATTCAGAGTGGCTTCAGGAAGGGAAGGATAGTCACTGAACCACTTTTCACACTGCCACCAATGACAGAATTTGGGAACGTCAAAAATAAAAAAGATTTGTATGGCCTTTTTGGATGTGAAAAAGGCATATGATAGAGTATGGAGGAAGGATAGGTGGCGAAAGCTTAAGCCAGGAAGGTGAGTTTGTTGGAATTTTGAAAACATGATATAAAGATGTACATAGTGAACTGGGTAACATAACAGCAAAACATCTGCCTATGGGGGATAGGACTAAAGCAGGGGTGTATCCTTTTGCCAATTTCTTTTTGCATTGTACTTCAAACGGGGTGGGGAGTGGGGGCTAGAAAAATGCTGGTAATTGTTGGGAGATAAGGGAACGAACAAATGGACACTCGAACTAAATAAAAGCAAAAGCAAAGTTAAACTGATGGGTCATAAAGTGGAACCTACTCGAAAATGGAGAGTTTTGCATTCCGGAAGGAAGTAGCAAACTTCTTAGTGTTGGAGAGATATGTGACTATCAGTATTTAGAGGTAAATACAAATATTACGGGAAGAGGTATCTTCCGAAACCACACGAATAAACTAACTGTAAAAGGAAGGGGAATCATTAATCAAATGAAACTTATATGGAAGAAACAACTTCCATAAGGTTTTCGTGGGGAAAACAATTTGGGAAATGGTGGGTGTACCAAGTATAACATATGGTTCGGAAGTGATACCTCTACACCAAATGGCTTTAAAGAGCTTGGAAATCGCGCAGAACGGTGAAGGTAACGGGGTCGAGTACTGCCGCAGCACTATAAGCAATAAAAGGTGAAATTGGATGGATGGGAATTGAGGGCAGAATAGACGTAATGAAACTCTGCTATCTTAATTATTTGATAAATCTCTCCGACAGCTGATAGTATAAATTGAAGTTCCAGAATTGAATTGAAACAAAAAAACAGGGTGTATAGACCAAGCGAGGGAGTAAATAAAGAACGATTCAATGGAGATCTCGGACTTACTGGGCTCAAACCAGGATAAAAAAAAATCTTCAGAGAAAGGACCATGGCGGATTGTAACCTGAATTGGCCAGATGGGGTCAAAGTAAAGAGGTCTTTGGGTGGTCTGCGTGATAATGAGCAGCGAAGTTTTGAAGAGGACCTTTATGGCACTATTGGGGTCACTTTTGTTCAAGATGAGGTCGCGGTCGCTGGAGCTTAGGAGGAAAACCGTGAAAGACAATGAAAAGGATTGCCAAATGTGTAATTTAGGTGCAGTGGAGCCTCCCCCCCCCCCCCCCTGGAATGTCCAAAATACCAGACTAACAGAATAAGATTCACCGGGAGTATGATGGGGATGTGGGCTGGGAGAATGAAGGACATGTGGTTAGTGAGTGACACAAAGCAAAGGGTTAGCATGTTTATCGGAGAGATTGGGAATAACGGGTAAGGTGTCAAGCAGTTCGTCTGAGTATTGGGAGGAGAAAAGAGGCGTAGGGATAAGGAGGCATTTTGGAGAACAGGACTGATCAAGGCCTTCTCACCTGGGAACCGCGACAAATCAGAGACCGACCAAGGTGTTATTATTATTATTATTTATACACTTGTGCAGTCCGTTTGGATGATGTTGTCGTATGACAATGCCTTAAATATTCTCTCCAAAGTCTTCTTTCACAATCAGCTGAGATTGGAAACAATGAAACCAGCGATACTGGAGATGTTAGTCTGGTGACTAGCCGGACTGGACGAGACGTGTCTGAATACATGTCGGAAACACAGGGAGAATTGCTTACCCATCTTTCATAGTTTATATCGCGAATACAAATACGCAGACCAAAACGCTTTGTAAGATTCTTCTCAACGCAATGCTAATTTTCCATATTAGATCCAAAAAAAGAACAAGTAAAGTTTCATACAATAGACTTCCGGTTAAACCTGGACGTCTATTAGATGAAACATTGCCTGTGTGCCTAACACTTTCCACAAAGTCTAGATTTTTGTTGGGGTCAAAACTCCAGTGCTCATGTGTTTTATTAATAATCCAGTACCCACATACAATTAAAGAAGGCACCCAACATGGCGTAGAAAAAATCGAACGGATCGTCTTCGTGTCAATTACAACCTGTCAGCACACAAATTGTCTAGTTTTTCTTTATTTCTTATGCCAGATTGTAACTTGAATGCAATAGTCTTGTCGAGACTGTTCCAATGCATGGTAAGAAATTACTCTGTGGAATAAAAAAAATATTTATTAGCACATATTTATTCCATCACCCTCATTTTTGTTTTACCTCGGAGCTGAATATTAAGGAGATATAAAAAATTCAGGGTAATTAACTGGCCTCCTGCCCAACGACGGACTTATAATCCATTGCAAACCTGGAGAGATAATCAGAAATTTAGAGAATCAAATTTTGCAATTTTATCCCTTTTCACCCCATTCCACCCCTTTGTTACCATAAACTCCAAACAGCCCCTCTCCAGGGGCAGTCTCGACAATTGCATATTTGTATGATGAGTTGATCGATGGTTTATGAAAAGTTAGGAAACAAACACAATCTAGGCATTTTGCATCCCATGTTATAACACGTCTACCCTCATTCAGCCCCATTTCACCCATTTTCGGCCCAAATGGAACTCACCTTCTCCTAGGTGGGGGAAGGTATTCTGTGAGTTAAGTTGAGTAGACATGCCACTACTTGAAGTGATTCGTGGACGATTTTGGAGGACTACGGGGACAAACTCAAAAACACAAACAACATCTCACTAATTATAGTATAATTGATCTATAAAATAGTAATACAGCGGCGGGTCGGATAACGAGGAGCTAGGTAGAGGAGGTTGCCAGCCTACCCCTCATAGAAAAAGGAAAGAAAACTATACGAAATCTAGATTATATCATTAAAATATAAATGCCGATCCCAAGGTTTATATTGTTTTATTATCCCTGGAATTCCAAATTCTACATTTTAGCATGCCAATATCTGTCAGTTGATGTTCAACTTGATGTTCATCGCGCAAAACGTAGCAGATGGATTGTCCTTTCAAATACAAGTACAGATCTTGGATGGGTGAATTAAAGATTCAATTATAACGTGACATGAAGCTGTCCAAATACTTACTTAATCCGCGAGTCATCCGTTAGGTTACATAACCGAGGACATATTTCTGGAATATAAAGGGGGTGAGGAATCACATCTCAGTATAAAAAATGTGAGAGTCTTTGGCAATCGATCCAACACCACAAACAATTGAAACTACCAAAGCGGTTCCGGTAGTTTCAATGTACTGTCATTTCATTTTTGACTGCCATCTACTGCAGTAAGAAACTTTTGTTTTGCTACACCTTTTTATTTCTAAAACCGGCACCTATGTAGTCAAATTTAAGCGATTTGACTATCGCCTTCACTACACTCTGTCATCGTATATGACGCATAAACCACTTGTCAATAGTCTGTAACTGTCGGTAGGCATGTCTGATTTTCCATTGAATGGCAAACATCTGGTTTCAACAAACAACTACAATCGTACTTGGGATTGACAACCGGCAACAGGGAACCGCCTTCAAAGAAACAGCGTAACGTGTCAACATAATTTAGGAAACAGATAAGTCGTACACTTCAAATCATTCCGTGGTCACATTGTCAAATTTAGACTTTGACTTTCAATAACCAGCACAGGGCAAAGTCACTCAACTGGAGACTTACTTTTACCACCAGTGCATTCTTATTTTGCCACATACATACACATATTTAAACTTCTATTTAAAGCTTGTGATATAATGAGCACGTTCTCTGTAGGGACATATTCTTCTGCTGCATATTTGTTCTGACTGGTTTACCGCTAAGGGAATCGACTTAAAATTATGAAATGCAACCGCATTCTTTAACCCCTACTAGCTCTATGAAGGACCACACGTTACATTATTGAGGCAAAACTGTTTACAAATAATAAAATTTCAATGGCAAGTAATAATAATAATAAGAATACTATGGCAGGCGTTGATCTGTCGGGGCTCTCAAGTGAGGGGGCACTGATTAGCCCAGTGCTCCCAAATGCCTCCTTATCCCCATTCCTCTTCTCTCCTCCCAAACCTCTGAGACGAACTCTTTGATGACCTCCCGTACCCCACTCTTCCCCATCTCTCCAATAACCATACTAAGCCTCTCCTTTGTGTCACCCACCAACCACGTGTCCTTCATTCTCCCATCCCACTTCCCCATTATACTTCTGTATACATATACAAATGTGGAATCAAGCACACGGGCCCCGAAGCACTTCTGGGCGATGGTGGAATTAGATTAAAGCAATACTCAGACTTAACACGTGGAACAGTTACTTGTGATGAGTAGAATCGGTAGAGGGAATAAGAAGGGCAGTCCTTTGTGGGAAGCTCGTTTGTGTATTAAAAGTAACTATACACAAATGCGACATGTCAGTTTCTGGACGTTTCTGTAATGAATCTCCATATGGTCAAACATCTCTCCTATTTATTTGTATCAACTGTTTCAATATTTCTCACAGTCATCAAGAGTGCAATCAATGAGGAAGTAATAATTTACTGCCGCTGGTAACGGTAAATACAGGTGATTGAATGATTGATTTTTATTTAGCAGTATACAAGTACAAATGCAATTAGTAGTACCAGTAATGTTAATCAAAATAATTTTGGCACGAAACAAAGATATTCGGCTTCAGTACCACCTTCATGTTCAACAAAGCGTGTTTGTAGTATACCGCGGGGAGACAACATAGCCAGATTGGCTGTCTTCCATTTATCTCCCAGGGTTACTTTATGCAACGTTTTAAACCAGACTGTCAGATAGTATTTCATTCAATATATTTTCAAGTCCAGGCTAGTATTGGGGGGGGGGGGGGGGGCGGGATAAACATGGCATGACCTGGAAGTTGTGACTTGATTCACCTTGTAGCTCGCTACGAAACATCTCCCATCCTGACACCGACAGCACATTGTCTCTTTAACGGAATTACATTACTGTGATTCCTCGGAGCCAAATTATGTTGCAATTTTGAAGAATTCCTCCGAATGATTGAGGGAAAAGTATATCAATAAAAAAACGCAGCTCCACCTCTAAATACTGTCCCTGAAAGTAAGCAAAGTATGAAAACTAAATATGTTTTCTCATGATAACTTGATGCATCGTACCATTATCAGCGTCAAGTGTCACGGTAAACGCTTGGAATTTCGTTTATGTTGAAAACAAAACTTGCTTTTTGTCAATACTACCTTAAACATGTTGTAAATATTCAATTGGTATTGCTGATTAAAATGCGCACCCCATCAACATATTCATTTTTCACAGATATCAAACAAATTATATCCTTTAAAAAGCGATCGGCAGTTACGAGGCGACGAGAAACTGACGACCTTCGAGGATTATTTTTTGTTGGGAGTTATTTACCCCCCCCCCCCCCCCCAAGTGACGGCAGTTGTGATCTTTTTCTATACGTAACCAATGAGCTTTCCAGCAATGCGGTTGTGTAGAGATCAGTTGTCCAAGATTATAGTTGGTCTTACGGACGAAATCGCCACAAATTTCAACCAAAGATTGCCAGTGTCAAAACAGACAAATGAAATACAGCTTTGTTGATGATGCGTTTCATATCGGATCAATGTGATGTGATGAACACTTTAATGATAGATATTGAATAAAAAAAACAATTCTGAAGTGAAAATTGTCACTTTTAATTGTGTGATCTTAAACCAGAAGATACAGTGGAATTTGGGAGGAATATCAACGAAACAGTTAAAGCAAAATATTTAGTGAACATCAGTCTGGCCCAATTTTCAACCAAACAATTGTATAAAAACTCCAAGCAAAGTTTTAAATAAAATCGATTGCATTGTATGCTTTGTTTCACTGTGGGAAAATTCTAAAAGCAGATAGCCAAATATTCTTTCTCAGTTGGATAATTAGATTATTTGTTATCTCATGTTGGGGAGAAAACTACTTTTTTCAACGTGCGACGAGTTGTAATCAGTTCTTCTTTAATTAAGGATGCTTTTTTGTCTCTGACTTCCAACACGTGTATTGTTTATGTAGGTAACTATTTGCTTTGCCCATTCTAAAATACATTCTTGGAATTTTTAAATATATTTCACGAAAACATTTAATATAGATAAATTAATATCATTTTTGTTTATTTATTTTCTGGATTTTTTGTAATTGAGTATTGCTGCAGCTTGTTTGCACGAATTCCAAGTCGAAAGTCAAATTTCTTGCTTGTTTGTTAAAAAATTATTGAAACATTTTTAAGGTGCTATTTTATCAACAACAAACGATTTACTCTGAAAATTTCAAGTCCAAAATGCCATAATATCAAATTAAATATAAGCACTGTACATCTAACGCCTAGCCAGAAACAGAAATTGTATTCAAAGCATAAAGAACTAAGAACACTTGCAGTTTCTGTTAAAAAAAAACAAAACAAACAATATTAAATCAAAAAGGTGTTTTT
Source organism: Pictodentalium vernedei (assembly GCA_031216915.1). Classification (NCBI taxonomy): domain Eukaryota; kingdom Metazoa; phylum Mollusca; class Scaphopoda; order Dentaliida; family Dentaliidae; genus Pictodentalium; species Pictodentalium vernedei. Next base: position 534,146,613 of record CM062295.1, on the reverse strand, counting down.
TACCACTACTTTGATTACTTGCTCCAGTGGTTGGCCAAGCAACAAATCTTGGAGATAAATTAGTCAGTAAAATATGAAGGAAATTGCTATTTTACCTTATGAACTACTAGAAGATATGCAATGGTTTAGAAATGAAAAGGCTTAACATCCTAGATTACCATCTAACCCACAAGTTACAAATACTGCACAACTTCAGAATAATTTATCGACAGTATTAGACAATTCGGAGTCATCAAAAAGTGAAAAAGAACTTAAGTATGAGCAAACTTTGCAGAAATTTCAAATGTCACATAAGACAGCACTACAATCTTCACTGGTCATACCCGATTCAGAAGAAAAAAATCTTTATCTTTATGAGATCGAATTATAGAAAGTGTACCTGTTACTATGAGACGTAAAGCAATGTCATTATTATCTGCATTATCAACTCATCCCAACATGAGCTGAGATCATTAAGTTATGATGGAGAAACCATACAAGGTTCAAACATTATTGATTTGTTTAATGATGTTCTTAGACATCGAAAAGGTTTCAAACCAAGAGGATGGGAAATATTCAGTTGTGGATTAAAAAATATAAAAATACCACAAAATTTTGTAGGAAATCGTGAACTTTGGCTATGAATGCACAGACAACTCATTCACAAACCTAACAGTTAATATCAGAGTCCCCCTGAAAATAGTTGCTCAGTGTCTCCTTTATCAATATCTCCAACACGTAAAAGTAAGAAAAACAGTGGAGTAAAGATACCCCAAAATCGTTACTAAAATGTAAATTATCTAGATGTAAAATTTCTGACAAATGGGATGCCTATTGAATGATTTATAAAGGGAATTGTCTCACAATACAAAATACCCTGCTGGTTATGGTGGTGTACAACAATTACATAAATCAGCACATCAACAAGATAATTCTATTACACTTGATCAAGTAAAAGATTGGTTAAAGGGAGAAAGAACATATACTTTACATAAACCTATCTGGAGAACATTTTCAAGTCGTAAAACTATAGTAGGTGGTATTGATCATAATGGCAAATTGATTAAGCACATTTACAGAGTTTACAATTTTTACAATAATCAATTTCATTATTTAGTTTGAGTCATTGATGTATTTTCAAAATATGCATTGGTATTCCCTGTCCAAAATAAATCTGGAGAGACATTAACAAAATCATTTCAAACTATTTTGAAAACTTCTGGTCATAAACCATTATCATTATAATCTAATAAAGATTCTGAATTTAAAAATAAGTTGGTACAGAAATTTCTGAAGAGAGAAAACATTTATTTTTTCACAACAGAAAATCCCGAAACAAAAGCAAGTATTGTAGAATGATTTCAACGTAAATTGAAAAACACTTATGTGGAAATATTTCACACACAAGCATACATTAAAATATATTGACATGTTACAAACTTAGTGGGTGGATAGTTACAATCATAGTTTTCATCAGAGTATTCAAAGAAATCCTGTTTCTGTATCTATATAAAATAAAGTAGAAGTTTCTCAACATTTGTATGGATAAAAAGCTTAGAAGAAAAAAAGGCATTTTCAAATTGGTGATTTAATGCATATTAATAAAACCAAACATACATTTGAAGAATGATGCTTACCAAATTGGCCAAAAGAATTATTTTAAATTACACGTGTGAAACGTACAATACCACCTACTTACAAACTTGAAGATTTAGCTGGAGAAAAAATTCAGGGTACATTTTATCCTCAAAAAATTCAACATATAAAAGATGATAAAAAATATATTACTGAATCAGTTGGGGGCGGCTGGCGTTGCGGTAACTGGTTCTCGTCAGATCACTGAAGTTAAGCAACGTCGAGCCTGGTTAGTCCCCAGATGGGTGACCATCTGAGCGATCGATTCAGACTCCGCATTGTGTCCTTGGGCAAGGCACTTAACCCCGATTGTCCACATGGGGGCAGGATGACGCCGTGTACTAAGGCGTACAGCACGTCGATAGTACGCATGTCTTCAACCAATCTAACCCTGCCTGTGCTGTAGTGTGAAGTTACGATGTTAGGGAGCTGGCAGCTGCTCGTCGTTGCTCGGTGGTTCTCTCCGGGTACTCCGGCTTCCTACACCCATAAAACTGTCACGGTCATGATTAGCCATTGTGCATAAGTATGTGACCTTAAACACCAATATATAAATAAATAATACTGAATCAGTTCTTGATAGACAGTCAAGACGTGTGGGTAAGAAAATTATTAAAGAAATTGAAGTACATTGGAAAGGATATCCAAAGAAATTTGATAGTTGGATAGCAGAATCGGATTTGGTATAAAAACAAATATGTCACCAAATCAAACTTCATTACCTAATGAAAGCACAAGTGTTGATTTACAGAGCCAGAACAGTCAACAATTTAAGATTTGTGGGAATCATGTTGCAAAAATCAAGTGACTTATTTTACACAGATTATTATCATTTATGGTATTATAATTACTGCCATTGCACCTTTAAGTTTACAAAGCTCTGATAAAGAATTGTGGTTAGTGTTATTAAGTAGTTACTTAGGGTATATACTTTCAAGTCCAGGTTTGAAATATTTGAAACAATCACAAAATAAGAAAATGAATTCGTTTTATATAACACTTCTGAGTAATAGTTCTATAAATATATTTCCAAATAATACACAATGTTGTTTTCAAACACAATTACCCGAACCCATTTATCTTGATAAACAACGATGTCAAGTAGGTTTACTTGGAGTAATTTTACCTTCAGAGGCAAAAGTATTACAGATGAACAATCTGTTTTTAAAATCAGATAGACAGATAACAAAATATCGACTCATATCAATAAAACATCTTTGAAACATACAATTCACAAAGGTGTCGCTGTTGTTGAATTAAATAGTTTACCAAGTGTTTATGTGAGTGGTGGTCATGTCATTGATGCAATGCTATCAGAAATTCAAAAAAAATTTGGAGACATATTTAAAATATTTGATGTATTATTTCTTGTTGGATATTCACATCTCCAAGGCCGAGTAAGAATAGTAGGAAATGGTATTGGAAAAGTGGGTACTGAAATGTCACAAAGTTTATTACAAAAAGTGGGATGTAAAAATATTTTTGCTGTCATTTTTCCTAACACGACAAGAGATGCATTTAAATATAATGTAGATTTAAATACTGATTTCAATCAACTTTTTATTTATTTGGATATTGCAGATTATATTTTTTAGGTGATTCTGAAGCACCTAATTTACGAGTAATACCATTTGAATCACACAAAGTATGTCAACACATTCACAAAGAATTTGATAATGAACACTACGTACTAGTATCAAAATAAATCTTGGTTTAATCAGATTAGTATAAATATAAATGGAAACACTGGTAAATCTATTCAGTGCATCATTGGTAAGACTGTAGTAAAGTTGTATTTTAGAGAACAGAACAAATTACATTTATAAAAATGATGCCTGCATATCAAGGTATACCACGTTAATATGGGTATGGATTAGATTCTGTTTTTTCGTACAGCATTGAGAACAGCTGAACCTTTTGTAAAACCCATAGAAAAGAAAATGCATTTCAAACTTTAAAACGTGAAGATTTGAAACATGTTATACAGATGGCAAAAGAACTTTTAGGAAATCGTAAAACACCTAAAGAAATTTTATTCACTCATGGAAAAGATCTTTTGAAATCAGTGGGTGAATCTGCTTTTAGGTATAAAAAGACCAAAACGAAATGCAGTAAGTTATCCTAAGACATTTCTCGAAGAGGAAAGATGCATAGAGCTCCTGTAAAACGAAATTCAAGGCCACTTGATATATCTGATTAAAAGCATGATATTTACATGAATCATGCGACCAGTTTGGAAGTGGTTTTGATCGAGATAATGTTTCAGCAACATCATGTGGTATAGAAAATATTGGTGAAATTGAACATTTTCCAATAGCATCTTTAAACAATTTTTCACCTACAGAATTTTTAATTCCAAAACAAACAACCAAATGGTTAAATCTTGCAGCATTGGCAATTGAAGTTCAATTTAAAATTACAAAACAAGATGGGAGTGCTTTGGTTCCAGACACACAAATTGCTCCATTAATATTTTTTTTCCTAAAATGTTTTGCAAAATTTATGTCACATTGAATGGCAATCTTATCACCACCAATACAGATCTTTATCCTTATAGAGGAGATTTGGAGAATTTTCTTATTTTTGTATTCAAAAGATGTGAAAAAACACAATTGGTTGCAAGTGAAATGTGGTATTTAGATTCTCCTGGCAACCATACTGAAACTACAAAAAGTTCATCTAACAAAGGTTTGACTGAATGTGCAAAATTAATTGGCATTAGTAAGACTGTACAGTTAAGAAGAAAAGTACATTTAGATCTATTTGTGCAAGAAAAGTATTTACCAAATGGAGTTGAGATGAGTATTAATTTGCATCCTACTCCATATAATTTTTGTCTGATTGCTGGTGAACATGGGAAAATTGAAATTGAAAAAGCTATTTTTAAAATACCAGCATTAGATTTAATTCCAAAATTTTTAAATGATCTAAATGCACAAATAGATCATTCAAATTACAAAATAGCAATAAGGAGTGTGGAAATCAAAACATTTACATTTGGAAATGGTCTTCATTCAATAATAGAAGATCATCTGTTTCATAAACAGAACCAAAACGAATTATTCTTGGCTTAGTATCTAACAGAGATATAAATGGAGATATTGGCACAACTCCATTAATTTTCAACATGTTAACCCTTTGCCCAACATAATGACCAAAACCGGTCAGCGCTATTCACAAAAATCGTAAATTAATTTTCATTATTTTATCATTTTTGTCTCAAAAACATAGGTCATGACTCCTCTTTGGAACGAGCTCGTCGAGCTCGTTCCAATGGGGGTCATAACCTATATTTTGGAGACAAAAAATAAAAAAAATAGTTATTCAAGAATTTTGTTTGCAAGTGTCATCTGCTTTTCATGTTAGGTAAATGGTTAATTTGAATAAGTTGGAAGCAACAGTAGATGGACATTCTATTAAATCAAAATTTCTAAGGTGGACTTTATCTAAATTCATATTTATCATTGTATGAAGCAATGGGCTTCTTTGGGCAAAATCGTTTAATTTATCTTTGCAGGATTATGCAAAAGGATATACTCTTTGGGGAATTGCTTTGACACCTGATCAGTGTAGTAATGGGCCATTGGCTCATCCTATACAATCTGGTAATCTTCAACTTGAACTTCAGTTTGCTCAAGATCTTCAAGAGGGGATCAGCGTTGTCATCTACACAGAATTTGATAGTGAGATAGAGATTAACAGATTTAGAAAAGTGATATTAGAAAATTAAAAAGTTGATTCAAAGTGAACATTGCAAGATGTATGAAGAATAAACACAAACATTATTTCAAGAATGTGTAGTGATAGATCTGACAAAATCCATTAAACAGAAAATGAAAAATATCTGTGAAGAATGTCCATCACACACAAGAACATTAATAGATATGTACATTGCAGAATATTTACAGAAACTGTGTCCAGTGGCTATACTATATAGTCTGCACAAGAAAACAAGAAGAATGCACGTATTAGAATATTGTGCTGTATAGAAATAAACTGTTAAAAGACATTCAAAAGTGGGCAGATTTAGTTAAAAGAGACTGGTCGTCTTATAATGCATATCTTGGTTAACGGCTCTGTGCCAGCCATTTTCAAGGCTAAGAAGATGGAAACCATACAATTACAATATCTACTTGACAGGTCTCAAAGGTTATCATCCTTAAATGGAAAAATGTGTTCAAAAGACTTGTTACCAAAACGAAACCTAAACATAGACAAGCATATATTGTGAACACAGATTCTTCGAAAGAACCAGGAGAACATTGGATCGCAATATATTTTAAAGACAATCATTCTGCTATCTACTTTGATTCATATGGTTTTCCAACTGTGGATAGAGACATATACAATTTCATAGTGAAAAACACAGAGTTCTGGACAATAAATACCATGAGACTACAAAGTGATTTTAGTGATGTGTGTGGAATGTACTGTATATTTGCTTTAGATCATCTTGCAAAAGGATATGATTTACTATCTTACTATCAAATTTCATGCAGGACATTTCCAAGAAAACGACAGACATGTTCTACATTGGCTCGAGCAAAACTATAGACAATATTTAAAATGACTGTGTAGGAATAAAAACATCAGGTGTCAAAACAAAACTCCAAAGGTATTTTTTCCATTTTTCTTTTTATTTTCTCTTAAGTTCTTTTAGATAGTAAAAGTCATCCATCTATTAAATAAATGTCATAAAACCCATTATGTAATACAAGTAGGATTATTTAGTTCTTTCTTATTTTTATTTCATTCAGACAGTAAATGAGAGACTGAATACTTCCATTCTGTTTTGTCAAACATCTCGATGTAAATAGGTTTTTTCATGGACAGGTAAACTCAGATCTCGGTGTACATTTGTGTTTTTTGTTAAAACTTCTGTGACAATTTTGTCGATTTGTTAGGTTAGTCCTATAATCATCACTGCCTCCTCAGTAAAATATAGTCAAGAGTCACTTCTCTTCTTTACTGTGAGCACTAGGTTTATATTGTATGCATCTCTATCAAATTTTATATTTCGAGAAAACTCTTTTCAAAATGTGAAAAGTTGATAGACAATCATGTAATCATAAATATTTCAAAACAACTGCCGCAGAGAGCTTGGCCACAACACATACTATTAAGTTTTTTCATTTTGTTTTTTACTTCTTAGTTTTTCTAAAAAAGCCGAGAATTTGAAACAAGATATCCTAAAAATAAACTGGCATAAAATATTGCAATTACATATATATCCAGGATTGTCTATAGAGAAAACAGTGTTAAGAGGCGAGGGCGATTGGGTGTAAGCTTTTAGCATGCAATTTCCATAGACAATTTTACGCCAGAGTGCATCCAGGGTCGTGTACCCGAATTTCAGTGTTAAAATTAATTTTACGCCAGAGTTCCATCAGCCGTATAGTATTTCTGTGTATAACATTTAATGTGTTCTATAATAAATCCGAAATGGATATTGAAGAAATCAGAAATAATTTTTTGTGTACTGTATTTGAAGTATTGTATGCATAACACAGATGACAGACACCCACCCCCACAAAAAAAATCTGCACTGTGTAACCCCCACCCTCATATTTCAAACCTTATATTGGACCAAGGTCAACATGTCTGATTTGCAAATGTGTCTTGCTTTCAAAATTTGATTCGGCCCCTTTCAAAATAGTGCGGTGTGGCTCACGACAATTGCAGAACTAAGAAAACTGTGCTACAAGATTTGAAGTCATAATATAATAAGTTTTGCTACTTGTTCATCGTAGCAGGTCATAAAGGAAGAGTCGTTATTTGTATAAAAACTTCAAAAAGAATTGTGAGGGAGTATGTCTATGAACAGTCACTAAACCGAGTAGCGAAAATTGTCTATGAGAATTTCAGTGTTAAAATTTTACGCCCAACCGCCCTCCCTTACTACTTCCACGCTTGAATTACTTCAACTGTTTCAATGCGATGGACTGTTTTTTGCAAAGAACAAAGCATGGTATATCTTTTTTGGTTGCTCGTTAAACAACTATTATTGCGTGACAAGCTTAGGAAGGAATCAGAGGGATCTCTGTATTCTTTCCAATATAACGCAACAGAATATCATATTACCAAATGACAGGGCGAAGCTTATATTTTGAGCTTATAAGCGGGGCTCATGAAAAAAGTAGTGAATCTTAAGGTACAAGGGCACAGGGTGATCAGAGAGGAGGGCGGGGGCGGGGGGGAGGAGGAATTTAAATGTTGTGCAAACCCAATGGACACGATCGTCTGTGATGGCTACGTTTAATATTCTTCAGGGGGTTTGAGTTAGTGGAAAACATTCGCTAACCTTCTAATCAATGTTTGCCTGTGTAGTTCACTGATATTGAGGTACTGACATTACATCATTGGTGACTGAGGAGGTGGCGTAACCGTTGCTGCTTGCATGTAGGTTTTAGTGGGGCTATTGTTATTATACTAATACTTAGACCTTATGCACAATCGGATTGCCTATAGATTTCAAATTTTTAAAATATAAACCTGAATTTTAGTGTCTGAAAGTTCAGAAAAAGTGGTATAATATATATACAATATCGTCAAGTTGACGATCTGCCTGCCATTGAATTTTTGTCCAGTTATTGTTTATAAGCTTACGTACCTCAAGCGAAAGAAATCAGTCAAACTGTATCAAATTTTGAATGTTTTTTTTTTTATCTTTTCTCCCAACACAACACGACTGTGATGTTGGCTGCAATCGTTCTCATTGATGCCATTCACCGTAGCTCGGGGTCTGGAGCGCCTCCAGCACTCACACCTATTTCATAAAGTGTCAGTACTTCTTACAAGGAATATAATCAGCCTGGTACTGAACTTTTATAACTATGCCCGTGCATGGCAGTAACAGATGGGAGCAAATCAGAAAATCCTGTTGAACTTCCAGCCATATAACCATATAAACAGTGCTGTTCCGTTTACCAGCAGCAACTCACGACTTCACCTTGTCTCGCCTCACACTGAGTGAAATCGTCCACTTGAATTAACATGTGGAGAGTGGAATGTTTAAAACAGTTATGTATTACTGTTTCAACTAAGTTTTTGGCCTTCACCTGTGTATATTAAATATAAAATTAGAACGTATGAACAAAACTGTAAAATGCATTTTCAAACATCCCCCTTGAAAAAACAACGCGAACAAAATTTTAAAAAATAAAATCTTTCCCAAATCGTAAGCCTAACTATTCAACATGTGTACATCTCCTTTTACGTAATAGTCATTCCAAATTTTCAACTAATATGACACAGAATCGAGTCACTTCATACCCTGCGAATACCATTTTAAAGGGAGGGGGAGGCTTTTTTCAGTTTTGTTCTATTTGATGTTGTGTTTGTGTCCTGATAAACGTTTACTGAAAGTTTGGGTTGTCTGTCCAACATATTGCAGATTATATTTAGCACATGTGAGGTTATAGATCACATAATACAATTAGCACGTAAGAGACTGTCTGATAGGGTCTGACTTGAAATCTTCACTGGTGATGGATGCAGATGTTGTCATGGAGAAATCGGCTTTACATTTAGGTGTATTGCAAGAGCGACAACCCGGGTTGCCATATTCCTTCTCGTCCACAGCCCTTAATTTGTTCATTTCGTGTATGTTACCGATGGTGGGTTTTCTTCAGTCTGCAATGATAATTTTATTGTCTTTGAGAATTTTGGATATCCTGTGACTGGTTTTGAGAATAGAGTCGTCTCCAGCCAAATGTCTTGAGTTGGGTTGGCGCGGGTCGTAGGTTCTGACCCATGGAATAAGATCACTTTGTAATTAGTTTTCTCTTTATAACTAAGATGTTCCTCCCTAGGTCGGTTACTTGCTTTAGCAAACATTTATTTTATCACTTTTGCTTTATAGCCAAAAGGGGCGCAGATAACGGAAGAACTTTTGTACGTCGTTACTGACCCCGTCTGGCTTACTGCAGATACGACAAATACCAAGAGCTCTGCTGTAAACAATGGACCGACAAATATGTTTAGGATGACAACTAAACGGGTGAAGGTATCGGTGTGATGCCGTTTCTTTACAGTACAGATCTGTCTGAATCACATCTCCTTCTTTAATCACCATAACATCTAAAAATGGTACTTTCTCTGTACTAGATTCACAGGTGAATTTAATACTTGGATGTTGATCATTAAAGATAGTAGAATAGGGTGCCAGTATTTACGCATCCTGAATGGCATGTAGATGTCAGGATAAGTTACTGGAAAGGGGGTACCCAAGTTCCAAACACTTGGTGATAGAACTTGCGTAGAAAGTACATTCATTGTTACATAGAACAAATTTCGCCGGTCTTAGAATTGGTGTAGCATCGACGGACCGACCTGTTTCACATACAGTATGATCGATGGCTTCAATTCCTTCTTCTATTATAATGTTTGGGTAGAGGCTGACAACAAAGCTAATAAATGGTTGAAGATGATTGGGTTCTGATTGAATTCTGCACGTTTTTGAAGAACTTGAGTTGTATTTTCAACCAGCTTCTTACAATACAGTTCTGCTACAGGTTTTAACTTTCAGTCTAGACAAAGGGATGCTCGTTTAGTCGGGGCTGTGACTTGATTACAGATAGGTCTACATACTTTATGAACTTTCCCAAGAATATAGAATTCTGCAGGTTTCCGTACTGGCCAGTGGAGAATAGCTTCCTGCTCGATACCGGGTATATCCAGATTCTTCAGTTCCTCTTCCAGTTGATTATGAATTATGGTACTTCTTCATACACTATGGGATTCTCAAGGTGTTTCATATATTCCATAATGTAATCGTCTCTATTCCATAACACAATCCCACCACCTTTGTCCGTTTTCCCAATCACAATATTAGTATCAGATTTAAGCGATGTAAGTGCTTGACTTTCCTCTTTCCGGAGATTGTCCCTGACTGGCGATGGTTCGTGACTTTTCATCTGAAAATATTGCGATTGGCAATATACGTCAAGTGCCTGACCTCTTTCCAACGGCGGTGTCCATACTTTATTGATGTACAAAGACTTAGGGAGTTTCTGGACACTGGGACTGTCTAAAAAAAAACACTTCAAGTCTAAGGTGTCTCTAAAAAGCTCTCATATCTTGTAACTCCCGAACATGATCATAACTTTGTGAATTAGGACCGAAAAATAAACCTTTACTTAAAACACTTTTTCTTCGAATCCGCAAGGGTGTGACTACTGACATTAAAGAAATAGTTGGTATCTAAAACTTTCTCCGTCGCCTTTTGATATCTTCTTATGTAATTGTCATTTTTGCTATTGTATCGCCGGAATCGTCTGTGTTTAGTGTTTTTCACTTTTGGAATGTTTGAGGGAAGTTGGTCTAATTTCCGTTCATGTTTATGTTGTAAGTTTCTTCGAAGATTATCATTATGGTATTCCAGGCTACACGTGATCTTTTGGGCAGATTTAGCTGTGGATGAAAAACGATACCAGTCATTTTCAGCCACCCAGCAGCTTTAAAAGCAGAATTTCCCCACTACCCCCACTCACCTAACCTGGAGACTATAAACCCCTGTTTCTAAAATGGGGAAAAATTCCATGTTCCTATCTCATTTTTAGTTATATGCCTGCTAACAACTTCCTGTAAAATTCAGATTTTAAAAAATGGTCAAAATTTTGAAGCCACTGTTTCCCATAATTCCCGCGGTAATTTACCCTTTGCGTCAAACTCACAACTCTGTGACCAAAACTTCAATGTCTCTTGTCGAACAATTAGCCTAATGCAATCATATATCGGATACTAAAATATATCTCCAATTTACATGTCAGTAAAGCCTTATGTTTAGAGTTTCCTCCCTGTGCAACAGTGCGAAACTGGAGAGTGGAACATAAGGTGATATAGTAATAACACGTCAGGCTCCTTGACCTGGTTAAAAAAAAACATCCGCAATAGTTTTTACGACAATTACGACATTGTCAAACTTTCTCCCCAGAGCCCATAGGGGCCACTTGTCCAGTTTTCTCCCAGTAAGATAGTTTCTTCCCAAACACAGTAAAACCGTTTGACATTTTTGACTTAAATGATTTCCTGCTCGGGATCATCAGTTATTTACCAAGTACTTGACAGCGTAGATGTATTTACAGATATTCCACTTCAAGTATTAATAATTAAGAAAATTCTCTTCTGAAACGGATACTGGCTGGTTACCTGAAAAAAAATTCATCTACATCCGTTTTTGTGTGACCAAAATGTGCTGCGCCTTCAAATTTAAGCGCTGGTGTGGGGTTGTGATGGCGTTGATCAGGTTAAATTAATGGCCAAATTAAGCTTTAGCTTGTTTTACATATATTGTTTTCAAGCCTGACGGTCCCGGGGAAGGGGAGGGTTAATCTGGTACCGGTCATATGTACACGCAGAGGGATCAAGGTTGAAGATAATTAAGCGTTGATAATAGTGACATGGTACATAGGAACACCTTGCGCTATGGTTGGACATAATTTCCTTCTCCTTACCACCTTCTCTAATTCCTCTGTTGGTGCTGAAAACTTTTAAAGTTGAACAGCTGCGAAATGGAATCTTGGTCAGGCATGTTGTTTAAACTAAACTTCAAAGCTCCAAACAGTGGTTACACTGAAACTTTTGAAATAAACTGTTCTCTTGCGAACTGAGACTAGCTGTTAACTCCGCAAAGTGTTAGATAAAGTGAGCACGGACGTTGTTAAAATAGTTTGGGGCTTTGCAAATTCATCTGCCTTCAAACTGTCTCCCAACAAATTCAAAAGCAAAAGAGAAAGTATTTTTTCATAATCTGCTGGCAGTCTACTCTAGTTATTAACATACCCTTGCTAAGTATTCGTTAATTTGTCAAATGAAGGCATGGCTGTGCTTGAAAGCAGGAATAGGTTGGTTTGAAAACATTTAAAAGGAAAATCAGTTTCAAAGGGAAATCTCCGATAAATGGTTTAATCATAACGATGAATATAAAAATACGCTTGAATAAAATAAAATGAAACAAAAAATATGTCTCTTTGAAAGAAAAAGCAAACGCATAAGCGTGTTGATCTGCACATTTGCAGCAGGACATAGATATCCCTACTGGATCAAAATGTTTTCAACATTACTTTTGAATATAGTCGCCCAGGTCTACAATACACTTATTCCAGTGATACCCCGGCATAATATGGCCTGCCCAAAGAGTCTTTGTGTTGACCCATCTCCATAAGAAAGCCTCCATATCATCAATGATCTCATTATTAAAAACAAAATCTTTCACCTGCAGATGTGCTTTCGGTTATCGTGACAGAAGTCATAGAGTCGATGCCAGGAACACAAACGAGGAGAGGGAGATTTCGAAACAACTTCTGCTGTTGCATCAACCGGCATTTCCGAGGTGTGCCTCTGAAGCACACGTCGTTTGTTTGGAATTTCCCATGCTATTTTGGGGGGTAATCTCTCTCAGATAGCATAATTTAGAGGCATACAATTGTCTATTTATGGTGTGACCTTTATTCCGATAACTAAGCCTGACTGCATCCTTACTGCTGCAGAACACCGAAGAATATCCCAACACGCATACTAGTAGTATCCATGCCCACTAGGTACCACCTTCTTGAATTATGTTGGTGGTGGCGAGCTGGGTTCTTCCCTTTCTTGCTTAGCAATTTTCACTCTAGATCAAAGTAATGGACTCATGTACCCTTTAAAATCAGTATGGTTAAAATAGGGTTGAAATATTCACTTAACCTAGTTGATTTATTTTGAGTTTTAACCCAACTGTTTTTAAGGCATATCATATATTATGAAATAGACTTTTTCCGAGATCTGGTATTATGAGGGTATTATACACACGGAATGTCATTATCAGTATGTTGTGGTACTTTTGGCAGCCGAGCGCGACGATGCTCATGCCACTCGGACTGGATTGTTGGTAGTTAGGCCAAACAAATTGTACGCTCGTTTGAATCGTAGAGGTAGTTCAGTCGTAGTTGATGAAAACACTCCCTCCTGCAACTACTACAGTACGGCCGCCGTGGACTGGTCACTTTCCAACATCCCGGTGCTTCATTAGTTAAATGTTGATGCTGATGATTTTTTACTACCTGCTAAGTGCCTGCGTGGGCATCACGGCAATGGCTGCACGTTTTCATATTCTCATTGCTACAGATGATATAGACATATAGACACAGACGTAGCCTTGATAAATTTCGATCAAATGACAGACCTGCTGGATTGTCCACCATCAATATTGTGGATGTTGTGCGGCGAATCGCCAAACTCTTTTCGAGATCTGTGCAGTGATATCGGAGAATATAATTTGCAACAAAGACATTTCCAGTATACTGATAGTATACGACCTGAAAGACAATTATTGCTAAGTCTTGTATGGCTGGGACATAATTTAACATTTGAAGGACTCGCCAGGTCTTTTCAGTTGTCGATCACTTCCGTTCATGCGATAATTCGCTATGCTATTGGTATTTTATGTGATGTTGTAAGGCCTAGAGAAGTTTATTGGCATGATCTGGACTTTTGGGACACGTTAGAAGGTATGAATTGACAGGCTAACATTAATATGGTCTGAACAAACCAAACGGTAGAACTTTGTACTTATATAACCTAATGGGGGCGCTGTGGCTCAGTAGGTAGCGGTGCAGGCTGCAAGCCGAGAGGTCCTCGATTCAAGTCCCAAGTGCGGCAATTGTGAAGTGTCCTTGGGCAAGACAATTCAACCCCACTGCCCACGTGGGGACACGGTGGCGTTGTGTACTAAGGCGTACTGCACGTCGATGGTGCATCTGTATTCAACAAATGCTAACCCTGCTTGTGTGGAGTTGGTATGTTGGGGAGCTGACAGTTGCTCGCCGTTGCTCTGTGGGTCTCTCCGGATTCTCCGGCTTCATCCACCCGTAAAACTGTCATGGTCATGATTAGCCATTGTGCAGAAATATGTGACCTTAAACATAAATAAATAAAAAATAAATAAATAAACAAATATAAATATCTAACTTAGTGGCCCAAAGTGTCAGAAAGTAGCTGATATAAGATTGAAAAGATATGAAATGTATTTATCTATCTCAGTGGCCCAGACGGTCAGAAAATAGCTGATATAAGGCTGAAAAGATATGAAATATCTTCATACTTTCTCAACAAAAACATGAAGATATGGATCTCAATGGAGCCGACTCAACGAACAGGTTTCCTTTGTATCAACATTTGTACGATTTTACTTATTGATTTGTTGAAATGTTCCAACTAATATAAAACTTAATTTATTTGTTTAAGAAGCTGTTATGGTAAAGGGTTAAACCTATATGTGTAAGATGAACATCATATACGCTAGGCTTCACATGTGGGTTAGGTATGTGGAGAGTATGGGCCCTATACACTTTGAGGCTGTGGGTGTGATGGCCAAGGTCACATTAACCAGCATTAAATGACTTGTACTTGGTTTCCGCTCTCTAACTACAATTATCCGGTGCCAGTTGTAATCCAGGAAATAGGGAGAGGGTGAATCCTATTCATTTTGAGGCTACGGGATTGAAGGACAATGTCACAGTTACATTCAGCATTAAATGCGTGAGTGCCTGGTTTGCGCTTTATAACTAAAGTTCCACAAAATTGACAAACCTTCATAGAGTATTTGTTTCGTGGAATAAGCAACCTCTAGTGGCCCTCTTGTATAAATGATAAGGAGATTGATGTTGATGGCAATATTGTGATGAGAGTATCTATTGACAGCCAAACATTTATTGATATTTCGACGTGCATGCAAACCGCAATGCTCCATCCACCAGTTCCCAGGGCGGTTGATCCAGTAATTATCCGACAGAGGGCAAACGTTCCCGACGAGGTGGTAGAGCAGGGGGGTGGGGGAACTGGGCTAAGTTTTTGACGACAACAATGGATGAGTGAGGCAGCTAAAATTAACCTAGTTGATTTATGTTGAATTTTAACCCAACTGATTTTAGGACATATCATATATTATATATTCAGTCCATATCAGCATAATGAATAAACAACTCACAGCTACAGTACGTGGAGAGTGGATTGTAACAAAATCACCCGCGGAGTGGGTTATCACCCAAAGTATCACTTTCAAATTCTGTACATATGGACAAGCAATGTTTCAACCAATGGACCTCCGGTTTTAACCCGGAGGTCCATTGGCTGGAACTTTGATTGTGCTTGTTATGCTTTGCATCAAATTTGCAATTATTTGCTTGGGTGGAATCTCCACTCCGCGGGTGATTTAGTGATAATACACTCTGCACGTACTGTAGCTGTGAGTTGTTTATTCATAATGACACGAGAAACTTCACGCTTCAAAATACAGAGTACCACAACACATGGATAATGATATCCTACCCGTATAATACCTCTATAACTTCCACTTCGGAAAAAGTCTACTAAGTCCATATCTGTAGTTAACACTATCTCCGGTATTATACAATAGCATCTTTAATGTTAGTTCAGTTTTCAAATAGTTCATATCTAATAAGTGAGGTTGATCAATTAACACGAGACAGCATGTTCAAAATATTAACTGATCTACCCTCTAAATTCACTGAATGTTTTACTGATTTTATAAAAGATAGATAATTATATTAGTGGTGCGTTGAGAAAGGGGTCGCAACCTTGACAAATTAACCTCAAAAATTATTTCAAATCACATTTATCACATAATCATCATCAAATAGCTTACGGCAAATATCGTTCTCAACCCGTCCAATACGGGAATGACGTCGTTGGTTTCAGAAGTAGAATGGTAATCTTCTCTTATTGTCCATTACCTGCCTACTTAATATAAATTGACGACATTTGCAGAAAACATTTCCTGAAGAACTAAGTATCTGGAGATTTGATTCTGTATAATGAATGTTCTGCATTACTCTATCCGATTACATTACACCTCTTACGAATGCCGAAATATTCGTCCCTCTTCTTGTTATAATCTAGTTGCTGAATAGTTGAACCCAGAAAAAAGATTTACAAGATACTTTTGTTGTTATTCGATGCAGGATAACCCTACCAACATCACGTCCATAAGCCGTTAAAATCCACCAATCAACTCTTTCACAGCACTTTCAATTTGAGTGGTATGTGGCGTAAACAATACATCCCGCACCAAATTCCACACAATTCTAGGGTATCAAATGGGAATTGCATGTGTCGTTGTGTTGTCATGGTAGCCTACGTGAGCGACCATGTTGCACATGTCTTTATGTAAAACGTGTTTCCGTCGTCCATTTTTAATGATGGACGTTTCTACAACGTCGACGTGAGTCGCTCGCAGTAATGAAGGACAGTTTCCCAAGTAGGGTATGTCCAAAGGTCTGTTCGATTGATCCCGAGAGTACTGCGGGCGAGTACAAGAGCCTCACACTTGGAACAGAATCGATATTTTGTTACTATTTTAGCGTTTCTGGCCAGTTCTAGCAAGTCTTTGCCATACCATTCGCTCTTGTCCTAGTTGTCTTTGATACCGACCCCTTCCATCGACTGAGGCTTAGTAGATTCAGTCAGATCGCTCCACCCCTCTTTGTCCGCATCTTCCTATACAGCCCTTTCACCTAGTTTACACGAGTGCGACCTTTGCCTCCTGAGTGTCTGTCCAGCACGGCACATGTGGCACGTGGTCACATTCTTAAAGAACCGAGATGTATTCATGAAATAAGTCGCAACGTACCTCAAACACATGTAGCACACTAGAACATATGGATATTCGCGGACTTTTGTGGACTGAAGACCGGTGATTATGGGACTAGTATGGAGTAACGTGTGACTATTTGGACTATCTCTCCGATAATCTTTACAGCACACATGCTACTATGCTACCACTATATACTAGAATCTACTGCCATTAGTTGGCAAATTGCCATATTTTTTAAAACGCTAATCATTCATTTTAGTCTGTTATATTAATAGGTTGCAAATACAATTCTAGGAAATACAATTGTAAACGTTTTAATGTATTGGCTGCATGGGACTACACTATAAAACGTTTTAATGTATTGGCTCCATTTTTTCTGAATTGCATTTTCAGTTTATGGAAATAAATAATTGAAACAAACCATTAGCAAACAAACTTTTAGAGTGCTAATGATTCATTTCTGTCATTTATATTCACTTGTTGAAAATACAATTCGGGATAATACAATTGTAAAAGTTTTATAGTATTGGCCCCAGGTGTTAGTAGACAAAATCAGATTGCGCCATTGATCGAAACCCGAATCATTTTATCAAGTGTATGCTGGGGAAAGTACATGTGATGTTGATCGCTCCGATGTGTAGGTATGTGATAGGGTGCACTGTGTCTCAAACAATTTTGCTCGTGGGCGCATGCGCATAGTTGAGTGTACTTATGACAAGGTTGTGTACCATCTGAGGATACTTATGTGCGTATATATATATCTGTGTGCAGGTCCCTGGAATAGTATCACTGCTTGGCGATCAATGCAGACCTTGCTAACCAAGATACCCCGACGTTACCTACAAAAACGTTAGTAGACACTTCAACTAAACCTACTACTGTTTACTGGTCTGTACCACTACTATAGACTAATCTGTCGTGACAGATTCTACAACTGCAGCTGAATTATACCTTTGGTAGAAGCACTCGCCACATCTTTACTGTTGACACTACTTGCTGCTGCTACAAGTCTTGTCATCCCTACCCAGCAAGTACACTATTACTGTCAGTTCTGTTGTTGGTTTCCACAAATGCTTAAAACTGAGAAGAGCTAACATTGGAATCAAACCTTACTCGCACGACTTTACGACTCATCTTGGAATTTGGTGATACGTATGATGTGGTGATGTGCTATTGGTTAATTAATTAATTAATTAATTAATTAATTAATTAATTAATTAATTAATGTATTTATTTATTTGTCTATTGGTACTTAACGTCACATCAGCATCAGGACCGTATACTGTGACAGAAAAGCTAATAGTAATGAGATGAAATATAATAGCCCACTTCAGGCCCCGCTAGTCCCCACCAGTCCCAAAATCTTGTACCATGACCACAAATCTCCAGGACTCCAAAACGCCTATGTACTCTATGTTTTTGACACACATTGCGACCTGTCCCATTATGACCTCTCAGTCTTTCATGCATTTGATCATGTGCCACATATTTGTGCTAGATAGACATGTTGGAAGTTAAAGATCACACTCACGTCATCTTGGTTAATGGACTCTATAAGAAGATAAAGGCTAAGAGAATGGAGAACTATAATTGAATTTACTAAGAATCAGACCAGGCCAGATGTCGACACCAAAGATGGATAGGACTAGATCGAATGGCAGGGTTGAGGGTATGTAGAAGTGTCCAAAAAGGGCTGAAAATAGCAACAAGACACCGATTTTGATCCAAGTTTGGGGTTCTTTGTCCATATCGGAGTGCACTCTGTGCCAGTTGAATAGTAATGAGAGGGAACTTAAATGAAATACTACGTGTTACCGAAGGTGGCGATCTGGAAAGGTCATCTGTGTAATCTATTGTAGTTGTCAGGTCAGTTCCGGTAATTAGATATACTCGCTTGCAATCGAACATACCCTCCAAAACTACCCCCACTTCATTCTAGCCTGTCCATGGCCATACCATCCAAGTGCCATGATAGAAAACAAAATGGTGTCCTCTCCCTTACAAAATGAACGGCGGGAACACTATTACCCTAAACATACGCGCTGCTTATGCGCACTGACAGCACGAATCACTGTGGAGAGCACATCTCTGCTCCAGACTATAATAATTCCGGAATGTTGTTTGCAAACCACACTGAAACCCAGAGTTCAGCCTTCCTTTGCACTTGAGAGCGAAAATTTCCATTCATATGGGAAACAGATTTTGAACATTGTGTGAGCAAATTGAACATTGAACAGAACAAATATTATACTCTCAATGTCCCGGATATATGTTTTACACCAAATATAAATTAGGTTAGCAGTGAAAGTCAATGATATTCTATTTGATAAAGGCAGGTGCCTTGAATCACAATCATTGTGGGGTAAAGTTAAACACTGGCGCTCCACATCAAAACAATATAAATAATTAGGAGTGCAATATCACTGAATATTAAACGTTTTGGTCCTTCTCCCAAATTCGTTTCTAGAGATTGCTAACTTTATGTACCAGAGCGATCTGGGTGGGAGCATGCCTCAAAAGGCAAACGCAAATAGATGTCGAATTTTTTAAGTACAATGGATGTTTTCGTTCATTTGGTAGGCTGCTTTAATGGTTTATAGAAAGCTTGGAAAACGTTCCATGGCAAATGTGAAACCCTCTTCTAAGAATAGTGAAAGTTTTTCTGTTCGTGCAGAATTTCTCTCTTGACCTTTCAAAATAGAATAACCTTCTCGAATTTGTGAGAACCTAGACAATAGTGTCTGCACCCACATGGATTTCCTTTGTTTTCTCCAGGTGCTCACAAAGAAAAGTATGTGTTAGGGTGTGTCTTCCCGATTTTTCGGGGATTCGTTTATCATAGGATGGGTTGTGAGTGTACAGATATTGAAGGTAAAACGACGCACTGTAACATACCTTTCCTATTGTACGATTATTTTCTTGTAGTATACCGCCAAAATTTTGTTTTTATATAAAATAATAATACAATTATTCTCTGCCCCAAAGGGTTCCAAACCTGATATGTATACATAAATTTGATTTAAACTTATAATATAATATAATACTAAAATTGTTTTTAGCCCAAATGGGTTCCAAACCTGATATAAATACATTAATTTGATTTAAAATAAGTGTTGGGCTTAGGGAGTTGTTAATCTTACTGGAAGTAATTGGTGTTATTCATGGATGAGTTGCAGTTCAGTACTCCTCGGAGTAATCATACATACGATTCTATTGGTAGTGCGTATTTCACCCTTTTGAAAGTGTGGTACAAAATATTTTTTTCAAAACTCTATTTTTCTCTTATGTTTCTATTTGTTGTCAGTTATAACCAAACCCTTTAACTTTCTATCGGAAATTTTGTCGCTTTAATCTCTGATATAAAGAGGGATAATTAGACCTCCTACCGTATATTTATTGAAAACTTATATCTGAGAGGCATTAGGTTCTTAACTGAAACATATATGTAGATGGGTGGATACTGCAGGGATACATCCCATCTACGTTTTTGCTGGGGTAGTCTATACAATCCACCTTCTACAACCCTTTCAAAAAGCATCACGGGGCTCCATGGTATTGTCCCGAAACACTATGGTCAACGACAGAGCGCAATGTGTTCAATTACCTTAGAATGTTTTTTATTATATGTATATATGTTTATACAGTTTAAGTGGATATGTTCTGACATTCCCTTTGCCTGGCACTCCATCTATCCGTAGGGGTTAACAGGTAGATCTATTGGGGTTTGGCGGGTAGACAGCATCGGGGATGACAGAGATACAGCTTAAGGGTTGACAGGTACACAGCCCAGCGGACAACAGGAAGGCGGCAGGTAGATAGCTGGATTGGCCATGTCACTCACTACTTTATAGTTATTCTTTAGATTTGTAAACTATATGAAATCGTAAAATTTAATTACTGTATACTTTGAATAAAATATCTATCTATAAGTAGGAATATTGCTTCGCGAAAAATGACAAAGCTCCTACACCCCCCTCCTCCCCCCCTCCTCCCCCCCCCCCCCGCCTTTTGATTAATGGAGAATACATGTCACTAATTCTAATTAACAGTTGGCAAAACATTATTATTGTTGATCAAGATCGTCGTTTTGACGAAATAGTTGGAGGAAAACAATTGCCTCCTTTCCGTTCCTGTATGTATACAACTATCTTCAACGGGCAAATAATTCTCCACAATTGATTATTATTTATGTTACAATGCATCACTCTTCAAGTATTCCGTGACATGCGTTACACTATAAGCCCGATAATCCAGTATTTACATCGTCTTATGCCCAGAAAAGCTTCTTCATTTTGAGAAGATCTCCTTTTCAAATCTACAGGTGTTGAGAATATTTGCATTGCATTAAAATGCAAATTATTTTTTTAAGAAAGATAAACACACTGTCCTCTTTGTGAACAACATGTTTCACACCCAACCCGCAATACACATACCTTGTACAATGATACTTTATACGTCTCTCTCCAAAAGCTCCGTTTTCTTGAGCAACAGTTACAATTTATCAGAGAGGAGGCTACACGGTTGACGTTGCTATTAACGTCGTGACGTCATGTTGCACACGCGACGTCATAGACATGTTGACCACTGTTGTTGTCCACTATACAATCTGACATAACGTTGTTCGGGTCGGGGGTGTCGGACTTCTCGTATTGGGTGGCGGTGATATGGTAGAAGCGGTGTGTATCCATGTAGGTATACTATTAGCCCTTGAACCTTCATATTATCCTATGTCTGCTATAGCTAGGTCATATTGTGGGGATGGAGGTCATGTATGGTCAGCCAGTGCGGTATTGCGAGATAGTCCTTGGTGGTTTAGATTGGCAGTATAGTTCTTGCCTAGATGAGAACATCCTATTGTGGTGACGGTTGCCCTCCACAATTGCTACTACAGCAGCCATCACAGATGTTTTATTAAGAAAGATATTTTTTAAGAAAGATAAACACACTGTCCTCTTTGTGAACAACATGTTTCACACCCAACCCGCAATACACATATCTTGTACAATGATACTTTATACGTCTCTCTCCAAAAGCTCCGTTTTCTTGAGCAACAGTTAAAATTTATCAGAGAGGAGGCTACACGGTTGACGTTGCTATTAACGTCGTGACGTCATGCTGCACACGCGACGTCATAGATATGTTGACCACTGTTGTTGTCCACTATACAATCTGACATAACGTTGTTCGGGTCGGGGGTGTCGGACTTCTCGTATGGGGTGGCGGTGATATGGTAGAAGCGGTGTGTATCCATGTAGGTATACTATTAGCCCTTGAGCCTTCATATTATCCTATGTCTGCTATAGCTAGGTCATATTGTGGGGATGGAGGTCATGTATGGTCAGCCAGTGCGGTATTGCGAGATAGTCCTTGGTGGTTTAGATTGGCAGTATAGTTCATGCCTAGATGAGAACATCCTATTGTGGTGACGGTTGCCCTCCACAATTGCTACTACAGCAGCCATCACAGATGTTTTCCGCGTGGGCTACACGTCGTATGTTATATTACACTTATGGTCAGCTTCCCCCAATGGTCAGCATCGTAGCCACCTAGGGTTTCCGCTGCTCGCCCAATAAGTTGCGTTTGGATCAATTTCTTTAAATCGTGATCGGTTGGCTGCACAGCCAGTGGCGTAGATAAAGAGGTGGGGGAGCGGGGGAGGGGGCGGAGCCCCCCCCCCCACCAGAAGTTTTGTCGAAAATTTTTTGGGACCATTTTTAGGCGAATCTATGTCTAATAACATTGAAATGCTGGCTTTGGGGATAGAAACATGCCATTTTGGGTAAATTTGGGGTAAAGAGACCAATTTTCAGTACATTTGCAGTAAACAACAGATTCTTTCTGTTTGTTTGGTTTTTTGTTGTTGTTACACTGTCGGAAAATTTTCGGTCTGTCGGAAAATTTGGGGCTTGCCCCTCCGCCTGCGAAAAGCTATCTACGCCATTGTGCACAGCATGGCTGCCATGCTCATATTCCATTTCTAATTTCTTTCTGTTTGATAGATAACAAAATGCCAATAATTATGGAACTAGATCTACTGTGATATTGGTTCACTGAATAACGAGTTATTAACCCTTTGAACCCTGGTGGTATCTTCTGTATCGTGTTGACGGTAGCAACTGGAAGTGTCCATATTCATTATCTGGATGTGGACCAATCAATATTTTCAATACGCAGCTTTCGGGCTGTGCGTTGAAAATATTAATTAGTTTACCCCACACATTCACTAAGCAGCCCTTCTACTTATTGAAATTATGGCGTATCATGTTCTTGAACCGGAAAAAGCGGCCTATCAGGTTCAAAGATTTAAATAGATTCTCCATCATCCTTAGAATACACAGATCATATTTCCATTGAGATGTTACATTTTATAAATCTTGACTCTGACAATAAGAATTGGTTGATTCCACAGTGCGATCGATTTAGAGCTAAAATCAATCATATGCTCTTGTGCGGCCGTATTATTTGGTGCCATTCCCTTTTGATTAAACCCTGGTCCTTTAAGTGTTATTTGGTTTTGTTCACTACCTAAACAAACATTACGGCGACGTGGTTTCAGAAAATAGTACACGATGGCACAGCAAATGGACATCGTTGAGATAAAAATTGTGGCGCAGTCATCTTGTGGCATCTTAGGTGATAATACTGGATCAGTAAATATCATATCAGGTCTCTGCTACATATTTGTGTGCAGTGGAATGGTTAGGTCGATAGATGAATATGTTATTCCACAGTATACATCCAGTATAATACAGTACAAACAGAATTGTGTACACATGTTTATTCCTTTTTGAATTTACAAACGTATTACAATGTGGTTATTACAGGGATTAAATCTGGAAGGTATACTGTTAGGAGACGGCATAGCCAGATTAGCGGTCTTCTTGTCGTCCCCCGGATATATTTTCATTTTGAGAAAGTCTATGGCATTCCTTGTTCCTCTCCTGAGTAAATAGAAGAACATATTATATTGTGAAGCTCATTTCTGGTGGTCAACAATCCTCATATCTGTGCTCTTGTGGCGGTGTTTTTTATATTACAATAATTTTTGATTAAAGCCCAAATTACGGTAACCAATGAGGTTTTCCAAATTGCAGCATGAGCTTTGGTCCCAATGGTTTGTCAGGATAATTGGGTTCGATTTATTCCCACAGTGGAAGAAACCACCACAAACAATAAACATGTATGCAATATAACATGACAAATAATTAAGTTCAATAATTTATTTCAATTCTTCTTCTTTCTCTATTCTGTAATCTGTACACCGCACCTCGCCGCTATTTGCAGCATAACATACCTTTTGTACAATAACTGTGTGGGGAGGGGGACGGGGTTCAATAAGTATAGTTAACCTACGACACGTGGTTGTCGATTCGCCGTGGTATTACACCACTCCAGAAGAACACCCTTTGAGATAAATGATACATAGGATAATTACGTAGCATGGTTGGAGACATTTCGTCTCTCAAAATGGCCTAAAATTTATGCTAAGCAGTTGAGTAAATTTTGGAATTTGGCACTCCTTCTACCACAGGATACACCGTAGCATTGCGCCACTCCAGTATACCGAGGTTCCAGAATAATTGCAAATCGCTAAAAAAGTACCGAAATCCGGGGTCAAATAAAACGTGGCGTGAATTCTCTTTGAAGGGCCCGAAGATTTTAGATTTAGTGGCCTAAACATGCCTTGCAAATGGGGGAACTGGACCTGGACCGACCAACAGGGAAAGAAAATGCCAAAGTCGAGTCTGTCTACAATAGGAGAGGGTTAATTTTGTTATGGTATTTCACCATTCTAAGAGCAGTCATGAAAGGGTTAAATGTTCATGTTGGCATTACGCCATTCTAAAACTCCAAAAACAGACTCTTCCGAAAATACCAGTTTGAATTTCCATGAACGTCAGTCCGGGAAGAATAAATCAAATCGTAGAAACACTACATGGTTATGTGCACGTACACCTAGCCCTAGTAGGGGCAGGCCCCGCAGGGTTAACTACCTGTGTATTGAGGTATGCGGTCCCTAAAGTTTCCTATGCCAGTTGGATTTGATAATTTTTAGAACGAGCGAAAAAGATCTCTTATTGTGAGCGCTTGCCTTTATATAGATGCTGCAATACACATTTTACTCTCGCAAAACTCCTTTGTCTGTAAAGAGTTTGGCGAAAGCAAAATCTGAAAAGTCACAAGTTTACGACTTATCTGACTTTTCAATGTATTCTCTACATAATTTATAAAAGAACATTAACGATATATATTTATTCACGTAAAAAACGTTTTGAGTATGAGAATATTTTGTCAGATTTTCTGTCATCTGCATTATGCAACAAAGAACGCGCGCGTGCGGTGGTTAAAAATAACACAAGCTGGATTCCGCACACGAAGCTGTGTTTACAACACGTGACCACAATTTCCTGGAATTCGGTGAATGACGATTGACGCCTTGAACATGTGAATTTGCCTTAAACAAATGCAATAACATTTCGTTAAATGGATTATTTGAACAGTAGCGCTAATGACAACTATTTCTTACCGATGCATGACGTATGCTACGAATATAGCAGGTACAATTTAAACGGGATAAACGCTAGGCGTTGTTAATTTTGCAGAATACATGGAGTTTGAGTCGGCCTGCAAATGCTGTAAAACCTGCAAAATATGCAGTAAGTTAACATACTATTGACTATTGTTATTACTGGACACGTTCACACATATGAAGACTACCATGGAAGGTAATATTATACTTTAAATTAGTTATGCACTTAGGAGATATTATGATACGGAAATAGTGATGTTTAGTGACACGGATATGTATTAAGTTGAGTTAAATTGGATATTTATTATTATTTGAAGGAAGACAGCACTGTTCGAACTTCGACAATGAAGTGACAGCAAGTGTTACAGAATATCCCTTTCCAATTTGTTACTTGGGAGTGAAAAATTATTAAACCGTCCGTCCAAATTTACGACACTGCCCCCTCCTTAATAAAATATTTCGTCCTCGAAATAATATTAGAACTTAGACCCAATTAAAAATATATTTGGTTGTAGTAATTTTTCACATGAAATTTACTAAAATTTAGTTTTTTTGTTGGTTCTTGAATTCTTGGGTTCTTGGTCTTGATTTGGAAGTCGACATCTCTTGAAGACTCTTCTCAGCAACGGCAACTCCTGGCTGGCACATCTCCCCTGTATCTCTCTTTTGCTTCTCTCGCTGTCCTGTTCCACATTCTTTCACTCTCGCTTACTCGCTTCACAACACTCTTCATCTTTGGTTCCTCAAATAATCTCTTCTCGTCTGCCGATCTTCTTATGTCTCTGGCTTCTCTCCATATTCCATCAAATCCATCTAACGCACTTCCTCCCCTCGCTCCCACAACAGGCTCTCTGTCTTCTTTCACGCGTCTTATCTCTTTCTCTGCCTTTTCTAATTTTTCTCTCAGTCGTTTCACTTCTCCCACCAAGTCCTTTATTCGTTCTTCCTTGTGGTCATCTGCTTGCACCGCCTTGTCCTCCATCAACACACTCATATTCTCCTCCACTACGATCTCTTCCTCATAATCTGGAACAAAATTCTCCTCTAACAACGCATCCATACCACAGTCAACCCTTCCTATAATTCAACTTTCTTTCATTGCTTCATTTATTATATCCACTTTCTTCTCCCTCTTCTTCCATTCCTTCGTTAATGTCTCCCTATCCTTTATTCTTAGATCTGCACCCTGTCCTGTCCATCTCACATTGTACGGTTCTTAAGCTTCTTTCAAAAACTTCTCATCACTCTCTTCCTCTGTCAATGCTTTCCTTCGACTGATGTGCCTGACGCATCCAATGGTGTGTCTTGTTAGTGCTGATTTCTTTGTTGCTCTAAATTCGCATAGTGTACAATGGTATGGTACTTTCTCCAGTGGTGCATGAAACTTTATGACATGCCATATGGCCGCTTGTTTGTTCCCTTTATATGGACATCTCTGACATACGTACAATCTTCCTCTATCGATTTTACCCGTCTCCATCATTTACATGTAAGCTGTAAAACAAAATTGCGATGATAAGCCGACTGGATAAGGTAATTTATTTATTAGTGGTTTCATCCCCTAGCAATTTTCGTTCATTTCGAATCCATTTAGGTATTGTCTGTGAGGTACATGGTTTAAGTTTATCGTGATGATAGATTTTATGTTTCCCTTTTTTAGAAATTTTATACAGTGCTGAAGTGATTTTTCCAACAACCGGGTATGGTCCCATCCAAGGTAATTTAAATTTCTTTTTGATATGATTTTTTAGGAAGACCATGTCACCTGGAGAATATTGGTTTTCAAAGATTCTGCTATCGTAATTCTGTTTTTGTCTGTTTATCGTTCTTTTTAGTTGTTTACGTGTAAGACTGTAACAGCTCTCCATGACCTCGCGTAGTTCAGCAACATATTTGTTTATTTCGGTAGCAGAATTGTTTTTTGGTAAAGGAAAAATTAATTGTGTTAGCAAATTGACTTGTCTCCCCAACATCAACTTGTTTGGCGTGTAACCTGTGGAGGGATGTACTGAGCTCCTGTATGCGACTAAGAGTAAACCAATATTTTCATCCCAATTTGACTGATTCCTATCGACATAACATCTGATCATTTTTGCCAAAGTTTGATTAAAGTGTTCTATGAGACCATTTGATGACGGATGGTAGGGTGTGGTCCTGGTTTTCTTAATAGCCAAGAGTGAACATATTTGCATAATAAGCTCGCTCTCAAAATGTTTTCCCTGGTCGCTATGCATCTCCATGGGTATTCTGAACCGAGCAATAAATTCATGCACTAATTTTCCTGCGACTTGTTCTGCCTGTTGATTTGGTAAAGGGTATGCTTCCATCCATCTGGAGAAATAGTCCCCGATTACAAGGATGTATTTGTTGTCATTCTTGGTTTTAGGAAGTGGCCCCATGATATCAATTCCTATCCGATCGAGTGGGTAGCCTACTATATACTGTTGTAATGGAACTTTAGGTTTGGTGGCAGGAGGTTTGTTCTTGCAGCAAGTCGTGCACTGCATGACATTTGACTTGACGTCATCTCTCAGCTGGTACCAATGAAAATAGTGCTTAACCCGTTCTGTTGTCTTGCTGATTCTGCAGTGCCCCGACAAAATAGAGTCATGACAATCTCTGTGTACTTCCTTCCTGAGCACCATGGGTACCAATAATTTGTATTTAGGATCAGCGGCGTCAGTTACCGAAATCCATTTCTGATATAATACTCCATTTTGTTTCGTTAAAGTTTCCCAATTAAGCCAATACTGTCTTGTGGCTGGGTTGTATTTTGCGATTTCATCTCTAGAAGGCGCTCGTCTATGTCTATCCATCCATGTAAAGGTTTCAGGTCATCATTATCTTTCTGAAGGCTTTCCATCTCCCTATATGTGTATTTATTAATCCAGCCAACAGCATATTGCTTGAGAGTGGTCTCTCTAAGTAACTTCCTTTTTCTCCGCCTTAACGCTTTAGGTTGTATTTCCTCGCTGACTGGCCTAAGCAGTGGATTTTGTGTTGCTTTTGTTCGTCAGCAGCTGTAAGGTTTTGACATTAAACTCTTGTTGACTCTTCCCAACTCCACTATGTCATCAATCTCCTCATTGAATTCCTTCCATTCTTCTTTCATTTGCTCACAGTGATTACAGATTTCACTTTTGGCATTGATCACATCATCGCAGATGTTTTCATCCATATTCATGCAAGAGAGGCTATCTGCATTCTGATGTCATTTTCCTTCCCTGTGCTGGATCTCAAAATCGTACCAGGAGAGAATCTCCAACCACCTGGCTACTTGACTTGTGGATCTTTTGAACCCAAAGAGCCATCTCAAGGATCCATGATCTGTTCTCAGTGTAAACTTTTTTCCCAACAGGTAATGTTTATATTGATTTATGAAAGTAATCACTGCCAGTAACTCTCTTCTTGTTACACTATATCTCTGCTGACGTTTGTCTAGCTTTTTGGATGCATATGCTATAACTCTCTCTGTTCCATTTTGTACTTGCGACAGCACAGCCCCGATGCCTACATTCGATGCATCGGTGTCTAAAATACATGGATGGTCTGGAAGGGGGTATGCCAATACTGGTGTTGAACACAACTTTTTCTTCATATCGAGAAATGCCTCCATGCATTCTGCCGTCCATTGGTATTTACTGTCTTTTTTGGTGAGTTGTGTGAGTGGAGCAGCTACCTCCCCAAATTTACAGATAAATCTTCGGTAATAATTTCAAAGTCCCAAAAATTGCTGAACTTCTTTCACATTACGTGGCGTTTCCCATTTCATGACCTTTTCTATCAGTTCAGGATTTGGTTTTAGTCCATTTTTTCTAACGACATGCCCCAGGAATAAAACTTCTTCTCTGAGTAATCGGCATTTGGAAGGTTTTAACTTTAACCCTGTATCTCCGAGTCTACCAAGTACTTCATCCAATCTCTTAAAATGTTCTTCTATGGTTGAGCTGATAACGATTATATCACCTAAGTAAATTAGTACTATCCGCCATTGTAAACCCCGTAATATGAGTTCCAGGCACCTTTCGAAGGAACTTCCTGAATTACAAAGTCCGAAGGGCATCTTGGTATACTCGAACAACCCATACTTCGTAATAAAAGCAGTTTTCGGCTGGTCTCTGGGATTCATCTTGATTTGCCAACATCCACTTTGCATATCTAAAGTGCTAAAAAATTTCGCAGAGGCTAAACAGTCTAGACACATCTCTATTTTTGGTAATGGGTAAGCATCTTTGACTGTAACTTCATTTATTCTGCGATAATCAATACACCATCTCACAGATCCATCTTTCTTGCGGACAAGAACCACTGGTGATGCCCATGGCGAAGAAGAAGGCTGTACAACTCCACTCTCCAATTGTTCCTTGAGGTACTTTTCTTCTTCAGCCTCAAATTGTTGGGGGGTTCTTCATAAAGGCTGTCTAGTAGGCATAGCACCAGGTGTGTTTATCTCATGTTCAACTAAACAGCACGACCCTAATTCCATTTTATTCTTTGCAAAAGCTCTCTCATGTTTCAGCATTAGTCCCTTAAGCTGTTCACGTAATTCTTCAGACAAAATATTCTCACAACTTTCATCGTACAACTTCTGAAGATGTTGAGGTAATGTGACAGTACGGCCCTTCTGTCTCTTTCACTGATATCCCCAATATTTTTACATTTTTCCGTCTTTACAACATTCCTCCTGACTCTTATATTGTGAACCTTGTGTTTGATTTTATTCAAATACATTTTCCTCTTCCTTCTCTTCCGAGTAACTTTTATTTCCTGTCCGCCCACTGGCACATCGCCAACTGGCTTCTCTATATTTTCCACTTGGTGGAGTTCACCAAACACATATCCTTTCTCTAACTTTATTGGAGCCTTGGATAAATTTACTATGCGGACTGGAATTTCTCCCCTTGAAGGTTCAACTAACACACGAGCAACTAGAATCTGACGTGTGTCTTCTACTACTGGTTCCAACATCATGCTATCCTCACATTGCGCTGAGTCATCTATATTTGCATATCCTCGGCAAACAAATTCGGATGTAGCCGGTATAGTTACAGATTTCCCTAATACAACTCTGGCTATATGGCTCCTAGCCACGTCACATTCGAGCCACTGGCCCTCAACTTCTATTCCTCGATGAGTGTTTATCGTAATATCTTTCTCATCGATTACATCACACCCTAGTAACAAATCATCTCTGATTGGTGCAACATACAATATCCAATCAAATACGGTTTCGCCTACTTTCAACGTAGCCGCTATCGTCCCCAATGACTTCAATTTTTTCCCTGCTTCAGTCACAACTAACTCCCTTTTAGAGCTCAAAAGAGGTGGCCTATTTGACTCCGGCAGCTTTCTATATGCCATCACACTCAACACCATAACCTCAGCCCCTGTGTCTATGACAGCTTCCATTGTCTGCCCCTCGACTTCCACTGGAACTCTCATGGTTACTGCACTCAGCCGGTCGATTGCAGTAATTCCACATATCTCATGCTCTGTTGCCTCGCAACTTTTCTCCATGATTTCAGCATTGACTGTATCTGTTTTCTCTCCCAGGTAATGACCCTTTACCTGATCGATGGCATTTCTCTCTACACGCCTGCCCTGGTTATAGATACTTCTGCTCATGTAACCACCATACCCATCGGCAGTATTGACAGTCGCAACAGCATCCCCTACTGCTGAGTTATCACACTCTGTTATAGCATCTGACTTGCAGTTCTCTATCGTCGAACCTTTCTTCTAATGTACATTTTCCTTTCTGCTAATAACATTATTTTTGTGACCAATAGCATCTTCATAATTACTCCTCAACTCATCATCCTCTGTATTTCCTGTAACTACCACATCACTACGACTGGCCTTGGTTGCATCATCACAACCATCTCCACCTTCTATGAAGCTACTCGTCCATCTCTTGGAAGCATGTGTCTCATTATACACTGGAACCATCATATACTCATCAACATATGCTTGTGAACCACTACTGGCATCGATTCTAAAATCCACCTGGTTTTGGCTGCTTTGGCTCTCACAGCCAGGCATGGCTTCGCATGCCTTAATTTTTTTCTGACACCATTTATTTACACCTCTGACTACTGGTACTTCTTTACTACCTGTAACTTTACTAAATGTGTTGGCTAAGCCTTGGCTGTCAGACTTAGCCTTCTCTAGTTTAAATTGGCTTTGCTATCTTTATGCACCTCAGCATATCTCTTGTGCTGATTATTAGCTCTCCCATTTGTTGCAGTTTTCTGTTTATTACATTGATGACTGTAATGTCCTACTTCATGACAGGAATAACATGTCACAGGGTCTCTTTTCGTCTTCCTCGATTGGTAATCCAAGTCCTTGGAGCCGTTACTATGGGAGAACGATGGGATCTTCGTGTCCTTTACAGCTAGCTCATTTTGCTTCTTTATGTCCTGGACTTCTTTGGCTATTATCACTTTTAAATCATCCAAAAAGGACACTTTTATTTCTTTGACTATGGACTTCTTGAGCCCTTGTCCAAACTGATGCAGTTTTTCCTCTGTGATGAATCTCTTGTTATTTATTCTGCGAATGTCCAATTCACCCTGAACCGTCATCTCGTCATGACTCGCATCGTTTTCCACGTTAATATAACTGCTGTCTCCGGTCATGCTCATTTGCCTGACGGAAGATTTTTTACGTAGTCCTCCTTTACAGCAATCATACCATGTCACCATCTCAATTGCTTCTTCAATTGACTTAGGTTTTTTAGTCATTACATCATAACATATCGACTGATCCGACAGTCCATCCAATAAATGTTCAATTGACAAATCTGTGAATAGTTTAGTATTCTCCAGGCCAGGATAGGCTTTTGACATCATCAAGGCAATCCTGGATGCGTATTCCTGTAAAACTCTCATTCTGTCGCTTCTTGTTGTTCTGAAGCTTAGCTCTGTGTGTCTCCGCTAAAATATGGTCTCCAAACCTCTGTTTCAAAGTCATAACAAATACATCAAGGTCTTCTCTAATTCTTTGTGGTAAATTAGCAGCAAATGTGAGTGCATCATCTCATAGACAGAAGAGTAGCCGTTCGCATTGTTCCTCCTCACACCAACCAACCTTTGTGCCATTACTTGGAACTGTACCCAGAAAGACGTCCATTCACTTTTACCGTTAAAAATAGGTGGTCGAGGCTCTGGCTCTTCGCATGGGAAACTTCTCTGTGCAGCTTGATAGTACATGAAGGGGCTGCCACTCACAGACCTTGTCTGATTGTTTATCTGGACATCCCTAGGCATATGGCTATTATAGAATTCACCCCTGAATTGGTTTCTGCCTCCACAGGCCCAATTTGAAAAATTGCTCCTATCGGGACCCCTATTATTATAAGGAGGAAAAACACCATTTTGTGACGCTTGACTTTGGCTAACATTTTCATTTATTGTGGGTCTGTTCATTTCACCACGAGGCAAAGTATTGGCTAAAGCTTCACATAACTCATTAATTTGACCTTGCAACAGCTGCACTTCACGCGACTGACCTGTGGCACCTATAGGATTAAAATTATGTCCATCCCTCCTAGCATCACCCATGGGAGGACGGTTTTGAGTATCAACTCTAGAACTTTCTGTATTGACATGCGTAGGCCCCTGGGGTACTGGAATATTGGCTACAGAATTTACAGGCTCACTATTACTTGTAGGAGTTGTACTAAAATTTGTGTTACTGCCACGTCCCCAATTCATATTACCGACAGAGGGGAGTTGGCTATAAACAGGTTGGTTAATAGCATGCACACCATTAGCCCTATCAGCCCCAGGTTCACCATTTGATGCTTGACTAAAATTATTAGAATCTGAATACCCCTGTGCACCTTGACCAACCACACTAATTGGGGTGGCCATAATATTTCCAGCATCACCCGATTCCAAATTAAGTTGTGGGACTTTTGACCTTAGTTCCATTTCCAACTTAACAAAGAAAACAAAAAGCAATATAAAAATCCCTGAATAAAATTTCCACACTAACCCTCAACACTTATTACTTCAATTGCCAACACATGAAGTTATACATTAAGCAAAGCTATTTTACATATGACTTAACCTCACTTAACCATAAAAAATTCCTTGGTATATCATTTATTTACAAGGTTCAGATTTTTGTTTTGTTAGTATAGACAAGGGAGCTATTTCAGCTCTCAGAATCCATTATACATGCAGCTATTTCAGCTGTCCGATTTAAGTGTGTGGAGCTATTTCTGCCCTCAGATTATACGGGAGCCATTACAGCTCTCTGAGTCGAATATGCAGAGCTATTACAGCTCTCAAGTTTATTTATGTGGAGCTATTACAGCTCTCAAGTTTATTTATGCAGAGCCATTACAGCTCTCAACTTCAAGTATGTAGAGCTATTGCAGCTCTTGAGTTTAGATATGTGGAGCTATTACAGCTCTCGGTCATTTATGTGTAGCTATTTCAGCCTCCAGATTATATGGGAGCTATTACAGCCCTCAAGTTTATTTATGAGGAGCTATTACAGCTCTCAAGTGTTATATATGTTCACACTGTTTTGAATATCTGGCATTTCCAAAAGGTTATATTTAACTAAAGATCAAGGAACTTGGCAATAAATTGGTATGCCACTTTTACTGTAATAACCTGTAAAATTTTGAATTACAATTTACAATGTAGCACTTCAACATTTCTTTTGAATGATTGGTTTCCAGGAGTAACAAACACGTTTACAAATTTCCAACTAGGTACGTTGCTATTTCAGCAACTATTTTTCAATCTGGAAAATCTGCACTATTTACAGCTTACGAATTTCGACAAATTGGATTCCATTTAAAATCAAATGATTCATTTTCGAGACCAAAATGGTCATCCCACTTCTGACACCAGCTGTGGCGGTTTTTTTTTTATATTACAATAATTTTTGATTAAAGCCCAAATTACGGTAACCAAAGAGGTTTTCCAAATAGCAGCATGAGCTTTGGTCCCAATGATCTGTCAGGATAATTGGGTTCGATTTATTCCCACAATGGAAGAAACCACCACAAACAATAAACATGTATGCAATATAACATGACAAATAAATAAGTTCAATAATTTATTTCAATTCTTCTTCTTTCTCCATTCTGTAATTTGTACACCACACCTCGCCGCTATTTGCAGCATAACATACCTTTTGTACAATAACTGTGTGGGGAGGGGGACGGGGTACAATAAGTATAGCTAACCCACGACACGTGGTTGTCGATTCACCGTGGTATTACACCACTCCAGAAGCAACACCCTTTGAGATAAATGATACATAGGATAACTACGTAGCATGGTTGGAAATTTAGGGAGACATTTCGTCTCTCAGAATGGCCTAAAATTTATGCTAAGCAGTTGAGTAAATTTTGGAATATGGCACTCCTTCTACCACAGGATACACCGTAGCATTGCGCCACTCCAGTATACCGAGGTTCCAGAATAATTGCAAATCGCTAAAAAGTACCGAAATCCGGGGTCAAATAAAACGTGGCGTGAATTCTCTTTGAGGGGCCTGAAGATTTTAGATTTAGTGGCCCAAACATGCCCTGCAAATAGGGGAACTGGACCGACCAACATGGAAAGAAAATGCCAAAGTCGAGTCTGTCTACAATAGGAGAGGGTTAATTTTGTGATGGTATTTCACCAATCTAAGAGCAGTCATGAAAGGGTTAAAAGTTCATGTTGGCATTACGCCATTCTAAAACTCCAAAAACAGACTCTACCGAAAAAACCAGTTTGAATTTCCATGAACGTCAGTCCGGGAAGAATGAATCAAATTGTAGAAACACTACATGGTTATGTGCACGTACACCTAGCCCTAGCAGGGGCATGCCCCGCAGGGTTAACTACCTGTGTTTTGAGGTATGCGGTCCCTAAAGTTTCCTATGCCAATTCGATTTGATAATTTTTAGAACGAGCGAAAAAGATCTCTTATTGTGAGCGCTTGCCTTTATATAGATGCGGCAATACACATTTTACTCTCGCAAAACTCCTTTGTCTGTACAAAGAGTTTGGCGAAAGCAAAATCTGAAAAGTCACAAGTTTACGACTTATCTGACTTTTCAATGTATTCTCTACATAATTTATAAAAGAACATTAATGATATATATTTATTCACGTAAAAAACGTTTTGAGTATGAGAATATTTTGTCAGATTTTCTGCGGAGAACTGTCATCTGCATTATGCAACAAAGAACGCGCGCGTGCGGTGGTTAAAAATATCACAACCTGGATTCCGTACGCAAAGCTGTGTTTACAACACGTGACCACAATTTCCTGGAATTCGGTGAATGACGATTGACGCCTTGAACATGTGAATTTGCCTTAAACAAATGCAATAACATTTCGTTAAATGGATTATTTGAAAAGTAGCGCTAATGACAACTATTTCTTACCGATGCATGATGTATGCTACGAATATAGCAGGTACAATTTAAACGGGATAAACGCTAGGTGTTGTTAATTTTGCAGAATACATGGGGTTTGAGTCGGCCTGCAAATGCTGTAAAACCTGCAAAATATGCAGTAAGTGAACATACTATTGACTATTGTTATTACTGGACACGTTCACATATATGAAGACTACCATGGAAGGTAATATTATACTTTAAATTAGTTATGCACTTAGGAGATATTATGATACGGAAATAGTGATGTTTGGTGACACGGATATGTATTAAGTTGAGTTAAATTGAATATTTATAATTATTTGAAGGAAGACAGCACTGTTCGAACTTCGACAATGAAGTGACAGCAAGTGTTACAGAATATCCCTTTCCAATTTGTTACTTGGGAGTGAAAAATTATTAAACCGTCCATCCAAATTTACGACACTCTCTTACATTGGCAAGGAAATCCTGTAACTTTTCGGATTGACCTTTCTGTTTTATTCCGGCAAAGTCTGCAATTCGTTCTTGATGACAATTAAGAAAGGCACATAATTTCTTATGTGCAAAAAACTAATCTTATGTGATACAACGAATATATCGAATGTTGTGCCGAGTCATGGAGGTAGTATAGACGATGCTACCAGACAAGTTACATTAACACGAGTTGACATTTAATAGTGAATTTCATATTATGACTGAACGTTGTAGACTAAACAAATGTGTTACTTAACTTGGTGATTTGGAGAGAAGGTAAAAATAAGATTTGTAATTATCGTCCCTTATACCATTTTAGCATACACGGTGTGTGGTTCAGGAATCTCAGTACGATCAAATTTTTGCGAGAGTCAATCACACTCATGCACGCTATTGCCTGGTGCCATACCTCTTTGATACTCTGCATCTGCAAGTGTTGCCTGCTGTTGTTAACGGCATAAACAAATATGACGTCGACGTGGTTCTCGGAACATACTGCAGATGCTATTCATTGCAAATATAGTTCTGGAACAAACGTGAGACCGATGGGCATCCGGGAAATCAAACAAGTGACAGAATCATCAGGTGATATGTCAAGTGATGATACGGATAAGTGAATATCAAACCAGGTTTCTATGAACAGCTGATTGGTCAGAGCATTTTTCAAACCACCAGGCAAATTATATAAGGAGTTCGACGCTGTTATGGCCTGGAACCAATTTAGCCCTTAAATAATCCCCCACTTACATTTCAGATTCAATCGTCTGGAATATTTCAGTTGGATTTTCCGACCAACTGAAATATTTCAGACGATTGAATCTAAAAATAACTTAATTTTTATTTTCTTTGAATCAACGTGAGAATTGAATTGGCCGAATCTTGAACGACGTTGCTAAACTGTTAGACATACTTATAAATATAGACACACTACGATTGTAGACATACTTATGAATATAGACACACTACGATTGTAGACATACTTATGTATATAGACACACTACGATTGTAGTTTTGCGATAAGCCCACGTAGTTCTACCAATTATGTTAATAAGTTGATGTTTACAAGGCGAATAAAAATTTATTGATTGGACTATCTATTACTTGAGCCTGAAAGAATATCTTTGTATAAAAGGTGTCATCACATTATATCAACGATAATCTACACGCAAACTCCACGAAAAGTGTGTAAACAAACAGCCCATAACCACGCTAAATTCCTAACGAAATTCGACTTGTAGCCTTGGGTCTTGGTATCAGTCATGTACTAGTCGTCCTTATCAATTGTCTTTGATAGAAGACTTATTTGTTTATATATGTACAATATTCTCTTAAAACAAATATCATGGGGTACTGTTGAAAATCACGTTGTTGTTCCAAAAACCACGATAAACCCTGGTTTGCAACATTTACAGACTGTCCTGTGATCCATTCCTACTTTTGCAAGCATTTATGCAGCAGAATGAGAGGAAAATGCCTCAGGCAAATATGTAAAACATCCTCTCGTATATCACCGATATCTAGATGACAACTGTATACTTTGTTTAAAAGCGATATTTCTTGTATTACATCATGTCAGTGAGAAGGGCTTACTGTTGGCTGATTTTTCATCTATTGTGTTTGAACTGTAGTCATCAAATTCAATTTTCAGGGATAAATTACTGTTGTTCTTGAATGGAAGGAAATGGGTCAGCCACTGAGTTCAGACTGCTGAACTGATGTTTTAAAATTTGTACGAAATGTTAACAAATAACATTCAATTTCAATCTCTCTTACGCTGATGCATTGTGAATGGAGAAAAATTTGTGGCATAGCAGGGTTACCCCGGAAAAATGATCGTCTAGTGGATTTGGGTTAGGACTTCAATCGTGGCAAGTGGCCACAGGACAATTCAAATGTTCAATCAAAGAGGCAACCTGTTTCTGTGGAGTCTGCAACAATTCTCGATACTGCAGCCGCAGCGAAAGGGTGAATTCAAAACACATAAAAGTTACTTACAGTTTTCTACGTTTTATTCAAAGCCCTAAGTAAAATTCCTACAATTTAAACTGTCAAGAAATATTCTCTCTGGTAAATTTATAAAATATATCAGATACGAAATGAGACTAAGTCGAAACTATCGCATCGCTCTCATCGCGTCCTGTGTCTGGAACTGTTGTCTGGCCTGGCAGCGTTCGGCAGCGTTCTTCCACGAAAATAGGAGAGTGACTTCTTGCGTGTTGAAAGACCAAGAGAGAAGTAACAATTCGGGTGTTTCCGTCGGCTTATATTCAGTTTGATTCGTGC
The DNA here is from genome assembly GCA_031216915.1 of Pictodentalium vernedei. Taxonomy (NCBI): domain Eukaryota; kingdom Metazoa; phylum Mollusca; class Scaphopoda; order Dentaliida; family Dentaliidae; genus Pictodentalium; species Pictodentalium vernedei. Next base: position 534,107,721 of record CM062295.1, on the reverse strand, counting down.
ATACTCGTGCAGATCTTGTTTCAATTGACGTCATAAAACACCACAGAACACCACTTATACCCCAAGATGGCGGAGAGGTATTTCTTAACTCCTTACTTCCATTCCGGGATAGTAGGGCATCCTGTGGGTATCCTGTGCTAATAGTATGCGTTCTCGCATTTAAAAGGACATTGGCATTTGGTTGGTGTATAATTTCAACACCGTTAGTAACGCCCATCGAACGTGCTATCTTGCACAATTCTCAGAGCTGAAAGTGAATCTGAGTGTGTTAAGGTTAGGCCGGGTCAGTATACAATGCTAAAAGCTGTCAAAAGCATTCTGATGGAGTTATCATAGGTTAGGCTTAAACTAGCTAATTATGCCAATCATAATATCAAATTCTGTCGAAAACACCTTAATAAGGTTACTATAGGTCAGACTATTGTCTAATTTCATGTCTCGTGCTCCACTTCTGTACCAAGTGTGCAGGGAACTTATAGGGCAGTTGCAATGATGTTATGCAATTCGAATAGACTAGGAATATTAATAAAATTACATAACTGTGCCTGAGAACAGCGTTTATACTTATTAAAGTTTATTCAACAGAGAATTATTACCAAGTAGGACTTGGCCACTCTGATTAACACTTCGGGAACCGAGACTCCCAAGTGCAATGATATTAATCCGACGCGCTCCATGGAGGTTAACCAGACGCGCTCCATGGAGGGCATTTCGTTACAAATTGCAGCAACAGTCCGAATTCTTAAATTGTAATGGAACGTTATTGTGAATAAACAGTTACAATAAGTAAAGCAAATAAAATCAATAGTTTACACAATAAAACCTGCAGAATACAATTATACAAACATCCTAATTACCACTCCGATATTACCTGTTTTCAAATTTGAAGAGTATCTCTAGAACGGACACAGCCAGTGATAGCCAAAGCGGTAAAAATATCCTCAACCCTTACACTTTATGCTCAAATCCCGCATGTGGAACCTCCCAGGGTCAGTATCTTTTAGATCCATTTGCTGATTCGCTTTGCAACACCTTCTCGGAGTCTTCATCGGATACGTGAAAAAAAACAGCTTTTAGTCACAGACTTGCGCGTGTAGGTTTGCTTGAAGTTTTAAAACTTGCTTTCAGTTCAGTACTGTGTAGGAAACCGCTGGACTTATTCTTCACAAATAATTTGAGGAGTATGTCACTCCAAGCTAAGAAATATTAGCCTATTTGTTACCCTGTCTAGTCATAAAGGGGAGACTTTTGTATAATAGTTCGTGAGCGTATGATCTAGTGAAGCTTTATAATGCGATTCGAATCACACTAATTCAGAAATTCCAAATAGCCAAAATCTTCTCAAAATCCTACAACATGTCTTCTCGTGACCTTCTTCTTAATTCATCAGGACTCTTGTCCGGGAGACCTGGTGATAGAAGATGAGTCCAAGGAGATTCTGCTTCTTAACCCTTTACCTAACGAATCGGCTGCATCCGCCCGCATCCGCCCGCGTAATATGCAAATTGAGCAGTAAATTTTTCAAAATATTTCAACAAAACCATATCATGTGACCCTTCATTGGAACGAGCTAATTGAGCTCGTTCCAATGAGGGGTCACATGCTATGGTTTTGTTGAAATTTTTTGAAAAATTTAAACAAAATTTATTTTAAATAATAAATTTTGATATCGTCTGCGTTGGGTAAAAGGTTTTAAACTACTTTGATTTCGTTCTAGAATATCCCGCTTTTTTATTTCCCGTTCAAAAAAGAGGAGTTAACGTTGAATACAATATCAGAGTGGAGGCAAGCAGTATTTATGGTTCAAGAAGGTGCAATATTTACAACAGGAACCGCCGCGAGATTCGTTTCGAAATCCATTGTCTGATTCGGGATTCAATTCAAGTTAGTCGACGACAATGTTAAAGAATAAATTAGTAATCAGGAACGGTAATAATTAATCACTGATCCCTAATGTTTTGTAAGTTACTTCTGATCTCTCTGCAAAACCGCAAATATACTCACTTTTTGCGTTGAATAATTGCACATTGCACAATATTATTTATTCTTTATGGAAGCATAGCAATAACAGGGTTGAAAAGCCGATTCCCTAGCAGGCATTCTTCTTCCACATTTCAACATTTTCTGTGGGTTGTGGCCATAGCAATAGTTATTTTTACTACCCATAACCCACAATACGGCCGGCGTTTACTCATAGCTTTACTTTTAATATGAGTGTCGGTGTACGTTTGTTTGCGTGCGTGCGTGCGTGCGTGTGCCATTAGCAAATTTACGATAGCAAAGTTTGGTGGCGGGAACAGGAAATATGAAGGACAAAGGGCTGAAATAGGGGTGGAAACATGCAATCCCTAACCTCACCCTTTTATATGTGAAGTTATATTTGGGCGGTTTTCTGAATTTATTTGCGAATATTTTTCCGCGGTAATTGAATATTTCTACATTTGTTTATGGGTTTATTGCAAAAAAAGAATACCCAGTTATCGATGAGTAAACAATATAATGAATAAAAATAGTTGAAGAGGATCAGTAACAATTTAATCCTACAGCCCTGTAGTAAAATTAAATTGTCACTGATTCTCCTAAAAATGGACGGACTGCTGTGACAGTGTTACATCTGACGACGCCAATCAGCAACTCACGCTCCAAATGCACAGTAATGTATATGTGCGCAACATGCTTTCTGAGGCGATGGTCTGTTTGATCAGGCCATTATGTGAAGGTAGTGGCTATTTTTTTCTCTTATCAAAGAGGTGCTTTTCTTCCCTCGCTTGCACACACAGTCCAAGGACAGAGGGGCGATGGCTCTAATAAGGGGGGTACTGACGCCCCGAATCTGATGATCATCCACTTTGGTTCACTGACACGAAATCAGAGTATTTGAGAGTTCTTTGAAGGTTGTTATACAGAATCATGACTTTCATGGTAATATTCTTGATAGTAAAATACCCATGGACCATACAACTGTGGATATCGATCATGCAAAGATATTCTTGAACTGGTACAAGACCCACACTCTAACAGCTATCTTTGGTTTCTTTAACTTGATGAAATATGCTTGTCTTGATATCGTAGCAATATTGCTGCCTATGGAACACAAACACGCAAGCGTAAACAAGTTATTTTGAAATACAGCTGTCGACTCTGTGATGAGGTCAACGAGATTATCTAATAGTAACGTTATAGTCAAAGCGTCACGATAACATGTTGTTCCTACCGTGGTTTTTTACTTTCAAGGGTTCGAGATCCGTTGATGATACCTCCAAGTTCATGTCAAATGCGAAGTAAAAAATAAAATTTCAACCTGTGTGTGGATTAGTCTCACCTGCGGCCTAATATTATTTACAGCCAGTAAATTTGATCTGGTCATGTTGCATACAGCATAGAAAGATAAATCTGTATACTACAGATTTTAATTTTTCGGTTAAGATAAATCTCCATGATATTGTATCAGAAGTGTGCTTAAATATACGACTCTCAATTACGAAACGTCTTATTTGCACCCCTTATCAGGTTGCCCCATTCCTCGTTGTTCTCGGTGCATGTGTCCCTGTCTTGAATGTAAGATTGGCAGAAACGTTCCTCACACATAGGATAATGCAGAAATGTGTTTACGGTGAAGGGCACACCTTTTTATCAAAAGAATATACGCTTCCTACTTTCTGGAAATAGTGATAGGTATAGGGGTCATGTACTTTGCGTTGAAGGCAAAATGGCAATTTCACCCTGTTTAGGAGCAAATCTCGTTAATGTGAACTAAAAGTTGTGTTACTTCTTGAGTAAAAGGTTCATCGAATATTTGAGGCCTAGATACAGGATGAGCAGCTGAGGGGCAACATTTCCAGCCAAGCGTTGTGCTTACAGGTTTGTCGTATTTTTTTTAGGCTACAGTTGTAATAGATGTACATAATACTGAAATGGACATCTGTAATTGACGACTACGATTAAAATATTCAAGGCGATGAAATCTTTTAGGTATCTTTTTTCCATGAATTGGCCATGTTGGGAAAAGTTAGACGCTCACTTAATACGGGAATCAGGGCCATTTAGTCGTCATCAGCATTTAATGATGAAAAGAATCGTCGCGTATCACTTTTGGCATCAATAATTTCAGTAGAAAATTTCATGTTACCGCCCCTCTATCAGACAAAAAACTATCAGTGATACCGCGTGGTTAATGTGCGTCTTTGCGGGTGGTACGAAACTTTTGTGTTCTACCTGAATTTTCTCACTCGCAACTGTCGAATCCTCTGACAGATAGCATGTTCCCCTTGCCACATTTCTATTTTTGCAACTTACTTGAATTTTCTTTTGATTGTTCCAGTTACCTTGCGTAATGGATGCGCAACACGAACTTGCCAACACCCCTATTGTGGGGTTCAATGCAATGTTGAACTGGCGAGAGTCAGACTACTTGGACTTATGTCCATACGTTCTTGTGCTGACAAAACAGTCGAATCATTAGCATTGATGCTTTTCTGGCCTGTGATTTTAAGGGGTTATTGATTATACACATTTTAACGGAGTCTTTTCTCTAGAAATATTGGTTGAATTTCAGCAACCTCTATCTGCTTGTTTTACGCAATGACGTCTGCATATTTGACCGTCGGAGAATTCGTTGTCTATGCACTCGTGAGTAGGCAAAACACTAAATCACTTTCATTCGGATAACTTTTCTAATTCTCTTAAAAAGTATCATTCAAGTTGACAATGGTTACAAGTTACATGGGTAAAATATTTTATTTACAAGGCATATGATATGGCACAATAAACCCTTTTTTCTAGTTATAATCATTTATGTTATTTTCGTAGAATCAGAATGTTATATGTGTGTATATGTATGTACGTCTCGACACCCATTGCAATGTTTAGTGAATATGCTACTATTTTGGAACTACGTATCTTAGAGCTCACCATGATTCTGTTTCTAAAATGAATAGTTAATTCTATTATATAAATAACATAGATTCTTTGGCCTGTCCTTGTGTGGGACTGCCTGCTTAATCATAAGGATTGTTACACACTGGATGCGATGAGAGGGACTTGATCGTTGTGTGGTATGCTATAAAATGCACATTAACACTTTTCATCGCATTTAGAAGTTCTCCTATCATATAACCTTGCTGTAAAAAAACAACAGTGTGCAAACTGACATGTGAAATAAATGATTCTCTCTTTTTGATGCGACTTATCCTTGCGACGAAATAAAACTCAGTGATTGTGTGTTTCGTTTTGGACATCGGACACAGTTTATCATGTCTTTGTTCTACAGCAAGGTTCAAATTACAGGCTTGCCAACTCGCTGAAGTTCATAACTGAGTGGAAAAATCGTTAAGTCGTACACACTTGTGAAATAGCAGTGAATCTTTTGAACATCGCATACTGCTCAAAAGTTATGGCGTAACAGGTGTTTCCTGTCAGGTGTATTCTGCCTGTTAAGTCAGACGGCACTTGACTAGAAATAACTGTTCAAATTTCAAGACCCTTCTCACTATTACTGCCTAAGCACCTGCTGTATCAAATCACGGGCGTGTAGACTCGACATCAGGTTTCTAGGCGTCAATTATTCCCTGATCGCCACACAAAGAACCCTGGCATTGCGTCCAATTGTAAAGGACTGTCTAAGAATGCGGTTTCTGGTGATTATTTTTCTGTTCTCTGTAGAACCTGTTTACGGTGACACTATTCTGTAGAGCACAGGGCTAATTAATATAAGTCGTGAACATGCCTAATACTTCCTTGTTAGTCTTTATCGTGCACAATCGTCTTTTCCATTTGAGATATTATCTGCATTTAAATATCTTTACATCTGGTGTCAACGTAGGCTGCTTTAATTAAACATGAGAGAGACTTGGCAAAATCACAAGTGACAGTTGCAGAGAGCTATATGCTGTTGTGAATAGTCTGCTTTCGCGAAAATTTATTTTAGCACGACAACGAATATAATGAGAAATCCTCAAGGTTATTTTTCATGTACAACTGATCAGGCATGATATGGGCGTGGGCCAGGCTATTTTGAATAAGCGTTTCGGTCTACACAGGCTCCCAGGCCAGAAGTATAATTCCATAAAGAATTCAACGCTGTTATGGGTGGTTTTAATGGCAACGTGTTAGTCTGGTCGATGTATTCCATGTTAAATTCGTACAACAATTTAGCACCATCGATGTATTTTATGTTAAGTTGTTATAACAATTTGCGCCGTCGGTGTATTTTCTGTTTATAACAATTTAGCTAAATTGCTATAACAATTTTACTGAATTGTTAAAACAACTGTGTTCGACCAATTACATCTCAAGGACTAGCAACCAATCAGAGCTTTCTTGATGACGGAGTTATAATCCTAAAAGTGATCGAAAAATTCAATCATCTTTCGCTCTGGAACTTGGAACTTGGAACCTGAAACCTCAAGGGCCTCCTTTGGTGTAGGAACCTTAAAAGTGGTCGCAAAAAATGTGTACGTTCGGGATATATTTCGTTTGGAACTAAATCTTTGCGTCAAAGTGCGAGAGGCAGTGAGCGAATCTTGTATTTATATATTTACGCGAAAAACGAAGCAAGTATGCTCTCCTTCAAGTTGAATATAAACGAAGCACGTATGCTCTCCTTCAAGGTGAAAAGTATACTCAAATATTTCAAAACAGTTTAGAGCATACCCTATCTTCCTTCACAAAGCGAACGTATAGTTTCATGGAGTAACGAAACAGAGATTTTTAGGATCTACTGGCAACCACAAATGCACCCATCTAGTTCTTGTTATTCACAACGACCGACAATTGCCGAGTCATCTTCAAATATTCTCAAAATACACGGTCGGTCGTGTTTAGTTGAAAACATCTCATGTCCGATCCCTTCTTGCCCGACATGTGTTGGTAGGATGACATCTTCAAATCTGCTTGAAATGAATATATAGTTTTATCATATGACTCCTCCGTTTTGTTCACTTTAAAACATTTGATAGTTTGTTTTCATATTAATCAGTGATAAATAAAGCCTTCCGTCAATTTTATTGATCAATTTCAAAACTAGACAATTTGATTGGCTGAACAAAATACAATTGGGCCACATTTTCATAATTTGCATAATTAGAGTTGGGAGCTTTCATTGGTCAATTTCAAAACTGATCAATTTGATTAGCTAAACAAAATACAACTGGGTTACATTTGCATAATTTCAGTAGGGAGAATTTACGTTATCTGTCCTATTTTGGGTGGGTTATATTGTATTACTCCTTTACCTAACGTAACGGCAAAAACCGTCTCGCGCAATACAAGAAAAACGCCATTCATTTTTTTTTATATTTTCACTTTTTACTTCCAAAACATAGGTTATGACCCCTCATTGGAACGGGCGCGACGCGCTCGTTCCACTGAGGGGCCATAACCTATGATTTGGAAGCAAAAAAATGAAAATCTTTAGTTATACGAGGATGTTTTTTCCTAGTGCCGTCTGCAACTCAAGTTAGGTGATTGGTTAAAAAGTCATACTAAGTGGCTAATTTGTGCGTGTGTGTGTCATAATGAGTGTTTTTCTCATATAATATTTATGAAACTCGTCCGAATTGTCCGTTTGGGCTCGCCAGAGGCTCGCCCAAACGGAAAATTCTTAGACTCGTTTCATAAATATTATATGAGAAAAACACTCATTCCATATCCTCAATATATTTTACATCAGCTGCTGTTACATTACGATATTCTATTTTCAGATAGCTAAACATGACAAATGAAAAGGCAACTAATGGATGGGATCCTATTGAGTTAAAAGAGAATGGGTGTGTGAAACTCGATGTGGATACGAAAACATGCCCAATGACACAGTGGCAGATTATTCGAAATTTGGTAGTTCTGAGTTTTGGTTTTCTCTGCCTATTCACATCCTTTCAGTCATTATCAAATCTCCAGAGCACACTGAACAAAGAAGAAGGCTTGGGTACGAATGGTCTTGCTATTCTGTATGGAGCATTAGTGATCTCTTGCATGTTTCTACCACCAGTCATCGTCGCGAGACTCGGATGCAAATGGACTATTGCCTTGTCTATGCTTGGATATATTATATACATGGCAGCTAATCTCTACGCTATCTGGCCCACGATTGGCCCCGCATCGGTGATAATTGGACTGTGTGCAGCACCACTATGGTCCGCAAAGTGCACATACTTGACCCAGATAGGCGTATGGTATGCAAACATGACTGGTAAATCAGCTGACGCTATAATCAGCAGATTCTTTGGAATATTCTTCACCGTATTTCAAACAAGTAAGTAGACGCTGTGTAAGTGGAAACTATGCAGTAAATTGCATTTTTCTCTCAAAGAACACCCCTCCCTCTCATGAACCGGCACGTGTATTGCCATTCAGACTTTTGCGCCATTTCATTAATACTTCGAAGTTTATGAAACCACTCACTCTGGATCTAATTTTCCATATTCGTATTTCGTTCAGATTTTTGCTACCACATAAAAAACTTTTTCGTATATTTCTTTACAAGGATTCTTGATACAGCCGAATGGTGTCACAGTATTCCACCGTGGAAGAGGCAATTTAATTATATTAAACAACATGAACAAAATCATATCTATATAACTATTTTTCACATAATAATCCGTTTGTCTTCCGCTGATTTGTCGCGGACCTTTAGCAAAACGGCCTACATAAATCCCGCTCACTGGCCCTCCGCCGATTTGTTCTCTCCAACACTCCCTTCTTATCGCCTAGAATTAGTCAAAAGCTGTTTCATAATTCCTCAAATGACGGTTTTACGATCTTCCCAACTGCAATATTGACCCTTTCCCTCTTGTCATTCCTCATCCACTTATCCTTATGTTTCACCCCATTTTCCATTAGTTTCTCAATGAGTCTTGTACTACTAGGAAAATATTTGGGGCATTCTGAAAGGAAATATCACAGGGTGTTCTTTACTCCTAATTTGCACATTTGTCACGCACTTTCCTCGCCTTATCCGTTTCTTCCCCCAACTCCGATGACTTGGATCTCACTTTGAACAACAATGTCCCCCTCCCCCACCCCCACCACCCCAAACGATCCATCTATGTACTCCTTAAAAGCTGGTGCATCTTTTTTACATAACCCATCTAAAGAGCTGTTGGTCCTAACTACAGCTCGCCAGTTTGTATTGCAATCCTTGAGAAGCATCCCTTTCTTTATAATGCTGCTCTCCCTCTTCAGCTCCGCCCCTTCTAGATCCTCGGGCTTAAGAGAATAATTCTCCTTTAACTTCCTCTTCGCCTTATCCATCGTGTCTGAATGTTAAAGTTTCATACATAGTCAAACTTCGTTTCAAATTATCTGCTGTTTGGAAAGTTCACCAGGTAATTCAGGTAACATAACTTCCCCAAAATCCATTTAACTTTAATCTGCACCCACCCGACCATGTCCAATGTGACGGCATTACTTGATCCGGTTATCCACCGACCCGCATCATTTTATAGAATCTCCATGTTCCCCATTACCGTTTTAAATGGATAACATCCGTTCCATAGAGATTATCACCACAGTGTGTGCCTCCGGGAATTCAGATCAAGTCGAGTTGTAGGCACAGAACTGTATTTCGACGAGCCCGTTAGGGGAGTCGAAATGCGATTACGAGACTTGATCAGAATTTCCGGAGACACACACTGTGGTGATGATAAATTTATCTCACAATATTGACCACAAAATGTGTTATAAAGCTATTTCAAGAGGAACTTTTTCATTTGCCTTATCGATGGAATGACGCAAATTGAAAAATAGAATAGCGTTCATTGATCTCCATATTGAGGTCAGTGATGACGTTACACTTCAGAGAAAATTACGCCACTGGGATTCACTTTTCGGAATACTGTCTTGCGAAGTGGAACAACTGTGTGTTTCGTCAACGTGAATTTGGTTGTTAATTTTTGCAATAATTACTGGTGAATTAAATATCCCTCTTGGTGTAAAGGTTTATTATATTTTAAAATATGCCGTTCATCGATTATTGAGGTGGAGTTTTCCACATTTCATAGCGAAAGCTAATCCTTTAACTTCAAGAGAGAAGCCTCGGCTCGAGCGTTCAGGAAAATCCCAATAATAGGCTACAAACCAGACCAAGATGTTGAAAAGTGCGCATTATTTAACTATTCGTTGAGTTAACTTCCCCAGTGACATTTTAGCATGTCGTGCATAATAAATACGTTATAGGGCGCTTAGTTGGAAGATACAGTGTCATTTTCGGCTCAGAGAAAACAATATTAGGTTCGGCTTCGCCTCACCTAATATTGTTTTCTCTGAAGGGGAGAACGCGAAGCGATCTAAACATGATATTAATGCCGTTGTTTTGGCAAAAGCAGTATCACGAGATTGTGTCAGGGGCCCTTGATACGGATTCGGAACAAGGGCCCAGATACATTAAACTTTAATTGCGTAACAGTGCAAAAACGTCCCGATTGTGAGATAAATTGGTAATATCAGCCTCTCCCATCAGCTTGTTAAACGCCTTGTTAAAGTTACTCCTTCCAAGAAGTTTTAACTGGTTTGGGTATTCTCCCCTTCCCTTTTTATTCAGTTTGTTTGTGTGGTTTCTATGTATGCCTATCCCTGGTAGTCCGGGAGCTGATAGGGTACCCCTGCAACCCCCTCCGGACTCAACTAAGCCTCGCTGATTCTGAAGCTTATATAAACCTCTAAATTGAAAGAAAAATGACCTGCTTGCGATATACTTCGACATAGGAGTTTGTGTGAAAATAGTCTTGATAAACGTTTCGGAGATTGCGAAAAGATGTGTGCAGCTAACCTTGGGTTCCACTGTGTTACAGAAGACTGCAATAGATCATTCCAGAGAAAAGGGAAGGTTTTTTGTTTTTATCATTGCGGAGAAATTGTGGACCAGAGCAGTCCAGGCACCCTTCAAGAAACTGCAACGGTACCCCGGTATATTAAGACATTCAAGTCGCTGGGTGACTCTTGGACTCTTGGTGAGTAACTTACATCGGTGCTGAGATTCACATGCTTTTTGTATGGCTATCCAAGCCTGAGGGGCATCGACTCTGTGAGGGCTTCGCATCTGCGGGAAATCGTCGGCGGCGATGATCTTCTGAAAGTGAAGGTTTCAAACGTGGATCTTTGGAGAATGCCTCCGTGCAAACATTCTCTGATGCCCCATATCAGGCGGGCCAACCATACGACACGACAATTCAGGTTGGCATATGTGGAGAATCCTGAGATTCTGGTTCCTAATAACCATGGATGAAAGTATGATGAAAGGAGTCTCCATCCTGAATTCTACCAGATAGTTTATTTGATCTTGTCAAAGTCCAACAGTCAGAGGTCGCTGGGGTGATGATGATGATGAAAGTGATCTGAATTTCTGTTTCGACTCCGAATCTGCTGCTTCTGATTCGAATTGTAGATGTGTGATCGATCCAGGGCTATTGAAACAGACTCTGATTCTAATCAGAAGAAAAGCTTATTCTATACTGACGGAAAAGAGAAACGAAGTGTAGTAAAATTTGACACATACCACTGAGTGTACTGTCTAAAGAGACGCTGGTAAAAATTCAGTCAACCATGACCACGTGCGACGCTGTATGCTTTCAACAGATTTTTCGACAAAGCGTGCATCCGGGTCACTGTCGCGTGCTATGGGCTTGAAATTCATACCAAATCGAAGGTTTGAACAGTACACATCGATTACACAACATTTCATTTCAACTCGACTGAAAAGTAAAATGCCGCGAATGTTCGAAGTTGATAGGGGTAGGGCTATTGCTCTAATTATGCAGGGCCAATCGCAACCTCTCGTCGCCCAGCAATTTGGGATCCATGAGCGAACGACAGCTCATTTGTTGGGCGTCTCAGAGCCACAGGAAGATTAGTTGACCGTCCCATCCATAAGCGGACGACCGCGCGTTACGTCGCCACGTCAAGATAGAGGCATACGTCTCTCACACCTAGGTAACCGATTTCACACGGCGACGGAGACGGCGAGTCGGGTTGAAAGCACGCATGGTCGCCGAGTGTGTCCGAGAACAGTTAGGAATCCGGGAGGTTGGTCAACAACTTACACCCGGGCGACGTCAACGTCGATTGCAATGGCTGCTGGCACATGCACCAAATCGGTTTCACATGTCCCACTGGGGAGGTGTGTCATTCACTGACGAGTCTCGATTCACGCTTTACAGGTCAGATGGACGACAGCGTTGCTATCGACGTCGAGGTGAGCGATATTCTGACGCGTGCGTTAAGGGAAACGACAGATTCGGGGGAGGGTCTGTTATGGTTGGGGGAATTTCTCATGGCGTGAAAACAGCTCTCTCTCGTGGTCATCCAGGGGAATCTTACAGTCTTAAGATATCGGGGTCAGGTCCTCAATCCTCGCGTCATTTCACTTATCCTTACATACGTTGCAGAAGGATAATGCGAGGACGCACGTTGCTAGGGTTTGTTGTGACTTCCTCAACCAAAACAATGTCCCAGTTCTCGAGTGGCCACCCTAAAGTCCAGATTTGTCCCCGATCGAGCATTTGTGGGACGAGGTGGACAGGATCAGAAAGCGCGTCAACGTCCCAAAATACGTCGCTCAGCTCACGCAGGCCTCCTTCAGGAGTCGAATAACATCCCACAAAAGACCATACACAACTTGATGGGGTCAATGATGAGGAGAGTTAGAGTAGCGATTGAAGCCCGTGGTGGGCACACCGCTATTGATTTTGATCAGGAAATGGCGTAGGGTACGCACGTTTGAACGTTATCTATGCAAACGCCGTCTGTGTTAAGACAACAAAACTCATCAAAATGTAACCAGTAAAGAAGAAATAACATCAAAATCCAAACAATGAAATAATCATCCATAACACATTTGAAATATTTACCACAGCTTGTGTTTCTTTTTTCCGCTAGTGTAGTTCACAGAGTAGCCATATTAACTGATAGATCTCTTAGCCGAACGGGGTAGTCCTTAAGTATATTATATGGTTAACTCACCACCCATTTGTCTGTGCATGCATCAGAGAGTCAAGAAGAATTAGTTGAATAGAACAATATTGAAATCAGTTCGCGATATTATTCGTCAATTCAGCGAGTTGAAGAGAACCTGTTAGCAGCATCGTTTCATATTGTGGCACCACATCAGCATTTTGTTTGTTTTTGAACAAAGTTTTGATAGAGATTTACTAATGGCTAAATGATTATCACTAATCCACTTCACGTGTGATTTTCCATGAGACTAGTTGTCTTCTAAATGGTTTTATCAACATTTTAGCTGTAAAACTATTTCAATTTTCTTTAAAAAAAATCCCATTAGCACCACTGGTTCTCCCGTGTTTGTGTCATATAAAGGATGAGATGCTGAAAAATTATCAAAAAAATTATAATTTTCTACTTCCGGTCAAATTTTGGCGGCCATTTTAAATTTTGGCATCATCGAAGTCATAGATACGCCAGCGCTAGCTATTATTTTGAAATCACAGAGCTGATATCCGATACCATTGTTATCTTCACGTCCAATTTTCATCCCGATCTGACATGGAGCGAGATCGTAGAAACGATACCGTTTTTCCCTACTTTGGAATTTTCACCGCATTTTACAAATGCCAATTATACGCCAAGTGTTGTGCATGTAACACTCAGATTTGCAATTAACGATAGATGATTCATCACTCTTCGTGACCCATTTCGCTAATCGAAGACTAGTTTCACAGTTTTCGAAAGAGAGTGAACGAAATGTGGTGAACTTGAAAACAATCGGTCTATTTTCAACTTTCGACCGCCATTATGTCTGCCATATTGTTCACGCATCCATTTTGTTTATTCAATTCTCAAGAGATTTGTTTACACTGGATTAAAGATCAATCGCATTGAAAAAACAATGACATTTTACTCTTTCTGTAGCAAGCTGAAACAACCTCAGATAGGATCTCTGAAACTGTCGTCAAGTTGGACGCAATTTTGTCTTTAACATAGCCTTTTTATTCATGTTGCCATCCTCTAAAATTTGATGAGGTGTAAGTGAGCTTCAAAATGATTGGGGTTTAGTTGAATCATAAGGAATGGAGGGGATGCACTTATCAGCTCCTGGACTAGAGATACAGTGTAATAAATAATAATTTTCTATTTCCGATCAAATTTCGGCGTCAATTTTGGACTTTGACGTCATCGAATTCCTCGATCAGTGAGTGACAGGCATTCTCTATCTATTCCCTGAGCTAATATGTGATACAATTGTCATCACGACCCATATTATCTGGATCTGGCACCATGCGATACCGAAGAAACAATGCCGTTTCTTCCACTTTACCGCGTTTTATTCAAAGGCCATTTATACGCCAAGTTTGGGGTTTATAGCATTCAGATTAAATGATAGCTAATTGAACACTCGGTCTGTTTCCAATTTCCGGCCGCCATTTTGTGCGCCATACTGGATTATGACGTCACAACTTTACTCCCTTAGAATGCATATCGTATTTGAATCATAACAGTAGGAGAAATCTTCAGTTGTTACTCATTTATAGTCGAGGTAGCCATTGAGAAATACCTACCGCAACTTTCGTAACATAGCGTCCATCTTCCTGCTGTTGCTGTATTTGAGCATGCGCGGCCACATGTTTTTTCATGTTAACATTTTTTAAAACTTGGAGGGGTATATAAGGTTTAATATGCCTGGGGTTTAGTTGAGTCCTTGGGGTGCAGAGGCGCCCTATCAGCTCCCGCGCTGTGAAACACGTAAATTCTCTCACAAGTATTCATATTCCCCCGTATCCCCCACTATTACACCCACCACCTTAACGACTCATCTACCCTACTGCCCACAAGTATTACGTTGCTTTTGTTTCCGTCCTATTCAAGTCGCCATTTATCCCCGCTCTTTACTACAATGGTTAATAGTTTTTGTAGTCCGTCTTCATTCTCATATACTTCTTTTACACGTTTAGAGACTGTATCGTTTACCCTCTTAAATTTTCCACTTCTTCTAAATGTTGCGCATCGTTTTCGTCCTCTCTTTCTATTGTGTGTTGATTGAGTTACTCTATTCACTACTTCATTTGCTGTTACCCTGATTCTCCCCATGCTTTCTCATCCAGCAACTTTTCGACTTTTTTTCTATTGAATTGGCCAAGTCATGAACGTTATCTCTTGATAACCCCTAGCACTCTGGTAGCGCAAAATATTGTCTCCAATCACTCTCTTTTTCTCTTGTTTAACTATGAATTTAACCAATTATATCTTGTTTGACAGAGCTCATTGAGCTCTGTCAAACAAGGTATATTTGGTTGAATATCAAACTGCATTATGGGAAATATTTGCTGCTGAAAACTTTGCCATTTTAACACCAGGAGGGAGAGAGTTAAAATATTTTCTAGCTTTGATTTTAAATTCACCTGCAAATGCCCCCAGTCTGCTTCTTTTCTCACTTTTCAAATGTCCTTAGAGATCGTTCTTTGTTTTACTATTCTATTGCTACGAATTCCTTTACAATTTTCAGATTGTGATTACTATCTAATTCAGAATTCCCTTCGTCCTCTGTTACAATGTCTGCGATCTCCCTTCATAGCTTTGGGTTAATGAGTGCATATAAAGTGTCAGTGATTACCTGGTTGTTGACTAAATGGAAGACCATACTGTTAACTATCGAGGTATTGACTATTCGCCTGAAGTAACTGGCATTGTTGTCAACGTAAGACTGTCCCATGAAGACAAATTTAAAAAAAAACAAAAACATTCTATATTCATTTTTCTTCTCCCAATGTTTAATTTAAGTTATCTTTATGAATTTTCGGAGAACCTTTCATCCCAGGTAAATTTTGTGTGTCAACGACTAATTAGAATATGTTCTAATAAGACTAAAATCCTCCTTCTCTGATTGGACGAGAGCTCGCTTAGTGTATTCTATGTTTACGGCCCAAGTGGCAAATGTTGCCGCCTGACGTCACAACGCGAAATATTTGCAATGACGTCGTCCATTTCATAACTGCTTCATCAACGGAGTGACTAGCAAGCCGCTTCATATTTCTGGATGTTTCACGTGTGCAGCAGACGGTGTTCCGAATGAAGGGTTGTTTAACTTACAAACCGATTGACGATTTGAACTAAGATGGAAATAGTTTATCTGGTTTATTGATTATTTACCCAGTGGCGTTGTGGATAGACGAGAGGTTTATTTACTAAACCTGTGATCGTTAAAAGTTGCCTTGAACAAGGCAACTTTTAACAATCACAAGTTTAGTAAATAAATCTCTCGTGTTTCACATTGTAGGTTTTGGGCTATGGGTAGTGTATGTTGGAACATGTACGTTATTGTGATGAAGTGACGGTAACATGGTCTGAGGTTTGCGGCTCGGAGCGTATGTTCAACCTCGACGCTTCGCGTCTCGTTTGAACATAAACTCCGAGCCGCAAGCCTCAGACCATGTTACCGTCAATTCATCACAATAACTTATAAAGATTCAACTTTTGTATTCACAGTATGTGGGTTCATCCCTTGCATTCTTGATGTCGAAATATCAAAATTTCAAGAATCAGTTTCCCCCCATAATGTGTTAATCTGTTGAACAAGATTGAATGGATAAATGCCTAACTGAATGATGGGAAATCGTTTCTAAGTAACATTTTGCCATCTGCTTCAATATTCCTCATGGGTCACTATCAGAAAAATTAGCGCTCGTCCATATTCGAGCAAAAAGTAATAAAATGACATATTCGTAGGACTGTCCGACCTGCTCTGGTTCGACTCTGTGGGGTGAAATATAAAAGACTGATTAACAGAAATGCCAGCAGATCTTGATAAGTGTGACGATAGGTGCCAAAAAAAGTATGCGGGTGTTATTTCGTGTCACGCCGTGAGTAGTATGTCTCGGGCTTTTCACCCCCTATTTGGATGATCTCATTTGGATGATCTCATGTGACGTCATAGTCACGTGACCCAGTAGCGCCATGTTGTGTTGTCATGGTAACCCGCTTGAGCGGCCATGTTGTGACGTCATCTCCATAGTGATACGTGGTGTGAGTGCGCATGCGCAGCACGTGTTGTTAAGGTGATACGTGTTTCCGTCGTCCATTTTGTATACAGGAGGCCGCCATCTTGGTTTCTATGGTAGCACGTGATTGCTATGTTACCCAATTTTTCTGCAATAAGACGGGGTATGTTCGGAGGGTGTGTTCGCTTGTAGAAGTGTAAATATAATTACCACAAACAATCCGACAATCCTTCCAAATCACCCAAATCTATCCCAACTTTTACTATTTTGAATTCTTTCAGAGTTCTCTGCTTCTATCTATATATGTAATAGTTCATGTCTACCTAGCCATGTTCCTTTGTTCTGGAGTATACTCCAGTACCATATGTAACGACACTGATCTAACCCCACCTAGACCCTTCCTCTGCGCCGACGCTCTCGGCCCAAACTCACTTACAAGAAGTGAGTTCCAGCAGACAGCCTCGCAAAGAAGTCAAGCAAGATCTAGTCGTACACAAATTTGTTGTCTGGGGTTTCTGCAGGTTCGTTCGTAAATAGTGATTAGTTTCCTTTCTCAGTCACCTAGGACTATCACAAACGTTTAACGCTGCCTTGGCACCCCTCTTGCGCCGTTGCTCTCGGCTCGAACCCACTTATAAGAAATGAGTTCCAGCCGACAGCCCCGTCGCAAAAGCCAACCAAGGGTAATCATACACATAGGTGAATTGAAAGGGAATGTTTCAAATCCACTATTGAACCGCGTTTAATTATAAAAAAATAATAATAATATCCGGTCAAGGGCTCAATGAAAGGGCTATAAGCTGGAAAAAACAATCAACAACAAATGACGAAAGATTAAAATATATATATTGATTTAACATTTATTACAATTCCCCCAATTACTAGTTCAACTTCGGAGGAAGTCACATGGAATTTTGGATTTACATTATTCATATTCCAATTGGCATGTACAACTACATCTCCACTCTATAGGTGTAAACAAATTTATTCTACCGTCTATTAGGGATTCACTTTTCAGGCCATAACCACTGTTTCGATCACCAAATCCCACTTTCCCGGCAAAAGAGTTACATACCAAACATCGATGATTCTTATAATTATTACGGCTGCTACCACCCTTGGCTAAAGAAGGAGAGCGCTCAGGCTGCTACCACCCTTGGCTAAAGAAGGGGAGTGCTACATGTACACAGGTCAGAACCAAAAGTTCCAACACCCGAAACTCTCTACCGGCGGAAGGGTTACGCCATCAATCGTATAAAACTACGAATTTTCATATCAAGAGCTGTTCAATCTGAATCCCTCGCGCTCACAAATTTTGTCTACACATCTAAAATTTTAGGCCGTTACACCAAACAGCCTGCCCGTCGTATCTCGCCTTCTTCCCCCTTAAATAAAAATACGCATTTCAAAGGGTTGAATCATGCCAGTGAATGCGACCATAAAATTCCGTAAAGTTGCCAAATGGAAGGGGCGGGGTTTCAAATCTATCGACCCTCCGAAACTCGTCGTACGCCGAATTTCATCGATTAGACCGAGGCATCTCACAACTAAATAAGATGCATCGGGCTAATCGTGAATAAACTTGTCTTTTTACTAAATTAATAGAGCCGTCATTGGGAATTCGGCGTAGGACGAGGATCAGAATTCCATGTTATAGTGACCGGCCCCGATGAGGAGTTAATCTGGAGGAGAGTACAAAAGTACAACCTACCTCTATGAAATCGTGATGTGTTCTCCAAAAGTATTGGGAAACAACCCAATCACTTCGACTTCCAGATCACCAATAATCCGTGCGTGTTCACACCGATCACGCACGAGCTGCTTTCACCTCGACGATCAACAAAAGACAATCAGCCGACGTGGAAATTAACCCATTTGTCTATCTCTCACTAATGTGTGCGAAAACTTAAGGCCACCACAAAGTGATTTAACACCTTCACTATCGAAGCGACCAATTCGCCTTCATACACCAGATTCATGCACACACACACACATATATATATATACACATACATATCTATAGGCCTGTGTGCACATATCCTATGTATGGTAATTTCTTATATAATATATATTTCTTTTTTTTTTCTTACACATAGAAGAGCGTATTAGTTGGAAGAGCTTTACTTATTTTTACTATAATTAGCTATTCTGGTCTATTCTTGTAACTTCTGACCCTATTCCAAGTACTCTTGTTGTTTCATTTATATAACTAACCAATCAGATTGCTTCATCCCCCGTAATCGCTGTGCAGAGTTATCTCCCCTGTGTATAATAAAAGCCCATATCCAATGGCCATATCCCATGGAATCTCATTTTTGGGAAACGCCCGTGACTGTGGAATCCCTTTTTTGTCGTATGAGGCCATGAGGGCTATGTAAAATCCCTCAATAAGTCCTCATTTATTATCCCTCATACCCTCATTGAATTTTGAGGTTATGAGGACCTTGAAAAATCCCTCAATGAGGTATAATTTACTACGACTCTTAGCCTCATTTCAGTATTTAAGAGGTATATCCTATGGAATCCCATTTTGGAAAACACCTGTGACTGTGGAATCCCTTTTCTTGTCGTATGAGGCCATGAGGGCTATGTAAAAGCCCTCAATGAGTCCTCATTTATTATGCCTCATAGCCTCATTGAATTTTGAGGTTATGAGGACCATTGAAAATCCCTCAATGAGGTATAATTTACTACGACTCTTAGCCTCATTTCAGTATTTGAGAATACCTATGGCCTGGTATTGTATTATTCGAGGATACCTATCGAGGATACCTTTTGGAGAATCCCTTTTTTGTCGTATGAGGCCATGAGGGCTCATTGAGGGATTACTCATGGTCCTCATGGCCTCATACGACAAAAAGGGGTGCCGAAGGCCATGTTTTCCAAAAAGGGGTGCCGAAATTGGGGTGCCTGGGGATATGCCTATTAAATACTGAAATGAGGCTAAGAGTCGTAGTAAATTATACCTCATTGAGGGATTTTTAATGGTCCTCATAACCTCAAAATTCAATGACGCTATGAGGGATAATAAATGAGGACTCATTGAGGGCTTTTATATAGCCCTCATGACCTCATACGACAAAAAGGGGATTCTCCGAAAGGTATCCTCGATAGGTATCCTCGAATAATACAATACCAGGCCATAGGTATTCTCAAATACTGAAATGAGGCTAAGAGTCGTAGTAAATTATACCTCATTGAGGGATTTTTAATGGTCCTCATAACCTCAAAATTCAATGAGGCTATGAGGCATAATAAATGAGGACTCATTGAGGGCCTTTACATAGCCCTCATGGCCTCATACGACAAAAAGGGATTCCACAGTCACAGGCGTTTTCCAAAATGGGATTCCACAGGATATACCTCTTAAATACTGAAATGAGGCTAAGAGTCGTAGTAAATTATACCTCATTGAGAGATTTTTCAAGGTCCTCATAACCTAAAAATTCAATGAGGGTATGAGGGATAATAAATGAGGACTCATTGAGGGCTTTTATATAGCCCTCATGGCCTCATACGACAAAAAAGGGATTCCACAGTCACAGGCGTTTTCCAAAATGGGATTCCATAGGATATACCTGTTGAATACTGAAATGAGGCTAAGAGTCGTAGTAAATTATACCTCATTGAGGGATTTTTCAAGGTCCTCATAACCTCAAAATTCAATGAGGGTACGAGGGATAATAAATGAGGACTCATTGAGGGATTTTACATAGCTCTCATGGCCTCATACGACAAAAAAGGGATTCCACAGTCACAGGTGTTTCCCAAAAATGAGATTCCATGGGATATGGCCATTGGATATAGGCTTTTATTATACACAGGGGAGATAACTCTGCATAGAGATTACGGGGGATGAAGCAATCTGATAGGTTAGTTATATAAATGAAACAACAAGAGTACTTGGAATAGGGTCAGAAGTTACAAGAATAGACCAGAATAGCTAATTATAGTAAAAATAAGTAAAGCTGTTCCAACTGATAGGCTCTTTTATGCTACTGGAGTATACTCCAGAACAAAGGAACATGGCTAGGTAGACATGAACTATTACATATATAGATAGAAGCAGAGAATTCTGAAAGAATTCGAAATATTAAAAGTTGGGATAGATTTTGGTGATTTGGAAGGATTGTCGGGTTGTTTGTGGTAATTATATTTACACTTCTACAATCGAACACACCCTCCGAACATACCCCGTCTTATTGCAGAAAAATTGGGTAACATAGCAATCACGTGCTACCATAGAAACCAAGATGGCGGCCTCCTGTATACAAAATGGACGACGGAAATACGTATCACCTTAACAACACGTGCTGCGCATGCGCACTCACACCACGTATCACTATGGAGATGACGTCACAACATGGCCGCTCACGCGGGTTACCATGACAATACAACATGGCGCCACTGGGTCACGTGACTATGACGTCACATGAGATCATCCAAATGAGATCATCCAAATAGGGGGTGAAAAGCCCGAGACATACTACTGCCGTGCATTATAATCATATGCCAGAAATGAAATGATTGAAGAACGTTTGTGTGTACTCTGTGATGAAAATGGTGTAGAGAAAGAGTATCATTTTTTCACAGAATGCTGCTTTTATGATATTTTTAGAAAAGAATTTCTTCAATGCATAACTGAGGAATATAGAACGGATATTACTCTCTCCAGCTGTGAGGGTATAGGTGTAATGATAAATAACTGTCCTAGACAGTGTACAAATTATCTACAAAAAGCTTATAATAAAAGAAAGGATCATCTTTATTGCTAAAACTACTGACACAAATTTTAGAAATGCAGCCACTACTACAAAATTAATATCCTAAGAATATTCCCTTTAGTATGTTTGTTTTGTTCGTGAATACAAGTTGTTGATTATGTTGATTGTGCATAAACGTTTAGGAACTTCAGATCTCTCTCTCTCTCTCTTAGACTGCAGTACCTGAAGGGGGGGGGGGGGGGTCGGCTAATTCACCCGTGGGATTGAGTTATCACCCAAAATATCACTTTCAAATTCTGTACATTTGGACAAAAACATTGACAATGTTTCAGCCAGTGGACCTCCGGGTTAAACTCGGAGTTCCACCGGCTGGAACTTCGCTTGTGCCTGGTGTGTTTTGCAACATATTTTCAGTTATTGCTTTGGTGGAGTTTTCCACTCTGTGGAGGATTTGGTGATGGTGCACTCTCCACCTACTGTAGTTAGTGGTGGTGGAACAGCAAGACTTTGCTTCCAAAAGGTCTGCCTTGTTTCACTCGGGAAAGCGCCTAAAGGGAGCCGTTGTTGATTACTACCTCAAATTACGCTTGAAAGCGGTAAAAGTTGATTGGTTTTTGGTAAGAGACTGGGGGTGGGGGGGGGTGGGGGGGGGGGGTTACTGAGCGGCTGCGATGTGTGTCTCCAGCTTGCATGGTGAAGGGGAATTGGCGAATGAATGGGCGGATGAATGTGTGGATGAATGGGTGTGTATGGGGTGGGTGGGTATGTGTGTGTGTGTGTGTGGGGGGGGGGGGGGGGGTATTTGAGTAGGAGTGGGAGTGAAAGCATTAATGAATGTTTGAAAATATGGGTATGAAAGAATGGCAAATGAATTAACAAATAAAAGTGTAAGAATGAATGAGTGTGTGGATGTAATCGAGCATGCAACTGGAAAGCGTTTTTTACTGCCAGAAAATATTCGGCTAAGCGCTTTCCATCGTTTCGTTTTAACTGGACATGCAATGGCTTGGCCTGATTTCAACCACCTTCCAGTCCGCAGGCGATCCTTCGGGTTGAGATGTGGTTGAAGAGATGGCTGGAAGATAACAGAAGTGAAGAATTAGAATACGAAATTGGTATTCCATGAGCAAGTGCTTCTAAATTCAATTATTTGTAGTTGATGCCTTTGAAAATAAAAATCTTATATTCCAACCCGTTAGCATATCCAAAAATATAACAATGGCGCTTACATATTGGAAAAAAGTGTTGTGATGCTTTTCCGACATTTTTCTTTTCACAACGCCAGCCATGTTGTTTACGTCTAAACAGAATTTCTTTTCAAAATAAATAGCAATCGTTAACGTGTGATCTCCATCTGGCGAGATCTCGCATTTGCTGTTGCAATTTATTTTGGCCTCAATTTTGTTAAGATGGACACGGCATACCATTCTATTCATCAGTGGGTGGAATGCGGGAACTTTGAACAACGTTAGTTCTGGAAGCTTGTCAGACTTGTGGGATAAGGGGATGTTTCATTATTTTGTCGTAACGTATAGTTTGTTCGCGCATTTTAGACTTGCAGTACTCCCCACTTAACCAAAAGGATCGCTCGTAGGTTATTTCCTGGCCTAAAAGCAGTAGTGTAGAAAGGAGTATTCTAACAGAGTGAAAGCCCTTTTGGACTTCGCGCATTTCGAGCTTATTTTCTCGAAAAATTACCTAAGTCTAAAAAAACCCGAATACGGGCACACTTTAGACTTCGCACAAAAGTGTGTAAGTATACCTCGAGATGACACGTGGCTTTTTCAAGTTGGAAATCGGATGGGAAATCGAATCGCCAACAGAGAAGCTACTAGAAATCGTCCCGTCATGTCGATGGAATCTCGGAGATCGAGCAAAAGTAAATCTTAGAAAATCTTTGAAAATCTTAGAAAATCTTGGAAAATTTCGAGCTCAACCAGTTCTGGCCCAGTCCGAGAATTCATTGCATTTTCTTCCCAAGATGACAGTGAAGATACTGCAAATCCGAGATGAAAAATCCTAATTTGATGACAAACACCAAACCATGTATTTTTCCTGGACTTTTTAAGTGTTACCTCGCTGGATTTCATTGGTTTCGCCGAGATCTCTCTGATGTGAAATAACAAATCGCGAGTCAAAATGACAAAACGTGTACATTTTTGTCAGTTTTCTCAAGTGTCTCAACGAAGTATGCCGTCGATTTGATGATGATCTCTCGAATGTGAAAGTTGATTTTTCGGTCTGCGTTTTCGAGTGTTTTCCAGCTTTCAAAGTCGATTCGGTAGAGAACACTCGGATGAGAGAGGATATTCCCCCTCATATTCGATCGATCGATCGATCGATCGATCACGGTTCTGTCTGTCTGTTTGTGACGAAGGAATATATACTAACCCCCCCCCCCAAAAAAAAAGAAGAAAATAAAAGAAACGCAACACGGGTTGAATTCACACCACAGCAAATTACAGGTCAATATTATAAAACAAGTTGATCATTGCAGAAAAGTTTATTTATTGAGAAATAAATTAAGTGACAATACGTTCCATTTCACAATTTCAGTACATACCCACTGTAAACATGCTAACCAACTCACAGGGGTATTTACTCTGTTTTTTCCCTTGATGATTCCTCAGTTGTAGGTATGTCCTTCTTGCGCATCGATAGCTTCCTGGACACGTTTTTTTTATGTAGACAATAAGTCTTATTTTATTATTATTAAGTTGGAGGGGAAAAAATAAAAAAAATTAAAATAAAAAAAAACAAAAAAAACCAGAAAAAAACATGTCATTTTTAAAAATCAACGTGAGAGACGAGACGGTTCGTCGATTTCTAGAATTGAAGAAGAATATTCGATTCGAGAGAGCAATATGGAGAAAAGAATGGGCGACATCAAGATGGAACGAGAGACGACTAAGTTGTTCAAATCCGTGATAGACTTTCCTCGAGCAAGCGAAAGACAGATCGTCGACGAATTGAAGCCCATCAGAGAGGGTTCTTTGTTGGGTTCATTGAGAGGTGTATCTGGATATAGTCCTATGAGAAATGAGACCGATCGAAGTAGCGATGTAGACGATTCTGTCAACACTGAGTCTAGCGTTAGCACGATAGGTGAGTTTAAAGATATAGAACCTAGAGATTACGAGAATTTATATGCGACGACATCATTGATGGTGGACCCACTCTACGGTTTACGTCAGGATCGAATGAGCGTGCAGTCTACATGAGTGATAAGATGGTAGAAATAATCGACGACAATGATCTGACCGGCGAAGCTTAAACTTACAAAGGCACTAAGGGTTTGTGGAATCTGATCGTGCTGGCTAAGGTTCCGCTCCACATTTCGCACTATTGCACAGGGGTGAAATTCTAAACATAGGGCATATGTTGAAACTAAGGCCATGTAAAATAGAGATATATTTTTAGTATCAGATATATGATTACATTAGGTTTTTGTTGGACAAGAGAATTTGAAGTTTTGGTCCCAAAGTTGGAGTCTGATACATAGGGGAAAATTACCAGATGAATTATGGGAAACAGTGGCTTCGAAAAATTGGCTATTTTTTAAAATGTAATTTTTACACGGGTTTGTTACCAGACAGGTAACTGAAAAAGGAGACGGAAACATATAATTTTTTTACATTTTAGAAACAGGGGATGCTTTGTTCCAGGGGTGGGTAGGTGAGGTTGGTGGGAAAATTCTGCTTTTGAGGCTGCTAGGTGGCTGAAAATGACTGGTTTCGGCATTTTTTTCATGCAATTTTTCAGATTGAAGTCTGGCCTTTGACAATAAATTATTCCACCCACGTTCAGATTGTTTATTTCTACTTAGTCAGATAGTGTTATATGTTTTTTGTGGATTTGGGAAATGTAATACATGTTATGAGTTAGATAACTAAGCTACAGAATATTTGCATTTGAAGAGAGTGTATGGCATGTCATATTTGGAAATGCCTGGAAAACTGTGGAGCGGAACCTAAACCTAGCTAATACAGTGACGAGGATTATGATAATTTCGGCGATCTCTTGGTTCAGACAAACGTCATGAAAAGGAATAACGCCCCCAAAGAGATGAGACCTAAAACGAATAGAAGTGAGAAATGAACACAAGTGGTGAAACCACTGTAGGAGGCACAAGGTAAGGGAATGACAACCAGCCCTAGGGTCATTCCTTGCGATCCCAGTGCGCTGCTAGAGAGATTAGATCTCTTGATGAGGCGTCGAGAAACCGGTAATACCGGACTGAGAAACGAGTTGATGAGCATATGTGACGAATCATTGCGACAGTGGGCGTTGAATAGAGAAACGTCTAAATCGACCATGAACGCGTTGAAAGAAGATAAAAGAATAAAATATTAGTAAATAAAAAAGGAAACAAAAAAATAAATAAATTGAATTAAAAATATAAAATTATTAAAACAATTAACACGAAAGAGAAAGGAGAAAAAATGTTAGTGATAAAGAACAGAGGTTTTACGAGATCTAACGTCTTTGAAGGATCGGGTTTGCTGGATTCGATGATGGGAGCTCTGTCGTACGCCTTCACCGGCGACAAGGCGAAACAGATCGCCTCGACTGCCGTGAAGGTCGGAAAGAAGACAGCGATGGATGTGGGTATGAAAGCTACGACGGAAGCTAGCACTAGAATCGTGTCGGAAGCTGTCAAGAGGAGTGCCGATTTACTTCACAAGTTGATAAGAACGCTGCCGGCTAAACGAACGAAATTGTCATAGAAATCGGAAGAGATTCTAACGAAGATGAAATTTGGAAATTTTAAAGGCTCTAGTGTTGTACCGAAACATACGGCAGCATTCAAGTGCCATTAAAGAAAATAAAAATCTTTAATCGAAAAAAAAATGATATTTAAAAAAAAAAAAAAAAAAGATAAAAAAATAGAAAAAAGGAGTAATGATTTTCTTCCTTATTTTAATTTTTTTTCGACATTTAAGATAAAATACTTCATTTGAAAAATAAAAATTAAAGGTGAAGTTAGCAAATATTTTTTTCTGGTTATCACAATGTTTTTAATTTTTCACTTGCAGTAGTAGCTTCCGTAGTTGATTGAGTTTCGGTGGTAAATCGTTGCTATGTGCGCGAATCGGGGAGGGACTAGAACTTTTATTTGTCTAAGGACTTTATTCCGTTTAAACATTCGATGACGGACTTGTGGTTAGTGTTATCCGCAGTTTTACATGGCAATCATCGGGCCTAACCCTTTACCCAACGAATCGGCCGCATCCGCCCTCGTAATGTGCAAATTCAGCAGTTGAAAACATATTATTTTTTAAACAATTTCAACAAAACCATATCATGTGACCCCTCGTTGGAACGAGTTCGACGAGCTCGTTCCAACGAGGGGTCACATGGTATAGTTTTGTTGAAATATTTTTAAAAAATAATATTTTTTCAACCGCTGAATTTGCATATTACGTGGGCGGATGCGGGCGATTCGTTAGGTAAAGGGTTAAAGGCACCACATATATCGCCAAATCTGCTATTGAATTAAAAGTGAATTAAGAGAGAACGGTTAACGATACGTTCGTATTGGGGTTTTGGGGAAATTCCTTACTGGAATTAAAAACGTTTTGTTGTTAAGTTTAATTTCCCAACAATCTGACAGCCCATCTTCAAGTCGCTTTATACAATTCCTATTCAACATTGAAGGTTATATTCGACTGTACATTTGCTAACAACATGAATTGTGAGCAAATGAGCTTTGCTCGCCCATACCATCCAAGGTTATTGCATGGACTCTCAGTAGGTAAAGAATGATTAATGCACATCTCCGGCGATTATTAGAGAATACTGCTGGCTTCTGATACGCTAACTTTACCTCGAAACCACAGTGTCTCTTTGTTGCTACGTTTTGCTTCCCATTAATCTGTCCATGACAACCTAACAACCCAGTTCCATGTGTCTGTTTTATCTGTAGACAGCTTGAACAACACATAGAAGCACCACCCCAAGGGTGGCTATTAATGTATTGATTAGTTATTGGTTATTTAATGAACTTTTACGACACTCTCGACGGTCAGGGTCGACTCGTTTCTGACAGTTTTTCGGGTGGAGAAAGCTGGACAACCAGGCGAGATTTACTGAGTAGCGGCGAGCAACTGTCCGACTCCCCAACGTACTAACTCAGTGTAAGTAGGATTAGCATTGGTTGAAGGCAAGGGCACATCGAACTTTGGTGCGTCTTAGTTCACAGCGCCACCGTGCAGTCACGTGGGTAATCGGGACGAAATGCCTTATCCAATAACATTACATAGTTAATGTTAATCGGGATCGAACCACCGACCATTCGGTTTGAAGTCCAATGCTCTAACCACGGAATCACCGCACACCCATCTGAATGGTTCTGAAAGTAGAAATATCTATTTTAGAATGCATTTTTTTTCTTTGAAATGCATTCCTAAAATAGATGTTTCTATTTTTAGGCCTAACACATATTTTGTTTTGCATTCTTAAAATAGAATATTTCTATTTTTAGTATTTATTTGTTTATTTATTCATTTTTTTTTTGATTATATTTTTAAATTTTTTAATGAAATCACTTAATACATTTTTGTTTTAGTTTGGGGATTTTGTTTTTATTTCCAGAAATGAATAATTTCGATTACAGCACACATTTTTTCTTTGTTCCCACAATAGATTTATTGCTATTTTTAATGCATATTGTTTTCTTTCTGTTTCTCAAAATGGATTATTTCTCTTTTAAGCACAGATTTAGGTAATTTTATTTCTTTCTCCCGAAAATAGTTTATTTATTGGTGTTTTTGTGACATTTATTCATTTATTTATTTACTTATTAAGGTTTAACGACACCTTAACAGCCAAGGCCATATCATGTCGGCGACAGTTTTACGGATGGAGGAAGCCGGAGTACCCGGCGAGAACCCCCGAGCAACGACAAGCATCGGCCTGCTCCCCATTATCGTAACTCCGCACTGCAGCAGAGGTAGGGTTAGATTGGCTGAATACATGCGCACCATCGACGTGCACTACGCCTTAGTAAACGGCGTCATCGTGCCCCCATGTGGACAATCGTGGTTAAGTGCCTTGCCCAAGGACACAACTCGGGAGTCCGAATATATTAATGCTTTTTGTGTTGTCCAGCGCGCTGAGTGCGAATGTTACTGATATCTTTTTTGAGAAGGGGAGGGGCGCTCCTGCTAGTTGGCCCTTTTTGTTGATGGGTTGGACGACAGTGGAAACACCCACTTGCAATAGTAGATTTGCAGCTGACGTTGTGTGTGTGTGTTTGTGTGGAGAGGGTGGGACGGGGGCAATGGGGACCTTTTTTGTCATCAGAAGTTCAGTGTTCTGCATTTAGATTGGTTCACTTTTTTACTTTTTTCCTTTAAACGTTCGTAGATAAACTAGAGGCGATTGTAATCCACGGCACATGGTTGAAGTTAAAAACAGTAATATGAGATAAGTTTTACTTATACGTTTGTTTATTGAGGTGTAAGAACACATTCAGCAGAAAGTTTTAATTAGATTCATGCAAGTTTTCGGGCAGCAGAAACCCGAAAGCCGTGGAGAACCATCGAACAGCACCGAATAACTGCCCGGCCGTCCAGATTAATAACTTGGCTTGAGTTAGCAGTGTTTGAAGGCAAGTATCCTATTGACGTCTTATAGGCCTTATAGTTTACATCGCGACTGTGCATCCCGCCTAGGAAGCAGATCGGGATGAGGTGTCCTGCCAAATGAAACATTGCAGATGACAAGGGGGTCACCTCCAAACAATCAGCTTTTCGATTTGAAAAATTATGTGCTAACCCATTAGTTCACAAGAACCCAATGAAGACTTCCTATCCACTACTTAATGTCGTATTCAGCTACCCCCAGGGCCACCAAGGGCGAAGACGGGCACCGAGGCAACTTGTGTACAACGGGCGTTATGGATCCATGCGAGCGGCCGAGCGCCGAAGACGCGAAGCTACAAAGGAGGTGGACGGGGTCTGCCGCCATCATTTGTTTTTTCACATTAAAGGTAGGTGAAGCAATTTCTTTCATTTTCTTGACAATATCTACTCAGTTATTTCCTTATAATTTGGGTAATTTATTTCCTGTATATCTGTGTGTAAGGTACATTTTTTGTTCTCGAAAGAAAATCGTGACCACCCCGATGTAGAAAAAAACCGGTGGAAAACCAACAAACTGCAGCAAGTGGGTTTTTAATATAAAATGAACCTCTTTAGTGATACGACTACGACTACGTACTCCTGTCGCCTCCACCAACGTCGGAGGCACATAACAAAAGCCTTTCCACGATTTTAAGCTGAGACGTATCGATAGCTTTACTTAAGCTTCATTTAAACAACCTTAAATCTCCAGCCACAAACGGGTACCGGGCCATGCGGCTGTTATTCCACTCCCTCCCTGTGCTGGTGGCTTCGCATGCGCTAAGAATCTGAATTATAAGCGAACTAGCTCTACTGGCCCACCCCACCAACAGTGATTGTATCGATTGTCAGGGCAAGGGATGATTAATGCTCATTTCCAGAGCTTATCAGAGTGTGATGTTGGTTTCTGATGAATAATAGACAAACTCGCACTTGTAATGGCCTTATCTCATTGTCATGCTTGGCTCCACAGGAATTACTTCACAATAACTTAACAACGCATGTTCAAATTGTATTTATCTGTACATAGTTTGAACGGCAGCAGGGATTTGTACACTGCTTGAGGGGCAGCAGGCGACTTTATTTCCCTGAAGGATTATTTGTCAGTTATTGGTAAGATATTTAAGTTTAACGACACTTTCGACAACAAGGGTTACCTCGTGTCGGACCGTTTCACGAATGGAGAAAGCTGGGCTCCCTGGCGAGTGGTGAGAACAATCGAGCAGCGAGGAGCAACTGTCAAACTCCCCTACGCACTACCTTCGCGCAAACAGGGTCAGCATGGGTTGAAGGTAATCGAAGGCATCCAATATTATTACGACTCAGTGAACAGCGCCACAATGCTGCGGCAATCGGGACTAAGTGACTTCACCAAAGAAAAACACAGCGCTGGTCGGAATCGAACCGCGAACCTTTCAGTTCCATTCCCAATGCCCAAACCATTAAATCTTCGCGCTCCCCTCTTAGTGGTTCCAAAAGTGAAAATTTCCATTTTCTGTACAATTTGTTTCTTTGGTATCCTAAAATAGATTATTTCTGTTTTTAATACACATTTTTTTTATTCCCCAAAAAGATTATTTCTAATTTTAGTATTTTTTTTTTTAAATCAACCAGTAGATTTTTGTTTTCAATTCCAGAAAGAGATAATTTCTATTTTAGCATACCTTTTTGGGATTCCTAAAACTGATTATTTCTGTTCATTTGTATTTTTTTATTCCCACAAACAAATTATTGCTACTTAAAGTATTTTTTTTTCTTTTATGAAGATCTAGAAACGAATACAGAAGACCATTATGGAGTTTGAGAGAGTAACTTCATTTCAGTATTCATTACAAAAAAAATAGATTATCCTTTGACTTGTACGGGTAAAACGTAATGAGAGGCCGGGTGTACTTTGGAGAGTGTGTGGGGATAATAAATATATTTCTAGTACGGTAGTATAGGTGAACTACCTGTATTCTTATCAGATTATTATCACTCCCTACTTCATCTGATCCACCAGGGCCTTTATACTTCCCTACAGTTGGTATGGGAAATACATAATGCAAGGTGATGCAGCGTTGGGATTGATTCCCGTGTGCGGTAATGGGGTGGTACTGTCTGAACCCCCTTGATCTATCGTTAAGACTTAATTATACTAAACACCTATACGGCGTTATGTTGTATTACGGTTGGCATAAGTAATATACGATACTAGGTAATGCAGTGTCGTGAATTATGTTTTCTTGTCTCGAACGGTAATATAGTGGGTACTACGGGAACTGCTTGGTCTATTGGTGTTGTTGTTTGTGGAGGTATGTTTTGTTGTCTGCTTCGGAAGTACAGAGTGTACAATATCAACCCCGTTTTGTTTACCATCAGCCATTATTCTGCTACATATAATCCACCTAACGCTCATACTATGAGCAGTACGTAATGCAAGGCTGTGTGATATAGTTGTTGGGGTATACATGGTTTTCTAGTATGGTAATCGTAAGGGGAGCGGTGGGGACTTCATGGATCTGTTGAGACTAAATCTCTCAGTTTCTCACAGAATGTCATATCTCATGAAGATTTATATCCCTTGTATAACCCCAAATTCCAGTCTGGTCCCCTGGAGTGAAAGCCATTTTCTCCAAAACTTGATCCGATGTGTCTAGGTTATGACTCTCATGTCTGTCTATTTTCTATACTACGCAGTGTAGAACATGTGTAGCATGGGGGAACGGGTGGTCCAGTTTGTATTTTTGTTGATAGTTTTGTGCAGAAGTGGGACCTTTCCCTTGGAATGGTAGCCTTTGTGTTTGGAGAGTTTACCGTGGGAGGAGAAGTATTTCTTTGTACATTACTTAAATTGTTGTTAGTAGTATGTAATGTGGTTTTGAGGTGGAGGTTGCCGGACCTCGGTGCCGGACCTCGGAAGTGACGTCATGTCATGTGACGTAGTGGCGCCATGTTGTGTTGTCATGGTAACCCGCGTGAGCGGCCATGTTGTGACGTCATCTCCATAGTGATACGTGGTGTGAGTGCGCATGCGCAGCGCGTGTTGTTAGGGTGATACGTGTTTCCGTCGTACATTTTGTATACTGGAGGCCGCCATCTTGGTTTCTATGGTAGCACGTGATTGCTATGTTACCCAATTGTTCTGCAATAAGACGGGGTATGTTCGGAGGGTGTGTTCCTTTGTAGAAGAGTAAATCTAATTACCACAAACAACCCGACAATCCATCCAAATCACCAAACTCCACCCGAAATCACCGAAATTGACTTTATTTCCCCATTTTATCGGTTTAGTACGTAGTGCTATAGTACCGAGAGGGTATCGATGGTGCATTCGACTGAAGTGGAGTAATTTTCTGGTTCGGATTTTCCCAGAATCCTCATTTAATTACCCAAATAAACCCGTCAAGTTGTATTTTTTCGAATTCTTTAAGAATCCCTTTTTTGGGGGGATCTCATGACGTTTTATTTCCCTATTAAGAGTAGCACGTAGTGCTATAGGACAAATTTACCCAGAATCCATTATTAAAATTATAAGTAGGACCCATATGTGTACATGAAGGCCATGAAGCTAAGTTCCACCATATACTCATATGAGGATCTACCCAACAGATGTGTCGTACGAGGTCTAATTTACTATCCCTCATTTTGATTTTTCTTTGTACTTCGATGGAAAGTTAAAAAATAACAACACTAAATATAAATTTAAATTTCTTTTATTCAACAACAAAAACATACAACTTTTTATGGTATGTAGATTGTCAGATATTCATAAACAGTCTTTCTGCAGATTGGACATCTTCTCAGTGGTTTACAGCAGTCTTTGCACAGACACAAATGGTTACATGGTCGCGGAGCGACATTGGCTTCAGCTAATAAACACACACTACATTTTGTCCTCCGTGAATCTTCTTGAAATGATGTGTCCATTTCTTCTTCTTCTTCGATGGCCATTTCTTCTTCTTTTTCAACGTCCATGAATTCAGGTGGTAAATTATGAATGTAATAACAGTCTGGAGAATATTTTCTGTGTTCTTCTACAATATCATCTTCTGTTTCCCAGAAACGAACAATAATACCACAATGAAACATTGAGTTCTGTCTCCTGTCCCCAAATAAAAGAATCCAGCTTTTGTCAGTTCATTCGGGGTTTTCACACTTTCACTTTGTAACATGAATTGAAATGTCTTGAGACGATTTTCCTCCAATACATACTTGATGTGTTTTGGTGGTCTTTGTTCTGGTGTCTTTCTTATTTTATCTTCTCCACGTAGGAAACGCTCATTCTCTCTACAAAGTCTCTTGGATTTCTTGTTTCTTGGTTTCTTGATTGATAATCATTCAGTGCCATCCTGATCAAACATGGAATAGTGAACATTCTTCAATCCTTTTTATCTTCATTCTTCTTTGGTTTTCTTTCTCTTTTTGGTTTGGGTTCTCCTATTTCAAGACTTCTCTTCTTTGCAATATCCACTGCTTTGGTCACTTGTTCCCAATCTCTGGTGGTAAACTGGAACCCAACGTCGTTCTTGAGCAGTTGAATCTGTAAATCGTTGTTAAGTTTGAAGACGGTCACATTAGTAGACATCCTTCTTCTTTGGCTGTCGAAACACAAATGAGCTGAACACCAAGTGCACCAGTTTTTATAGTTTTCCTTCAATGTAGCGACATCTAGTAGCTGGTTTCCTCTATGACATCATTAACCAACACATCATTATCCATTAGATCAGTGGTAAACATGTTGGATATGGTTTCCATCGGTACACCGCGACAGCGATGTTTCAAGTAAAACACACAGTATTGTCCACACACTGGTAATGGTCCTTGAAGGCGTTTTGTATTATACTTCCAATATCTGGAATTCTTCTTCAGGAAATTCTCGAATGGTCTGTGTTGTGGTGGTAATCCATAGGAATCAAAGTATTCTGCGTTGTGGTGACTCACAAAGAGAGCCACCCAATGTTCTCCTTTTCTGTGGTCTGGATCCGTGTTGGCTATCAAAGCCACTGGTCTGTGATCTGGTAATCTTCTTGGTAATTTGTTTCTTGAAAATACACCCAAACATATTCTCTTCAAACAACTATCTGATCGAAGTGCATTCTCTAACTGCAACGTGTTCATGTTGAGTAATCGAAGATTACTTGTCTATTCTTATCCACTTCTATGATGTTCTGGAATTTTACATACACCAGTACGTTGATTGTGGTTGGTAATGGATTTTCAAAATAGACTTCTAGTCTCAAGTTTCCTCTCTTCACCAGATCGAAGTGTTGTCCATGTGATAGGTCAGGTCGAATACGAATAGGGTGTATCCATTTATGTACTCTTCTCGGCTGATGTGATTTCCTTCATTCTCATACATTTGTCCAGTTCCTTGGAACAGAGTTGCATAACATCTGGCCACTTTTTGTTGTTCGAATCTAGGTTGTAATGGTTTGGCTGGAATCTGCTGCCCATCCACGTACAATGCCAAATAATTGATTTTGTAGTTCTTGAAATTATATGGATTCTTTGAAAAGTTTCCATTGAAAGCATCGTTGTCTACACATCCCACTACGAAGCGTTTAGGTAGTTGGCCTAAAAATAAGTTTTCTTGTGTAATGCTCAGATTTCCTTTCGGCACTGAAAACACCTTGGTTTCCACACGATCGATAGGATATTTTGCAGTTGCTTTTGTTAGTGCTTTCTTGTGAGCCATTCTCACGAATGATTGGAGTCTCTCTTTGCGTACAAACATGGATACATCTAGAATGTTGATCCTGTATGTAGCGGTATCGGCCATCAATGCGAAAGCATCTTTGGCTCTATTCATTTTAACATGAACATTAACTCCATTCAGCAAGTAACGAGTTTGGAAAACATGTCCAAATGTAATCTTCCAGTTATGTCCACGATTTTACTTTTCTCTATAAATTTCTTTCGAAGAAGAAATCCCTTGTTATCATCTGTCAAATCTTCCATGTGTCCGGCCGTATCCTTGTACCATAATGCATTAGTCAGTTGTGACTTCTTGGCAGCTGGTCCATAACTCAACAAAGTTTCTATGAAAGCTCTGTAATGATAAGTGTTGTTGGAAGGAGATACCAGTTTTTCATTCAAGCGGATATCGATTTGATTAAATAAGGAATGCATCCATAAATTGACTGGGCCCAATTTGGCATCGGGTGCAATTGATGCCCCATTGGAATCTACAACCGTTGCTTTAACATACAAGTATGTCTGTGCCAAATTCAAATAATCATCTCCTAATCCTGCAATGTGGAATTCTATTGGACCACTGTTTCCTATAGTCGCCAAAGGCCTGTGTTCTACCCATTGCCCATGTTCCACACTAGTCTGTGTTGGTGGTATGGAAAACAAGTCTAGTTCGCTGTTGACACACTCACAAGATTTTTCATTAATGAGAGACATCATGCACCGAGATGGTCTTGGGTCTGAACAGTTCTCCTTCTTTTTGTCGATTTGCTAGTTTTGCGTGGTGCGGGCCTTTTTATACTTTTCCTACCGGGTGGTTTTGAACCACCAACCACTTCATTCCAAGCTCCTGCACCAACCTCTTTGACTCTTTTGATTGCTGCCTTTTTTACATTTTTCCCTTCAATGACATCTTCGGCAAAGACTGCTCCTTTTCTCAATAACTGTTTTCCCACGGTCCTGGCTGTAGCTTTCAATAAAGGTAACACCATATTCTTCAGTCCTCCCAATATACTTCCCAAACCATATCCTCTCTGTATTTGAGCTCCAGAAAAAGCCAGTAGACCATTCCCAGCTTGTTTCGTGTAATATTCTTCGTATAATTTGGACTTACAACAGTAAGTCATGTTTATGTGAAATGAAGAGATCTACGATTTCTGAAATGAAGTGTCACTGTCACTTTCCCGAACTCGAATGGTACTATGGCTCCTGTGTCACCCCTTATATACACCTGGACGGTACTGAAATTTTTTCGTTCTACTGGTACATAATACACATTCTCAAATGTTTTAGAGATGATATCCCCATATTTTCCACGCACGGGTACGATACGAAGAAGTGGTATTCTTGTATCTCCTACGACTTGGTCACGAACCAAGTCACAATATGCATAGAGTGAATAAAATCCTTGGTCGACATCGGCAACTCTGGAAGAATTGTAAGTTCCTGATTTAAAAACACACTCATTAAATCCCAAAATATTTTGAAGAGTAGGGCTCAATGTGACCACGACTCCACCACGTACCGTGATACGAACATTACCAGTCACTCAATCCAGTTCAAAAGCTACCTTATCGTGACGAGGCAAGAGTAATTCTTTAACACCATTGATAGCTCGTATCACATCAAAGGGATCCGAATAACGACCTTCCTTGAGAGTAAGTCGGTAATTCTTTTTCGAAGACCAGAACACTGTAACGAAAGCTTCTTCTCCACGAATATTGAACCAAGTATTTGGATACTGAATCTCTGCCAGACCTACTTCCCATTCTCCCGTGAGATTCACTGGTTGTGATAACTGAGTGGTGTACGTAGTCAACGTGTTTTCTGGAAACACGTTCATAGAACTATTACTTGGTAGAGTCAAATAAAACATTACTTTTTCTTAATGGTTGGATTTGGTAACAAATATCCTATGCTACTACTCAAGAGAGCAGTCCACAACTTGCTGTCTGTGTTTTCGAGAGTGAGATTACGACACTGGTAATGATGATGATATACAAAATGATTATTTGTGAAAAATAAGTGATCACGCTCCTTGGAATTCTTTTACCAAACAGAGGCCAAGAACCGTTCGATCCTTCTTCCATTTTGAAGAAACTTCAGAGGTTCACATCCTTTTATAGGTGAGCTGACTCTGTTTGATCCACGAATTGAACGAAGTTGGGTATCCCAACCATTTTACGAACAATTCCCTTTTCTTACCAGTACCAAGTTTCTTGAGTACGTGTTCGATTTTGTAAATAGTTTTATGTGAAACTCGCTGAAGCTCTTCAGTGTAGAATGACCCTTTCAATATTTCTCCATTATCATCTTGTAACATGTATGTGACTGGATGTCCTATCTTGATGGCTACTACTGTGAATAACTCTTCAGTCCAATTGGGCAAATAACCTTTCTCAAAAGTTTTCTTAACTTTATTGATTCTCACTCTGTCTCCTA
The DNA here is from genome assembly GCA_031216915.1 of Pictodentalium vernedei. Lineage (NCBI taxonomy): Eukaryota > Metazoa > Mollusca > Scaphopoda > Dentaliida > Dentaliidae > Pictodentalium > Pictodentalium vernedei. Next base: position 534,070,314 of record CM062295.1, on the reverse strand, counting down.
CTTTGTACTTTGGTGTCTTGTGTTTTATGGGTTGCCCATACATCCTTTGCCAAACCTCTTCTTGATTTTCAAAGTTCACGGCGATGGGGGCCATACCTATACTGCGATGATGAGAATGATTATATGATTTCACCAAGTTTTGAAGTGGAAAAGTTAGTGTATCATTCTTGGTAAAATATTTCCACATTTTGGTTTTCAAAGTTCTATTGAATCTTTCTACTATGGAACATTTTGTTTCCACATTTTGTGTAGTGAAAAAGTCGACTTTGTGATCTTTGAGAAAATTCTGAAATTTTCTGTTTAGAAATTCTTTGCCTTGATCAGTTTGTAATTTTTCTGGTTTACGACCTTGTTTGAAAATTTTACTAAAAGCTTTCACGATGGAATCACCAAGTTTCTTTTGTAATGGTATCACCCAAGCATATTTACTAAACACATCTATACATGTCAACAAAAATTTTATGTTTTTGTTGAATTTACTTATGTTTGAAACATCTACCAAGTCAGCTTGCCATTGTGCATCTATACCACTAACTATTACTTTTCTTCTAGGAAATGTACGACGAACAGGTTGTCTTGAGTCTCTAACCATTTTACAACTTGTTTAGTTTTTTTCTTGGACGCTCTACGAAGAGCGTCTAAACCACCAAAACTACCAGGCATTTCAGAATCATAGTACAATGCTTCCATGACTGCCTTGTTCAAGTGTCAACTCTATTTATACCTTTTTTTCGGTCCACTTTGGCGTTTCTGTTTTCTTTGGTTGTTTTGGTTCCGACTTTATCGGTGCCTGTTTCATAAAATCCCAACGTTCTTTATGACCAATTAATTCTTGGGGTATGTTACTATCTCTCAATGCTTCGGCCAACATTTCCCATCCCTTTGGTTGGAAAGATTTTCGTCTTCTAAGTAAATCGTTTAGAAGATCTGTTACATTCGACCCTACCACTGTTTGATCTTTGTAGACTAATTCACCCTTCTCATTCCAAGATATATTTGGGTCACTTCTAATACGATTCAACAACAACTTGCCCTTTCTCTTCATTGTCATAGGTACAGAATCGAGAATGTCTTCGTCTTTATTATCTTTCTCTAATTCGACTTTAATTGGTCGAGGAGCCATTACCTTTTGTTGAAATGTCAAGTATCTTTGTAAAATTTGATTATATTGAGTCATCTTTTCATCAGCCGGAAGAAAAGGGGCATCGAGAATATCTCTCATTTCTCTATCCAGTGATGAAACAGCCAGTTCATTCGGTTGTCTTGGAGTCTCTTGTAGACGTTCCAATAACTTGGTTCTACCAAAGCCATCTTCTTTGCATATTCCATCATCCAAATATACCTTTAACAGCACCCAATAGTACAGGAGGTAGCAATGCCCCCAAGAATCCCCCTTTCTGCAAGATTTGTCTCCTCTTTTTGTCAGATGTACCTTTGTTTGCCACTGCCCTCACTAGTTGTTTCTGACGAACGAGTTTGGTTTTCTGAGCTTTGGTCAGAGGTACTGCTCCCTTCAGTATATTCGAGGCACAGTCACACAAACAAGTTATCAATTCTTTGTCTGCATGTTTTAGTATGGATTTGACGAGTGCGTGTTTCGATTTAATAAGAACCTTGAGAAGAGCGATGTTGCACTTGAGACGGTCAGACATGTTTCTGACTCGAGTCAGACTTGTTGCTCCCCTTTTATACTTTTCGGAGGTACACATATTGGGTTTCCCCAGGAAAAATTTGACTTCTTAATCTCATGTGTTCAGGAGTATCTTGTTTGAGATCTATTAAAAGGTAACCATATGGTGTCGAAGTGGCATCTTCGAAAACTTCTCTCAGAAACTTGGAGTGATCAGGATACATCTGTGCTGCCAAGTGTGGGATCTGAGAACGATCCCTAGGATTTTTAAACAAGATCATGTAACGACTATTGAGAGCTACAGTCCTATGGACTTTATTTTTATCGAATAAATTTTGAACAATGTAGATCACACTAATGTTACGGTGATGACTACCTTTAGTAAATAATCTAGACACTCGAACATCTGCATCGAGCATCAGATCATCCAATATGACTAAACTATCAGATTTTAATTCTTGCGGGAGACCCTCTATGAATTCTACTTGGGGTAAAGTATTGTATAATGGTTGCCATTCACTATAACACCAAATGATGTGACTTGGGACAGGTGATATAATATTTTGAATGTTTTGAATAACCCGATTTACAAAGGATGATTTACCACTACCCGTGGGACCACACAATAAACAAGTGAAGGGATGCTTCCAACGAGGATCCATCTTTGTTGTTCTATGTGGGTACTACTTCCCTTTTATACCTTTTGGGGAGGTGGCCCCCACTGAACGTGGGGACTACTCCCCCCTTTTATACCTTTTGGAGAGGTGGTCAATATGAACCGTCATCCAAAAAAAATTTAAAATTGGTGGCCCTCTGACTTACTGGCTGGGGACAGTTTAAGTTTGTTTGATATTTGTCAAGAAGATAAACATCAAATAACTTAAGCGTCATTACCACCTTTTATTTCTTGTTTCTTCATTTTATACTTTTTTTCTTCTTTTTTTTTTCCCTTTTTTATAAAAAAAATCATCTATTTACAACATCTATTTACATCTTCAATTAGAATCCAATTGTAATAGGTTTCTTGATGGTCATAAATTCAATCACCAAATCCATAATACAACGTCTCTGTTCATTTGTGAGAGGTTTCTCGAACATATCTTCATATTCTTTCTGTACTGGTGGTGGATTCATTCCAGAAGTATTATGGTGCCACAGTAGATGAACATCATTCTTGTTAACTCTTTCAAGTGCGTCACTAAAACATGTTATAATCTTCTCTTCTTCAGACATCATTAGGCATACATTATGCTGAATCTGACTTGGGTGATCGACTGTACATCCATAGCATTTTTCTTTCATTACAGCGTCAATGTTCTCTTCGACATAATGAGCATATGCCAAGCAAAGTTCATGCTGCAATCGAACTTGCCTGAGTTCACTATCAATTTCATCAACGATCAATGGTCGTGGTTGGGTTATTCTCACTGTGATCTTCTTCTTCTTCAAAGGTGGTTCTTGATTTGGTTTTTTGAAGTCTTCATGGTTAGTAGGTTTAGTGTCTTCAGTTAAAGTTGTTTGTTGGGTTTTGATGGCTGCATCTACTTCTTCTATTTGAGATTTCAAGGCATTCCATTCTTCTAAAGATAGAGCAATACCAGTCTTCGTAGGATAAGGTTTCTGGTCTTTTCCCTCAAAGTATCTTCTGAGATGAATCTTCAGTTCACCCTGGTACTGGGTGACGTTAGCATAAGTCTGCTTGGTGCCAATTCAGAACATCTTCTCTGGTCAATGGTTCGATCGTGAATGATGCCAAGTCCATGCTTTGCCTAATCTTATATATCTTTGACGGACGTGATTGAAAACATCACCACAGTTCAACAAATTTTGATTGAGTTTTTGATTCTTGGTTGGGGTTTGTGTTTGTTTCCTATAGGATTATAGGTTAAAGTTGGAAAATTTAGAAAATTAGTATAGAAAGTAATGGGAAAGAAACACAATGGGAATACAGAAATTTGATTGGTTGATTAACTTTGATCTGATTGGTCAGTTTGGCGATCAAACTGCAATCTTGATCCTTAAACTGTAGGATATGGCCCTCTGCATTTTATACTGGCTTGGGACAGGTCAAGCTACAAACCTCTGTCCAATGAAGATAAGTCAAATAGCTCGAGTGCATTCCCACCCCCTACAGTTCGTATCCTCTTTGAGGGAATTTTTTTTGTTCATCAAAAAAGAAAAACGAAAACAACATGTCCAACTTGGCAATTTAGTTTTTCTATCATAAAATTTCTCATTTCTTTTAAATATGCACAACAGAGAATTTCTTAGTAATGATGATGATGATGATTTATTCCTTTGGTTATACAATAGGGGTAGCCTAAAAGACGCCAGGAATCAACTTTAAAAAAAAATGAAATGAAACTAAAAAGTAAAGAAGTATCATCTGGTTCCAATAGGTGTAACCTAAAAGATACCATGAATCAACATGTTTTAAAAATAAATGGAACTAAAAAGTTTTGAATGAAACTAAAAAGTTTTGAATGAAACTGAAAAGTTTTGAATGAAACTGAAAAGTAAAGAAGTATCATCTGGTTCCAACTGGTGTAACCTAAAAGATACCATGAATCAACATGTTTTTTAAAATAAATGGAACTAAAAAGTTTTGAATGAAACTAAATTTTGAATAAAGAAGTATCATCTGGTTCCAATAGGTGTAACCTAAAAGATACCATGAATCAACATTTTTTTAAAAATAAATTGAACTAAAAAGTTTTGAATGAAACTAAGTTTTGAATGAAACTAAAAAGTAAAGAAGTATCCTCCACTTCCAATAGGGTTAGCCTAAAGTATATCAGGAACATGATGATGATGATGATAATGATGAAAAAACTCTCTGTATTAGAATAAATAAAACAAATTGAAAAATCTTTACACTAGAAAAAATGTATTGCCTTGTAAGACTTGCCATTTAGAATTTTTTTTTTTTGAAGACTGCCATATAGGACTTTATGAGGACTGCCATAAAGGACTTGAGAGAATGCCATATAGGACTTTTTACTTTGAGAAAAACTTGCCATATAGGACTTTATGAGGACTGCCATAAAGGACTTTAGAGAATGCCATATAGGACTTTATGAAGACTGCCATAAAGGACTCTAGAGAATGCCATATAGGAATTTATGAGGACTGCCATAAAGGACTTTAGAGAATGCCATATAGGACTTTATGAGGACTGCCATAAAGGACTTTAGAGAATGTCATATAGGACTTTTTACTTTGAGAAAAACTTGCCATATAGGACTTTATGAGGACTGCCATAGAGGACTTTAGAGAATGCCATATAGGACTTTATGAGGACTGCCATAAAGGACTTTAGAGAATGCCATATAGGACTTTATGAGGACTGCCATAAAGGATTTTAGAGAAGAACTGCCATAAAGGATTTTTTACTTTGAGAAAAACTTGCCATGTAGGACTTTATGAGGACTGTCATAAAGGACTTTAGAGAATGCCATATAGGACTTTAGAGAATGCCATATAGGACTTTATGAGGACTGCCATTAAGGACTTTAGAGAATGCCATAAAGGACTTTAAAAATTTGATGAGCCTAATATGATTAAGTAGACCACCTAAAAACCATTTCGGTTTTTTTTTTAGGAATTTTTTTGATCAACTAAATAGAACTTTTTTGTAGGCAAAAGCTAGACTTGGTTCAGGTTGTAGAAAAATATGACACTCACTCAATTGTTTCTTCTTTAAATCTCTAGTGGTATGGTACTAACTCCATCTTCTAAAACTCTTCGTTTTGGGTAGAAATATGATAGTCCATCTCTGCTCTGCTGGTAGGTATACATAGTGTTGTCATTCATCACAAATCCTCGGTTGATGCCAGATCCACTTTGTTGAGTCTTCAAAACTTGCAAATATCTGTCTTTCGTCAAATCATTGTGGCGTTTGCTGATTCCCTTACAACTGAATTTATTGGTGGCTCCGAAACAATAATATGTTTTACTACACAGTCCAACAATGCCGGTTCCTTGCCATTCTACCTTGAACAAGCCTGGAGTTCTCCTGTCAAAACGCTTTTTTTCTTGGCAGCATGAGGGTGGCAGCCATTCTTTGCCTTCTAATTTGGTTTTCACATAATCATCTCTGTGGAAATCACAACACTCTGATGGAAACCACTTGTGATTCTCTTTGTAAAATTCTACTCTCTTCTCTGGTTTCACTAATTCATCTATGGATGGTGACGAAGTACATATATATGCAGAATCTGTGTCCATTTCAGCATATTCGAAATCTTGGCGGTTGATAAAAGTATCGATGACATCATAATAGAACTGAAGCATCCGGAGTTTCGCATACTGGTAAACAAAGAATCCGATGTGAAGTGGCAGATCCAACTTGATGGTCTTCTTGTTGAGTTCGACTTCATATAATGTATCATCTAATGGATTCAAGGCTCTGAAGGACATGTCATTTACAGCTTTGGTAACTTCTTCGTCGTCGCAATAGCACACACGTCGATGCTTCTTTTTGTTGGTGACGGTTTTGCCATATCCAGAATTTCCCAACAGCTTTATGGTGTCGGCAACGATCGACTTGTCAGGGTCAACATCTCCTTGTCTTCTTGCTTCAGATACTTCATCTCCAAATTTTTCAAAACATCTTCTTGGTTTATATTGGATAACTTGATAGACGTGATCAACTTCAATACCATGCTGGAGGTACCACTGCAGTAAAGGGGTTGCAAACAATATTTTTTCCGCTCCATAGCTTCCGATCAAACTTCTACGGGGTTTCTTCATGATTCCATTCTTCTCGGCAAAGGCCTTCATGTGTTCACCAATATCATCTATGGAAATATCTGTATTCTTGAAGATAGGTGTCATCTCTTCAAAGTACTCTTTCAGGTGATCTGGTACATGTATATCACATTCGACTAAACCAAACAGTTCACCGGACTTCACTTTGTTCAGTATTTCTTCCTCTGTCATCGCACCATCTATTTTGTCTGAAAAGTTCTCTTTCAGGAAGGCTTTGAGTGTGGCATCGGTCTTCTTCATCTTTCTCCACTCACACTCCCAGATTTCAATAATTTTATAGCCCAAATCGGCGATGTACTTTGCATTGGTACGGGTGTCTTGTAGCAGTTCTTTCATCGGTTTATCTCTGACTTCATTATGGATGATAGGAAGGCCATTCTTATCTTTCATGCAGGTATGTCCGTGCCAGAAGCAGCAGCCATGGAACTGGTATACAGTCTGTGTCTCTTTGCACCAACCATCAACAGGCAACTGTCTTCGACCAATCATTTTTTCAGCTCCGTTAAACTGATGTCTGATGTGGATGTCATCTCTCATGGATAAAAACTCTAACCATTGTTCAGCCATTTTACCATACTTCATTGGATGTTCTGGTTTAAACTGGTTTTCTTCAGGACGTCTAATACTCCAACCCGTTGGCATCTCATGCATTAGGCACCAAAGATATAATGCATTCGCATCAAAGCCTATAATACTTCCACATGGTTTTGCTTCTTTGCCATATTTTGTTTCTCTGATTCGGGTAACATCTTTCTCGTGGTATCGGTTGAAGATAATTGAAGGTCCACCAACGATATTATCTTTCACCAAGTGATGCAAGTCTTTATTCTTCTGGTTAAATAATGTGAAGTAAGTGTCATCATTCATGGTCTGGAACAGGTATTTCAACGTGAGGCCCGGAACACTGATGCCATCTTTAAACATGTCGATGTGGCGTTCTTGGTAGAAAGCAAACTGCTTGTCAACTGCTTCAAGGAATGGTTTTACATCTCGGTTATTATACCAGATCAGAAAATCACGGAAAGTTGTCATCTCCAGGTCGTTCCATACATGCTGGCAGTACTGGTATTCTTCATTGGATATATTTTCTTTCTTGAGAGAACTGTAGAAGGCTTCATGGTCTGGTAGGTGGTCTTGATCCAATTTGTTCAAGCTGTCGATCCATTCATATGGTAAAAATCCCTTTGTCACGGAGCAGCCAAATGCTTTCAAAAACTTGTCATAGCTGAATCCTGGAGCGAAGTAGTTGCAAATATCAACAAACTTGAAAGATTCTGTCCAGACGCACATGTAGTTATTCGATTTCTTCACTGCAAACTTGAGTGGATTCTGTCTCTTCAGGTATGTCATCAGTTCACGCTTGACTACATTCATATCATATTTTCCAGAGTTGAATCCGATGACGGGCATCTCTTGCAGGTCGTCTTGAAATTTCTTCTCCAACTTTTGTAAAGGATGCATCTTGGATGTATCTTCTCCAGTAGCTCTGGCTTCCGCTTCCAGCGTTTCATCAATTTTTTGTCTGAGTTTAAACAAGGTCCAAGCATGATAGGTCTGCATCAGTTGGTGGCAACGAGATGAAATAGCTGTGAGGTATGTCATCATTTCTTCAACAAGTTCTTGAGAATTTCCATTTGTAATAAAACATTTCGGTTCTTGGTATTCTGGAACATTACTACATACACTCACACTCAATGGTCGGTGTTCTGCTTCCCATATCAGTTTATCACTGTCAGCAGGTAGACTGGATTTGACAAAGTAACTTTCAAAATCAAACGTTGCACGGTATGGATAAAACTTCTTCTCTTCAGATACTTCTATACCTTCATCTTCTAACAGATCAAATATGGACTGGGATGGATGCTATACACCGCTAACATACTGGTACTTGACTTCATCTGTACAGGTTTTCTCGTGACGATTTATTGCCCAGGAGGTCTTTCATAATTTGCCGCATTTGCGGCATTCAAAGGATTTGCAGTATTGGTCTATATCGATGATGTAGCTAAAATGGTTCTTGTAAATGTTCACATACATGGTATCTTCATACTTTCTGTGAGATCTCTGTACTAATTTGGCAACAATTTGGTCATCATCATTCTTGACAAGTTCATATACTTGGATATTTACTTCAAAACATTTCTCCAAGTCAGGTAATTCGGCTAAAGTTACTCCACGGAATTCATTCTTTGGCTTCTTTGTATACTTGTTGTACATGGCATCTGTTGTATAGTTGAGGTTGTCTGTTATGGAACCACTCCATAAAGCTAAACAGCGGAAAATACACAGGTTGTCATCATAATAAAACTGGCGACGTTTATCTTTCACCAAAGCATTTACTGCTTTGTTCTGGAGAATGTAGTCAGGAAGAACTTCTGCCATTCCAATTGGGTGGCCTTTCAGCTTGTTCACATAAAATGTGACGTTGGTAACTCTCTCAACAAGCCATTTGGTGTTGGGTCGTTTTAATTTGTCCCATTCCAGGATATCTTCTTCCATGACATCATCAAGGAATTCTTCAAAGTCTTCTTGGCAGCATACAAGTTGTGGAACATCAAGTACCCGGGCGTTGTTTTGTGATGGATGGTAATACTTCAGTTCATTCGTTTCATTGTGTCGCAGGATAAAACCAAAACTCAGATTAATTTTAAATCTTAGCTGTTGTGGCAGAAATATGGTAGTCATCAATTCATCAGTCATCATCTTCAGTTTCACATCGTTGATCCGGTAGTTATATTGGTCTTGGACTCTTCTGTTCATCATGTGGCGAGTTCTAATGGAACTCCAGTTATCTTCGTACACGGTCAATATCTCATCTGGCTCTTCTTCAGACTTCATATTCTTTTCAAACTCCATTGGGTCAACATCATAATGGGTGGTCGTCGTGGTCCGTGGTTGTTTAGGTGGTCCTCTCTTCGGTTCATCAGTCTTCCTTTTTGATGGTACAGGAACTGGTCGGTGGGCAACGCTCTTGTGTCGATTAAAATGGAGTAGTTGGTTAAACTCCTGGCCGCATTCCATATATGTATATGTCTCCAAACATTTCATCAGATGGTTTACCAAATCTTCTTTCCTCGTAAAGGTCTTGTTGCAGTTGGTACAATCGTGGGTCTTCTTCTCTCCGGTGGCGTGCTTGGTACGCACATGGCGGTTTTGGTTGCAGCGGTCCGTAAAGGTCTTCCCACACTCTTCACAGGCGTAGACATCAGTTCTGGTAACGGCAGTAGCAGCGTCAGACTCCATCTTCATAAATTTTTTGCAAAGGCAAAATTGCTATAGAAAACTCTCTAGCGATGTGTTCAGTTCGAAGGATCGAAACAGAATGACGCGACGTTATTCTTCTCCGGAATTTATTTCTACGTGACGGACGTTTTTGAAAACGTCACGACGTCACAACGTTTTTTCATCGATATTTTCATTCTCGATGGGTGTTTGTGTTTGTTTCCTATAGGATTATAGGTTAAAGTTGGGAAATTTAGAAAATTAGTATAGAAAGTAATGGGAAAGGAACACAATGGGAATCCAGAAATTTGATTGGTGGATTAACTTCGCTCTGATTGGTTAGTGTAAAAACATCTTGATCCTCATTAATTTTATTATTTAAAATCATGTAGTTGGGGGGTCATTTAAAGAAATTGCTAAATATAGACACTAACAATTAGTTAGGGGGTCAGTTAAGGATGTTACTAAAAATAGAGCGTAGGAATTTATAAAAATATAGTTCCAAGTAGAAGCAGAGGATTTCTGGGTAAATTTGTCCTATAGCACTACGTGCTACTCTTAATAGGGAAATAAAACGTCATGGGATCCAAAAAAAGGGATTCTTAAAGAATTCGAAAAATACAACTTGACGGGTTTATTTGGGTAATTAAATGAAGATTCTGGGAAAATCCGAACCAGAAAATTACTCCACTTCAGTCGAATGCAGCCCCGATACCCTCTCGGTACTATAGCACTACGTACTAAACCGATAAAATGGGGAAATAAAGTCAATTTCGGTGATTTCGGGTGGATTTTGGTGATTTGGATGGATTGTCGGGTTGTTTGTGGTAATTAGATTTACTCTTCTACAAAGGAACACACCCTCCGAACATACCCCGTCTTATTGCAGAACAATTGGGTAACATAGCAATCACATGCTACCATAGAAACACTGGCGGCCTCCAGTATACAAAATGGACGACGGAAACACGTATCACCCTAACAACACGCGCTGCGCATGCGCACTCACACCACGTATCACTATGGAGATGACGTCACAACATGGCCGCTCACGCGGGTTACCATGGCAACACACCATGGCGCCACTACGTCACGTGACATGACGTCACTTCCGAGGTCCGGCACCGAGGTCCGGCAACCTCCACCTCAAAACCACATTACATACTACTGTTGTTGTATGTAAAAGGAGGAGGAGGGGGGCGGGGGGGGGGGGGTGCCGGAATATTATTTATATTTATCTAGTAAAACAAGTTGACTTTATTCAGTGTAAACATCAGTAGACGAGGTTTGTATTGTTCGAAGTACTACACGGCATTTATTGAGCTAAAATTCACAAAAGCTCCAGAACGCACCATTAATGTAATAAATCGTACTAATAAGTTTAAAAAATGGAAATACGAGAGTAGAGTTGTTTATCAGGATTCAGAGGCACTTTCTGAAGGTGATTGTACTTCGCTGCATGCAATCATAAGGTTGGCGCAACCCCTAGAACTCGTGGACAACAATCAGCAGCGCCGTGGTGTGTGTGTGTGGGGGGGGGGGGGGGATTTAACGCCGGCCTTCCTTTTTACCTGACACAATTAGGCTTAGTAGTAGTTTAGGGCAAGTACATTATCAATGTGCAGTGTGCCTTAGTTTTCGGCGCACCTGTGCACCCCACCCAAGTTGGCAGACCGGGACTAAGTATCTTTCTGACTGACACAGTGCAGGGTTTTTTCCTTTCTTTTCCCTAAATAGATTATTGAGTGATTTTTTTTTTGAAAGTACACAATAGACTTTTGTGTTAATGTGAACAGTTTACTTTCATTTCCCGAGATAGATTATTTCTATTATAGTACATATTTTCATTTTATTTTATTTTTTTATTTTTTTTAAAAATTTTTTGCTCATTCTCAAAATCGTTTTTTCTATTTTAGTGCATATTTTGTTTGTTTATCCATTTTTTTATATTTTCTAAATCGATATTTTTCATTTTCAGTGAGTTTTTTTTTCTAAATCCTCCAGTAGATTTTTACTTTAATATGACAATTTTGTTTTCAATTCCAGAAATAAATTATTTATACATTAGTAAATTCTTTATTCCCAAATAGCCTATTCCCTTTTTTCTGTCCATCTTTTATGTTATCGTTTGTTTTATGTGTTGTCAAAATATATACACCACTATTTTTAGTGAGAGTTTTTTTGTGTTTTTTGTTGTTTTTTTTTTTTTTTGGGGGGGGGGGGGGGGGGGGGCTCAAACTGATTTTTGTTTTATTATGAGACTTTTGTTTCCAATTCCTGGAAGTAATTGTGTCTATTACAGCACCCATCCTTTCTTTAATTTATAAACAACCACAGGTATATTTCTACAAAGGCTCATTCGGGACATTTTAAAAAACCAAACAATTCGTGCGAACGACAAACTATATGTGCGCACAGCATACCAAGTCGGGCGTGCGACATACTTAATCTTGCGCACGATATGGTACTTATTTTGCACTGCCTAATAATATACTTAATAATTTTATCTTGCGCAGAATATAGTACTTCATCGGATGACTTGGTATGTCTTGCGCGCGACTTTTTAAATATTTTACAATGTTTTCAGCATTTTTTCAATCTTAAAAATGAATTATAATTTCACTTTTTGTACATACCGAATAGAGATCGTGAATGAGTCAGCAGTTACTTTACAGAAGAGCATGGGGCGGTACTCGATTTTAGGCATTAAAAGTTCACCTGTTGATAGCATTTACAGTACATTTGTTGGTAACTGTAAAGATTGCTCGGAATTTCCAAAACGTTTCATTGAACAGTACTCATGGATACCGACTACTAGGCATCCGCAATGTTTCCCACTGTTTCCAACCCCTAAGGTTGGCCACTTAAAATATTCCATTCCCCCTCCCACCCCGCCCCACCCCCACCCAAATAAACAACAGACAAAAAACATATTTTCATAAATATGTTCTCCAATATAGGGGCAACACACGCTACGAATTCATGAGATTCGCTCTTGGAGGTCTCAATTTGGCAAAAGTTTCTCGGGGGCGGGGAAGGGCCAGTTCTAACTAGTTCCCTCCGGTCTTGTCCCCTCCCTATTTCCCTTGGGGAATTGGAAGGAGAGGGTACGACCGGAGGATCCTAGTTAGGACTAGTTGAGGTCCACGGAAACCCCCACAACGGCCTTTCAAATATCATCTTTGGCTCCCCTAAAACAGCCCAGCGAACCCCCTGTTATAAAATCATGGCTACGCGTCTGGTTTTTAGCGGTTAATTTTATTCCGTGTCAACATCATTGGACGGACTAGAGGCTAGTATTGTATGCATTGATACACTACAGTCACGGAGTTGTGGGAACCATACATAATAATCAATGTTACTATTGATGTGAAAGAACAAATCGGACAGGAGTGCTAACAATACGTTTGCTTTTGTGGTCTAACGACACTTCCATCAGCCAGTTTCGAACAATGCCAGGCAGGTTTATGCGTTGAGGAAACCAGAAGACCCGTGAGTTCCACAAGTCTCAATGAGTTACGGCCGGGCTTTTGCCGCTTACTAACACGGCACGAGAAGGGCGAGTACTGACTGAAGGCAAGCCAGTTCCTTGAGTGCTTTTCGCGTTAATACACAGCGCATCCGTGTATACCGCCGGTGTAGGCAAGTCACGATTAGGTTTCGTGCCAAATAACACAACATACACATAATAATTTTATGTCTTGAGCAGAACATAGTATTTCCAAGGAGTCCATTTTTTTTTATTTCCAGAATGTGGTTATTTCGAGTTTTTTACACATGTTTTTTTTTACTCCCAAAGTTGATTACACACATCTTATTTATTTATTTATACTTTATTATTGGTCCCAAAATAGATTTTTTTCCTCTATTTTGATCAGATTTTAATTTATTTATTCATTTGTTTCAGATTCCTTAAATGATTATTTATATTTTTAAGAACACATTTTTTGAAAAGCGCAAATACGGTTGTAACTTGTAAAGTTTGTTATCAATTCCCGAAATATCATTATAAAGGTCTGCTGGCTTCATCATTAGTTTGGATTTTGGGAAGAGAAAGGGGATACTGATGCATGGGGTTTTCTCTAAACAAGAATCGACAGAGTACATCCTTGTCTAACTCCTTCTTACTTCCCGTGCAAGAAATGGGAGGGCTACAGATAACATTTGTTGATAAATTTAAGCTTTCGTGGGATTCATATTCATTTTAAATAAGAGAAACTCAAGGACATCAGCTAGCATGTTTCAGCTATCTACAATAAATATTCCAGTTTTGGCCTCTCAGAAGTTTGAGAGTTACAACAGATGGAAGGAGAGACAGTGACCCTTCACTAGTCGTCATCTGTATTCTCATGGTAAAATTACCCCGTCGGCGGCCACGGCACTTACTATCATTGGTCGAAGCGTGTACGCACAAACAAGCTAGCTATGGGGATTCGCTTAGTTTAGATTTTCTCGTATTTAAGCCATTTCGAGAAAGGAACGACCATCTCTAAAGGTGATAAATGCAGTGACGGAGCTAGGATTCTCGAATGAGGGGTTGGGGTGGGCTGGGGGAGATCTGGGCAATATTCAAGGAGGGGGTGGGCATGACATGACATAGGCATGCCCTGAAAGAGAGTGTCAAGTCTGGAAGAGGTGTTTCTCTCTCTAGACAGAGGGTCCAGGGGGCCTCCCCTGGGAAAGATTTGAAAAAAAATCTAGTGCTCTGAGAGTGACTCTGGGTAATATTTGTTTCCAACTGGAGGTAATTATCTGTAACATTAATACAAGGAAATTGTGGCGTGAGCTGACATGCTAATGCCTGTATCATTTTCACGAGGAACGGATTCTGAAACGGATCATATATAGGCTAAATGATTGATGATTGCTTGAAGTTTCAAAAATAAGAAAAACCTTACAATTACAGCCACAAGCTTTAGTTACTCCGGCTTCAAATGTCAGATATGGTTGTCAGGATGTACAGATCAGATGTGAAGAAGATTCGTTCATTACTGAAGTTATCGTTCGGAAACCAAAATAAGTATGGATGGAAGTTAGGACCGACGGACAAATCATTTAGATATAACCGGTTTTCATATCACGACAATAGCGCCAATTGACTTTAGAGTCGTTTGTGTGCTTTAATTCCGAACAAACTATAATGAAAGTTCCCCAACACTGAATACTGTACCAGTATGTTTGCCTTAATCTGGGTGTAACATGTTACAGATGGGTGAAAATAGCTGAAATGTGATCCCTAAACACCTCCCCGAGCTACGTCACTGGATCAATAAACACACTTTCCCGTGCAAAAGTAAGTGTCGGTACAGCACAAGGAAGACTCTTGGGTTGTCATCAGTTCCTTGTTCTGTATTAAAATTGGTTGTCTTTATCACGTGTCAATTAAAATTTCGATTCGGCGTTGAGTTGCCTAGTCCAGAGCACAATTTGAAAGGCAGCTGTCGATACCATTCCATTATATTCTAAAAATCGAAATCTATTTCTATTTTGAAAAAAAGAAATCTTGATAGATAATAAAATCTTAAGTCACGTGCTCGCACGCTGTAATACGTCGACCGAGCGGGGCGATTTTTTTCTACTGCCATTTGCTTTAAGTTGCAAAAGTGCCGTATAAACCCCACACCTCACAAGAATAATTTAAAATGCTGGATACAAATATATCAAAAAGGGACATGCTGAGTTTTACGTCTAATTGCATATCATTTGTCTTTGATACAAGTTCATACATAGCTCTTCTAGCCTGGGAGGCAAGTATTATCTGGGCGAAACGAAATTTACCATTAAATTTATCCCTAGACGATTAAATCCATTCACCACCTGTGGTGGTGACCCATCCAATGTCCAAGTTTCACTCCGCTTAAGTCTACCACATTTCCTAAAACACATTATCTTCGTTTTAATTATATTTATCTTGAGGCTATTACACTGGCAATAAGAGGCTACACAGTCGATAATTTTCTTGAGTTCATTTCTTGAATGAGCCATTAAAACGGTATCATCTGCGTACATAATTAACGGCATTTTTTCTGACATTATATGACCTACCTCTGGGTGTTTATGCCGTATATATGTGTCTAAATCATTTACAAATAAAGAGAAATGTGTCGCCTTGCAATAAACCGGTCTGTAATGGAGAAATCTCGTCCGATTTGCCCTCCCATTTAACGGATAATTTAAGTTTGCTGTACATGTCAGTTGCTAAATTTAGAAAAATTCCGTTTATACCCTGCGCTAAACGTTTATCAGTTACAACTGAAATATCGACTGAATCGAAAGACTTACTGTAATCAATATAACAGCAATATAATGTTTGGTTTGAATTTAATTGTTTCTCTCCAATAGAATTTAAAGCAAATATAGCGTCCACAGTGCCACAGCCTTTTTAAATCCGAATTATTCATCACAAATTAACCCTTTTATGCTCTGCAAGCGACTAGGAACTAGTGTTATACCTCTATAATTGTTAGGATCGTCTTTTGACCCCTTATTTGTATAAATTGGTATTATTTCATCATGCCACCAGGTAGCTGATATATATATAAGATGACACCTTCTAAGGATGTGTTCGTATTTTCCATTTCTTTTTTATAATTTACTTTGAATTTATAATTTTTTTATTTTATTTATTTTTTTATATGTTGTGTGAATTTCATTTCTCCAAAAAAACAACAAAACTTTGTTTCGTCTTTGGAAATATCTTATTTTTCATTTCGACAAAACCAATTGTAAATTTTAATTTTGTTCCATTTAGTTTTTTAATTTTTTTTTAAAGAATTTATTTATTTAGTTTATTTTGCTATTAATTATCTTCTAGATTTTTGCTCCTTGTCTTTATCAATTTGCAATATCGCACACACGTCTAATCATTCGTGATTTTGAAGAATCATCGATTTTGTAGAATAATGGCATGAACTAACATGTTTATTCCATCTGATTGCACGATTCTCTTATCATTGTCAGCCAATAAAGCAATTTTATTGATTATTTCCGTGTAGATAGCACGCTTGTCGCTTTGAATCGTGTTCATCAATTTGTACACGTATCAATTTTCGAACAGACATTTTTAATACTCTTCGAAAGTGATGCCATTATTCGCGATGTTTCTTTTGACACCTTTACATTTCTCAGTCGCCTTCCCATCTAAGTGATAAGCATACAGTTTCGACTTTAAACCCACGAATTCCACACTCTTTCCCTTCCATCTCGTCTTTGCATTTTCCCACCACCTTCTTATTCACACCCGACGGAATATTAGATTTGTGATCACTGGGATAATTGATCATGTCGAACCACGCGTCGACATCCGAAGATATATTTCGGTAAATATCTTTGGTCTCTATCTCGTAAGCCAGACTATCTGTGTCGGTAAACAACAGTTGTCTTTCGAATCGTATTTATTCTTTATGTATTCGTAATGAAATCGATACCTCAACTGTTTGCTGATGTCTGAGATGCACGTTCCTAAATAAGTCGGTCGGTTTGTCAAATGTCAGAAGCGTCTGTTTCATGTGAACGGCCACTAGATTTTCATCAAAGATGGTTCGATGTTTATTGTTTGGTTTTGAAATGTATTTACTAGCCTGTCTGTCCAGTCGAACGTCAGTCCCCTTTCTGCTGTTTTCCATAAATTTTCTGTCCACACAATTGTTTATGAGTTGAAAAAGATCTTTCTCGAATTTGGTCACGGCCTGCGTTCTCAAATTCGTGTTAATATCGGTATACTTCTTCATCCAAGGTTCTTCATCAAATCGGATGATGCAATGTATTTTGACTAATTTCATACTGTAATCAATGTAAAGCTTCAGATTTTCACAGTAGACTACATATTTACTTTTGTCAATTAAATTTGGTACGAGTTTATCGACTTTATTCATTTCCATTTGTTTGGGCGCTAAAGGATAATCATTGTGTGGATCGTGTAACATTTCAGGATATTCTAGACCTACCTCCAGAAGACAGGGATAATGTCTCCAATTTTCCATCTCCTCGCGATTCCCGACCCATTTGAAATTTCGGATGACTCAAGGCCCGACCGTATAAATTATTAGCATCTAGATATATTATGTATTTACTCGGTTTTCGCATCGAATCCTTCTTCCATGAACCAATTGATCGCTTTTGCGTGTCTGTGAGATAGTTTAAACATATTTTATTTGCTAAATTAGAGCTAAACTGATTACAGGACAAGTGCGCAACACTTACAAAACCTGTGTTTCCAAAATCTTACATGAACACAAGTTTCAAACAACAAAATACAAGTAAACTGTTAACATAAACAAACTTACAAAAAATTTTAAAAATCAGAAGTGCTGAAAGAATGTGAGAAGGAAGGAACATAGAGAGAAATATGGTCGACGATCCACCTCTCACACCTTTTTAAACCTACGCAACATATCCACGTTGGATAATAATTCCAAGTGGCTTTAAGTCGCCCTCAACAGTTCCTTCAAGGCCAAGCCGGGAGCAGTGTAATACCAATCCGGATCTAGACCGTAATGTCTCCAATAGACATCTCGGAAATTTTCAAACACGAGAGAAGGGCGTCGGTTTTCAGATAGAGAACGTGGTAATCTCTCATAGATTTCATGTCGAATATTTCCTACACTTTTTAGCGTGTTCACAGTCGACATCGGAAATGTCAGCATCGTATAATATCGAATAAAAATGTTTTCTAGTAGCTCCCATTCATCGAATCTATGCAAACGATCCATATAATCATAGGGATAGACTCCTTTCCTCAATACACTCTCCAATTTGCTCTTGTCTTAAAAATGTTTGGTCGTGGCCTCGAATTTCTCCTTCCCTAAATTGCCGACTAGTTTCTCGAGACTGCTCGGCATTGAATTTAAAACTATCTATGCAACGTATTTCTCTCTTTACTTCTGATATTTCTCCGTCTATTGTTTTCTTCTTTTTATCTACAGCTATCCATTTCACGAAACAAATGTATTGTTCTTCGCTCTTCGTGATACAATTTATATTTCCTTCGCTAACACTACCGAGATTCTTCACAAACAGATGACTGTCATAGCCCGACTGATTGAGAAATATCACCGGATATAACTTAGCATCTTGATAATTTAAATTGCAATTACTGTGCAAGGCACCTCAAAATCTTCCCGTGTACTGATCGTGATCTCTTACTTCTTGTATTCGAGTGCTAAAGTTTTGGTGAACGGTAATCTACAGATGTGACATTCGTTGGCTGTCTTATAGTATTTCATTTGCTCATGTGTGATGATCATCTTCCCAAGAGACTTAAATTGCTCGTATATTTTTTTTTATTTAAGATTCCAAATCTTCCATAAATTTTTTAGCCGCATCATCATCGTCTGACTGTTTCGTGTAGGTGTACAGACCTGAAGAATATCGATCGTCGAAAGAACATTTTATGTAAAAACAGTAACCAGACAGTGTATACTTCTGATATTTTTCGGTTTGACTCTGACGATCGCCGTGCTGACACGAACTCATTTTCATCGTGAAACATTCGAAATCGGCATACACCACAAAGGCACTCTCAGTGTTCTGTTGTAATTTATGAATTTAATATAAGTCTGAGGTTTGGGCATGTCGACGGCAGCGCATTGATTTGAGTTGCGATACTCCTTGTGACGTTCCAGCATTCCTTTGCGTTGGAAGGAATTCAAACAGTTGAAACAGAAAAATCTCTATCCAATGTGTTTGGTAGTCTGTACCGACAACAATCGACTCGTATTCTTAATCCAACAGTAATGTTGATTATCGTTTTCTGAAATTAATAACAAATTTGTTTTTTTTTTGCAATTTTTTGAGAACTTATCTTCAGAGGAAACACGTGTTTTTTGTTTCGAATCGTCATATCCGAAAACGTTGACGGCCATTGCAAGATTTTGATTTTCAATACGATCGATGTCGTATGGCTGAATCGGAAAATTCATTTCGGACCAATCTAAATTCTTAGAAGTCTCCACATACTTTGATACTCTCTGTGAATTCGTTTCTACGGGATATAAGGCAGATGTGACAGCTCCTTTGAAGCATTGACTGTCTTCTTTATTTTCCACGTTGATCACAGCTTTTCTATTTTCTACGAAATAAGGCAATTTTATATAGGAAGACGTTCGCAATGGATCGTACTTGCTGTTATGAATCTCCAGATTCTATACTTCTCCGAATCTCCAAAATCTCCGAATCTCCTTCGTTTTGATACTGCGTGGAAATTGTAGTATGTTTTCTTTCATGTTATCAAAGGTATCGGATATGAAAAAAGTGTTTGGTCCCGGGTTTTAGTTGAGATTGAAAATAAGCCATTTTCCCCACGACTTTACCCGTGTTCAAATCGATTTTCTCCATTTATTAGATTAGATTAAACATATTTTATTTGCAAACAAGAAAGCAAAGGGATTAGAGGACAAGTGCTCAACACTTAGCTAAGCCGCCTCTCCGTTACATGTTATGTGTGCAGCTAGCAGTTATGTGTTATGCTAGCAGCTGACAATGTACAAAAATAATAATGTTTTTTGCAGATTAAAAAGAGAAAAGGAAAAGAACAAAGGCATTAACGAACAAATGCGTAGTAGAAAGATAAGGCAAAGCGAAGGGAAAAAGGCTCTAGTTTATTTAGACACATTGCTTAAATAATTGGTGTATAAGACTTTCCACAAAGCTAGGTTAAGTTGGTAAGGGTTGAGCTGGCCCAGGCGCGCATACACACACTCACAGACACACACGTGCACCCACACAAAAAATCACCCATACACACACGAAGATCCATACACTTACACACCCACATACATCCAGAACTTCTTCTATTCTGACTGCGGCTCAGACAGGTCAGCGAACAGAGAACAAAGTGCAACAGCACAACTCAAGGCTGGTTAGACATTTTTTAAGTCAGGAAGGAGCGCGATTGGTAGAAACACAAGTTATCCCTGACGAAGTTTGGATAACGTTCATGAGTGGAGAAACTGGACCACGCCCACCTAGGCCTGGCGAGATTCCTGAGCTAGACTAAGCTTAGTGTTCTTGAACCACATAGAGAAGTATCGAAAATTATACATTTACACGATAATGTAAAAAAGTACTATATATATGTGTGTGAGAAAAAAGTTAATTTTTTTTTAATAATTAAAATTGTTTTAAATGCTTTTTTATTTCTTATATATATGTGTATGAGAAAAAAAAAAAAAAATTAAATTTTATTTTCTTTAAGTTAAAAAAAATTCACTTGAAACCAGTTTTTCAACTTAGGTAATTTCTCACAATTTTCGAGTTTATTTTCGCGAGAAACCAACAGCAAATTCTGTTTTCCACTAAGTGAAATTTTGTTAACTTAAGAAAATCAAATTTTAAATCCAAGATAAAATGGCAATGGAAGAAAATCGAATTTAAAAGAATGACGTCATACAATGATAGTAAAACTTTTCATTTCACTCCAATTAAAAGATGTCGAAGTAACAAAGTTTGAATATAAATACATAATCATAGCATGGGATTAATGGTGAACAAAGATGAATTCAATTTATTTTCAAATTTGGAAAATTCGTGTCGCAAACTCCCGAAGGAAGAAGAGAAAAAATTCAAGAAGTTTCAATATAACAGCAATATAATGTTTGGTGTGAATTTAATTGTTTCACTCCAATAGAATTTAAAGCAAATATAGCATCCACAGTGCCACAGCCTTTTTAAATCCGAATTATTCATCACAAATTAACCCTTTTATGCTCTGCAAGCGATTAGGAACTAGTGTTATACCGCTATAATTGTTAGGATCTCTTTTGAACCCTTATTTGTATAAATTGGTATTATTTCATCATGGCACCAGGTAGCTGATATATATATAAGATGACACCTTCTAAGGATATGTTCGTATTTTCCATTTTTTTATAATTTACTTTGAATTTATAAACCCAACACGAAAAATATATATGGAATTGTGGGCTACAAAATTACCGAATAATTGATCATGTTAAAACGTTCATTAAAAATTTCGAGGGGAATAGAAAGGGTTACTAACCCCAACCATGAACTGACCCTAACCCTAATCCCAACCCTGAACTGACCCTAACCCTTAATATAAACCCCGAAAATTCGCAATTTGCCTCATAAGTCTCATATCTTAGTAAATAAGCTCATAATATATAAAATAATCTCATAATACTTCGGTAACCTCATAATGCATCTCCGGGCACAAAACAAAACTCGTAACTCACGTTTACTCGCGCGGACGGATGGACTGGCGGACGGACGGACGGACGGAAGGACGGACGGACGCACGCACGCACGCACGCACGCACGCACACACGCACGCACGCACGCACGCACGCACGCACGCACGCACGCACGCACGCACGCACGCACGCACGCAGGGGAAATATTCTCACACTTGCGAGGGATCTCTGTCGAATCGACTACAACCGTCGTACAGACACTACAAAACAGACAGAACCGCGATCGATCGATTGAATACAAGAGAGTGCTCTCTACCGAATCGACCTCGCGAGTCGTGAAACACTCGAAAACGCAGACGAGAAAAAACATGCTTTTGCAATTTTGGCGATTGGGCAACTTTCACATTTGAGAGATCATCGTCAAATCGACGACATACTTTGACTCGCGATTTGTAATTTCACATGAGAGAGAACTCGGCGAAATGGATGAAATCGATCGAGCTAACACTTAAAAAGCCGAGTAAAAATACATAGTTTGGTGTTTGTCATCAGCTTAGGAATTTTCACTGTCATCACTGTCGTCTTGGGAAAAAAATGCAATGAAATCTCGGACTGGGCCAGCACTGGTTGAGCTCGAAAAGATTTTCAAAGATTTTCTAAGATTTATTTTTGCTCGATCTCCGAGATTCGATCGATAAGACGGGACGATTCCTCGTAGTGTCTCTGTCGGCGATTCGTTTCGTCTCGTGGTTTACTAGCACACTTTTGCGAGAAGTGTGCCAGTATTTGGGGTTTTTAGACTTAGTCAATTTCTCGAGAAAATAAGCTTGAAAAATGCGAGGCGGACGAGCGGTCGTTCGGACGCACGGGCGGGCTGGTGGGCGGGCGGACGGTCGGGCTTTGTTCGGGCGGTCGTTCGTGTGGGCGGTCGGGCGTTCGGACGGGCGTTTTCACGGGCAGGCAGGCGGTTGGGCGTCTGGCTGAATTCAGGCAGGCAGGCAGAAAAACCCTTACGACTGTACTTTTTCACACTGGCATGACAGGTGTATAGTTAAAGTCGAAGTCAGGGCGTGCTTACTATCAGGGAGGCAGGTAAGAGACTTATGAATTCTGTTTCAATAAAAATGAGTAAAAGAAGGTTAAATAATATTTTGAAAATTACAGTTTTTCAGACAGTACTCTCAAATAGCTTTGGTTACGCAAAGGGTTACACGAGGCACAGTGATATTCATATGATTGGTGTAAGTGATAAAATGAAAGGAATAATTGACCTTAGAATTGACTCGAGAATGAATGCTGGTCAGGTATTAATGATAGTATAAATAAATAAAGCATCCCAGTTTCCAAAGACCTGATATCAATCACAACTTGAGTTTCTGGTAAGAGGCTTGGAGGAAATTTGAATCTTGATATTTGAATGAACATGTACAATTTGAGGGTATTCCAATTCAAGGCCCGACAACTGGGTGAGGGTTAAAACTTTAAATAAAACATATAACAGCAAAATTGTTCTTGGATGAATGCCCTATCTTCGCATGGGAAACGTTTTGAGAAAAGATGGCTCCAGTGCTGAGAAGCCGCCTGTAAAAGTTGGCGAAAATAACAATTATTCCGACAGTACTCTTATGGGAAGTCTCAAATCTGCTAAGGGTTGAACTTTTAATAATAACATATAAACAAAAGTTCAACGTTCAATCAATCAGAAATGGATTAAACTGCCACTTAAACTTACCAAATTCTGAAAAATGGGAGTTTTTTGGCCGGTACCTACTTTATGCAACCAGAATGGTTATAGGGTTACACTTTACAACCAAACTTACAACAGAAAATATGCTTGGCAGTCTACTGTGAATACGGACAAGCAAAGTGTTTGAAATTAACCCTTTCCAAAATGATAGAAGAAAGTAATCAAACATGGCTAATTTTGGCATTTTCAAACGGTACTCTTATTTTCACCCTCATTTTGCTTGGGGATTAAAAAGTAAACAGTAACTTTCTTCAGTAATCATTGTTGCATCTATCCATACCAAAAAAATTATTACAACAATCTTGCAATTATTGAAATTTCCCCTTGAAGTTGGTCATTTTGAAGAACAAATGCAATATTCATGTCATTTTCGGCCAATATAGGTTAATTTTGAAATATTTGTGTTGTGATTTTGGTGTATGCTCTAAATGTTTGGAAAATTGGAGCTAAATAACTGTAAACAGTTTTGAGACTTTTGAAAAATAGTGAAATTTGGATGGTTTTGGCAGAATATTTTGAAAATAACCGTTTTCACGAATATGAGGAAACCTCATGTCACTACATTTCCATGACTTTACATGAGTATGCTAAATTTGGTTGAAATCGCAGTTTGTTTTTGAGCTGTGCAACGGACTAAATTGGGGAAGGAAAAAAATAATGAAGAAGAATTTTTGAAAAAGAATAATAACAAGAGTCTTCCCAAACTGGGATTGAGAAGGCTTAACAAGCCTAAATTTTACTGAAATACTCGATAAGTATTTGGTTTCATAGAACAGATCAACATGTCAAAAATTACAAATTGATATCTGCGTTTATGATATTTGTTGTGCTTATCTGGGGGTGCAGTGAGACATAAAGGGATTTCAAGTACTTTATATATCTACCTCTCTACATGATATAATTTACAACTTAAAAAAAGATTTATTGTATTTTCTTATAATAATATTTTTAACCCAAGCCGTAAATCCTGGAATCCTGAAATATGACATCCATTGTTGGGCCAAGTGGCAAAAGGTTGGCTCTCTGACTGAATTGTTTTTTTTTCGAACAATCACTATCCATTTGCGCCTGTGGTGGCTCTCACACTCCAAATCAGTTGGGTTAAAAATCAACCGAAATCAACTGGGTTCAGTGAATATGAACCCAATTGGGTTCATATTCACTCAACCCAATTAATTTCGGTTGATTTTTAACCCAACTGATTTTAGAGTAGATTTTTGAAGAATGAGTTTGACACAGTGTGTATAGATCCTATTCAGAAGGGGGTGGGTGTTAAAAGTGTGTTCATGTACATTTCAGCAGTGGATACATGTCTACTTTCAGGTCTGCACTCTCGAGTACATTTTTAAATACGTGCGTTTTTGATGACGCGGTTATGCTCTGCTTACACAAGGACGTCTGTCCTGTTTGGGTAAATGTAATAAAATCTAATTTATGGAGTTGATCATTTTACACTCTCTCCACTCAGAATGCATGATGGCTTGGTATAAATATCCTCTATTAGGAAATCATTTAGTGCCCATGCCCTTCGTCTGGCGAACTCATTACTTGCAAACAATACCCGCTAGCGCATGCGTAAACGCATACCAGATTGGGAAGGAAGAGTTAATTCATTGAACACAAAGCTTATCGGGAATCATTGCCTCATTGCCTGTTTCTAGTCGAATGTTGTCTGCTCATTCAGGCAGACGACAGTAGTATGTCATGTACCCGGTCAGGTCTAGGTTGCAGGACCCCGGGAGCGACGTTATGTAACGTGACTCAGTGTCGCGAAAGCGGCCATGTTGTGACGTCATCCCCATAGTGATACGTGGTGTTAGTGTGCATGCGCAGCGCGTTTTGTTAGGGTGATATGTGTTTCCTTCGTCCATTTTGTATACTGGATACCGCCATCTTGGTTTCTATGGTAGCACATGGTTGCTATGTGACCCAAAGGCTTCTAATAAGACTGGCGTATGTCCGGATGGTGTGTTCGATTGAATTTAGAACTACCCAAATAAACCCGACAATCTCTCCAAATCACCAAAATCCACCCAAACTACCGAAATTATCTTTATTTGATACGGCTTTCCCCCAGAATCCTATTTAGGACCGTCATACCGTAGATTTTAATAGTAGCACATAATGCTATAATACCGAGGGGCCCCTGGGGGTAAGTGCGATTGAAGTAGAGTAGTTTTTATGGTTCGGATTTCCCCCAGAATCCCTTTTTAGAATATACCATGACGTTTTTCCCCCAATAAAAGGCACGTTTCTTTGCATAAGAGTAGTTTCTAACCATTATTCAAATTATAAAAGTAGGGCCCGTATGTGTACACGAAAACCGTGAAGCTAACCTCAAGTTCCACAATATACTCATGTGAAGATCTACCCATATGTTAAGCTAAGAGAATCCCTTTTTGTCGTATGAGGTCTAATTTACCATCCCTCTTAGCTTCATTTCGGTATTTGAGGATACCTATGACATGGTAATATATCATTTGAGGATACCTTTTGAGGATACCCTTTATAAGTTATAATTTGAGGATACCTCTGGTATTGTACTACTGGACTCATTGATAACAACACAATTTTACATTTTAATTTCTTTTTATTCAACAACAAAAAATACAACTTTTTATGGAATCTTCTATGGTATGTAGATCATCAGATATTCAAAAACAGTCTTGCAGCAGAGTGGACATCTTCTCAGTGATTTACAACAGTCGTTGCACAGGCACAAATGGTTACGTGGTCGCGAAGCGACATTGATTTCAGCTAATAAATACACTCTGCATTTCGTCCTCCGTGAATCTTTTTGAACTGATGTGTCGCGGGGCGACATTGGCTTCAGTTAATAAGCACACACTACATATGTCCCCCGTGAATCGTCTTCTTGAACGGATGTGTCCATTTCTTCTTTGATGTCCATTTCTTCTTCTTGAACTTTTTCAGCGTCCATGAATTCAGGTGGTAAATTATGACTGTAATAACAGTCTGGATAATATTTTTTCTGTGTTCTTGTATAACATCATCTTATGTTTCCCAGAATAATAATACCATAGTGAAAACATTGAGTTCTGTCTCCTGTCCACAAATAGAAGATTCCAGCTTTTGTCAGTTCATCTGGGGGTCCTCACACTTCCACTTGCTAACATGAATTGAAATGTCTTGGGACGATTTTCCTCCAATGCATACTTGATGTGCTTTGGTGGTCTCTGTTCTGGTGTCTTTCTTATTATAGATTCATCTTCTCCACGTAATAACAGCTCCAGTACTAGTGGTGGAACATCACAAAAATACGTTTCGAATGAAACGCTCCTTCTCTCTACAAAGTCTCTTGGATTTCTTGTTTCTTGATTTCGTGATTGATAATCATTCAGCGCCATCCTGATCAAACATGGAATAGTAAACATTCTTCAATCCGTTTTATCTTCATTCTTCTTTAGTTTTCTTTCTCTCTTTGGTTTGGGTTCTCCTATGACTAGGCTCCTCTTCTTTGCACAATATCCACTGCTTTGGTCACTTGTTCCCAATCTCTTGTGGTAAACTAGAACCCAAAGTAGTTCTTGAACAGCTGAATCTGTAAATCGTTGTTGAGTTTGAAGACGGTCACATTTGTAGACATCCTTCTTCTTTGACTGTCGAAACACAAATGGGCTGAACACTAAGTGCGCCCTTTTTATAGTTTTTCTTCAATACTGCGACATCTAGGGGCAGGGTTTGTCAATGACGTCATTAACCAACACATCATTATCCATCAGATCAGTCGTAAACATGTTGGATATGGTTTCCATCGGTACACCGCGACAGCCATGTTTCAAGTAAAACGGGCAGTATTGTCCATACACTGATAATGGTCCTTGAAGGCGTATTGTATTATACTTCCAATATCTGGAATTCTTCTTCAGAAAATTCTCGAATGATCTGTGTTCTGATGGTAATCCATAGAAATCAAAGTACTCTAAGTATAATCATTCAGCGCCATCCTGATCAAACATGGAATAGTAAACATTCTTCAATCCGTTTTATCTTCATTCTTCTTTAGTTTTCTTTCTCTCTTTGGTTTGGGTTCTCCTATGACTAGGCTCCTCTTCTTTGCACAATATCCACTGCTTTGGTCACTTGTTCCCAATCTCTTGTGGTAAACTAGAACCCAAAGTAGTTCTTGAACAGCTGAATCTGTAAATCGTTGTTGAGTTTGAAGACGGTCACATTTGTAGACATCCTTCTTCTTTGACTGTC
This sequence comes from Pictodentalium vernedei, assembly GCA_031216915.1. Classification (NCBI taxonomy): domain Eukaryota; kingdom Metazoa; phylum Mollusca; class Scaphopoda; order Dentaliida; family Dentaliidae; genus Pictodentalium; species Pictodentalium vernedei. Next base: position 534,042,569 of record CM062295.1, on the reverse strand, counting down.
GAAACACAAATGGGCTGAACACTAAGTGCGCCCTTTTTATAGTTTTTCTTCAATACTGCGACATCTAGGGGCAGGGTTTGTCAATGACGTCATTAACCAACACATCATTATCCATCAGATCAGTCGTAAACATGTTGGATATGGTTTCCATCGGTACACCGCGACAGCCATGTTTCAAGTAAAACGGGCAGTATTGTCCATACACTGATAATGGTCCTTGAAGGCGTATTGTATTATACTTCCAATATCTGGAATTCTTCTTCAGAAAATTCTCGAATGATCTGTGTTCTGATGGTAATCCATAGAAATCAAAGTACTCTGCGTTGTGGTGACTCACAAAGAGAGCCACCCAATGTTCTTTTCAGTGGTCTGGATCCGTGCTGGCTATCAAAGCCAATGGTCTGTGATCTGGTAATCTTCTTGGTAATCTGTTTCTTGCAAATACACCCAAACATATTCTCTTCAAACAACTACCTGATCGAAGTGCATTCTCTAACTGCAACGTGTTCATGTCGATTAATCGAAGATTTGCTGTCTATTCTTATCCACTTCAATGATGTTCTGGAATTCTGCATACACCAGTACACCAGTACGTTGATTGTGGTTGGTAATGGGTTTTCGAAATGGACTTCTAGTCCCTGGGTTCCTCTCTTCACCAGATCGAAGATTTGTCCATGTGATAGGTCTGGAGTCAGGTGGAATACGAATAGAGGGTATCCATTTATGTACTCTTCTCGGCTGATGTGGTTTCCTTCATTTTCGTACATTTGTCCGGTCCCTTGGAAGAGGGTCGCATAACATCTTGCCTCTTCTTGTTGTTCGAATCGAGGTTGTAATGGTTTGGCTGGAATCTGCTGCCCATCCACGTACAAAGCCAAGTAATTGATTTCGCAGTTTTTGAAATTATATGGATTCGTTGAAAAGTTTCCACTGAAAGCATCGTTGGCTACACATCCCACCACGATGCGTTTAGGTAGTTGGCCTAAAAATAAATTTTCTTGTGTAATGCTCAGATTTCCTTTCGGCACTGAAAACACCTTGGTTTCCATACGGTTGATGGGATATTTTGCCGTTGCTTTTGTTAGTGCTTTCTCGTGAGCCATTCTCACGAATGACTGGAGTCTCTCTTTGCGTACAAACATGGATACATCTAGAATTTTGATCTTGTATATATCGGCATCGGCCATCAATGCGAAAGCATTTTTGGCTCTGTTCATTTTAACATGAACTTTGACTCCATTCAGCAAGTAACGAGTTTGGAGAAACGTGTCCAAATGTAATCTTCCAGTCATGTCCACTATTTTACTTTTCTCTATAAATATCTTTCGAAGAATAAATCCCTTGTTATCTTCTGTCAAATCTTCCATGCGTCCGGCTGTATCCTTGTACCATAATGCGTTAGTGAGTTGTGACTTCTTGGCAGCTGGTCCATAACTCAACAGTTTCTATGAAAGCTCTGTAGTGATAAGTGTTGTTGGAAGGAGATACCAGTTTTTCATTCAAGCTGATATCGATTTGATTAAATAAGAAATGCATCCATAAATTGACTGGACCCACATTGGCATCGGGTGCAATTGATGCTCCATTGGAATCTACAACCGTTGCTTTAACATACAAGTATGTCTGTGCCAAATTCATGTAGTCATCTCCTAATCCTGCAATGTGGAATTCTATTGGGCCACTGTTTCCTATGGTCGCCAAAGGCCTGTGTTCTACCCATTGCCCATGTTCCACACTAGTCTGCGTTGGTGGTATGGAAAACAAGTCGAGTTTGCTGTTGACACACTCACAAGATTTTTCATTGACGAGAGACATCATGCATCGAGAAAGTCTTGCGTCTGTAAACTTCTCCTTCTTTTTGTCGATTTGCCATTACCTGGTACGGGCGTTTTTATACCTTTCCTGTCGGGTGGTTTAGACCCATCAACCACTTCATTCCAAGCACTCACACAAGCCTCTTTGACTCTTTTGATTGCTGCCTTTTTAACATTTTTTCCTTCAATGACATCTTCGGCAAAGGCCGGTCTTTTTTTCACGAGCTGTTTTCCTACGATCCTAGCTGTAGTTTTCATAGTTTTCAATAAAGGTAACACGACGTTCTTCGGTCCTCCCAATATACTTCCCTAACCATAACCTCTCTGTATTTGAGCTCCAGAAAAATCTGGTAGACCGTTTCCAGCTTGTTTCGTGTAATATTCTTCGTATAATTTGGACTCACAACAACAAGTCATGTTTATGTGAAATGAAGAGATCTACGATTTCTGAAATGAAGTGTCACTGTCACTTTCCCGAACTCGAATGGCACTATGGCTCCTGTGTCATCCCTTATATACGCCTGGACGGTACTGAAATGTTTTCGTTCCACTGGCACATAATACACATTCTCAAAAGTTTGGGAGATGATATTAGTAGTATAGCATGTACCCGAACGTGCCTGTTTGGCAGGACCCCGGGCAGAACCCCGGAAGTGACATCATAGTCACGTGACCTGGTCATGTTGTGTTGTTATGGTAACTCGCGTGAGCGGCCATGTTGTGACGTCATCTCCATAGTGATACGTGGTCCTAGTGCGCATGCGCAGCGCATGTTGTTAGGGTGACACGTGTTTCCGTCGGCCATTTTGTATACTGGAGGCCGCCATCTTGGTTTCTATGGTAGCACGTGGTTGCTATGTGACCCAAAACCTTCTAACAAGACAGGGGTATGTTCGGAGGGTATGTTCGATTGAATCGGAGTATTACGAATTACCCAAATAAACCCGACAATCCCTCCAAATCACCGAAAACGACTCTATTTACTATGGATTGCCTATTTTATCGGTGTAGCACGTAGTGCTATAGTACCAAGGGGCACAGGGGGTGCGTTCCTTTGTAGAAGAGTAATTTGACTTACAATTTCTCAGAATCCTCGTTTAATTACTCAAATAAACCCGATAATATTTACTATTTCGAATTCTTTCAGATTTGTCTGCTTCTATCTATATATACAATAGTTTTCGTCTATCCGGCCATGTTCCTTTGTTCTAGAGTATACTCCTGTAGTGTGGAATAGCCTATTAGTTGGAACAGCTTACCTTATTATTACTATATTTAGCTATTCTGGTCTATTCTTGTTAGTTATGACCCTATTCCAAGTACGCTTGTTGTTTCATTTATCTAGATCATTTATATAGATTATAACTAACCAATCAGATTGCTTGATTTCCCATAACCTATACTTAATCGTACAGAGTTATCTCCCTTTATTACAACGCAGTTGTATCCGATTCTCATCGCCTCTATATCCAATGGCCATATCCTAGGGAATCCCTTTTTTGTCGTATGTGCTTATGTGAAAAGGCACAATGTGACACAATGTGCCCTAGCACATAGGCACATGCTTTATGTGCCGATATGTGCTTATAAGTGCTTATGTGAAAAGGCACAATGTGACACAATGTGCCCTAGCACATAGGCACATGCTTTATGTGCCGATATGTGCTTATATGTGCTTATGTGAAAAGGCACAATGTGCCCTAGCACATAGGCACATACGGGTATTTGGGGATACCTATGACCTGGCATTGTATTATTTGAGGATACCTATCGAGGATACCTACTGGAGAATCCCTTTTTGTCATATGTGCTTATGTGAAAAGGCACAATGTGTCACATTGTGACCTAGCGCATAGGCACATGCTGGATGTGCCGATATGTACTTATATGTGCTTATGTGAAAAGGCACAACGTGACACAATGTGCCCTAGCACATAGGCACATACGGGTATTTGAGGATACCTATGGCTTGGTATTATATTATTTGAGGATACCTATCGAGGATACCTTTTTGAGAATCCCTTTTTTGTTGTATTAGGCCATGAGAAATCCCTCAATGGGGTCTAATGTAATCTTACCAACGGCTTCCGTCCTATCTCCAAAGCTCCAAGGCCACTACTTTTCTATGGTCTATCTGTCCTATTATTAGCTTCTACGGCATTCTTGTTCAATCAGATTTCCTCTGTATACATATAAACGGGCTATATAAGGCATTCCGTAATTGAGATTCCTAGCCGATTCCGTGATTTGACATCAACACTCGAGAGTATTCCCCTTCCCAATTGGAAGAATTCAGTTCAAAGGGTTGTTGTTCAAAACTTCATTCAGATTACTTTCGTTATATTTTCATTAGGGTTAAAGTTCATTCAAACAGTTCAAATGGGGGTTCACACTGTTTTATTTTCATCGGGGTTATAGTTCAATACTTCGTTCACTTTGTTCTGTTCCCTTCCATCTTGGTTGTGTTTGATTAGATCAGTTCGATTTTCTTCACTTTGTTCTGTTCACTTCGATCTTGGTTGTGTTGGATCTTCGTTCACCTTGTTATGTTCAATTCACTTCCACAACTTCCTTGTGTCAGTTCACTTCGATCTTGGTTGTGTTGGATCTTCGTTCACTGCGACTTCAACAGTTCAACTATAGTTCAGTTAGTTCTGTTCAGTTGTTTCCAACTAGTTCATCTTCGTTCATGTTTCGTCTGTTTAGGTGGGTTGTTGCATGTAATATTTAGGGGTTATAGTCTATTCAGGTGAAAATTTTATTGTCAAAACAGGGTGTTAAGATTAAGTCAAAGTTTGTTATGTTATGTTCACTTCGATCTTGGTAATGTTGGATCTTCGTTCTGTACCTTTGATGTTTTGTAGTGGTTCTTATCAGGTTTTATCTGTTCAGAGTCTTGTAGTAGTTACTGAATTGGGTGTTATCAATCCCTTCCCATAACCTCGAATGTTGATGTCAAATCACGGAATCCAAATTTTACGGAATCGGCTAGGAATCTCAATTACGGAATGCCTTATATAGCCCGTTTCTATGTACACAGAGGGAATCTGATTGAACAAGACTGCCGTAAAAGCTAATAATAGGACAGATAGACCATAGAAAAGTAGTGGCCTTGGAGATTTGGAGATAGGACGGAAGCCGTTGGTAAGACTACATTAGACCTCATCAAGGGATTTCTCATGGCCTAATACAACAAAAAAGGGATTCTCAAAAAGGTATCCTCGATAGGTATCCTCAAATAATACAATACCAGGCCATAGGTATCCTCAAATACCCGTATGTGCCTATGTGCTAGGGCACATTGTGTCACATTGTGCCTTTTCACATAAGCACATATAAGCACATATCGGCACATCCAGCATGTGCCTATGTGCTAGGGCACAATGTGACGCATTGTGCCTTTTCACACAAGCACATATGACAAAAAAGGGATTCTCCAGTAGGTATCCTCGATAGGTGTCCTCAAATAATACAATGCCAGGTCATAGGTATCCTCAAATACCCGTATGTGCCTATGTGCTAGGGCACATTGTGTCACATTGTGCCTTTTCACATAAGCACATATAAGCACATATCGGCACATAAAGCATGTGCCTTTGTGCCAGGGCACACTGTGTCACATTGTGCCTTTTCACATAAGCACATATAACAAAAAAAGGGATTCTCCAGTAGGTATCCTCGAAGGTATACTCAAATAATACAATGCCAGGTCATAGGTATCCTCAAATACCCGTATGTGCCTATGTGCTAGGGCACATTGTTTCACATTGTGCCTTTTCACATAAGCACATATAAGCACATATCAGCACATAAAGCATGTGCCTATGTGCTAGGGCACATTGTGTCACATTGTGCCTTTTCACATAAGCACATATAAGCACATATCGGCACATAAAGCATGTGCCTATGTGCTAGGGCACATTGTGTCACATTGTGCCTTTTCACATAAGCACATACGACAAAAAAGGGATTCCCTAGGAAATGGCCATTGGATATAGAGGCGATGAGAATCGGATACAACTGCGTTGTAATAAAGGGAAATAACTCTGTACGATTAAGTATAGGTTATGGGAAATCAAGCAATCTGATTGGTTAGTTATAATCTAAATAAATGATGATCTAGATAAATGAAACAACAAGCGTACTTGGAATAGGGTTATAACTAACAAGAATAGACCGGAATAGCTAAATATAGTAATAATAAGGTAAGCTGTTCCAACTAATAGGCTATTCTACACTACAGGAGTATACTCTAGAACAAAGGAACATGGCCAGATAGACGAAAACTATTGTATATATAGATAGAAGCAGAGAATTCTGAAAGAATTCGAAATAGGAAAAATTATCGGGTTTATTTGGGTAATTAAACGAGGATTCTGGGAAATTGTAAGTCAAATTACTCTTCTACAAAGGAACGCACCCCTGTGTCCCTTGGTACTATAGCACTATGTGCTACACCGATAAAATGGGGAATCCATAGTAAATAAAGTCGTTTTCGGTGATTTGGAGGGATTGTCGGGTTTATTTGGGTAATTCGTAATACTCCGATTCAATCGAACACACCCTCCGAACATACCCCTGTCTTGTTAGAAGGTTTTGGGTCACACAGCAACCACGTGCTGTCATAGAAACTAAGATGGCGGCCTCCAGTATACAAAATGGCCGACGGAAACACGTGACACCCTAACAACACGCGCTGCGCATGCGCACTAGGACCACGTATCACTGTGGAGATGACGTCACAAGATGGCCGCTCACTCGGGTTACCATGACAACACAACATGACGTCACCAGGTCACGTGACTATGATGTCACTTCCGGGGTCCTGCCAAACAGGCACGTTCGGGTACATGCTATACTACTGATATTCCCATATTTTCCACGTACAGGTACGATACGAAGAAGGGGTATTCTTGTATCTCCCACGACTTGGTCACGAACCAAGTGACAGTATACATAGAGTGAATAAAATCCTTGGTTGACATCAGCAACTCTGGAAGAACTGTAAGTTCCTGATTTAAAAACACACTTATTAAATCCCAAAATATTTTGAAGAGTAGGGCTCAATGTGACCACGACTCCATCTCGTTCCGTGATACGAACTTTACCAGTCACTACATCCAATTCAAAATCTACCTTATCGTGACGAGGCAAGAGTAATTCTTTAACATCATTAATAGCCCGTATCACATCAGTGGGATCCGAATAACGACCTTCCTTGTGAGTAAGTCGATAATTCTTTTTCGAAGACCAGAACACTAACGAAAGTTTCTTCTCCACGAATATTGAACCAAATATTTGGATACTGGATCTCTGCCAGACCTACTTCTCATTTGCCCGTGAAATTCACTGGTTGCGATAACTGAATGGTGTACGTAGTCAACGTGTTTTCGGGAAACACGTTCATCGAACCGTTACTTGGTAGAGTCAAACAAAACATCACATTTTCTTAATGGTTGGATTAGGCAACAACTAGCCTACGCAACTCCTCAAGAGAGCAGTCCACAACTTGCTGTCTGTGTTTTCGAGAGTGAGATTAACGACACCGGTAATGATGATGATGTACAAAATGTTTATTTGGGAAATTTGTACCAAACAATTTCAAACAGAGGCGAAGAACCCGTTCGATCCTTCCATTTTGGAGAAACCTCAGAGGTTCACTTCCTTTCATAGATGAGCTGACTCTGCTTGATCGACGAATTGAACGAAGCGGGATATCCCAACCACTTAACGAACAGTTCTCTGTTTTTACCACGACCACGTTTCCTGAGTACGTGTTCGATTTTGTAAATAGTTTTGTGTGCAACTCCCTGAAGCTCTTCAGTGTAGAACGACCCTTTCAATACTTTCCCATTATCATCTTGTAAGATGTATGTGACTGGATGACTGTCCTTGATGGCTACCATTGTGAATAACTTTTCGGCCCAATTGGGCAAATAACCTTTCCCAAAAGTTTTCTTAACGTTACTGATTCTCACTCTGTCTCCCACTTTGAACTTTGGGGTCTTGTGTTTTATGGGTTTGACATAAAGTTTCTGCCAAACCTCTTCTTGATTTTCAAAGTTCTCGGCAATGGGAGCCAAACCGATACTACGATGATGAGAATGATTATACGATTTCACCAAGTTTTGAAGAGGAAAAGTTAGTGCATCGTTCTTGGTAAAACAACGTTCTATTGAATCTTTTTACTATGGAACATTTTGTATCCACATTTTGTGTAGTGAAAAATTCCACTCCGTGTTGTTTGAGAAAATTCTGAAATTTTCTGTTTAGAAATTCTTTGCCTTGATCAGTTTGCAATTTTAAAGGTTTACGACCTTGTTTGAAAATTTTAGTAAAAGCTTTAACGATGGAATCACCAAGTTTAGTTTTTGAGGGGTATGACCCAAGCATATTTATTAAACACATCTATACATGTCAACAAAAATTTTGTGTCATCATTATATTTACTGATATTTGCTACATCTACCAAGTCAGCTTGCCACTCTGCATCGATACCACTAACTTTTCACTTTCCTTCTGGGAAATGTACGACGAACAGGTTAGTGAAGAGTGTATGTGTCTTAAGTCTCTAACCATTTCACAACTTGTTTAGTTTTTTTCTTGGACATCCTACGAAGAGCGTCTTTTCCACCAAAACTTCCAGGCGCTTCAGAATCATAGTACAATGCTTCTATGACTGCCTTGGTCAAGTGTCAACTCTATTTATACCCTTCTTCGGTCCACTTTGGCGTTTCTGTGCCCTTTCATTGTTTTGCTTCCGACTTTGTCTTTGTCGGTGCCTGTTTCATAATATCCCGACGTTCTTTATGACCAATCAGTTCTTGGAGTATGTTACTATCTCGTAGGGGGAGGGCTTCGGCCAACACTTCCCATCCCTTTGGTTGGAAAGATTTTCGCCTTCTAAATAAATCGTTTAGAATATATGTTACATTCGACCCTACCACTGTTTGATCTTTGTGGACTAGTTCCCCCTTCTCATTCCAAGATATATTTGGGCCATTTCTAATACGATTCAAGAACAACTTTGCCTTTCTCTTCATAGTCATGGGTACAGAATCGAGAATGTCTTCGTCTTTATTATCTTTCTCAAGTTCGACTTTAATGGGTCGAGGAGCCAATGCTTTTTGTTGAAATGTCGAGTACTTTTATAAAACTTGATTATGTTGAGTCATCTTTTCGTTGGATGTGAGAAAAGGGGCATCGAGAATATCTCTCATTTCTCGATCCAGTGATGAAACAGCCAGTTCATTCGGTTGTCTTGGAGTCTCTTGTAGACGTTGAAATAACCTTGGTTCTACGAAAGGCATCTTCTTTGCATACTCCATCATCCAAAAACACCTTTAACAGTACCCAATAGTGCAGCAGGTAGTAATGCATCCAAGACTCCCCTTTCTGCAAGATTCGTCTCTTCCTTTTGTCAGAGGTACCTTTATTTGCCACTGCCCTCACTTGTTGTTTCTTACGAACGAGTTTGGTTCTCTGAGCTTTAGTCAGAGGTACTGTTCCCTTCAGTATATTCGAGGTACAGTCACACAAGTAATCAATTCTTTGTCTGCATGTTTTAGTATGGATTTGACGAGTGTAGGTCTCGATTTAATAAGAAGGTTGAGAAGAGTGATGTTGCGCTTGAGACGGTCAGACATACTTCTGACTTGAGAAAGACTTATTGCTCCCCTTTTATACTTTTTGAGGTACACGTACTGGGTTTACCCTGAAAAAATTGACTTCTTAATCTCATATGTTCAGGAGTATCTTTTTGAGATCGATTAAAAGGTAAACATATGAGTTCGAAGTGGCATCTTCGAAAACTTCTCTCAGAAACTTGGAATGACCAGGATACATCTGTGCTGCCAAGAGTGAGATCTGAGAACAATCCCCAGGATTTTTAAACAAGATCATGGTAATGACTATTGAGAGCTAGAGTCCTATGGACTTTATTTTTGTCAAATAAATTTTGAACAATGTACATCACACTAATCTTACAGTGATGACTACCTTTAGTAAATACTCTAGACATTCGAATATCGGCATCGAGCATCAGATCATCCAATATGACTAAACTATCAGATTTTAATTCGTGAGGGAGACCCTATACGAATTCTACTTGGGGTAAAGTATTTTATAATGGTTGTCATTCACTATAACACCAAATTATGTGACTTGGAACAGGTGAGATAATATCTTGGATGTTTTGAATAACCCGATTTACAAAGGATGATTTACCACTACCCATGGGACCGCACAATAAAAAAGTAAATGGATGCTTCCAACGAGGATCCATCTTTGTTGTTGAATGTGGGTACTGTTCCCCTTTATACCTTTAGGGGAGGTGGTCTTTTTGACCGTCCTCCAAAAATATTTGGCTTTGGTGTACCTCTGACTTACTGGCTGGGGACATGTCAAGTTTGTTTGATATTTGTCAAGAAGATAAACATCAAATAACTTAAGAGCCATTACCACCTTTTCTCTTTTATACTTTTTTTCTTCTTTTTCTCTTTTTTCATAAAAACGAACATCTATTTACAACATCTAAGTACATCTTCAGACTGAGTGGTTTCTTGAAGGTCATGAATTCAATCACCAAATCCACAATACAATGTCTCTGTTCATTTCTGAGAGTTTTCTCGAACATATCTTCATACTCGTTCTGTATTGGTGGTGGATTCATTCAAGAGGTATTATGGTGCCACAGCAGATGGACGTCATTCTTGTTAACTCTTTCAAGTGCTTCGTTAAAACATGTTATAATCCTCTCTTTTTGAGACATTATGAGGCATAAATTATTCTGAATCTGACTTGGGTGATCGACTGTATATCCGTAGCATTTTTCTGTCACTACAGTGTCAATGTTCTCTTCCACATAATGAGCATATGCCAAAAAAAAAATTCATGTTGAAAGCGAACTTGCCTGAGTTCACTATCAATTTCATCAACGATTAATAGTCGTGGTTGGGCTATTCTCGCTGTGATCTTCTTCTTCAAAGATGGTTGTTGAACTGGTTTTTCGAAGTCTTCATGGTTAGTAGGGTTAGACGGTTAAATGTCTTCATGTTTAGCAGGGTCAGTGTCTTCAGTTAAAGCTGTTTGTTGGGTGTTGATGGCTGCAGCTACTTCTTCTATTTGGGACTTCAAGTTATTCCATTCTTCTCAAGACAGAGCAATACCAGTCTTCGTAGGATAAGGTTTCTAGTCTTTTCCCTCAAAGTATCTTCTGAGTTGAATCTTCAGTTCACCCT